>BSBM01001346.1:13630000-14830000 GCA_027924585.1 Larix kaempferi
AAAGTATATAATTATAGTATAAAATGATGCAAAATACTAAATAAAAAAATAAAATATATATGTATGATATATAAACATAAAAATCAAGAGTGAAATGTGTTATATTACCTTTCACCTTCCTTGATCTACCTTTCCCCTTCGGGTACTCCCCTTCGAAATTTTTTTTGGAGTCTGGATCACAAATGCGACATAAATTGAGCTTTGACGTAAATATAGGAAAATATTCACTAATGTACAACATGTTTTGTTTTACCATATATCCCTCCATCATAGAACCCTTAGCATATGCTCGTTGTCTGACCAGACCCTTCATAAATTTCAAGTGCCTCTCAACCATCCACATGGACCTTGAGTGCGTAGGTCCACACACTTCAATCTCCTCAACTTGGTGTATGAGGTAGTGTTCATGTGCATTGAAAAATACTGAAGGTAGATGCTTCTGCATTTCACACATGAGACAAGGAATTTCTCTCCTCCAATACTCTATGTCTTCTTTATGGAATTCTTTAGATGACAACCATCTACAAGTGACATGACAACCCAATCAAGAGATTAAAGAAAAAAGTCATTATATTACATAACATGAAGTAGATAATGAAAATCAGATTAAGAATAAGTTCTATGTTGAATTAAAAAAAAGTAAGCACATGGAAAAATCACCACTTACCTCATGTATTTCCCGAGACTATATATTATTTGCTTGACATTGTTGTCGAAGTTGTCTGGGATAGAGAGAGGTAGAACATACTGTAACAATAATATACAAATAGTTTCAGTATATCGAATAAGAGTACTAGAAAAAGAAAAAAAAATTATTAAATGCATACCATATTAATTTTTACCTTCATGAAGACATGCCAATCATGCGTTTTCACCCCTGCGAAATCAGCTTTCTTTGTTATGATATTCTTCATGTTCACACAAAATCTGGTGGGAAATTTAATTTTTCGAATGACTTCTCTTACAACATTACTTTGTTGGTCCGTTAACATCCATGGAAGTGAGTTTATATTAATTTGCTCTCCGTTGCTATGAAATTGAATGGCGTCTTTCATTGCATGGTTGTTATCTTGAATGTCTTTGCAAATTTTGATAATTTTTTCTTTGTCACTCCTTCCATCCAATATTCTCCATAATGTTTCAGTCACATTCTTTCCGATATGCATTGTATCAAATCGATGAGAAATTTGTAGGTGTTGATAGTAGGGCAACCTACTAAATTGTCTAGGATAACTTTTAATTCCTCGTGGAAGCCCATTAATGCTTTCATGATGGTCACATGAACAACAATGATGAAATTAAATATTAAATCAATGTAAATTACACTAAACAACACACAATATAATAAAATACAATATGATCATATATATACAATGATTGATTATACGCACCTTGGCGATTTCTATTATATTGCAACTTCCATAGCTGAGGTGTCATTCTCTTTGGTTTTAATGCAATCTCTTGCTTTCCATTGAAAATATGTTTTTTAGTAGTTCGATACCTGTGATTCTTGGAGAGGAAGTGCCTATACTTATCAAACACCTCCTTTCCTAAGCTTTTTGAACAACGAGATTTCATCTTAGGACCACAAACTGGACATGCAAATTTCCCCTTTGTCTGAAGACCTAAATAAAAAGATAAAATATCAATATTGTCTATTATAATTATATAAAAAATGATTGGATTATTTAGAAAAACATGCATGCTTATTATATTAACTAGTAGTTCGTAAAATTAAATGCAACTAAAGTGGAACTTATAATTATATACCACAGAAATGGGTTAACCCTGGGGCATCATGTATTGTCCATACAAGCATTGCATGGAATTGGATTTTCCTTTGTCGTATTGGTCTAGATAAGTCATACATAGTGATGCCATTCCATAACTTCAGTAGCTCATCAATAAGAGGTTCGATATATACATTCATATCTTTGACTTGGTACTTACCTGATTGATTTGAACATATAAAATAAATATTCTGATTATGAGACGTACCATTTATATATATAAAGCATATTTCGCAATAGAAAAACTTTAAATATATATATAACATTATGAGACAAAAAATGACAAATGAGAGTATACCATTGCAATAAAAAAAACTGTAGTGCTCGTACCTGGAATAATCATCGACAACATTATGTGCTCCCTCTTTATTGTCAACCATGGATGAATGTTGTTGTTGATAACAAAAATAGGCCACACCGAGTAAACAGATCTCATCTCTGCAAAAGTATTGACACCATCTGCTGCCAAAGAAATCCTAAGATTACGAGGTTCGTCTTTAAAGTGAGGCCATTTTTCCTCCATATCTCTAAATGCAGACCCATCTGCAGGAATCCGAATAATGTCATCTTGACTTCTATTCCATGCATGGTAATTCATAAACTGCGCTATGTTTTTGCACTTGAACAGTCATTGCAAATGGGGAATAATGAGAATATAACGTAGAACCTTGCGAGGCACCTTTTTAGATACTTGATCTATGTGATATCTAGTGATATGACATTCAAGACATTCTGTTGCAAATTCATGCTGGTTGTAATAAAGAACATGATCATCGGGGCATGCATGAATTGCTTCATACTGCATTCCAATTTCTTTCATGATGGTAGATAAATCTCGATATGTGCGAGGTAAAATATTTGACGGTGGTAACAAATATTCACCTATCATGCTACAACAAATAAAAATAAAAATAAAAATCTAGTTAATATAATATAGAAATAATATTAATGAAACAAATTTCATCCGTAGTAATTTGACTTATATATGAATTAACAATAAATAACATGACAATCATATATATTTTGTGATAGAATATATTACATACCTTAACATCCGTGTGACTGATATGTTTGAAAGAGCATTCATAACCTTCAAGTTCATTACCAACAATATAGCAGAGAGAATATTTGTCTTGAATCCATCGTAAAGGGGTTCGTATGCCTTGTCAAGAAGAGGTGTATCATGAATATCATCAAATGTTCATCATTTTCATGATCATCATCATCATCCATTCCAACATTAAATGAATCATGGATCAAAGTATTTGTAACATCATCTTCAACTATGTTATCAGTATCATCATCTTCTTCAATGTGATCATTAACTTGTTCTCCATTAATATTCATAGCTCCATGTTCCTCTGGTACTTGTTATGGAAGCACTTGCTGATCCGGACGATATGCCATAGGATGTATTTCCTTTATAAATACATGAAACAATCAATAGATAAAAGTTAATATAATAAATATTATAATAATACATAAATTTACAAAAGCAATCAAAATAAAAACATATATAATGCAAAACTTACAAATGGATGGTATTCATGTCCCCCCTAGGCAAGCCCATGCTCCCTACAATGTTTTGTGGCTGTTGTGATCAAAATTATTCTCCTCTTAAAGCCCCTACATTGATTACATGGACAATAGCATTTACCATCACCCCTTCTTTCAACTCCTTCCCACAATCTAGCAAGTAATTGTCGATTTTGTTCATCTGGATCAGGAATATCCGTAGTTGACATTTTCTCGTAAAGAGCTTAAACAAATATTATCAATCTTAGAAAATGAAGCTCCACAGTACTTTTCTCACTTGAATAACAAAAACAACGAAAAACAGTCCGTCGAACAAAAAAAACATCCGCAAACCGTCGTTGGTATAGCAAACATGTCGGAATGGTTAGATATTTATAAATTTTAAAAGTAAAAAAGTCAAACCTACATCGGATATCTGACGACAATAATCTAGTTACCGTTGGGAAAAATCCGTCGGATATCCGACTTACTCGGGTTCGAAATGAAGTCGGTTATCCGACATCCAAAGCGTCGGATACCCGAATAGGCGTCAGATATTCGCAGAGCCATAGGATATCCTACGAGCCTCGTCGGATATTCAAAATTATGTCAGATATCCGACAGACGCCTCTCGAAATTTATATAAAAAAAGAAGAAGTAATTTTGAAAGAGGTCCATTTTGTCGGAGGTCGTTGGATTTGCTCATCGGATTTTGGGTTCAAATCTTCTAGTGTGCGAAGCAAGCAAAGTCTCACCCGAGGGATTTATGGAAATTGCAAGAACCATATTTCTACAGTGGTTAAGGGGTGCGAAAGGAATCTACCAGGCATACTATCCAAACTTCAACAGACACAACACTTAAACAGTTTGCGAGATTGCATACATATTATTTAATTAACTTTGTCATAAATTCATTATCTAAACAACATCCTTATCATTCATACACCCACATCAATTAATTTTCATTCATCAATATTTGGAATGTAATAAAATACACAGCACATCATCACATCATTCATACACATTGAACACCGGATGTAACATAGAAACCTAAACAGAAGAAAACCATGGAAGAGCTTTCTTTTATTCACGAGTTGCAGTAAAATAAGCATCATGTTTTTATAATGACTTACAGATTTTGCCTTCCATTACAGTGTATGTGCGCACACAACCCGCAAATCATATGACTATTCTCTCATAGCATGCAATATCTTCGACATACGGGCCAAAACAAGACTAACCAAAAAGATTGAGTATTGACTAACCGACTGTTAGGAAAAATAATTGCTTATTAAAACAGTCAATTCCAAACATAAATTATCAACCAGGGAACATTTGTTTATTTCAAAGTTATCATGCAAAGTCTATGCAGGCCACAATTTCCTCTTCTGGCATTGATAATATAATATGCATTGTAGAAAAATATGAAAATCAATCTTCATTGTTGGAACGGAAAACATGAGGAGTCTCCACTCAAGTAGCTTCTATAACCCCTTATCATCATGCATTGATTGAACACTATTGCATAAAACATACTTGCAGAAATAAACACACTCACTCTTGCAAAAAAGTAAATCACACTATGGTTGTAACCACACTAATCTATAAAGTTAGAGATGCCTTCAAAAATAAATAACTTGAATTAAAAATGAATGTATACAAATAAAATGAAAGAGATAAATATACACAAATTAGTCTAATTACAAAATGCAAAAATCAAAGAATTACAATATTTATTAACAGAAGATATTGAAAGAAATATAATTTATTCTATCATAATTTGGACGTTTCTCTAAGAGTTCTTTCCTTGGAATGGAGAAGGCACTCTTATTTATACATAATGTTCATTAAAAATAAGATAAGAGGATAATAAATCTAGATCCACTTTCCCTCATATGATTACAACCACTTTGACAAAAAATAGAAGATAATCATCTCTACAAATCCTATCACAAATCTCTTAAAATATTTGATAAGAAATCTTATCAAGACTCTCATGATTCTTCTCCATCAAATATGATTCAATAATTATCTTCAAATCTTCATAGCTTGATTATGAAATTCGAATTTAGGCCTAGGTGGTAAAAGTTGACTTGATTGGAGTCTTCAAATACACATGTAAACATATTATTTTTTATAAGATTTAATAATAAATTCAATTAAAAAGATAAAATAAATGCATTGGAAAATATTAAGCCTAATCTCACATATAAATGTAAAATGGAATGGAATATGGTTATAGGAAAGTGATAAATAATTTAAAAATGAAAGAAAAGATGTGTAAAAATAATGAAAAAAAACAATAATTTCGTGATCCAACATCTCCCCCAAACTGACCATGTTGCATGTCCTCATGCAACCTTGTATCAACCAATTTGAATGAATAATGTTCCATTTTCCAATACATACCACAACCAAGCTGCCATATCAAAATCATGTTTCTAAAACTCTGCCAAAATTCTGCTGAAACTTTGTTGAAACACTGCTGAAACTTTGTTGAAACACTGCTGAAACAGTCAATTACTCTCAAAATATAAAGTGGGTTTGGCTAAAACTTTGTAGACATATTCATACTAAAACTCCTATTTCATTAAACTTGGACATATTCTAAAACTTCGTGGGATGAAAGGATATGCCATCTTTGTGAGACTGTGAGTGTTAAGGATGAAAAACACTTCCTCATACATCCACATAAGATCTCAGTTTCAAAACTTTTGTTACAATATGAACTTACCCAACCTTCTATCTCATCAAAATTATAGTAAATTATGAACGCTTCTATCCAAGCCTTTTGAGCATAGAAACAAAACTCTAAAGCGAACAAAGTAATTCCTTAATTTGTTTTCTTAAAGTTTAATAAACCAAAATTGGTCTAAATAGACATTAACTATTGTTGTCATCGTCATTATCATAAATGATAAAAAAAAAAAATCATAAATATTTCTATTTTTTTAATTTAATATTTGATTTTATGTAATGAATTGATGGTGAATATTCAACATTTCAAGATATTTACTAAAAATCAAATATAATTGGCATTAATGTATAATGCAACTCGTACTTCCTTTACCAAAAGAGTAGGGTAGGGACATAAAGATTTATTTTTCCCTTAGCCTTATTCATATTTTTTCTTGGATTCTATACACACCTTTCCAATAATTTAATTGATATTTTTTCATGTAATAATTGCCTTATAATGGTATATTATTTATTTCATCTTAAAATTTTGTATACACATCTATCTATAGTTTTTATATTAATTTTATCCCTCATCATAATAGTTGATTTTTTTTTAAATAACATTCATAATAACTATATGAAACACTAAATTCTCATATCTTGCCTCATATTATACAAAAATAAAGTTGAACCTATCATAACATAATTTTTTTTTATCTTAATACAAGTAAGACTTGAAACACAAGAGATTTAAAAAAAGAGTTTACAAAAATATAGTTCAATATATGCTAATATAAGTTTATATCTTAACACAAGTAAGACTTTTGCAACACAACAATGCTTTAATAAAATTCATATAAAAGACTTGGTGTGTCTTGCCTCACGTGGGATACAACACCATTAAAAAAATACATTGCAAATACAATTTAATTTTTTCTTTGTTTTGCTTGTTTCCAAATTTTATATATTTTTTCTGAGCCTATCAAGCATAAATCGGGGATTATTAGTGATAGTTGCATAAGAGAATCTAATGTAATAAGTGACAAGCATTCTCCTTATATCTTTGATTAGATTTTGCTTAGAAAATCCACATTCATATGGCACAATGCTTTAGGAGATTGTAAGTATGAGTTGCCAGAGCTTTAACATATTTGGAAAGCTTATTTGCCAAGTATTTGAAAAACAAAAAACTTGCCATGTATATTTCATAGAGAACCCTTCAAAACATGATTGAAGTGTATCAATAAATTCATGTAGTTCTCTTTTACCCTTTTCTTCAACTCGCTTGATGAAATTCTGCAATTTTTTATATTGGAAGATTATTCTAGAATCTCCATCTGTTATTTGATGTACAAAACATATCAATATAAAATAGACATTAAATGTTGCACAATTAAAATTTATATATCAAAATAAATTTTAAACTTCCAAATTTTAGTTTCCATAATATAAAATGCAAATTTGAGAAAAAAAGAAAAAAGATTGTTAATTACTTTTAGTACTTTAATACGTTATACTCATTAATGAAAGTAATGAAAGTTTAATTTCCAAATATTAGTTTCTATATTTAAAATAAAAATTTAAATACAAAGAGAAAATATAGATATACATTTAATTATTAATTAACTAATTACTAATAGTAATAGGTAACATTGAAAGACATATATATATATATATATATATATATCCTAGTGGGCTAGCTCAAGTGGTTGAGTGTTGTAAGTTGCGAGCGGTCAAATCTTCGAGTGGCTATACATTGCTATATAAGGACCTCACTTGATGTCTCCATCGAATTAACTCCGTAATCAGAGCGAACATGATGCGACTCTTTCAGATGAGCCCCCTATGATTAACAAATGAGAATTATTTACATGTCAAATTTCAATCCTAATTAAAAATGGACATATTACATAACACCACATTAATCATCTTAAAAAAAATGTATTAAATATTCTTCAATCACTTCTATCTCTATCATTCGTTAAATTATCTTATTCTTGTGTGTTTAATTTTTGTTAAAATCAACGAAATTCTTTGACTTCTTTGAACTATATAAATCATATCATTCGTTAAATTATCTTATTCTTGTGTGTTTAATTTTTGTTAAAATGAATGAAATTTTTTGACTTCTTTAAACTACATATAACTTAATTCAATGTATTGTAACATTTTTTTATTCTTTTTACTAATTTTAGATTTTTAATTTATAATTTTTTAGATAAAAATACTTTATTAAAAAAATATACTAACCGAGTTGTGCCCAAGTTTTTTCTATTACAATAGGTGTCTTTCGCATTCACTTAGAACCCCTTGGAAATATAAAACATAAAACATGTTTCCATAGGATTTTTTTTGCATGTAAAGGTTTTTACAACTTCATTTTACCTCTTCTTTCCATAAATATAAAACAAATACTCATTTTCATAATTGCACTCAGTGAAATGAGGTGCTCTACAACCTAGTATGGGGGAGATCATGTAACGTTTGTTCATGTTTGTCCTTATTGTCAGTCATAATAAATAAAGTTTGTCTTTAACATAATAATAAAAAAAATTAATATTATGTTGGCGATTAATAAAATAACGTGTATTTTAGTTTGAATTAAATCCTAGGCTATATAATACATGGACATGTAAAAAACAATGTAATGGAAAGTATTTAATGAAAAGTAAAAAAGTAAAATGTAATGAAAAGTAAAAAAGTAAAATGTATTGTTGGCCATTAATTAAAATGTAAAAAAACGTAAAAGTATAGAAAGTATTTAAAAAAAATCCATGTCGACTCATAAAATAAAAAATTAAAACTCAAACCCGGATCTATCAATCAAGAGAGATTAAATTTCTTGAGTTTAAATTTAAAAAAATAAATACACCTCAAGAAATTGGATCCCTCTCGGTGCTTGATAGATACGGGTTTAAGATGGATCTATGCTAGTATGTAGAGCCTCTTCAAGTAAAGGGCATCTCAAATTTGTTATCATTAATGGATGGGCACTAGGTTTGGAATGCTAGGTTTGGGTTTTGATTAACTATTATATGCTTTTATGTAAGCATTGAAGGGATTCTAATACTTTGATTTGTTATTTCATTGTATATTTATTGAATAAGTTGTTATTTCATTGTATATTTATTGAACAAGTTGGTATGCTAATTTCTATTATGAAAACCATTAAGAATAAAGAGATAATCTTTTCCAAATAGCCACCTTAGAGTAATCAGAATCAAAATGGGAATATAAGACTTTGACTTGTTATTTCATTGTGTATTTATTGAACAAGTTGTAATTTCATTGTATATTTATTGAACAAGTTGGTATGATCAATTTTATTATGAAAACCATTAAGAATAAAGAGATCATCTTTTCCAAATAGCCACCTTAGAGTAATCAAAAGCAAAATCAAACTACTAATGGGTGTAATAGTCCTCTTATTGTAATTTTTTCTTGGGAATGAATGATAACACATAATAATGATGGTCATGGTTAGTATATCCATTTTTATGGCATTTCGGAATATATGTATATATATTAAATGTAGTGCCCTGGTTTTTCAGCAGAGCACTGGGTAGCATTTCTGAGTCAATTTTCTATGTATCAAACTTTATTCAGGTGTACGGAAGTGAATTTCCAATCTAATCTCTATTTCTGTTAAATGGAACTTAGCTTACAGTCTTGTCCTTATTGTTCATACATGCGCAATTTAAAGTAGACTAACATATTACTATTTTTTTTTCAGCAATTTATTCCAACATGTGAGTATGTTCATAGTAAACAAGCAGTAAATAGCAGAGTATTTGCAGGTCTCAGAGTAAGTCTCAGCATAATGATTAAAATAAATAAATAACAAGGAAATTACCTGATGCTGATGCTAGTCGACCGTAGGTTGTAGCAGGTGAGGATATATGCCTCAGACAGCCAAAACGATGTGTCCACCCTACCGACCAGCTATTATCTTGCTGGCCCTTGGAAATTCAAGGATTTTCCAAGCTCCCGAGCTCACAAACTGATAATCCTGAGAGAAGAATTCCTTTGGTTTCTTTTCATCACTCCATGGTAATAATTTGCTGAGTTAACCCCCTCCTCAGGCTTTCTTTTGAGTTTCCCACCTCCTCAAAGCTTCGAGTTAACCCCCTCCTCGGCATTCCTCCATTTTCACAAAATACTAAGTGTTCCTTTCTCCTCCAAAACCAACCCCTCTATAAACATATCCCCCTACTCGAGAAGGCCTTGGGCTTACTCCACCACCCCCCAAACTCCCTTCTCGAGCCCCTCAACCATTAACTCCTTTCCTTTTGAATTTAATGTCATTAATGTCATTAGTAAAATATTATGTAAATAGTTGACTCTTTTCACTTGGACATGATATGTTTTAATGGTCTACCATATTTGTCAATATAACTTATCTTGAGATTTAAATTCTAAGATTCGCATTGAATAATTAAATAATTTTAACCATTTCCCCCCACGTCACTCCCATTCAAGAATTGTTATCTTATTACGTTTAACTCAGAAATGGAAATAATCACACTTTACTTATTTACTAATCAATATTTACATTTTTACCTATATTGCAATTGTTATGACATGGGTATTTATTCAAATAACATTAATTAAGTCATAATATTAATTAAATCTCCACAAGGTAATAATAAATGGTGAATTTAATAAAAATGTCTTTTTAAATCCTTTGTTTACCACAATGTTTACCAACAAGTAATACATAGCTTAATTGATTTGGTTTACCTACCTGAAATAACTTTATATTCATTATCTGAATTCGATCACTGCATGATTAGCATAATTACTTACGACAACTTATACATTTATTCAACATGTTAAGTGTTTATTTATAAATACTAGTGTACATGTGCAAGGTGTGCATGTGTGGCCAGCGTATCCATAGATCATAAATGTACTATAGACAAATCCCATCCCACCTATGCATACTTGCTAACTAATAGTAGTATTTACCCTCATGTACAAGAACAAGCATATTATATATATATAGTACAATTACTTAAAATCCCCAGTTAATTAACAGTTAATTCTTTACGATTTCACATCATTATCTTTATCTTTACATTAGTTTAATCAATCAGGTACAAGGAAGGGTACCTACTACCACTAAATCAGAATCAAGGAATACCCGACCCTCAACAGTACTATCATATCCTCCCATCCTAACCTACTGCCACATCCTCGTCCTTCCTCTGCTAGTACAAAAGTGGATGTCGGACTCAACGAACTGACCACATAGAACTTGAGAGCGATAGCGTCAGCTGAACATCGGACCTATCCTCCCCTAGCAGGCATCCGACCGTCGTCATCACAACTACATGGGGAGCGTGTCTCAGCACGACCCTCCCATGACCTCGGGTATCATAGGAACATAGGGTGGGAAACACATCCA
Source organism: Larix kaempferi (assembly GCA_027924585.1). NCBI lineage: Eukaryota > Viridiplantae > Streptophyta > Pinopsida > Pinales > Pinaceae > Larix > Larix kaempferi. The sequence continues at coordinate 13,641,392 of BSBM01001346.1, forward strand.
TCCCTCTCAACATACTGGGCCTACGCCCTTATCGACTCATACTCTGTTGCTATCAGGATTATCAGTTTGTGTTATCGTATCAACATTTTTGGTTGACTTAGGTTTACTGTATGAACATGTTCTTTTCCCCATATATCAGATCAAGTAACTGGCTATCCCATAGACCTCGTGTCATGTACGTTAGTATTTTGCAAAAATATAATTTATAGAAAGCATTTCCCATTGATCACCAATTGATCCATGTTATCAAAAACCATTTTATTTCATGTAACCTTTTTAGTTCATCATAGATGCGTATGACTTATAATACTTCAATAATTCATACAAGAAGATGGTATCCACGTACCGATTCCTATATTTCACATCTCATTAATGAAAGCATATAAACATATACTGTAATCGTAAGATAAAGAAATCGCACGATAATCATGACATTGTAACCGCATGACATAATAACATCATAATCATAGAGAAATCATAAACAAGGTAACATTATATAATGAGGTCCGTCATGTCGTGATATAGTTTACTGAGTCGAGTTGAGTTCAATAGATAATGAGGAAGTATAGTGTGTCTTAATTGATAATTGCATGTAATAAAATATGGGGCATTACATATACCCACCCATCAGGAAACTTCGTTCCGAAGTTATGATCATAATAATGCAGGAAAATCTTGACTCATAGTCTATGCAATTCCGCAATTGGCGGGTCCTGGCCATACATGTCCTACTTAGCTTTAACTTGACCAAATATGCCAATATTATCTTTTAAATTTTACTTCTCTTATCTCGTGATATGTGTTCTAATAATTAAAGAACATTTAGATTAATCCTTTTGTTGGATCTCAATATTATGCCTAGAATGCCTAAATGTTATAATCATGTTCTATCCACCTTAGTATCCTATTTCATACCCTTTCACAATATTCTTTAAGTCACATCATCCAGAATAGTTTATCCATCACAGAACGGAGTTTACCGAAGCTTTTATTGATCCAACTTGGCGTGGAATAGTCAACAATTTAAATTGGGGTCATTTAGAACTCATAATTTGGCATTCACTCCGTGCACAGCTATCGAGGACTCTTACGGTTGGTATACCTCTTTTAGGGAAGAAGATTCATGTCCTCAAAATCCTAAGGTCATATATTATTATTTAATTATGGTAATATGTAATAACATTTAAGTATCATAACATTCATTAAACTAGGAGAACTATTATCGTTTACAAGGTTTTCATGGCTATTACTTATCAAAACACAGTTGTTATCATGTTTATTTATTTATTATTCTTATTTTCAAGCTAATATAATTTGTTGGGAAACCATTCCTGCTTCAATTTCTTAAGAATTTCACAACAAATTTTGTCCCCATTCTTACTATCACAAAGGTAATTACTAGCATTTATCCAAGTATTCCATTGTAATTGTACAACACCATTCTTCCTAACCCCACAAGCAACCTTTAAGAACTTTGTAAAGACCTTAGTCCAATCCTACAAGTCGAACGAATACGTCATTACTTACTACGTTCATTCATATTAGAACTTCATAACAACTGCTTTAATTGAGTTAAGTTGAGAACTGTGTTGAGATTCTTGGGGATCTTTTATTATTAACCGAGATCATCACTATATTAGGTATGATTAATCCGAAAATTTTCTCAAAACTTTTCGCACCATTACACCAATATTTAACTTAATTAGTCTAAAGCCATGTTCCCCCTTAAATAGAATAGTCTTGTAATAAACTTTCTATGCAATCTCCTGGTTTAAGTACAGGGTGTTCTCCCTAATGTGATTCAAAAGGGTACCTAGTCCTTATATCGAGCAAATTTATTCCCATCCTTTATCTTATCTGAATAATATATAATGTATTTTCCAAGTCTCTTTATCTCTGAGTTACATAACATTTCATATGTTAACGTTTCCCAACTAAAATACTTGTATATTGTTACATTTATTTATATTTTTAAATGAAAATTGTATTTGTAAATACGATTATGGGGTGTTCATGAGTTTTCTCATTAATTTGTATTTTGTACCAAGTTATCTATATACACACATCGATGTTTGCGTAATTTGGTGTGGAGACCTAGGAACTCAGAACTCAAACGCCACTCCATGTTTATCTTACCATATCCTCTTTTGTTTCTACTTTAAATGTTTTTTGACTTAAGCATCTTTTGGCAAAATTATAGGGTGTAGTAAAACACACTAAGAGATATGATTTTAAAAAAAGAATATAATTGTTTGATCATGTTAAAACACATCTACTTTGAAATAACAAAAGGCATTATTATTTCAATGATATAGCAAATTTCATAATATATATATATTTGCATGCATTTTTAAAACAGACACTCATTACTAATGTTGTGTATTTCTAAAATATATGTCCGATTTTGTTTATGCCTATTTGGAAAAAAATGTAGTAGTCTATGTGGTAGTTTGAATGGAATTGAGACTGTTGTAAAGAGAATGCATGCATATTCATACATGAGTGCATTCTTCAATTCCCTTTTACCACATTTTCGACCAAGAATTCCATCCAATACCCAAGTCTCTATTTGCACATAATTTTGGGAGTTAAAATGACCAAATTGTGATCAAACTTTTAATATGAAAATAAACACAATTGAGTCATAAGATGGACATTAACACAATGTGATTGTGACCTCTGCTTTTGTTGTGATTAATTAGGATGATAAGTTGTGAGACATTTAATCTTATTGTTAGATGTATTTGTTAAATCAATTATGACCAATAATTATGTTTAAGCATTGCATCGATATTATTGGGTTTAACGTCGATGTAGCAAAGTTGTTCTCAAATAATTTGAATAACATCCTAAATATAAGAATTTATGAAATAATTTGTTGTGTTCATCTCATTTGAAAAGATTCTCTTCCACTATTAGCTTTACCACTTGTATAATAAATAATTGTGAAATATTTAATTCTTTTTGTTATTAACGTGTATTATAAATTTATGATTAGGAGTATAATAATTTATAAATCAATGTAAAACTAATTTATGATTAGGGCCATAATAAGTGATACATTAAATGTGTTGTGTTGATCTTAATTAAACAGTATCACATTTGCTTTTAACTTAACCATTGACAAATATGGTTTTAATAAACGAGTACAACTTTTTTTGCATCAAATATAAAATGAGTTTATAGTGATTCTTGAATTTTAATATACCCAATGTTACGTTTATTTGAAATTATTTCGTATAAATTTTGAATATAGAGTAAGGTTCTTAATATTCACATAGATAATTGAAGTTGGGATTATATACGGTTCAATTACTCATACTAATTTATTTCGGATAAATTTTGAAAATGTTTTTTGTGGTTTTCCTATACAAATATATTATTTAAAAATATTAAAATAAAATGAAGACTTAGTACCAACACGCAACTACAAAAGTAATAAAATTAAATTTTTTATTAAGTCAAAATTTGCAATGAATGTGTCACGTTGGAATATTGATAGATTAAAACACCAACTTTCCTTTCTTAGTTGGTTTGTAAAAATTTCCACTCTTGGTAATACTCAATTGAATTATTCTAGATGGTGGTAAAGCGTTAATTAATTAAATTTTTTTTTATACTTACTATATTCACTTATATTTTTTTTCTTCATTGTATTTTAATTAATTTTTAACTATTCCATTTTTTTGTATACTATTATTTTATTTATTCATTTACTATATTTCTTTTCTTTTTAATTTTTTTTTTCATTACTTATATTTTATTATTACATTTTTTTTCCTTTTATATATATATATATATATATATATTCCACTTCCCAATCTTTATTTCCCTCTATTAATATGTATACTCTTTTATTTATTCTTATTTATTTCATTCTAATAATATCCTTATCTTTTATCATCTCCCTTTTTTTTTACTATTAACTCTTAATCCTTAACCATAATTAAATTGAATTAAATTAAATTGAATAATAAAAAAAATAAATTAAATATTAACTTTTTAATTCTTAGCAACAATTAAATTAAATTAAATTAAATTAAACAAAAATAAAATAAAATAAAATAAAATAAATTAAATTAATTAGATTAAACTAATCAATTAAAAAACATTAAATTAAATTAAATTAATTATATAAAAAAACATTAAATTAAATTAATAAAATTAATTTAATATTTAAAAAAGACATTAATTTTTTTTTTTTTTTGACACGTCTTACGTGAACTTGGGTCTATGGCATATGCATATCCCCTTTCTTTGAGATCTAATTATACAGAATATTAAAAGTAGATGGTTATGTGCAAATACTTGGGTATTTTCCCCTTTAAGTACATGACCGAGGGAGATCTGATATGAACCTCGATAAAGGAGCATCCACTGGCACAAGTAAAAAGGGGATCACAAGGGACCAAGAGCAGAAAGGGCGTTTGACTTCGGATCAAAAGGTTCGTTTGTTCGGAGGTTCGCAAGGGACGTAGATGAGGATTGACAGCTCTCATTCCATTCCGCGTTGCCAACATGCACGCGCGTTAATAGAGGTTAGTGGTCGCGGTAAAGAAACCGCCACGACACGTGTCTATCCCTCGCTCATCCGCATATGAAAAGGTGGTATGGTAAACCACCCATGGGTGACGCGGAAACCGCCTTATCATCAACTTTTCTCTATTTAAGGAGGAGGACTAAGTTTTATTTTGGCATTGTTGGGCTGCTCCTCGCGTGAGCTTGCGGTGCTGAGCGCTAGGGTTGGGGCCAGTTGCAGGAAGGAAGGTGAGGCTGTTGGATGAACTTTGCGCTTGGGTACATTGACGCGCGGTGGTCCCCATTCGACCTGGCAGAGTGTCGTGGAATGAAGGAGCTTGCAATTTCTCAGCGGGAGACAGTTTTTGGAGTTCTGTCAGATTCTAGACGGCATGGGAATCATCGTCAAAACGAAAGATATATAGGGAATAGTGAAAACCCTAGCGGGAGGGTCAAAACAACACGAGTTAAATTTAATTGCACAGGAAGCTTATGAAGAATGTTAGAATTCAAAGACTGTAGGATTGAATTTGAAGTCCCTCATTGATTTATTTGCTCAGTTAAGAGAGATTTAGAGACAGTTTCCGAAGATTGATTTACTTATCAAGGATGTTTTTTTTTTTCATAAATCGGCAATAATGCAAGCAGGGATAAGCACCGTGCAGCAGACGCTAACTCCGGAGGCGGCAAGCATCTTAAATCATGCCATAACAGAAGCTTGTCGCCATGGGCATGACCGAACAATTCCTCTACATGTCGCGGTGACGTTTTGGGCAGCCCCTACTAGCCTTCTGCGCCAGGCTTGCTAGGCTGCGACTTCAAAGTTTAGGGGATGGTGCTCAAGCCATCGGAAATAAAAATGATGAGATTAGAAGACCCATAGAAATCCTTCTAAAGGTTAAGAAGAAGAATCCGGTTCTCGTAGGGGAGAAAGAGCCCGAAGCTTTAGCAAAAATACTTGTGCAGAGAATAGAAAAAGGTGAAACCCCAGCGTAGCTTCAGATCCTTCATATTGAAATAGATATGTCCATTTCTGTTCAGGAAACAAAGATAAAGACCGCATTTCCATGAAGTTTAGAGAATTGGACCAAATGGTGGAAAGGTGTTTGTTTAACGTGGGTGAATTAAAGCGGCTTGTAGAGCATCCAAAGGTAGGAAGAGCATTGATAGGGTTATCAGAGGCTGAAGCACTAAAATTACAGAGAAATACTAGCTATAGCTATCAGGTTAACCTAAAATTTCAATTCGAATGATCGAGAATACAACATTTCTGCCTAATTGTGTTGAATCTGTCTTAAATCCTCATTCGCCCCCGATTTGGTGCATTCCCTCACTTGCTTTCCTTCCTATTACAATGCCATTCACCTATCTGAGAATCAATATGTTACCAGTTGAGAAATCGCAGGTGTCCTGATTATTAGCCGAATTTGGAGTTTGGTCTGCGGTGGATTCAATTACACGCGTGATTTAGGGTTAATCTGTGTTTGCTCAACGTTTCATGGCCCTGCAGTGGGTGCAACGTTTACAGGTGAGTAACTTACCTTCTCAACGCATTGAGTCGATGAATTGGAGGTGGTGTCTGCTGGGAATATCTGGGTCCTCAATGTGCCATCCAATGGAGTATGCAAGATGATAGATAATGATTCTGTTAGTGTTAGAATATGTCCCTTGACGGCATGCAGAACATGCCTGGCACATCTTGAATTTAATGATTGTTTGAATGGTTGAGAATTTTCATTGGTAGTTTTTTTTTTATCTATGATTCTATCTATCTATTGCTGGCCTGATAATTGAATGCATCGCCTATTGCAGATCCAAAACGTTGAGTCATGTTTCTCAAACACAATGAATCCTAAAACTACCAACCACTTTAAATTAATTGTCATGAAAACCCCGAGTTCATTCACATAGTCTTAAAATCTTCAAGTGAACTAAATAAAATCAGAAAATAAATGTGAAACGTTAAAATGTTGTGCAGACTAGCATGGTGACAACCCTAATTTTGCAATTTTATTATAAATTTTTATTATTATCTTTTTTTTACTATTAACTTTTAATTCTTTACCACAATTAAATTAAATTAAATTAATTTAAATAATAATAATAAAACAAAATAAACCAAATTAAATTTAATTAATTAATTAAAACACATTACATTAAATTAATTAAATTGAATTGAATTAAAAGGCATTAAGTTAAATTAATTAACAAAATTTCTCTCCCTTTTTTTTTTTTTTTAAACATAATTCTTTGATTTTAATTTAAAATAATGATCGTAGTGGCCTCCTTAAATATGAATTTTTATGTTTGTTTTCTTACGCCAAATATGCAATGTCTTCTTGTTTTCTTATAAAGTTTACAGAATTCTTACTCTACGGCTATATATATATATATATATATATATGTAACTGACTATTTCTGATTTTTGTGTTTGTGCAGATAAACTACTTTTACATAAATTAGGAAAGGAGGTTTGGAGAATCGTGAACATTGATTTCAGATTTCTGCATAGACTTCTACCTAGATTTACAGATATTTTACTTAGGGATGCTTAGTTTCTATTTCCGGTAGGCCGTTAGGTTCGAGAGTTCGAACCAGGCTCTGATACAATCTGTAGTGCCCTGGTTTTTCAGCAGAGCACTAGGTAGCATTTTGTAATGCCCCTAGAATGACTGTGGACCTTAAGGTCACCTTTCGAGTGACCCGACTGAACAACTTCGATATAATGGTCTCTCGAGCCTTCTTATGCCTTAAATGATTGAGGACAACCTGAAGATGTAAATGATGACAATAATTGATAAATGAATTAAGGAATTAAATTCTATGTGTGGAGAGGGATAATTGATTGATTACATCTTGATTAATGATTATCCTTGATTGATCAAGTCAAAGTGCAGTGGGACAGTGACAGTCCTAGTTCTGCGACTTGGGAGGACGCAACTAAGATGTGTCATAGCTTTCTACATTTATTCTGAACTTCGGGATGAAGTTCTAAATAAGTAGGGGTGTATGCAGTGCCCCTAGACTACTGTAGACATTGAGAGGACCTGTTGAGTGACCCGACTATTTGAAACATTAATAAAATAACCCTATGATTTTATTTTGAGTATATTTATGATCACGATTGATTGATATATGTGCATTTGGGTAGTTATTGTGAATGGACGATTTCATGTTGTTTAATGATTAACTTTGATATGAATGATGCTTAACGACTAGCTGTTCAATTGCTTATGTGATTAGACGAATGAGTAATGATTGAGTAAATTATAGATGCTTAATGAAGCAGCAGATTTATAAATCAAATTGTGATTATTGAGGACAGTGCTACTAATTTACGTTTGTGAGAATAGTGTGTAGCGACAGGTGAAACAGTTCACCAACGGACACACAAAGGAATATGAAGGGTCGTATAGTACGGGTAAATCACACACAAGGAGAGCGACGATGATGTCGACTTTCGACGGAATACCACACTTGAGCAGATAAGCATTGATCTGCTTGCTCAAGAGGAAAGGGTGAGGGCATACGAGGTGGGCCATGACGGAGCTGGTCACGTACGAGTTGGGGGGAGCGCAGTGAGAACGGACTCACTCCTCAACACCATTAGTCCCTAATAGCGTGTAGACGGAGGATGGAAGGTAACGGCTCCTGAAATCCCTACATGAAGTTCCCGCAAGTCAAAATGGAAGGATGACGATAGAAGGGCCCGACGGTGCGGTACCCTGCCGAGAACGGAAAGAACGAACACAAGGGCCCAACGATGTGGTACCTTTCCGAGGAATGGAAACTACGGATGACTGGACCCAATGGAGTGGTGCCATGTCAGGGAAATTAAATTAAGGAACAAGGAGGCCCAATGGTGTGGCACTGGGGTCCTAGTAAAAGTTGACTACTAAACTTAACTGCATTGAAACGTATAAGTTTGCACCTAGAACATCACTTAGAAATGTATTTGAGTACTTTAGGTATTTGCACATAAATGATTACTTTGGCATTTAAATAATATTAAGTGTTATTTAGGCATTTGCACATGAAAGGATACTTCTGATTATTTAAAAATATTATAAAGATTTATTTAGGAGCAAAATGGAATCCTAGGCATGGACACCTAGTCAACTCCACCTACACCACAAATCTAGGAGTTAAGTGAAATATCTAGGGGACAAATTTGACCAAACTTAGGAATGTTGGTGCATCTCCTAGAGAAACTGACACATGGATGGGTGAGTTTTATTAATTTATTAATTTAATAAAATGAATATTTTTGCATGAAGCGAAATGTGTCGCATGAGATTTTTCTTTATAAGGAAGGCATTGGGAATGGGTAAACGACCCAGACCCTCGATGACTATCATAATTTTGAGTTACCTCATGAATTACTGCTATTGAGGGTTTGGGTGGAAATCTTGGTGGGGGGGAAACCCAAGCTGGGTTTCTGGATTATTGTGTGTGAGCTCTACGACCCAAAGCTCGGGGGAGGCCATGCGACTGAAAGCATGAGCCTATGGTTGGGTGGCGAAGCTAACGGTTGCTTCGCCTATGGTTAAACGAGCTTTGCTGGAGGGATCCTACAGAAGACGCGGACGACAATGGACAAGATGGTATCAAAGACAGGGTATGGTTTGTTTTAATTTGCTAAGTTATTCATTTATTTAGTTTTCTTATCTTGTCATTATGCTTTCTAATATCTTTTGTATCAAGTGGTTGAGTTTCAGGTTAAGCATGAAGTACCCAGGTTCAATTCTTGTAAGTGACATAATGCTCCTGTTGAGGAAGGTGATTTTTTCGCAGAAAAAACAAATTTTTTAATGTAGGGGCCCTCCTGTAGGGTACTTCATGCTTAACCTGAAACTCAACCACTTGATACAAAAGAGATTAGAAAGCATAATGACAAGATAAAAAAACTAAATAAATGAATAACTTAGCAAATTAAAACAAACCATAACCTGTCTTTGATACCATCTTGTCCACTGTTGTCCGCGTCTTCCGTAGGATCCCTCCAACAAAGCTCGTTTAACCATAGGCGAAGCAACCGTTAGCTTCGCCACCCAACCATAGGCTCATGCTTTCAGTCGCATGGCCTCCCTTGAGCTTTGGGTCATAGAGCTCACACACAATAATCCAGAAACCCAGCTTGGGTTTCCCCCCCACCAAGATTTCCACCCAAACCCTCAATAGCAGCAAGTCATGAAGTAACTCAAAATTATGATAGTCATCCAGGGTCTGGGTCCTTTACCCATTCCCAATGCCTTCCTTATAAAGAAAAATCTCATGTGACACATGTCGCTTCATGCAAAAACATTCATTTTATTAAATTAATAAATTAATAAAACTCACCCATCCATGTGTCAGTTTCTCTAAGAGATGCACCAACATCCCTAAGTTTGCTCAAATTTGTCCCCTAGATATTTCACTTAACTCCTAGACTTGTGGTGTAGGTGGAGTTGACTAGGTGTCCATGCTTAGGATTCCATTTTGCTCCTAAATAAATCTTTATAATATTTTTAAATAATCAAAAGTATCCTTTGATGTGCAAATGCCTAAATAACACTTAATATTATTTAAATGCCAAAGTAATCATTTATGTGCAAATGCCTAAAGTACTCAAATACATTTCTAAGTAATGTTCTAGGTGCAAACTTATACGTTTCAATGCAGTTAAGTTTAGTAGTCAACTTTTACTAGGACCCCAGTGCCACACCATTGGGCCTCCTTGTTCCTTAATTTAATTTCCCCGACATGGCACCACTCCATCGGGTCGAGTCATCCATAGTTTCCATTCCTCGGCAAGGTACCACATTGTTGGGCCCTTGTGTCCGTTCTTTCCATTCTCGGCAGGGTACTGCACCGTCGGGCCCTTCTGCAGTCATCCTTCCATTTTGACTTGCGGGAACTTCATGTAGGGATTTTAGGAGCTGTTACCTTCCATCCTCTGTCTACACGCTATTAGGGACTAATGGCGTTGAGAAGTGAGTCCGTTCTCACTGCGCGTCCCCCAACTCGTACGTCACCAGCTCCGTCGTGGCCCACCTCGTATGCCCTCACCCTTTCCTCTTGAGCAAGCGGATCAATGCTTATCTGCTCAAGCATGGTATTCCGTCGGAAGTCGACATCGTCGTCGCTCTCCTTGTGTGTGATTTACCTGTACTCTATGACCCTTCATATTCCTTTGTGTGTCCATTGGTGAACCGTTTCACCTGTCGCTACACACTATTCTCACAAACGTAAATTAGTAGCATTGTCCTCAATAATTACAATTTGATTTATAAATCTGTTGCTTCATTAAGCATCTATAATTTACTCAATCATTACTCATTCGTCTAATCACATAATCAATTGAACAGCTAGTCGTTAAACATCATTCATATCAAAGTTAATCATTAAACAACATGAAATCGTCCATTCACAATAACTACCCAAATGCACATATATCAATCAATCGTAATCATAGATATACTCAAAATAAAATCATAGGGTTATTTTATTAATGTTTCAAATAGTTGGGTCACTCAACAGGTCCTCTCAATGTCTACAGTAGTCTAGGGGCACTGCACATTTCTGAGTCAATTTTCTATGTATCAAACTTTATTCAGGTGTACGGAAGTGAATTTCCAATCTAATCTCTATTTCTGTTAAATGGAACTTAGCTTACAGTCTTGTCCTTATTGTTCATACATGCGCAATTTAAAGTAAACTAACATATTACTATTTTTTTTCAGCAATTTATTCCAGCATGTGAGTATGTTCACAGTAAACAAGCAGTAAATAGCAGAGTATTTGCAGGTTTCAGAGTAAGTTTCAGCATAATGATTAAATTAAATAAATAACAAGGAAATTACTTGATGCTGATGCTAGTCGACCGTAGGCTGTAGCAGGTGAGGATATATGCCTTAGACAGCCAAAACGATGTGTCCACCCTACCAACCAGCTATTATCTTGTTGGCCCTTGGAAATTCAAGGATTTTCCAAGCCCCCGAGCTCACAAAATGATAATCCTGAGAGAAGAATTCCTTTGGTTTCTTTTCATCACTCCATGGTAATAATTTGCTGAGTTAACCCCCTCCTCAGACTTTCTTTTGAGTTTCCCACCTCCTCAAAGCTTCGAGTTAACCCCCTCCTCGGCATTCCTCCATTTTCACAAAATACTAAGTGTTCCTTTATCCTCCAAAACCAACCCCTCTATAAACATATCCCCCTACTCGAGAAGGCCTTGGGCTTACTCCACCACCCCCCAAAATCCCTTCTCGAGCCCCTCAACCATTAACTCCTTTCCTTTTGAATTTAATGTCATTAATGTCAATAGTAAAATATTATGTAAATAGTTGACTCTTTTCACTTGGACATGATATGTTTTAATGGTCTACCATATTTGTCAATATAACTTATCTTGAGATTTAAATTCTAAGATTCGCATTGAATAATTAAATAATTTTAACCATTTTCCCCCACGTCACTCCCATTCAAGAATTGTTATCTTATTACGTTTAACTCAGAAATGGAAATAATCACACTTTACTTATTTACTAATCAATATTTACATTTTTACCTATATTGCAATTGTTATGACATGGGTATTTATTCAAATAACATTAATTAAGCCATAATATTAATTAAATCTCCACAAGGTAATAATAAATGGTGAATTTAATAAAAAGGTCTTTTTAAATAATTTGTTTACCACAATGTTTACCAACAAGTAATACATAGCTTAATTGATTTGGTTTACCTACCTGAAATAACTTTATATTCATTATCTGAATTCGATCACTGCATGATTAGCATAATTACTTACGACAACTTATACATTTATTCAACATGTTAAGTGTTTATTTATCGATACTAGTGTACATGTGCAAGGTATGCATGCGTAGCCAGCGTATGCACAGATCATAAATGTACTATAGACAAACTCCATCCCGCCTATGCATACTTGCTAACTAATAGTAGTATTTACCCTCATGTAGAAGAACAAGCATATTATATACATATAGTACAATTACTTAACATCCCCAGTTAATTAACAGTCAATTATTTACGATTTCACATCATTATCTTTATCTTTACATTAGTTTAATCAATCAAGTACAAGGAAGGGTACCTACTACCACTAAATCAGAATCAAGGAATACCCGACCCTCAACATTACTATCATATCCTCCCATCCTAACCTACTGCCACATCCTCTCTATCCTTCCTCTGCTAGTATAAAAGTGGATGTCGGACTCAACAACCTAACCACATAGAACTTGAGAGCGATAGCGTCGGCTGAACAACGGACCTATCCTCCCCTAGCAGGCATCCGACCGTCGTCATCACAACTACATGGGGAGCGTGTCTTAGCACGGCCCTCCCACGACCTCGGGTATCATAGGAACATAGGGTGGGAAACACATCCATCCCTCTCAACATACTGGGCCTACGCCCTTATCGACTCATACTCTGCTGCTATCAGGATTATCAGTTTGTGTTATCGTATCATCATTTTTGGTTGACTTAGGTTTACTGTATGAACATGTTCTTTTCCCCATATATCAGATCAAGTAACTGGCTATCCCATAGCCCTCGTGTCCTGTACGTTAGTATTTTGCAAAAATACAATTTATAGAAAGCATTTCCCATTGATCGCCAATTGATCCATGTTATCAAAAACCATTTTATTTCATGTAACCTTTTTAGTTCATCATAGATGCGTATGAATTATAATACTTTAATAATTCATACAAGAAGATGGTATCCATGTACCGATTCCTATATTTCACATCTCATTAATGAAAACATATAAACATATACTGTAATCGTAAGATGAAGAAATCACACGATAATCATGACATCGTAACCGCATGACATAATAACATCATAATCATAGTGAAATCATAAACAAGGTAACATTATATAATGAGGTCCGTCATGTTGTGATATAGTTTACTCAGTCGAGTTGAGTTCAATAGATAATGAGGAAGTATAGTGTGTCTTAATTGATAAATGCATGTAATAAAATATGGGGCGTTACATTAAATTCACATACCACCTTCCACGAAATTGTTTAGGATCCATAATCTTTTTAAAGTGTAAAAACGTTGACGAATCTTATCAATTCTTAAATTTCAACCATAAAATGTTAGGACAATAGTTTTCTAAAAATATTCAAATTTCCAAGTGTTTTATATAATTTCTAGCATGTTTTGGTGATTTTTAGAGTAAAAAAACATTATCCCATGGAATTTCGGCAAATCAATTTTAAAAAACATGGAAATTGGCTAATTTATTTTTGGAAAAAAAAAGTTAAGAGTTATCCCATGGACTAAATTTCGCCTCTAGAATTTTCCCTACCACCACCTCATGTCTTTTCTTGCACAAAATGAGATAAAAAAGGTAAAACAAGAGCTCATAAAATTGTATACAGACATGCTTATCTACCTAGAGTTGTCATTCAAGGATCTAGTGGACCACAAGGTTACCATGGAGCAAAGGATCTCAAATGGATCTCCCACGAGTGAGGCGACTCTAGCTTGAAGAAAAAGAGATCACCAAGGGAGCACATTGGGAAAAAAAGTAATGACCTAAATAAATTTCTATTGATTTTTTTTTTTTTACACAAACGGTTAATGAGCTTTATATTAAAAAGATAGAACAAAGTACAAAGAGTAGGGGAGGCTGATCGCCGAAAAACAGAGCTGCCGAGACATGCTCTTCACATACCATCCTCTAATATTAAAAAATGGCCTTATGCCTATTGCAACTGAAAATATTGACAAACTGCTCTAATAAAAGACAACATAAGTAATACATATAACAAATAGTGCAATAACCAGACCACAAAAGAGCTTCCCAAACATAGGGAAGAAGAGACAGAGAGATTCAGTTGACGTGGTGAGTTCGAGCATTTTTGTCCTTGATTCCTAATGTTGCACCACGGGGGGTTCACTCAATGAACGTGTTACATAGCACGATCATTCACATGATATTAAAGAATATCCCTAATTTAAGTAAATATTGGAAAATGTGCACTAAAATTGTATTGTTGAACCCCCCTCCCAATATGTCTTTCCAGTTAAGAAAACCCGTAGTTTCACTAGATATTGTAGGTATCCATTTTTAACACCCCCTTTATATCATATTATCAATTTGTAACAAACAGTAGCCCTAACACATCTTAGTATAAGCAAACAAGATGCTAAATAAAATAATAGTATGATGTTAATAATGATCCCACTAGAATTGCAGGGGCGACTGATCAATTTGTAGAATTGGATAGTGGAAGACCCAACAAAATAGTACTAGGGAAGGCACAATGCGTAAAAGGAAACCTAGTCAAGAGATCAACATAACAAAAATGTAAAAGATTGACAGTCCAATAGTTGGTGCACAATGCTTAGAAAAGATGATAATTGCAGATGTTTCAGACCACAACCCACCAATCTACTAATTTTATATCATGTAAATACGAGTATAGCCATAGCAAGTTCATGTTTTCTATAATATTAATAAATTAAACTCCATAAAAATTCAAAATTGAAACTTTTTCATGGATGGACTCCGCTACCTTCCTATCAAAACAAACATCAATGGTGTTTGAACCCAAATGAACATAGAAAAATTCCTCTTACTTTTCAATAACACCATATGATCATGTGCATAGCTTGGATTTGGGTCATTCACAAGATCCAATGAATTTCCTCCACTTCCTCTACATTTATTCTTGCAATCAAGGGAATTAACAACTTTTAGTTACATTTTCTTGGGTTATATCTAATTTTTTTTAATTTTTATAGGAGAGAAAAAAATATCCATTGTTAGGTTTCAAGCATGCAATAGTTATAAAGATACACAGATGGTGAAACTTATACGATACCATTTCATGGTAACAATAACACATAGGGTATGTACATAAGGATTTATATTTTCACCTATGTTCATGCCAGTTCCAATACAATATTAAGACAGATGCCTTGCATATAAGAATTGAAATTACAATTATGAATGTGCCAAATATAACTCAATCTAATAGCTATTCCTCACTGGCAATGTGAAAATATTAAAGAAGAATACAAAAAGTTGAAAGAAATAATTAGTCAAGAACATTGTGATATAACTCTTCTGGGTTCCAATGAGCCAAGACAGATTGATATCACTTTTCTTGCTTGTCATGGAGCAAGGTTTAATTGAATCTGAATACCCACCTAAACCCCAACCTAAAAAATGAAGATTTAGATATTTTACTTGAATGCCTACAAAAATACAATACAATTGTTCAAGTCTGGAACACCTGAATAGCTACATCTCTTAACTTAAAGATGAAAAACAATATAACATCAATTCAAACTAAACATAAATAAGCTATTAAATAAGGATTGCTCAAGGCCAATCATCCAAAGAGACTTCCATCGATATTATCATATTTATGCAAAACTTAGGATCGTAAGCAATATCAAATAAAAATGGAGGGTCCTTAAGTTTTAGGTGGGTATGAATTGAACCCATGATTTGGAGGTATGAATCCATCCCCATGATTTGGAGTTTATTCCCCACCGCATCCAAACAATATAAACCATTTATATTACTGTGTCAAATTAAAAACACCCCTTGACCCCTTAATACGGGGAAATATATTTTTGAGGCTTTTAAGAGTATTCAAACCCCCAATATGAATGGACTTGATATGATATTGCCTCACTAGCGAACCCCTTGTGTGTTGCACCTGCATTTTCGTCGTCGATATTCAAGATGACGGAGGGGCTGCTTCCACTATTGGTCCTTACGCAATCAACTTTGGCTTCCACTATTCTAAATTTCTATTGAATATATTTGTTCATATTAGTTTAATGAGTAAAAGAGTGGTAATAGCACTTCCATTAAGTAGTATTATGAAATGGAAAAATATTAATTCTTAAAATCATTCAGAGTTCATAGCACTTTATATTCAAGGATTCATTATGTCCTTGACATTATGTTTTCGAGTAACACTATTAATCAGGGCTGGGATGAAATATTTCGCAACATCACTAGCATATATTCAATTTGTTTTCGTGCATGTGCTTTGATTGTATTTAAGTTAAATGTGTACAAAATTAAATGATAAAAAAAAAATATAAAATCATTTCACAACTCATTAATATGGTATATGTCGTAGTTAAAATTAAGGATATTTAATAGCTAGTATCAAAAATAGTTTTATTTATCTATTTAATAAAAATGCATACAAAAATTTATAAATTAAAAAAAAATTGTTACATATATTAACATGTTTTAAATTGAATATAAAGAATGATATCAACAAAATTATATTGAACTCCCTGATTCGGGTGCTAGCTTCAGGCAGATGACTGATGGGCACAACCTCGTAACACCTGGCCCCATGATTACTACACACACCCATGCTGATGTCACCCATAGGACATCAAGCATATAAGCCATTTATTATTCCTTCCCTAAACGTTGTCTCATCCTCTATGCAAAACTATTTGAAATAATGCAGAAAAGGCAATGCAAAACTTGCTAGAAGATCCAAAGGAGACTATGAAAATGATTGCAACTTGCTAGTACTAGAGTATGTTGCAATGCAAAAATGATTTGCTGAAATACTATAAGATTATAAGTAAATTCAAAATTATGAGTTACAATTGTATATTTAAAGAAAAAATTAACATAAGCATGAATTGAGTTGCAATTGTCCTTTTACAACAAGTGGATAGAGTATTTCAACGATATTTGTGAACAAGGAGCACATTGTTGACTAAGAGTGTAGATGATCCTTGGAAAAATTACTATTGGGGCTCAGTGAATGTTTCACTGATGTTATCTTCATATGGATAAGAAGTTTCTATAAGTTTTGGAAAAACTTGCTGCAACAATGGATTACATAGTGTGCAATTGTCTTTCTCTTTTGATTTTAAAGTGTGCATTGTAGACAATGGTAATAAAAGTATGGTTTGTTTAGTTGACAGTGGGAACACCAAGCAAGTTGATCTGATAGCATGAAAGACCCTAGTAGGAGGTGCTTGCAACTACTATATAAAGGTTCAAATGGTGATGTAATAATATTTTTTGCTTTCAAGTTCCCACCAACCCGTATATGCAAATAATGTTTGTCACCAATGTGTGTCAACAAATTCTAGTAACTCTTGGTAAAAATTAATTTGCTTTATGAATAGAGAACAATGTCGCTAGAAAGGAGTTTTACATGTACAATGCTAGCAATACAAGACTAATTTATTTTTTGTTACATTATCATTCAGTGGTTCAATGAAAATAGACGAGAGTGTTGTTGTAGGATAATTGTTTTTGTACATGATAGTATAAATCATTGTATGTGCAGTTTAGTTGTACCCAGGGTTCAAAATTGAACATGTCACAACACGCTAAAGGGATCCCAACACGTCCCAAAAGTGTTATAAAAAAATGTACGTAAAAAAATGTTAATATTTTATGAGAAAGTGCAAAAATTATATTAAAATTACATAAGAAGTGTTAAGTTTCAAACTGCCCATCACATATTTTTTATTCATTGTTCAATTCCTAGTGTGTTGCTAGCTTTAAATTTGTCATGAAATGTACTACGACAACTCCAACAATATGGATGATCGGTATTGGACATCTCTATTCCCAAGTTTTCCCCTTGAAAAAATAAAAATAAAAACTATTAAATGCATTGTTATGAACTTATCTTCCACGATTCTCATATCTAATCTCAACAAGTTTTGAGATTTATTTTTTCCTTGATTTGTTTAATAACAAACTGACAGAATTGATAGGTTAGTGACTGAGCAAGCTTAATTTATTTTACTCAACGTCACATCCAAATTTATGAGTCTCCATTTCTAAGCATATTATAGTGATACATTATACAATTGGGTTTCCTTTTATTCACATCAAATTGCTTAATGCGTGATCTTAATGACAATTTTGAGCATGGAACAATTTTAATTGTAGTCCCCACTCTCGATCGAGTCAATAGTTGTACCTATAGCCACTCCCAAGTCTTTGTATAAATGTCATGCCCCTAAAGAGAATCAAGCGTGTGGGCTTTAGGTTCGAATTTGATTTGTTGGCGCAGGTCTACTTTGACCAAGGTTCACTCAAATTATCACCAACAAAACCCAAGACACTAGTCGTTTCAGCATCACCTACGAAGCAGGCAAAGTCTCACCCGATATATTTATGGAAATTGCAAGAACCATATTTCTACAGTACGAAAGGAATCTACCAGGCATACTATTGAAATTTCAACATACACAACACTTAAACAGTTCACGAGATTGCATACATATTATTTAACTAACTGTGTCATAAATTCATTATCCAGACAACATCCATATCATTCATACACCCACATCAATTAATTTTCATTCATCAATATTTAGAATGTAACAAAATACACAGCACATCATCACATCATTCATACACATTGAACACCAGATTTAATGTGGAAACCTAAACAGAAGAAAACCATGGAAGAGCTTTCTTTATTCATGAGTCGCAGTAAAATAAGCATCATGTTTTTATAATGACTTACAAATTTCGCCTTCCATTACAGTGGATCTGTGCACACAACCCGCAAATCATATGACTATTCTCTCATAGCATGCAATATCTTCGACATACAGGCCAAAACAGGACTAGCCAAAAAGCTTGAGTATTGACTAACCGACTGTTGCGAAAAATAATTGCTTATTAAAACAGTCAATTCCAAACATAAATTATCAACCAGGAACATTTGTTTATTTCAAAGTTATCATGCAAAGTCTATGCAGGCCACAATTTCATCTTCTAGCATTGATAATATAATATGCATTGTAGAAAAATATTAAAATCAATCTTCATCGTTGGAACAGAAAACATGAGGAGTCTCCACTCAAGTAGCTGCTATAACCCCTTATCATCATGCGTTGATTGAACACTCTTGCATAAAACATACTTGCAGAAATAAACACACTCACTCTTGCAAAAAAGTAAATCACACTATGGTTGCAACCACACTAATCTATAAAGTTAGAGATGCCTTCAAAAATAAATAACTTTAATTAAAAATGTATTTGTACAAATAAAATGAAAGAGATAAATATACACAAATTAGTCTAATTACGAAATGCAAAAATCAAAGAATTACAATCTTTATTAACAAAAGATATTGAAAGAAATATACTTTATTCTATCATAATTTGGACGTTTCTCTAAGAGTTCTTTCCTTGGAATGGATAAGGCACTCTTATTTATACATAATTTTCATTAAAAATAAGATAAGAAGATAATAAATCTAGATCCACTTTCCCTCATATGATTACAACCACTTTGACAAAAATTAGAAGATAATCATCTATACAAATCCAATCACAAATCTCTTAAACTATTTGATAAGAAATCTTATCAAGACTCTCATGATTCTTCTCCATCAAATATGCTTCAATAATTATCTTCAAATCTTCATAGCTTTATTATGAAATTCAAATTTAGGCCTAGGTGGTAAAATTTGACTTGATTGGAGTCTTTCAAATACACATGTAAACATATTATTTTTTATAATATTTAATAATAAATTCAGTTAAAAAGCTAAAATAAATGCATTGGAAAATATTAAGCCTAATCTCACATATAAATGTAAAATGGAATGGAATATGGTTATGGGAAAGCGATAAATAGTTTAAAAATGAAAGAAAAGATGTGTAAAAATAATGAAAAAAAACAACAATTTGGTGACCCAACATCTCCCCCAAATTGACCATGTTGCATGCCCTCATGCAACCTTGTATCAACCAATTTGAATGAATAATGTTCCATTTTCCAATACATACCACAACCAAGCTGCCATATCAAAATCATTTTTCTAAAACTCTGCCAAAATTCTGCTGAAACTTTGTTGAAACACCGTTGAAACTGTCAATTACTCTCAAAATATAAAGTGGGTTAGGCTAAAATGTTGTAGACATATTCATGCTAAAAACCCTATTTCATTAAACTTGGACATATTCTAGTCCAAATCACTTTGGAGACGGGTAAAAAATAGTCTTTCTAAACCCCAAAATCAAGGTTTCTAAAGGGCAAAATCGGGTTCAAAAGCCAAATCCGGTTCCAAAGCATAATTTTTCTTTTGATATCGCCAATTTTGAAATTGGTTTTTGTGTTTTTACGATATGATAAATATGATAATGACACTTTTAGAACTTGATTTTTCCTTTTTGGAAGGCTACTTTTGACACTTCCAATCCTTCAATTTGCAATTTAGAAAGTAGATTTCAGCACTTTCAAATTCTGATTTTGCATTTTTGAAAAGCAAACTTGACACTTTACAAGTATTATAATCACAGTGAAATTGAACATACGAGTAAAAACAAACATAAACGTATTATTTAAAAAAATACTTTCAATTTCATTTTATTCACAATTGGTCTCACATCACTCATGCCATTCAGATGCAACAAGCAAGGCCATAATCGATCTAACAAGAATGTGTCAAGTATAAATTTTTGTTATAATACAGTTCCCTTCCTCGCTACAGACATGTTTTTATTTCGAGTCATCTACAATCTGCAAACAAATAAAACACACACACAACCCAGTCAATAAAATATTATGTTTCAATGTTTCTAAATATATTGCTTTCATGTTCTACAATTTTTGAAACACTTCACCAAATACATGATATGATGTCCATAAATAATATGAGAATTGTCCAATAAAATTTACATCAATTAAATGTAAAAGTTGTCAAAAATATACAAATCATTAAATAAATTGTTGACTGTATAATATGATGATCATTTGAAGTTAAATGTCTTTAACCAACGCCCCATTTTTTTATGTATAATATGATGATCATTTGAAGTTGAATGTCTTTAACCAATGCCCCATTTTTTATTTATAATATGATGATCATTTGAAGTTGAATGTCATCCCAATGGATTTGGTAGCAGCGAGAAAACCAAGAGTCATGATGGTCATCAAAGATGTAATGGGTTGCTTGACAACTACGTTAAGGTTTTTGCTTTGCTTGCGAGTCTCATATACCAGACACCCTCGCCATCCTATCCTCTGTCCGACAAAGATGGTTCCATCCCATCCTTGTATCCATCATAAATTGTCAAATTTCAGCTTTATTTTTAGCATGTTGTATCCGATTGACGAGTTTGTATGATTTTTGTATACAATGTTATATGTGTATAATTTAAAATTTTAATATAATTTTTTTTTTAGTTTAAATGATTTTTTTAAATGGATTTACTTATGGAATTATTTTTATAAATTTGTAATTACGATTTAATAGTTTATATATATATATATAACAATTATTACTTTAAAAATTATATTATATATATTTTAAGAAAATTATATATAAAAAATTGTGTTTTCAGAGAGTTTAAAAAAAAATGATCAATCTAACAAGCTAGTGTGTCAGAACTAAAGCCCTCTCATCTTTTGCTTTCATTTCCATTAAGCATATTTTTCATCAATCAAATCATGTTGTTGACACCTTGTCAAAGGAATTTTTGAAAGAAGCTAAGGGGTTACTGTTATGAAAGGAATATGTGGAAAATTATTTTGCAAAAATCCAAGCCTAGCCTCATTGCATGTGCCATTCTTTCTTGTTTTAGTGATTTTGACTCATCTGATCCTGTGGTGCATCATCCTCTTGATTGTCTTGCTTGGCCGCCTCAACTGCTTCGTTCTGGCAACCGGGCATGCTTTGATGGTGCTGCCAATCCCTCTTCTAGTGCTTGGGGAGCTGGGGCTTTCATCGAATGTGCAAATGGTGACCGGATCCATCTTTGGTTTCATGGTGGGGTGGGGACTAATACCAAAGGCGAATTATTGGCCTTGTGGTTGGTTTTATTCTTCTCTTCATTGGCCAATATTGCACTTGAACATATTGCTGGAGATTCTTTATCTATTATCAATTGGGCAAATTCAGCGGCTATATTAAACTCTTTGGCTCTTTTCTCATGGTTGGAAAAGACTTGTCAACTTCTTTGTCTTTTCCCTACGACTTCCATTATGCATATCTACCATGAGCATAATTTTGTGGCAGACTCTCTATCTTGGATCGAGCTTGTGGCAGTGGCAGGCAGGATCTTTTATGAGATATTGGATGGCTCTCCTCTTCCTAATTGTGGCTGCTGGCCCCTTTTTGACATATGATTTCTGTTTTATTTTTTGCGGCTCTATTTCTTCCAGCTTTGGCTGGTTGATCGACTATTGTATTCTCCTTTTTGTTTTGGTCTCTATGGTCTCTTGGATTCATTGGGGGATTGGTATATCCCGATCATTTTTCTTCTCGCCGTTTGGTTTTTGCTTTGGATTCTTGGATGTGCTCTTGTCTAGAATTGGACTTTTGATGTATTCACTTCTGTTATGTTCTCAGGATTGTTTTACCTTATACTTTTAATATAAGTATGTTTTTTATGTTAAAAAAAATGTGGAAATTCTCTAGAAGATAAAGGTTCTTTATATATCTGGAAGATAAAGGTTCTATATTTTTTTTCAATCAGAAAAATTGCTAAAGGTTCTATATATCTCTACATGATGCAATAGTTTTTCGCTCCGGATATTTTCCAATTTTTTGTTTAGTTTATATTTTTGGCCATATTGTGTCATGATGTGACTGATATTGCACTTGGGCATATCATGTAATGGACACAATTTAGTACTGATTTTCTTCTGATATATATATATATATATATATATATATATGATTTAATTGATTTAATTATCCATATATGTGATTTAATTATCCATATATGTGATTTAATTGATTTCATTTTTGTGATTTAAATTAGAAATTTGAATTTATTTTTTTGGTATTCTATGGATTATTGTAATACTCTTAGTGAATATATGTAATTATTATGTGTGCATAGATAATAAAATGGTCAACAATGGCTATATAAAGAGCACTAAAGGGGCTATGATTCCACGAGAAGGGAAGAGGAAAGGGGGTCTATGGGAGACTAAATCCTTGCTGGCAAGTGTCAACCTTAGAACTCACCCAAATTTTGTCATGTGCCTTGAACAAGCCAATTATCTAATTTCTTACTATTCTCCAATCATTGAATGCATGTGTGAGGTTGGTGGGAAAAGTCACCTCATGTAGTTATTAAAGCATGGAACTCATTGCACTTTTGTGACAGTTATGTCATGACAGAAGTCAGTCTACAGTTGTCAATTGTCTTTTCACCATTTTCTCATATCCCTTGGAGTCAACCCTCGTTCTCTCATTCTTACATGCAGATCTACACTAAGAAGAGCTCTCCATTATTTTCCATGAGCTTACCAGACTGTGTTTAACCCAAACAAATGCAAATTTGTAGGTCGGGCTACAAGTTTGGAAGGGAAAACTGATGGTTGTAGGTGACCAGAGAAGTTGGGAAAGCTAGGAACCCTTATCCATCGAATTTTGTGGCTCGTGGGTGCTTGAGAATCCATGAATTGAAGCTGCAGGTGGTTCTATAGCAGCACATATCAGATTGGACTTCTTTTATGCACACACTAGAATCACTAGGCAAGATGGAACTCCAAAGAGAACTGTGGATCAGTGAAAGGGATGCCTGGGCCAAGAAGGGTGTTGTGTGGGGCAGGTATTGTGGAAGTCAAGACCCTGAGGGCTGAGTGAGACCTCTATAGAGCTCTGTATGAGCATTTGGCTAAGCATAGAGAGAAAAATGGGTTATGGGCTGAGAGAGAGAAGTTTGTAGGTGTTTCCTTCGTCCTGGTGGCCTCATAGCACAACTTGGGGGTGGCCTCTTAACAGAAAGATTAAATGCTCGATAGAGTGCCTATGGTTGGGTGGAAAATCGCTCTTACACAGCAAGTTGCTTGGATCTGCGTTGGATAAAGATAAGTATTCTCATGCATATGAATCTGAAATGTTTTTATTTGATGCCTATAATGTTTATGAGTGTATTTGCATGTGAGATATGTGTGGATAGATTTTAATTCCGTTGTGTATGTTTATTTGCATTTTTGCACACATTGTATACGTTGAAATTCATATTATGGCTTTTGGGTGAAATTTGAGCTCGCCCGTATTTAGTTAATGTCCCATCCCAATGGTCATATTCAATGAAGGGGACGTTACAATTACATTGTCAAATTTGAGATTTTGTAAGTAATTTAGTTCTCTAGGCAAAGGAAATTAAAAGTAAAAAAAATACAAAGACTCACTTAAACTCATTTTAAATGGAAATTAACTCACGTAAACTCACTTTAAATGGAAATTCAAATAATTGTTCTTATAATTTTAATTATTGGTTTTAGTTTCAATAAGGGTTTAAATTCAAATAAGATTTGAGTTGTGTAACATAATTATATTGAATCAAATATATCACTTATTTTTATGTGTTGTAGTGATATATGGGACAAAAGAATTATTACATACATCATTATTATGATGTGTATTCTAGTTTAGAGTAGGTTAAACATTCTAAGTTTTGGACCATTTTTCTAGTAATTGTTGAAATTGCAGATGTATGAATTGCATAATCTAGGTATCCATGGGTATTCAAAGCCATTGAATCTATTCTACAATTAAAAAATGTAATTTGAACAATGAAAATCGCGATTTTGACAAAGATTTTATCGACGGATTCGGAAAAGAGTGATTAGGAAAATCTAAAACATAGAACAATTAGCCAACTCATAAAATAGGCAATACATTTTACATTCCAATAAAAACAAATAACATTCTGCTATAAACTTAAGTAAAAAGTATATTGAAAGGCATTGGAAAAATTTAAATGTCATTAAAAATGGTTTTGATGAACAAGGTGAAATTGAAATTCCGAGCCTGTTTGTGGGCTATGAGTTAACCTCTACTCCCACGAAGCCCTTCAACAACCATCTCAATCAAAAATTTAAATCAACTTTGTCTCAACCTATGTTAGATATGGGGGATTGTGCTTCTTGAGCTGACAGAAATGTGAAGCTTGAGGTTTGGGACCTTCATTCACCACGGCCTCGACAATGACAAGATCCACAACAACATCAGAGGAAGCCGTGGACTTTTTCTTACCAAATTACGCAATGCAAAAGCTCAATTTTCACAACGGAAAAGAAATTCAGCTCTGCTTGCAAGAACTGAATTCAATCACAAGAATGCTAAAACTCGCATCAAATGAAATTGAGAAACATGATGGGTTCTTGCTTAGGGATGATATAGAAACACGGGTTATTTAGATACTCGTGTTGTCAAGGATGTTCTTGCTTAGATACTAAGATCCATTGCCATGGATTGATTCAAATAAAGAGTATTTAACAAACTTTCATTAAACTAGTGAATAATGCTTGTGTTTTACGGTTTTCTTTAGATCTTGAGATCTCCCTAGCTTTATGTTCATTTTCTCTATGCGTTTATGTTCATTTTCTTAAGGTTCAATTTTATCATGTTAACATTTGGGTTATCTTGTTGTTCTTATTAGTCCCTATGGCAGGAAACATAATGTTTCGGTTGTTTTTATTAGTTGCAATCAATATATTGTTTTTACTAAAGTTAGATTAATGTTAACATAAAACTTGTATTTTAAATTAGTTAGAAAAAAGAAATTACTATTTTATAATTGGACAATCACTTTGATATGACTATTTTTAATCATTGTCGAGCATTAAAATAAATAAAAATAAAATCTTTTGTTGAAACTTTACCACCATACAACTTCACTCTCCAACTTACCTTGCATGGCAATTAATCACCTACTATTTCTGCGCACTGCAACTTGTATTAATGATCCAGTGATTTGAAGGGGCCTCGTATGGAGGTCATCCCCACTTTCTCTCCACCTGGAAATGCTCTCCACATTAATTTATGTGTGCATGGATTTATGTGTACATGACAGTTGAATGCATATCATCCACCTGTAGGCCTACTGACCCTTCCCTTAGTCTCATACCTATATCTAAGCTCTCCTCCATATAGGGCTGCACAGGGTTTGGCTTGGTGAAGTCCCTCATGCTAAAATCGCCCAAACTACTACCTCATATCCTTGTTGGAGTAGCTAAATTGTGGACTGGAAATTATGATGCAAACTAATTTCTTAGTGTTTAGTTTATTTCTAAATCTATTTTTTTTAGTTTTATGGCAACTAGGGTTATAGCTGAGGATTTGACACCTCGGTTATTGTTTTTCTTGACATTACGGAACTGCATGTATGCTGTGGATATTCTTTTGAAATGTTATATCTTTTCAAAAAGTAGATCTTTATATACGTTATATCAGGATATTATTTATATGGGTGCCTGTCAGGAATAACAAAGGATAAATAAGGGCGAGGTATTTATAAAACTTATTCGACCAAAGAGAAAGCAAGGTAATATTTATTAAAGGACTAAAACGCTTGGTTTATGTCTATTGGTAACTAAAGGACTAAAATACTGACTCTTCTATACCCTTATAGATGTCTATCGGTAGCTAAAAAATGACCTTACACCAGCTTGGTGGGCTGGATTTCCAAATAATACTCTTGGATCTCCCCTATATTTATATTTATATTTATATTTAGTTATGGAACAAAATAAGAGGCATATGATGATATATCTATGTGTGCTTTGCTTACGTTAAAAGTAATAGTATTATCAAGTATACATGTAATATAATTACAACTATTTAAATTTTAATATAATGAAACTCTAGTAGCTAATTCTTATAACTATTGTATAGAATCAACCTCAAACCAACGAACCAAAATATTTAACTATAAATCAAATTCAAGTTTACATTGTGAAACTCTGTAATATGAACCTAACTATCTAATTTGCATTGTGAAGTTCTCCAAAAAGAATAGGAAATTTCCAAACCATAATTTTTAATTAAAAATTTATTTTACAAAAAACAATTCCTTCTATAAATTGTTAGAATTAAATTTATCTATAATTGTTTTTTTGAGGTCAAGTGTAGAATTCGATCACAACACTCAAACTTTCAAATATCTTCATCACACTACTCATTCTTGTGAGTATGTTGACCTTGTATGATAATATATGTTGTGGTGTTAAAATGCAACATGAATACATTCAACATGTCTTCCGTGAACTATGTGTTGACAAAGATTTCATTGGATTCATATTTGTTACAAATTTTTCGTTTTATTTCATATGTAAATTTGACTTTCACCTTTAAGTGTGGCAACAAAAGAAAAATGTTTGCATTAAAGCAAAATATTGTTTTCCTTTTTAATTATCATCTCATAATATGTATATGCTTTCAAAATGAGATTTGGTTGAGAGTTGAATTAAAAATCATGTAATAACATAATAGGTTTGATGATGATATCATCCTTTTAATGCTTGATAAATGTTTGAATGTGTTAATAAACCATTGTAAAGACATGGCTCGACATCACCTTCACTTATTCTCCCCTTCACATAGATTAAAATTGGAAATGGCAGTATTGAATGATGGCATCGTTGTTAACAATACCACGACATTTGACAATGCAATGCAACGGTGAACACAACAATTGATAGTGCAATGCAATGTTGAAGAGATAAAGGAATGTTGATTAAACACAATGGCATGAGAAAATATGAACCTTCAAATTGATCAAACCTAATTTTATTCTCATTTAAGAATTATTTAGTGTCGATTTACATTTAAAACATGGAAACACGTTTTCTATCAAGTGACTTAATACCTTCTCCCAATTTGAAGGCCCTTCCTGTATCTACAAATTGAAACACTTAAGAATGAGAGTCCAAAGATCTTGAGATTATGTGCATTGTAAAAACAAGTGATCTAAATTCTCTTCCACCTACAAAGAAAGTGGGCATCTTGATGCCCTCTGGATTTCCTTCTTTATAAGGATTTCAGAGTTTAATGGTTTTACGCGAGCTAATAGCCATGTTAAGGTATTCACCTTGGATTTCACACTAGATAAATTTCCAAGGGATGGAAGATGAGATATTACAAATTTCCTATTGTTAGTGTGCCTTAATAGATTACTAACCTCCATTCCTCGCAAACTCATATCAGTGTGCCTTGATATGAGTAGCTAAAAGGAAGATATAAGTCAATTACTTTAATCAAGTTTTTTTGTATTTTGTCTTAAAATCAACATGTAATCCCTATGAAGAATATCTACCTTTCCATTTGGATCTTATCTCTCTTCCCTATTCGGAATTCTCATGATACCAAATTATTATGTTTGATCACATAATTAATTAATGCTTAATTAGATGTCAAATTATTAAGTCTAACCACAAAATTAATTGATGCTTAATTAGCTAGTTTAGAATTTGAGCTATATGTCTTTGTAAACAAGGAAAGGGTTGGCCTAGAATTTTTCCCTTCTTTAAAATTTCATATGATTCCAATAAATATTTTGAGCAATGTTTGATTTCCTTCTTTTTTTCTCGAATTTGTCTTGAATATCGTGGAAAAAGGTTTCAATAAAACATTCAGAAATAATAGTATATTTTGAAAATTTAGTCTCTATTCTCTTTGTGAGCAAATAGACATAAAAAATCATCTTTCAGAAGGAAGGAAGAGATAGAAGTTAGAAACTTATCCCAATGAGATCTATGTTTTTCAAGATCCAAGAATATAACATGGTTAGGTTGACATGGGGCCAGAGAACTTTCCGACAAGGGAAGAATCAATGAAATTGAGGGTAATATTTTGAGTGATGTCGAGAAAGATAAAGCTAGAACTTATGACACCTTTTTTTGAGAAGTAAATGCTCCATCGTTTCATTAGGACTCATGTTTATTTGTTTGATTGGTACTCAGACTCATGAATAAAATAAAACAACTTTTGCAAACATCTTTGTAACTTAGAGGTCCAGATCCCTCAACTAGAATTTGATAGGTCAAAGATCAGAATCTATATCAAACACTAGGAGCCATGGTCCCTTCCTTTCCTTTGCATATTCCTACTAAAAATTAAGTTAAGATAAATTTTAGCAACATCATGACCCAAAATCAATTTTACTTATAACAACTTTGGTTTCAAATGTTTTTATTATGAAGAAGGAAGGACATTGTATGTTGATTTCTGGACTATTAACATTTCAAATATACAGGAAGCTCAAATTAGATTTCAGCAACAACATATATGGTTTAGGGCTTTGGCCCTTTGTAGCTGAAGTTTCTTATAAAATATGACTGTTTGTGAGAAATTGTAGTATTTGTTATCATTAACCTATCATTTTGTTAACAATAACGTTGTTTTTTGGTGTTTTAAAAATATATCTATTGGTTGATATTTAATATTGATTTTTTTTATATAACAAGGTAGGGACTAAGCTGCATGCAGCTCTTATTCTTATTAGTTTTTTGTGTTCTTGTAAAAACTTTGCCCTAAATTTGTGAGGCTTAAAAGTGTAAAAGTATTCCACATTAAAATGAATGCCTTTTTAGTTGTAAGTTATGAGAAAATAGAGTTTTTCTTTTTCTTTTTCCCATAAACTTTAATTTTTTGAATATATGTGATCCGTCGGATCTCAACTCGTGTGCATTTAAAGTTTAAAAAGATGCTTTACTAATTTTCCTATTCATGAATAATCATCAATGTAATCAATTGAATGTTTACAATCTTAAATAAAAGCAAGATGAACAGGAAATGAAACAACAAAAGAGAAACAGAAATAGGAAATGAAAGATGAGATTCTCAAAACACAGAAGTTGTTAACGGAGTTCACCCCCTTCACTGGGCTACGTCTCTGGGTCCCTCTCCAATGGGTACCGATCCAATTAATCTCTTTAAAATGATACAAATTGGTTCTGGCATCAACTTCAGCAACTGTAAACAGAATGTTGTACAATCCCTCAAGACTTATCTTCTAAAAATTACAATTGGCCTTCAAGAGCAAAGAAAAACCCAACTATAACAGAGACTAGTCGACTTCCATAGGAACATCATCTGGGAAAATTTACAGCAAAACACTCTCTCCTCTTACTGGCTGAAACATCTGTTTATAAAACAGCAGGTCGAATGTTCAAAACCGATTCTGTTGCATCTGTTCTATCTCCTGCAGGACTTCCCTCACAACAGAAATGATGTGCTGAGTGCTAAAGCAATGGAATCCCCTTAGAAATGTGGCCAGCATCCTCTATTTAAGCGTTCAGTGGGAGGATAAGTAACGGGTTCGACTCGTCTACTACCCGTCTTCTCATATTCCATATGCTATCTTTTAATTACCGTCGAAATGTTTCAACTGGCTGTATATATCACGTTACATTCATTTATGTTCCACTAAATGTGGCAACGGCTCCACCTACCACACAATAGTTTAATTTTGGAACATGTGACTTATCCTGTTAGGTGCCGACCCCATGGAGTATAGCTAAGATTCGACTTGTTTAATAACCATTGTACCATATTGGATCAGTGTAATTTTTGAAGATGAATAATCCACTGGATCATTTCTCCCCATTGGAGAGCTTTTGAACCGCCAAAAGCCTCAGTCACTCGACAAGTAAGTGAGGGTACAGCTCCCTCACTTTTCCAATCTCTATCCATCTTGCTTTTCTAGGATGCATGCCTTTAAGCCCCACTCGAAGGTACTGAGCATTCCCCCTTCGTGAAGTCTTTACAATTCGGTCAAGAATAACATCATCCTGCAATTCTTTCATATATTCGGGTTCCATATCATCAATTGAAGGAATATGTATGTTAGTTTCCTCATCCATGATCATAGGAGGCTCATACAATTTAAGATTCTCAACATTGACCATTGAATAGATTTGCATGTATGGAGGTAAATTCAAGCGAAAAGCATTAGTACCGATCTTTTCCAAGATCTCAAATGGACCATACCTGATAGGCTTAAGCTTTTTACCTTCACCTTTAATTCTCTCTTTGGTGATATGTAACCAAACTCAGTCACCAACCTAAAATTGATGATCGACTCGATGCTTGTCATCTCTGGCTTTGTACTTTGCCTGGCTCTTCTCCAACTCTTCCCGAACTGCTTGTTGCACTGCTTGGATTCTCTGAATAAACCTTAAAGCTTTATCTGCATCATGATGTCCATCCACTGCATCTTTTCCAAAAGAGAAGTCCATAGGTGTTTTTGGGAGATAACCAAAACAAGTTTCAAAAGGATATTTCTTCGTGGAAGAATGAACTACATGGTTGTAAGCATGATGTATGTACTGCAACTGCTCATCCCAGAGTTTAGGATGTTTACTACAATATCCTCGGAGAAGCTGAACCACTGTTATGTTTACTACCTTTGTTTGCCCATCGGTCTATGGATGAAAAGCTGTACTTTTCTTAAGTTTAGTATACATGAGCTCCCATAATGTTGACCATAATTCTCCCAAGAACCGGGAATCCCGATCAGATACAATAGACATGGGTAGCCCAAAATGTACCCAAACATTATGAAAGAAAAGATGAGTTGTTTGTTCAGCAGTGATCTGTTTGTTACATGGCATCAAGATACACATTTTGCTGAATCTATCCACAACAACATATAGATAATCATGCCCTTTTCTAGACATAGGTATTTGTCACATACCCCAATTTTATAAAAATAATGTAATTATTTTTATTATATTCCTGAGACATTATGTTAAATTTAATGCTAAGTAGGAATTGATGACTCAGCAGAGTCACTAGAAATGGAATGTAAATCAGAATATTTAATTATTAATAAATAAATTATGGAGACAATAGCATGGGAGAGCTGTTAAAAGAGGTTACTGGTCAAACTGGTGGAGGGAACTAGGTGGACAGGCAAAAGACAAGTGGCAGCATCCTCAAACACTTCCTAAGTTGTAGGTGGCAACTTCCCTATATTTGGGGTCATGATTACCCAAGAAAGTGGAGTCTGAGTAGGTGGCTCATTAATAATAGTTAACCCAACAAAGACCTAGGCAATTTTTTAAATAGTACTCAATGAACTAAGCTGGGGGTTCAACATTGTTTTGGAGGGAGAATACATTCAGGTGAATGCTATTTAGGAGCCCCATTGAGGAAGAGGGAAATACAGTCAGGAAGTGTTTTGAGATGGGACGCTGCAGTAACTTGGTTCCATTTTAGCAGTTTTGGCTGAGTGAATTGTTTTGTTGCACCTAGTTCCAGCCAGGGAGACCAGAGCAAGCTAGAGGGTCTTGAGAAGTGCTGTCTGGGCACTCTCGAGGAGTTGGTAGGGAGGAACAGCCTCCCATTGTTGTTGTTGTCCACAGATCAATACAGGTTCTGCCATTTATTCTTTATGTTCATTAAGGATGAATGAATGCATGTTGTATTTATTGTTAATATGTTTGTATAGTAATCAATCTGTTAGTAGATTGAATATTCTAGAATATCAGTAGTAAGATTGTTGAAAGTTACTATGATTTCCGTATTATTAGTATAATGAAATATCCCTGTTTATTTACTATTAATGTATTCATAGTTTAAGACAGAAATTAATAATTTTTATGTATTAATTTATGAGTTATAATTATAAACTTAGATATTTATAATTGTTGATCAGATAAGCAGAGTTTGTTTATAAGTAGTTGTTCTCTGTATAATATAAAATTAAATAAACAACAGTAGGAAACAATATTAAAATATAATCAAGTATATTACATTATCGATAGTTTTATCAATATCATTGCAGAACAATTTGTAGTCACAGTTAGGTTATGTATGTCAGGGTACTAATCCTAGTTAAGGTTTGATCAGTTTAAAACCCCTTTATATAAATCAAACACAACCCTAGCTAAAGTTTATCCATTCATTATCTATCAAACCAGGCAGATGGCGCAGAAAACCTAACCGAGCTACATCACACAGGATTTATTAAGAGACGATCAATTAGTTATTATAATAGGAACAGTAGTGAACTTTGAACAATACAGTATGATTACATCCCTAAACTTTCAAAGTACCAGTTGAATCGTATTTGACTTAACAGAACAATATTATTAACTCATTATCGAGCTCCAAACTGTTAGTATTACCTTACTAGACTCACTTTTTCAACAGAGACATAATCAAAGCAACCGAACAAACAACAATTTAAAAGCACGAACGTGGTGTTCCAAATGAACCCTATCATTCCAGAAAAACCTAGATATTTAATCCATAACAAAACGAGACAGACAGAATAGATTTCCAGCTCATTGTCGAGCTTCTTTATCATCATAATATCCTTCACATGTTTCTCAAAACTTTCAACAAGAGAAAATCACAACTACAGAGTCAGCATCTAAACATTTTCACCACTGTCGTTCCGGATTGAGCCTCCTGCCATTCCAGACATTACAAGTATATAATCATTGAGAACTTAAGATAACGATTTCACCACAGCCGTAGTTCCCTTTCACTACTAATTACATTGTAAAAAGTAGAATCTATCTAGGTATGTATTAAAACAATCCAAAGGAACAAAAAAACAAGATTTCATAAGATTCAATACCAAAACTTGGGTGAAAAACCCTGTACATTCCAAAAAGAACAGTAAATGAAAACAAAATTTAAGAGGCTGTAACCTCAACTTCAGACATCTCACACCATCTATCCATTTAAATTACACCGTATTCAAATACATAAATCTCGCATTTACAAAAGAAAGACTATTAAATTAAATTCTCGACTCAAGTCATTACAACCCTTTTCAAACTAGGTTAAACCTGTTAAGGAACTCGTCTAACCAGTATATAAAAGACTAACAGAATGGTTACAGCCATAGAATGGATCTTTCAGGACCAAACCATAACCATTCTAACAATCAACAAGGAGGAACGCCACGGTAGAAACCAGGCTTACCCGGTTAAGAAAACCAATTGTTGAAGCTCGAATCATCCATGCTACAAGTAGAATGAGGACCTATAAGAAATGAACAATTTTAGTAACCATCCATACTTTTATTTTGGAGTTAAGCAAATTCTTTTAACTGGAAACGACAAGTAATAAACACTATAACTTACCAGTGATACATTTATAACGCCAGTACAGTAGGAAGGTGATAGCCACGAGTCAAGGAAGGATAAACCCCACCCTTGCACCGGAGGACAAGCTAACTGAAGCAAAGGGTATTCTTCTACAATGGAAGTTCAAACGAACACTAAGTCAGCTGATACACCTACGCCATGACAGGGTTGTTTCAGGTAACAAGGGAAAACCCTAAGTACGAAATAAACTCATAGTTATCATCAGTAAGGTGTAATGACTCCCCCAAACGATATAATAGACAAGCACGAGTGCTGGGAGCAGTAAGGAAGCTGCTAGAATACAGTAGTAGCAACACCGGTAAACCCCAGTTGTGAAGTCACCTTCATAATTGCTAACAACAAGGTGTATAAGGTTCCTAGGCGATACAGTGAACAAACACAAAGGTTTGAGTATGTATAGGAGCAGCTAACAAACAGTAGGAACAACTAGCACACTGTAACAATGGAGGTCAGACCAGGAGGGTTTTTCGAGAGACCAAGCCCGAAGGCAAAGGGAAATGATAAGGTAGGGTTAGTCAACGGATTTATACCATCAATACTTGGCTCCTGATCATCCACGTAGTGTTTTAATATTCCCATGCAGTGGGTTTGCGTCCTATAGTTCCACGAGTTGTTACAATCGTTTGTCTATCAATTAAAATCATAGGATGGGGACACGATAATTATAGCTTGGATATTCCAATCTTGTAATAAACCATAGTTTGAACTTGCAAATTACTCCATGGTAAAACAATGCTCTGAACCTTGCTTATATAAAAAAAAAAACAATAACACTTGCCCTACAACCAATACAATAATGCAAATGTTAATAAGGTTCAAGTTTACGATGAGATTCTTAGCTATATTTTAATTGATAAGACCATAGCATGGGTAAAAAAAAAGAAGCTATCGAATGGTCATCTGTAAGGGTGGCAATACCCCAGTAAATAAGATGCATTAAGTGAATACTCACTTACTCTTGACCGATTAACTCAGCTATTTATCCGTGTGAATACTCACTTCCATTTTGATTTGTTATATTCATAGCGAAATCCTGCATTGTTAGTTCATAACCACTATACAACATTTATTTATAGGAATTTTAATAGCACTGACACGTCTTTCACTTGTCTATTCCTTATCGACTCCTACTAAGAATAAAAATAAAATCATTCGAGTTATACTCAAATGCTCATGAGTGATAAGCTAGATATGTATGGACTCAAGTTGTGATTTCTACTTATAGTGTCATCAGTGAAATAATATAATTTAACCACCCAACATTTATAACTTGCGTCGAGGTCTTGTTGACAAGGCGACATATACCTGCATAATATATTACGCTCTTCCACAAGTTCAACCGAGTTTTTGACCATCTGTCATAATAACATAACCAAATATTGTAAGGAGGTTTTTCTTCTATGTATAAAAATAAGAAAGTCATCCTTCATACTACAATTCTCCACATGTGGTTATCTAAAATAAACATTATTTCCATACTAAGCATAACCAACTCAATTAATAGGACTACATTCTTCTTTATTATGGGCATTACGATCACTTCACCTCAATCCTTTTCCTTCACTGTATTAAGTACCCATTTTTCTTGCATATGCCAACATCATGTGAGTAACAATAAATCGTCTACATATATACTTGCATATATTTTTCTAAGGATAATCACATACCTTTATGGGGGAGACTGCATATTGCTTTATTGTATGGCCCTCATATGCCAAGGTGTACTTTTAACTTGCATTAATACACATTAGTAATCCCCTCCATATCATAAAGTCTATATATCAAAACGAAACATATTATCAAGGTATCCATGCATATAACATAAAGCTTTGATCACATAAAGGTATAACCCTGCTGTCAACCACTCTCAGTATCCTAACATTCCTAGCAAGGATCCCTAAAATAGAATATACAAAGATGAAATCATAACATTTCATCATATGCATCCTTTTAACTACTTAGAATACACATTTATACTTCTTGAGTAATTATAACCATCATCCTTTGGTACTTACAAGCAAGGCTACCAGCGTGTTCCCATGTCACACATTTATACTTCAATATTCTATACAATCCTATACCGCAAAGAGACAAGGGGATTCTTAACAATTATTCTCTTTTATCCCTTGAAATCTTCAGATAAGGTTATAATGACGAAGGATACTCGTTTGTGGAAGTAGAGTTAAGTCGAAGGTTATGAAAATCATTCACGAGGATGGCAATTTCCTAATCATAGAAAATTTCACACAGTAGAATGTCCCTTTAAACCAATGAAGTTAATTCCTATTCTTTCAATCTTTTACCTTGAGGATGACCCTTGGTTAATCATGCATAAAAGTTTTACAACTCTTCTAACCCTCTATGGTTTGGATAGTATATATATATATATGTATATAATTTAAGTAACATTACTTACATTAACCTTGAAGATCTATTATATATTTATTAGTTCAACTAATCATTCTTCTCTACCATGTCACATGTCCCATATAACAAATAAGTAAGAACACAAAACTAATATTCTATATCGAAACCATTGCATGTAACATTCAATATAATGTACAACATCTTCTACACCTTTTCTCAATAACATTTAGCCAATAAGGAGAATTTCAGGAGTTACTCCTTAGTACCATTTATGCATTTTCTAATATAATAAGGATTATCTCAATCCCACAATCTTATGTACATAATTAATACAATCGTTTCAGCATAAGTGCGAGAAATCAATAACCAAGTAATTCATGGCAAATTTATAGTCCTTCATATAATGACCTAATTGCACCTTACTCACTTCGTAATTCACATACTATATCAACTTTTCTAATCATCACAATACATAATTAGAGCAATCAAGTACTTATGATGAATGTCTATGACTTGACTCATATAAGTAATAAAACCTTACTCGTGGCATCAATCGACCGGGTAGGAGTGTACATCTTTCATAAGGTGAATGATCCTAATTATGCTTATACAGCCCTCATAAACTTATGAATATTCAAGGCTCCTATGTTACTATCGTTATGATCAATATACATGAAAATAAGATCACTAAGATAAAAAAATAGGAACATAGTCCAATTAATATAATCATTTTCAAAGAATACTTTCTGGTCATTCAATGGAATTGCATTAGGAGATACTCATCCTCTAGTATTTATCAATACAGGATCATTTAGATACGAAATTAAACATACAAACTGCTCACTCATCGACAATGCTTTTCCTTTAGAATGCTTCAGCAAGTGGAGTATACTTACTTGCGATTTTAAAGACATCTTGTCGATTACCTCCTGCTGATTCTTTAGAACATAAATCCTTTGTTTGCGTCTTATCGATGGAGTTCCCTTGACCAGCTTATATTATTTCTTCAGCTGTCCCCAACTAAGCTCGAGTGTTTGCAAACTGTGCTTTGGCGGGAGAAACTTGAAGTCGAGCTTGGAGATTCATCTTCCCCTCCTCCGATACAATCCATGCATCCAAAATGAAACGAAAACCATTGATTAGTAAACTTAAAACCTTCATACTCACTTATCGCATATTGAGCTCATTAGGCCCTAGTGTTGTAACCTAATGCTCTGATACCATATGTCACGAACCCGAAATCTCATAAATTTAAAACTTTTCTAAGTGCCTCAAATGCCACTTAAATATATGCGGAACCATAAAGTGTGGGTTTGATTTCTTTAAATACTGCTTTACAAGATAAATTAAAGCCTTGCGACACTCATTACTATTTACAAATGTCATTATACTCATCAAGGAAAAGATATACGTTTTAATTTCAACTAAATAAATTCTAAACTTGATAAGTCAACCAATTCTTAACTCTTGCGGAAAACACAAGAAACTTCATTATGTCTTAATATGCATCCTTAGAAACAATTACTTCTTTCCATAAAACAATGGTAACAACATCATCATAATCATAAGCGAAACATTTTATCAACAACCAACCTTGTATATGAATCGTATACATCAAGTAATCATAACATTTTTAAGGGCAGAAACAAGTATTCATACATGCGACACATTGAGAGACACCATAGGAAACACAAGAGACAAAATATAACGTGGTTCACCCGTACACGGGCTAGTCCACAAAAGTGTGTGTGCATCTTTTATTATTCTTTAAAGGAACCAAGGATTACAATCCAGCAACATGGTTGTTGCAACAATATCTTTCTACTTTCTCAGCCCCTACCCTGTAGAGCACTATTAAACTTTACACTTGCACCTATAATTGCTCCTTTATTCTAGGAGTCGTATTTAACAACATAATCGATATGAAATTCATTAACAATTTATATAACCTATAAAGATTTCTCAATCCTCGGAAGTAAGGCACTTAACCCCCTTCATCACAAGTTTTATTATTATCATTTAAGTTGATGCCTA
Organism: Larix kaempferi; assembly: GCA_027924585.1. NCBI lineage: Eukaryota > Viridiplantae > Streptophyta > Pinopsida > Pinales > Pinaceae > Larix > Larix kaempferi. The sequence goes on from BSBM01001346.1 coordinate 13,680,182, forward strand.
ACTCTTGAAACTAAGGATTAAATTCTGGAGTAAGGTCTGAACCTTGAGAGTACAGTAATCCATGTAAAATAGAATATTCAACCTACAATAACTAGAAAAGTTAAAGGTCAAATCTCCATAGGGAGCTTGATCCTTCTACCTATTTAGTTACCTATTTAGTGTAAAGATTAAGGTATTGCCTCAACCCTAAATCTATCATTACCCTTTAGATAATTAATTATGAATCTTATTCATATGTAACTAAAGACATTTATCTATTTATATCAAAGCCTCTCATCACTTTAAGTGATTTCCCTTGATCAATGCTGTTAGAACATTCTTCCTAAAATGGAGGATCTGCTCGAAAAGAAATCAAATAAACAAGTAAGGATAATAGAAGGATTTGGTTCTTGCGTCTACTCCAGGATTTGATGCAAGCTATCGCGATTCTTGGTTTCCAGAGATGCATATTTTAAAAAATGAACCATAAATAAGAGTATCACTCAGGCATGGGGATTAACGCGGGAATTACTGTTGGATGGGCGCTTTAGAGGTTAAGACTAACACGCCAATGCAGAGATTTTAAACATAACAACTGAATTCTCCAGACATCTATACTAATCAACATTCGCAGAGGTCTCTCTACACTTTAACCAGGGACCTTCTGTAGCAGCAATAAAAAGAAGCTCAAAACAGTTCTGCCCTGGCCTAAACGTACATTTAGCAATAACAACAGGAATTAGATCATGGATCTAATATTCGGCTTTCCTTTCACATATATGTATATAAACAAAAATACCACCAGAAAAACTAAACATGGAACCCTAAAAACGATGTAAGAAAATGCAGCGGCAAAACAAGATAATCATACAGAGATTTCTATCCCAAAACTTAAGCATCCAGAAATTTACATACAGAGATTACTTGTCGAAATCCCCTTTACTCTAGATTGAGCAAAAGTTACCTCAGCAGGTATTCACCGAGATCATCCATCAATTCGTAAGTATTAAGGTTTTTATTTCTATGTCCAGCGAACATGGCTCTATGCTAAAATAGAGGTTACACAGATATTTCACCTCTCTATCATACTTGCAAAAATATACGCACTGTCCTCCTTCGACATGATAAGAACATTAATTAGGCACCTATCTCTCTGCAATTATAATGAGAGGTGTACAATCTAATCCAAGGATCGAGAGGTAGATCGCCTTCCCCAAAACATTGCAAACCATGGAAACGTTTTTGTGTAAAAAAAAAAAAGTAGAGCTGTGTGCATCGTGTGATTTATAAAGAAGAATATCTATATAATTAAATCTAGAATAAACTACTTTTCTCTACAGAGTACTACAACCCTATCAATCCATTGATTGTAGGTCACATTCTACAGAGTATTACAACTCTGTCAACTTATTCGAAATATGCAGAGATGAAATAAAAAGATCTCGACCAGCATAATAATGTACTCAATTCTAATACCGGAGATGAAATAGAGATACTTAGCTCATCAAAAGACCTGAGCGGATGACATTTGACCTCTTGTATTTTGATTTCCTTTCAAAGATAAAGAACAAGTCATCGCCAGGGTCGACCTCCACGAGCCGTCCTGGAATTCATTACAGGTCGTAGATAATTGAGCGGACCTCCATTGCTTTCCTCTCCATCGAAGATATCGAGACCCTTCGTATAGTTCCTCAGATATACTTCTCCTTCCCCGATCTCTAACTGACAGATTGAAATGTCCCTATACGTAAATGCGATCTGGCTCCTTTCCCCGTATCTTTCGCCGAGCTGATTTCATAGCGCCGAGATCCTATAATTCACACCCGGAGATGGCAGTAAACCCACCTCTCTTCCCCGGCCGTCGGCCGCAAGGCTACAACCGCCGATTACATAGTGGAAGCTCGTGGTGGTAGTGGAGTTGTTAACTGTTTTTCTTTTGCATTAATGCCCACTAAAATCAAATGATGTGGCGTCATTAAAAAAACTAACGAGTTCCAAGAAAACTAGGGAGGATATCTCCTCCATCATGCGTAACAAATTTTACACTAGTGAGGAGAAGATGACACAATTACCAGAAATCAAGGGGGTTGTTCTCTCATTAAACTCCCCGTGATCTAATGGGAAGAAGAAGATCCAAAAATCAAGGATCGTGTCCCCCACTAAGAAGGGACAACCAAAACTATGGTGATCTCCTATGATTTTTTCCTTTTTAATTCCATAAATCGATATTGGAAAGGTGAAGCTCTCCTCATAATGAGGCTATTTCATAATAATAAACCAAGTGGATTCTAAAAGAAAGGTTTTCAACTTTTAATAATATTTCCACAACTTTATGACAAGAAACATGTTCACTTTTAGTTAGTGACCTAGGTAATACATTCTCCTCATAATGATAATTATGCTCTCTTTTAGTAATTGTTGATGTATATGTAACTTCGGAATGTATTTCACATATATGTATATTGTATTCCTATAGAGATGTTATTATTCCTCTATACAGAAGTGTCGTCATTTATATTATAAGTGTCGTAACTTATACTTGATGGGTTATTAGACCACCTTGTTTGGGGTCGGCCCTGTATAAGTCATGTGGGTCAAAGGGTTATTAGACCACCCTATTGGGGGTCGGCCATGTGGGTCAAAGGGTTATTAGACCACCCTATTGGGGGTCGGCCCAGTCAGCATTATATTATGTGGTTAAGTTCGAGCCTACATGAGTTAGGTAAAAAGGCAAGTCAAGTCAAGTATAAATAGAGTGCGGGAGGCACTCTATTTACTCACTCACTTCTCACACATGCACTCAAGGAGGAGTGGCGCACTTATGGAGGAGGAAGATCTGCTGCTAGGTTATGGCTATCTCTCTTGGTTGGTTGTATCATTGCTCTATCTATCTCTGAGGAAGTTATTGGGGTTTTTCACCTTTATGGTTTTCCCCAAGTAAATCGTTGTGTCTCTTGTGTGCTTGCATTATTGTCTCCATGATTGATATGCTGTAGATATGCTGTACATGTTGTTCTCTCAGTTAAGATCCTAGATCATATTGAATTAAATTCAGAAAATTTAACATGGTATCAGAGCTAGCCTGAAAGAAGGCATGATATGGCATGTATGACACTTGTTGCACTTACGATGTTAGGGCTTGATATAGCAAAAACCAGTCATCGTAGAACTTTCGCTATAAATCCGTTTTGGCGAAGTTTTCGGATCTGAAATTGTTACAGGACAAAGCTAAAATCTCCAAGTACCTTGTGTCCAAAGGACAACCTCTAAATCGTTGTACTTTGTGATTTATGATCTGTACAATATAGGGTTTCTGCCTCTTCCAGATCTGAGTCAAAATCAGGTGACCTTGGGAAAAAGGGCATAACTTGGGCTAGGAAGCTCCAAATGAAATTTTGTGAAAAGTGACAGGTAGTACACAGACTGTACTATCTCAGAAAACTTTTTCAGAGGCCGAAGCTGAACCAGTGACACGTGGCACGCCGTACAAGTTCGCTCTCCTGTATTATCCCATAAACAGGTCACGTTGCGACACTTGGCATAACTCTCTCTCAGAGAATCCAATTGAGGTCAGACCTGTCAGGATGGAAAGATGACAGGTCGAGCTATCTCAGAAAACTTTTTTAGAGGCCGAAGGTCATACAGTGACACGTGGCACGCCGTACAAGTTCGCTCTCCTGTATTTTCCCAAAACAGGTCACGTTGCGACATTTGGCATAACTCTCTTTCAGAACATCCAATTGAGGTCAGACCTGTCAGGATGGAAAGCTAACAGGTCAGGCTATCTCAGAAAACTTTTTTAGACCCTGTGGATCAAAAATTTCAGAGTTACACCAGAAACAATAAGGTACATATTTCTGTCAAAACAGAATTATTTTTTGGTACCTTCATTCATGGCTTCCGGAATTTAGGGCTTTGAAGAAAGTTGAAATTTTTGTAATCGGAGACCACGGCTGGATGCTACTCATCAAAATAAAAATTTAGAGACCAATATCAGAATTTTTGGTTGGGCAGAAGGCCGGGCTTGATCAAACCCTAGTTCGGGACTTTGATCAGGAAAGTGGAAAATTAGGGCTTCTGTAAAAATGGGAATTTTTGCAATCTGTGACCACGGCTGGAAGCTCCTCAGAAAAATAGAATCTTAGAGATTTGGATCAAACATTTTGATGGGGCAAAAGAGTGGGCTTCATCAAACCCCAGTTCAGGGTCACGTCCAGTGAATTCGAAAGTTTCAAAGGCAAAATTGAGGAGTAAAACTTTGCAGTTTTCAAATTCTGAATATACCAGTTTGATCAACTCATCAAGGCGCATATTTCTATCCTTTCGGAAGTTTGAAATTCAAAGTTTGAATTTTTGGGGTTTCTCTGACAAACCCATATCTAGCTCCAGGTCCAGTTCTTGCAAATCAAGTGGATAGGGTTAATCCTAGAAGAAGATGGATTGGTCACCTGCATAAGTAAAGGAGTTCCTATTTCAGAGGGAGATGAGGCTAAGGCCTTACATAAGAAGATTACAAGTGATCTCGACAGGTATGACTCATTGAGGTATGTTTCGAGATTTGTTCATGATTAATTTTATGGTATGTTTGTCTTCATGTTATTACGGTTAGTACAATCTTGATTTTAGACTTGGCATATCACCTTAATAAAATTATGAATGCATGATAGAAAATATTCATTGATTAGGGTGTTGACACTTATGATTGTACTAATGCATTATGGTGTTGTATGAGGTTTATGTTGTCTACTAACATGAAAGGTACACCAAGAAAGACAAATCATGTTCCAGTTCAAGAACATATGATCATGGTGACATGAGGATAAAGACTCATCCATTGTCATGGATCTCATAGAAGATCCATTTACGAGGTATGTATAACTTGGTTTTATAATGGCTGACCATTGAGACATGCAGGTTACTAGCATAAGTCATTGAAGAGAACCAAAAGACATTATACGGGTATGTTAGACATAACTAGCTAGCATGCTAATCCAGGTATGTTTTTCCTATATCAAGATAGAATCCTACCTTGTGTTAGGATCTTATACTGTTGTTGATAATGATTATTCATGAAGGTATAGGTTTGAATAATCATGGTTGTATGCATATTATGTTTCTTACCATAATTGATGATATGACTAACCAGAAGAATCATGAAGGTATAGGTTTGAATAATCACAGGTTTTATGCATATTATATCTCTTATCTTGATTGATGATTCAACTAACCTGAAGAGTCATAGGTTTGAGTAATTACAGGTTTAGACATGTTATGTTTCTTATGATTTGACTAACCTTAAGAATCCTACATAAACCTTGAATGCTAATGCTTATTTTCTGTTTGAAATGATCATGACTATACATGCTTGAGATTATTGTGTTTTAATATTATACTAATGAATGTATGATTTTATATGAGATCACAAGGATAACTCAATCATGATACTAATAAGCATGCATAGGGACCAAGGATGAATATGAGTTCAAGAACAGGTAATTCAGGAAGCAAAGATCAAGAGGGAGCACACTCCAGTTGCTCCTACAAGAAAGCAAAGGAGCACACTCCAGTTGTTCCTGCAAGAAAGCAAAGGAGCACACTCCAGTTGTTCCTACAAGAAAGAAAAGGAGCACACTTCAGTAGTTTCTGCAAGGATGCAGATATTCAGAGGGAGTTGACCATCTTTCTACATTCCACAACAGAAAGGTGTAGAAGAAGCTACTTCAGATTAGGAATCCAACATCTCCTGCAAGGAAGCAAAGACTCAGAGGGAGTCCACCCAACGAACAAACAAAGATAAGTATTTTAATTATCATTTCATGCATATTTGTTTGTTTAAATAAAATTGTTCAATGATGTATATGCTCATGTTCCTAGACTTAGGATATGTGTTGTGCATATTAGAATAGTTGCATTGATGAACAGTATACTACTATACATGGGTAAGTGGCCTATGGCACTATACATCATTCCATTGCTACTTATCTAGAATGAAACCTCTTTGCTGACATGTTGGGAGTTATGCACACTCTTAACAATGTTCTGGTAGAGATTGGAAGGCATCTAGAAAGTTACAGGATATGGATAAATGTTGTATTGAAGCATTGGCTAAGATAATTGCATGACTGTATGACATATTTCTTTATGTGTAAGAATTTGTTCTGAAAACTATGAGATGTTTTCTAATCATGCAATTTAACTTGTTGTGTAGGAAAAATCGTATGCCATCTCCTACAAAAGGACTACAACATTTGTTCCAGCAACAAAGATATTTATTGAAGATATTGAAGTTCCCAGGATCTGGGATAAAGAAATAGAATGCCATGATCTGTCGATCATGAAGAATGATGTTTGGGATGTAATCCCAAGACGTGAAGGGAAGTTTGTTATGACTTTCAAATGGAACTATCAAATCAAGCATATTGCAGATGACAACATTGAGAAATATAAAAGTGATGAAATAGAAGATACACCAGATGGACTTCAAGACAGCATGGTGTAGTCAGATATGTGTGTAGAAATTGGTATGGTAGGATAGACATCTTTCTATCCAGTTTGGGCTTTACCATGAGTAAAGCGGATTCCAACCTTTACTACAAGGTTGAGGAAGGAAATCCAGTGATACTACTTTTGTATGCAGATAACCTGTTTGTTACAGGTGAAAATAGTTTGATTGCCGACACGCAGCAGAAACTTACTACCGAGTTCGAGATGAAGAACTTGGAGATGATGCACTATTTGTTTTTGGCATGGAGGTGTGGCAGAGTGCAGAAGGAATCTTCCTTGGACAAGGGAAGTCTGCAGTAGAGATCCTGAAGAGGTTCGGGATGATGGATTGCAAGGCCATGGCCACACCTATGGCATCGAATCTGAAGCTTCTATGTGATGCTTCATTTGAGCCAATTGATGTCTCTATGTATCGTCAGATGATTGGGTCCTTGATGTACCTGACAAACATGAGACCAGACATTTTCTTTGCTATGAACACATTGAGCCAGTTCCGGACGGATCCGAGGAGTGTTCACCTGGTTGCTGTAAAGCATGTTCTAAGGTACCTGAAGGGTACAGTGGATTATGGGCTCAGGTATGAGGCGAATCAAAAGTTTAACCTGCAGGGTTTTGTTGATTCAGATTGGGCTGGCAGTGCTACAGATAGGAAGAGCACATCTGGGTGTTGCTTCAGTATGGGATCAGGTGTGATCTCTTGGTTTAGCAGGAAGCAGTCCTGCGTAGCACTGAGTACAGCTGAGGCAGAGTATGTTGCAGCCTGTTCAGCTAGTTGTGAGGCAGTATGGCTACGGAAGCTACTGTCTGAGTTATTTGATCTCCTGTTGGAGGCTACTGGTATCTTCTGTGATAACCAGAGTTGTGTGAAGCTTTCCGAGAACCCAGTGTTTCATGACAGGTCGAAACACATAGAGATCAAATATCACTATATCAAGGATATGGTGCAGAGAGAAGCTGTGAAGCTTCTGTATGTTGCGATGGACGAGCAGATTGCAGATGTGCTGACGAAGCCACTAGCCAGAGTGAAGTTCGAGTACTTCAGAGAGAGGCTTGACGTTCTTCAGATCGAGGACACTTCGAGGAAGAAGTGATGGACACATTTGGTGAAGCCATTCCAAGCATGTTGGAAGGAGGATCCTTCACATGGCTGTGGATGTAAGCGCTGGATGATGAGCATCAGGATGATGTTCTGGTTTCTGCTTGATATGATCAGTTGGATGATTTTTATGTATGTATGAACGCATCATGTTGGATGCTGGATATGATCAGTTGGATCATTTATGTATGTATGCATCATGTTGGATGCTGGATATGATCAGTTGGATCATTTATGTATGTATGCATCATGTTGGATGCTGGATATGATCAGTTGGATCATGTGTACGTATTTTGTATATGCATCATGTTGGATGCTTGGACCATGTATCTGTATATGTATCAGGTGGATACATTGTATGATCAGGTGGATCATGTATGGTGATATGTATCATGTATTTGTATTTGTATCAGGTGGATACATTGATGATCAGGAGGATCATGTATGATGATATGTATCAGGTAGATACTTGGTATGCATCAGGTAGATGCATTGATGATCAGGAGGATCATGTATGATGATATGTATCATGTATTTGTATCAGGTGGATACATTGATGATCAGGAGGATCATGTATGATACTTGGTATGCATCAGGTAGATGCATTGATGATCAGGATGATCATAGATGACGAGCTTCAGGATGTTGCTCCAGATGACATGCAGCAGGATGTTGCATTGATGATCAGGATGATCATAGATGACGAGCTTCAGGATGTTGCTCCAGATGACATGCATCAGGTAGATGCATTGATGATCAGGATGATCATAGATGACGAGCTTCAGGATGTTGCTCCAGATGACATGCAGCAGGACGTTGCAGTGATGATGATCAGGATGATCATGGATACATCAGGATGATGTATGGTGAGTATCAGGTTGATACTCTATGGCCGTGGATCAGGTTGTGCAGATGAGCATGTAATTCGTTGCCCTCGGAGATTTGCAGATGGTCTTGCGAGGTTTTGCCTATGGCATGTAATTCGTTGCCCTCGGACATCTGGCAAATGCTCTTTCGAGGTTTTGCTCTGGGAGGACATGTAATTCGTTGCCCTGGGATATCTGCAGATAGTCTTGCGAGGTTTTGCCTATGGCATGTAATTCGTTGCCCTGGGATATCTGGCAGATGCTCTTGCGAGGTTTTGTCCTATGGCATGTAATTCGTTTCCCTGGGAGATCCGATAGGTTGGGCTGTGTGCCCGTAATCAATCCTGGGATGCTCTTGCGAGGTTTTGCCATGACCACATGTAATTCGTTGACCTGGGAGATCCTATAGGTAGAGTTGTGTGCTCGTAACAGCCTGGGATGCTCTTGCGAGGTTTTGTGGTGAGGTCACATGTAATTCGTTGCCCTGGGAGATCCTATAGGTAGAGCTCTGTGCTCGTAACAGCCTGGGATGCTCTTGCGAGGTTTTGTGACACACATAAAAGTCCTGAGGATTCCACAGTATGGCCAGTGATGACGAAGACCTGCAGGTGGTGGGCCTACATCCAGTATGAAAAAGGACTGGCTCTGTAGAACTTCCTATGACGAGTAGATTTAGAGATTGATTGAGATAGCAGCAGCAGTGACGATGATGATGACTCGATGACGATTATCCAGTGACGATGATCCAGAGAAGATGACTTGTGCTGAAAAAACTGTGCTGAGAAATACCTTCCTAGTTAAGAGGGAGTGTTGATGTATATGTAACTTCGGAATGTATTTCACATATATGTATATTGTATTCCTATAGAGATGTTATTATTCCTCTATACAGAAGTGTCGTCATTTATATTATAAGTGTCGTAACTTATACTTGATGGGTTATTAGACCACCTTGTTTGGGGTCGGCCCTGTATAAGTCATGTGGGTCAAAGGGTTATTAGACCACCCTATTGGGGGTCGGCCATGTGGGTCAAAGGGTTATTAGACCACCCTATTGGGGGTCGGCCCAGTCAGCATTATATTATGTGGTTAAGTTCGAGCCTACATGAGTTAGGTAAAAAGGCAAGTCAAGTCAAGTATAAATAGAGTGCGGGAGGCACTCTATTTACTCACTCACTTCTCACACATGCACTCAAGGAGGAGTGGCGCACTTATGGAGGAGGAAGATCTGCTGCTAGGTTATGGCTATCTCTCTTGGTTGGTTGTATCATTGCTCTATCTATCTCTGAGGAAGTTATTGGGGTTTTTCACCTTTATGGTTTTCCCCAAGTAAATCATTGTGTCTCTTGTGTGCTTGCATTATTGTCTCCATGATTGATATGCTGTAGATATGCTGTACATGTTGTTCTCTCAGTTAAGATCCTAGATCATATTGAATTAAATTCAGAAAATTTAACAGTAATTAGGTTATAGTGGCTTGCTAAAGGTTTAGCTGCCACTTAATAATTTTATCTAACCATACATATTTCACTTATGATACTTCCTCGGGGATTTAGGTGTTTTTAAGTGAAATGATCAACCTTCCTCTAGTACGTGGGGTACCCGGATAACATCCCTCATCACTTATTGTATCTCTTGGATTCCCGACCGCTTCATCTCTTACCTTTAGTGGATTTAGTTTCATGTCGCTTCAGTTGTGTCAAACTTAAGTCTCCTGGTCTAAATAACACTTATGGACATAACACTAGTTTGAAGGTCCTATGGTGGGGCCTTGGCCTTGAGCTCGTCACCATGGCCTTTTACACAATTACATTTACAAAATAATAAATAGGTCATAAAGGAGGGATATCACATCCTCCTCCCCTTTAAAATAACACCGTCCTCGGTGTTCACTCTTCTCTTGGAGCAATCATTCGTACCACGGAACTAGAATTCAGAAGAAACAGGGTTTAGTAACAACTTGTCCTCAGCTTCATATTCAAACTCAGAAACATAAATCATGAGTTCTTTATTGTACCTATCCCTTGTAATATATGGGATATGTGATATCCCTCCTTTACGACCTATTTATTATTTTGTAAATGTAATTGTGTAAAGGGCCATGGTGACGAGCTCAAGGCCAAGGCCCCACCATAGGACCTTCAAACTAGTGTTATGTCCATAAGTGTTATTTAGACCAGGAGACTTAAGTTTGACACAACTGAAGCGATATGAAACTAAATCCACTAAAGGTAAGAGATGAAGCGGTCGGGAATCCAAGAGATACAATAAGTGATGAGGGATGTTATCCGGGTACCCCACGTACTAGAGGAAGGTTGATCATTTCACTTAAAAACACCTAAATCCCCGAGGAAGTATCATAAGTGAAATATGTATGGTTAGATAAAATTATTAAGTGGCAGCTAAACCTTTAGCAAGCCACTATAACCTAATTACTAAAAGAGAGCATAATTATCATTATGAAGAGAATGTATTACCTAGGTCACTAACTAAAAGTGAACATGTTTCTGGTCATAAAGTTGTGGAAATATTATTAAAAGTTGAAAACCTTTCTTTTAGAATCCACTTGGTTTATTATTATGAAATAGCCTCATTATGAGGAGAGCTTCACCTTTCCAATATCGATTTATGGAATTAAAAAGAAAAAAATCATAGGAGATCACCATAGTTTTGGTTGTCCCTTCTTAGTGGGGGACACGATCCTTGATTTTTGGATCTTCTTCTTCCCATTAGATCACGGGGAGTTTAATGAGGGAACAACCCCCTTGATTTCTGGTAATTGTGTCATCTTCTCCTCACTAGTGTAAAATTTTGTTACGCATGATGGAGGAGATATCCTCCCTAGTTTTTCTTGGAACTCGTTAGTTTTTTTTAATGACGCCACATCATTTGATTTTAGTGGGAGTTAATGCAAAAGAAAAACAGTTAACAGCTCCACTACCACCACGAGCTTCCACTATGTAATCGGCGGTTGTAGCCTTGCGGCCGGCGGCCGGGGAAGAGAGGTGGGTTTACTGCCATCTCCGGGTGTGAATTATAGGATCTCGGCGCTATGAAATCAGCTCGGCGAAAGATACGGGAAAGAAAGCCGCAGGATTAATCGCAGGTCTTTATTTTTTCTTCTGATAGATACTCTGCATACGGGATCGGGAATGCTGGGAAAATTCTAAATATATATATATATATATGCTACCGGCGTTTAAAGGGGGATAGATAATTGCTTCCTGCGTTGAACGTTTGGATGTCTCTGACATAAATTTGATATGTGGGAGGAGAACGATTCCCAACAGAGTTGGAATCAGCACTCTTCATCGCTGACAGAACTTCGTTTTAAATGGTAAGGGGGTAAATGCGAGTTGGTAGCGCTGAGATAAGGGAATAACCCTGTACCTGGAAAGGGGAGAAGGATGGATCTCCACTTCAGCGTCGATGCCAGGGAAGTTTTATTATTTGTCTATTTTCATTTCTTTTCCTCACTGCACAGATTTAGATCGTAGTATTTTTGTGAATGGTGCCTGAATGATTTTCTTTGTGGTTATTTTTGTTTAAATGCCAACACAAGGGCATGAAGTCTCTATCTGTTCAATCCATTTGTAGATCATGCGCGTCTCAGTTATATTTGCAGATAGACATATTGTTCACGATCTAGGCTGGGCGATTTTCTCCATAATCGACCCGACGCCTGTTGTTTTTAACTTGAATGCTTTGCTAATCGAATGGCGGCTGGGCGATTCTTTCTCAGTAGTTTTGTATCTATCCTTGCAATACGAGGTGACGCTGGGTTGACTGTGGTATGTTCGTATTTATTTATTTCCCCAATGGTTGCGTTTACTTAACCCTACCTCATTATTTCCATAAGCGATTCTCTTGTTAATACTTAGGGGAGATCAGCGATAGATGGTAAGCTAGAGATAGATCCTTCAGCATTTCAAAGGATGCGATTCTCAGGTTTGTTTCTGACTCGATCTCTGCGTTTTCTTAGGCCGGTGTTATTACATGTTAAGATCTGAGATTTTGCTCATACGATCTGCGTTTTTCTTAGGCTGGTGTTATTAAATGTTAAGATTCGAGATTTTGCTCATACGATCTGCGTTTTTTCTTAGGCTTGTGTTATTACATGTTAAGATCTGAGATTTTGCTCAACGATCTGCGTTTTCTTAGGCTTGTGTTATTACATGTTAAGATCTGAGATTTTGCTCAAACGATCTGCGTTTTCTTAGGCTTGTGTTATTACATGTTAAGATCTGAGATTTTGCTCAAACGATCTGCGTTTTTCTTAGGCTTGTGTTATTACATGTTAAGATCTGAGATTTTGCCCAAACGATAGGTTAATAATTAGGCGAGATCACAGATTTGATCCCTGCGATCTGCTTAGGATTTGTGTTATTATATGTTAAAATATCTGAACTTTTGCACAAAACCTGATGTTTAATACTTTAATGATATCAGAGATTCAATCTCTGCGATCAGGTCAGTTCGAAAGAGCTTGAACCCAGTACTACTACCTGTCAGTTGAATTATAATTTTGGGTTATGAACTCTACCACTAGGTAACCATACATCGAGTGGAAAGAAAACAAGATCGCTTGATCCCAAGTAATTATTGTGATGTATTTTATTTATATGAACTAGTATCGTGAGAAAGGAAATGAGGGATTGCTTGTTTCACATCTTATGATATAGTATAAGTCGCTAACACCGTGACGACAGGATAGTGGATACGATTATTATTCCTGCTATATTCTCCTGAGATTTAACAATTGACCGTTCCTTGTTATTACAATAGTAATATGTTAGCCTTTCCTCTTTTACATTTAGATGTTAAAATGCATGATAACTAGATTCATGTACAAGTGAAATGGGAATCTACCTCAGGTCAAAGGACATATATATATATATATATATATAGGGAGGAAGAGCATAGCCTTTATGTGTTAGTAAACATAGTAATTTGTAATGGAAGATGGTGATTGCAAAAATAGTCCTAGGCGCTTGAAGAGACACAAGAGTAAAAGAGTTCCTTGATGACATTGGTTTGTATGTTGAAGAAGCTCTCTATGAGAGAGTCCTTAAGGAAAGGAAAGTGAAGTTTGTAACAACATTTTGAGGAGGTGTACTCCTCTATGTTTTCCTTTTATATATAATACAAAAGAAATGACCTGCCTTTGTGGACGTAGCCCAAGAGGGGTGAACCACCTGAAATTGTTCTCTTTTATGTGTATGTGTGTTATTATTGTTGATATGTATTTGTTATGGGAATGCCTTGATGTCATGAGATTAAATATATTGTTGAACGAGATAGTGGTTCACTTAATTATGTCAATGATCAAGGTATGATAAAAAGTTGCAAAGATATGAATGATGATACAAGTTTCAATGATTAGTTAACCAATATTATGTTTAAATGTGGCTGCTTTTCTTATGTCGATGTTTCAAGTTGATGGTTTGTGGTTATGTCAATGGTTTAACTTGGATGGTTCATTGTTTACGCCATTGATTTAAAATGTATACCTTGTCGGGTGAATCCTTGGTAAGAGAAGTCATTATAGTTCCTATTGTTTATATAGTGGTTTGATTGACTGGTTTTTCGTACACCTAAAGTAATCATGCATAGGTAACAATTTCATGATATTGTGCAAAGGTAGAGACGGAAGGATTCGCATATGGGCTATTATGGTTAACTTATTATGTTGGAAGAATTTACTAGACTATGATGTGCAACTTCAATGTTTTCTTTACACATAATTGTTCCATATTATGAGGAAAAGATGTTGTTTTAAACTCATAAGAGATTATAATTTACAACTTGAGTAATAACGATGAAAACTTCCATTAGTTTTACCCAACATATTGACTGGGTGATATGGGGTATGATACAACGGGCTTTGTCCTCACTACAAAAGGGGTTTTGTCCTAAGAATGTTAATGGATGAAAGTTTTTTAAATTTTACCAAATTTTCTAACTCGTTTATATGGAGATGTTACACATGGTATCAGAGCATTAGGTTACAACACTAGGGCCTAATGAGCTCAGTATGCGATAAGTGAGTATGAAGGTTTTAAGTTTACTAATCAATGGTTTTCATTTCATTTTGGATGCATGGATTGTATCGGAGGAGGGGAAGATGAATCTCCGAGCTCGACTTCAAGTTTCTCCCGCCAAAGCACAGTTTGCAAACACTCGAGCTTAGTTGGGGATAGCTGAAGAAATAATATAAGCTGGTCAAGGGAACTCCATCGATAAGACGCAAACAAAGGATTTATGTTCTAAAGAATCAGCAGGAGGTAATCGACAAGATGTCTTTAAAATCGCAAGTAAGTATACTCCACTTGCTGAAGCATTCTAAAGGAAAAGCATTGTCGATGAGTGAGCAGTTTGTATGTTTAATTTCGTATCTAAATGATCCTGTATTGATAAATACTAGAGAATGAGTATCTCCTAATGCAATTCCATTGAATGACCAGAAAGTATTCTTTGAAAATGATTATATTAATTGGACTATGTTCCTATTTTTTTTATCTTAGTGATCTTATTTTCATGTATATTGATCATAACGATAGTAACATAGGAGCCTTGAATATTCATAAGTTTATGAGGGCTGTATAAGCATAATTAGGATCATTCACCTTATGAAAGATGTACACTCCTACCCGGTCGATTGATGCCACGAGTAAGGTTTTAGTACTTATATGAGTCAAGTCATAGACATTCATCATAAGTACTTGACTACTCTAATTGTGTATTGTGATGATTAGAAAAGTTGATATAGTATGTGAATTACGAAGTGAGTAAGGTGCAATTAGGTCATTATATGAAGGACTATAAATTGCCATGAATTACTTGGTTATTGATTTCTCGCACTTATGCTGAAACGATTGTATTAATTATGTACATAAGATTGTGGGATTGAGATGATCCTTATTATATTAGAAAATGCATAAATGGTACTAAGGAGTAACTCCTGAAATTCTCCTTATGGGCTAAATGTTATTGAGAAAAGGTGTAGAAGATGTTGTACATTATATTGAATGTTACATGCAATGGTTTTCGACATAGAATATTAGTTTTGTGTTCTTACTTATTTGTTATATGGGACATGTGACATGGTAGAGAAGAATGATTAGTTGAACTAATAAATATATAATAGATCTTCAAGGTTAATGTAAGTAATGTTACTTAAATTATATACATATATATATATACTATCCAAACCATAGAGGGTTAGAAGAGTTGTAAAACTTTTATGCATGATTAACCAAGGGTCATCCTCAAGGTAAAAGATTGAAAGAATAGGAATGTTAGGATACTGAGAGTGGTTGACAGCAGGGTTATACCTTTATGTGATCAAAGCTTTATGTTATATGCATGGATACCTTGATAATATGTTTCGTTTTGATATATAGACTTTATGATATGGAGGGGATTACTAATGTGTATTAATGCAAGTTAAAAGTACACCTTGGCATATGAGGGCCATACAATAAAGCGATATGCAGTCTCCCCCATAAAGGTATGTGATTATCCTTAGAAAAATATATGCAAGTATATATGTAGACGATTTATTGTTACTCACATGATGTTGGCATATGCAAGAAAAATGGGTACTTAATACAGTGAAGGAAAAGGATTGAGGTGAAGTGATCGTAATGCCCATAATAAAGAAGAATGTAGTCCTATTAATTGAGTTGGTTATGCTTAGTATGGAAATAATGTTTATTTTAGATAACCACATGTGGAGAATTGTAGTATGAAGGATGACTTTCTTATTTTTATACATAGAAGAAAAAAACCTCCTTACAATATTTGGTTATGTTATTATGACAGATGGTCAAAAAACTCGGTTGAACTTGTGGAAGAGCGTAATATATTATGCAGGTATATGTCGCCTTGTCAATAAGACCTCGACGCAAGTTATAAATGTTGGGTGGTTAAATTATATTATTTCACTGATGACACTATAAGTAGAAATCACAACTTGAGTCCATACATATCTAGCTTATCACTCATGAGCATCTGAGTAAAACTCGAATGATTTTATTTTTATTCTTAGTAGGAGTCGATAAGGAATAGACAAGTGAAAGACTTGTCAGTGCTATTAAAATTCCTATAAATAAATGTTGTATAGTGGTTATGAACTAACAATGCAGGATTTCGCTATGAATATAACAAATCAAAATGGAAGTGAGTATTCACGCGGATAAATAGCTGAGTTAATCGCTCAAGAGTAAGTGATTACTTTTTTTCTTTTTTTTTTATAGCATGGATTACAGTATGGCACAAAACCTGATTTGGTGATGGATGTGTGCTACATATCATGAATGATAAGCAAATAAGTGAAACTACTTACCGTTATTACAAGACATATTGTAATTTACAAAAATTGTAAGAATTAATAAATGATTGGTTATCGAAATAAATTCTGGGACTCAAGCGAGAAGACTTGAGGGGAATTGTGTAAAGAGTGTCGTAATGGCATTTGAAATACTCCCTAAAATCAGGGATTGAACAGCCACTAGGATTCTCGGAGAATCGGCTGGCTGTAAGACCTAGGCAAGCTATAAGAAAATGTATACGTGGGAGGCAGGACGCTGCTTAGTATGCATGAAAGAAATGTTTGCTGCGTGAGCACTAAGGTGTTAGGCAAAACATGAATGAAATGTTTGCTGCGTGAGCACTAAGGTGTTAGGCAAAACATGAAAGGAATGTTTGCTGCGTGATCACTAAAGTGTTAGGCAAAACATGAGAGAAAGAATTGCTGCGTGAGCACTACGGTGTTAGGCAAGAATTTCCTGGATCAGGAGTTACTCCTTAGTACCATTTATGCATTTTCTAATATAATAAGGATTATCTCAATCCCACAATCTTATGTACATAATTAATACAATCGTTTCAGCATAAGTGCGAGAAATCAATAACCAAGTAATTCATGGCAAATTTATAGTCCTTCATATAATGACCTAATTGCACCTTACTCACTTCGTAATTCACATACTATATCAACTTTTCTAATCATCACAATACATAATTAGAGCAATCAAGTACTTATGATGAATGTCTATGACTTGACTCATATAAGTACTAAAACCTTACTCATGGCATCAATCGACCGGGTAGGAGTGTACATCTTTCATAAGGTGAATGATCCTAATTATGCTTATACATCCCTCATAAACTTATGAATATTCAAGGCTCCTATGTTACTATCGTTATGATCAATATACATGAAAATAAGATCACTAAGATAAAAAAATAGGAACATAGTCCAATTAATATAATCATTTTCAAAGAATACTTTCTGGTCATTCAATGGAATTGCATTAGGAGATACTCATCCTCTAGTATTTATCAATACAGGATCATTTAGATACGAAATTAAACATACAAACTGCTCACTCATCGACAATGCTTTTCCTTTAGAATGCTTCAGCAAGTGGAGTATACTTACTTGCGATTTTAAAGACATCTTGTCGATTACCTCCTGCTGATTCTTTAGAACATAAATCCTTTGTTTGCGTCTTATCGATGGAGTTCCCTTGACCAGCTTATATTATTTCTTCAGCTGTCCCCAACTAAGCTCGAGTGTTTGCAAACTGTGCTTTGGCGGGAGAAACTTGAAGTCGAGCTCGGAGATTCATCTTCCCCTCCTCCGATACAATCCATGCATCCAAAATGAAACGAAAACCATTGATTAGTAAACTTAAAACCTTCATACTCACTTATCGCATATTGAGCTCATTAGGCCCTAGTGTTGTAACCTAATGCTCTGATACCATATGTCACGAACCCGAAATCTCATAAATTTAAAACTTTTCTAAGTGCCTCAAATGCCACTTAAATATATGCGGAACCATAAAGTGTGGGTTTGATTTCTTTAAATACTGCTTTACAAGATAAATTAAAGCCTTGCGACACTCATTACTATTTACAAATGTCGTTATACTCATCAAGGAAAAGATATACGTTTTAATTTCAACTAAATAAATTCTAAACTTGATAAGTCAACCAATTCTTAACTCGTGCAGAAAACACAAGAAACTTCATTATGTCTTAATATGCATCCTTAGAAACAATTACTTCTTTCCATAAAACAATGGTAACAACATCATCATAATCATAAGCGAAACATTTTATCAACAACCAACCTTGTATATGAATCGTATACATCAAGTAATCATAACATTTTTAAGGGCAGAAACAAGTATTCATACATGCGACACATTGAGAGACACCATAGGAAACACAAGAGACAAAATATAACGTGGTTCACCCGTACACGGGCTAGTCCACAAAAGTGTGTGTGCATCTTTTATTATTCTTTAAAGGAACCAAGGATTACAATCCAGCAACATGGTTGTTGCAACAATATCTTTCTACTTTCTCAGCCCCTACCCTGTAGAGCACTATTAAACTTTACACTTGCACCTATAATTGCTCCTTTATTCTAGGAGTCGTATTTAACAACATAATCGATATGAAATTCATTAACAATTTATATAACCTATAAAGATTTCTCAATCCTCGGAACTAAGGCACTTAACCCCCTTCATCACAAGTTTTATTATTATCATTTAAGTTGATGCCTAACTCTTGAAACTAAGGATTAAATTCCGGAGTAAGGTCTGAACCTTGAGAGTACAGTAATCCATGTAAAATAGAATATTCAACCTACAATAACTAGAAAAGTTAAAGGTCGAATCTCCATAGGGAGCTTGATCCTTCTACCTATTTAGTTACCTATTTAGTGTAAAGATTAAGGTATTGCCTCAACCCTAAATCTATCATTACCCTTTAGATAATTAATTATGAATCTTATTCATATGTAACTAAAGACATTTATCTATTTATATCAAAGCCTCTCATCACTTTAAGTGATTTCCCTTGATCAATGCTGTTAGAACATTCTTCCTAAAATGGAGGATCTGCTCGAAAAGAAATCAAATAAACAAGTAAGGATAATAGAAGGATTTGGTTCTTGCGTCTACTCCAGGATTTGATGCAAGCTATCGCGATTCTTGGTTTCCAGAGATGCATATTTTAAAAAATGAACCATAAATAAGAGTATCACTCAGGCATGGGGATTAACGCGGGAATTACTGTTGGATGGGCGCTTTAGAGGTTAAGACTAACACGCCAATGCAGAGATTTTAAACATAACAACTGAATTCTCCAGACATCTATACTAATCAACATTCGCAGAGGTCTCTCTACACTTTAACCAGGGACCTTCTGTAGCAGCAATAAAAAGAAGCTCAAAACAGTTCTGCCCTGGCCTAAACGTACATTTATCAATAACAACAGGAATTAGATCATGGATCTAATATTCGGCTTTCCTTTCACATATATGTATATAAACAAAAATACCACCAGAAAAACTAAACATGGAACCCTAAAAACGATGTAAGAAAATACAGCGGCAAAACAAGATAATCATACAGAGATTTCTATCCCAAAACTTAAGCATCCAGAAATTTACATACAGAGATTACTTGTCGAAATCCCCTTTACTCTAGATTGAGAAAAAGTTACCTCAGCAGGTATTCACCGAGATCATCCATCAATTCGTAAGTATTAAGGTTTTTATTTCTATGTCCAGCGAACATGGCTCTATGCTAAAATAGAGGTTACACAGATATTTCACCTCTCTATCATACTTGCAAAAATATACGCACTGTCCTCCTTCGACATGATAAGAACATTAATTAGGAACCTATCTCTCTGCAATTATAATGAGAGGTGTACAATCTAATCCAAGGATCGAGAGGTAGATCGCCTTCCCCAAAACATTGCAAACCATGGCAACGTTTTTGTGTAAAAAAAAAAAAGTAGAGCTGTGTGCATCGTGTGATTTATAAAGAAGAATATCTATATAATTAAATCTAGAATAAACTACTTTTCTCTACAGAGTACTACAACCCTATCAATCCATTGATTGTAGGTCACATTCTACAGAGTATTACAACTCTGTCAACTTATTCGAAATATGCAGAGATGAAATAAAAAGATCTCGACCAGCATAATAATGTACTCAATTCTAATACTGGAGATGAAATAGAGATACTTAGCTCATCAAAAGACCTGAGCGGATGACATTTGACCTCTTGTATTTTGATTTCCTTTCAAAGATAAAGAACAAGTCATCGCCAGGGTCGACCTCCACGAGCCGTCCTGGAATTCATTACAGGTCGTAGATAATTGAGCGGACCGCCATTGCTTTCCTCTCCATCGAAGATATCGAGACCCTTCGTATAGTTCCTCAGATATACTTCTCCTTCCCCGATCTCTAACTGACAGATTGAAATGTCCCTATACGTAAATGCGATCTGGCTCCTTTCCCCGTATCTTTCGCCGAGCTGATTTCATAGCGCCGAGATCCTATAATTCACACCCGGAGATGGCAGTAAACCCACCTCTCTTCCCTGGCCGCCGGCCGCAAGGATACAACCGCCGATTACATAGTGGAAGCTCGTGGTGGTAGTGGAGCTGTTAACTGTTTTTCTTTTGCATTAATGCCCACTAAAATCAAATGATGTGGCGTCATTAAAAAAACTAACGAGTTCCAAGAAAACTAGGGAGGATATCTCCTCCATCATGCGTAACAAATTTTACACTAGTGAGGAGAAGATGACACAATTACCAGAAATCAAGGGGGTTGTTCCCTCATTAAACTCCCCGTGATCTAATGGGAAGAAGAAGATCCAAAAATCAAGGATCGTGTCCCCCACTAAGAAGGGACAACCAAAACTATGGTGATCTCCTATGATTTTTTCCTTTTTAATTCCATAAATCGATATTGGAAAGGTGAAGCTCTCCTCATAATGAGGCTATTTCATAATAATAAACCAAGTGGATTCTAAAAGAAAGGTTTTCAACTTTTAATAATATTTCCACAACTTTATGACAAGAAACATGTTCACTTTTAGTTAGTGACCTAGGTAATACATTCTCCTCATAATGATAATTATGCTCTCTTTTAGTAATTAGGTTATAGTGGCTTGCTAAAGGTTTAGCTGCCACTTAATAATTTTATCTAACCATACATATTTCACTTATGATACTTCCTCGGGGATTTAGGTGTTTTTAAGTGAAATGATCAACCTTCCTCTAGTACGTGGGGTACCCGGATAACATCCCTCATCACTTATTGTATCTCTTGGATTCCCGACCGCTTCATCTCTTACCTTTAGTGGATTTAGTTTCATGTCGCTTCAGTTGTGTCAAACTTAAGTCTCCTGGTATAAATAACACTTATGGACATAACACTAGTTTGAAGGTCCTATGGTGGGGCCTTGGCCTTGAGGTCGTCACCATGGCCTTTTACACAATTACATTTACAAAATAATAAATAGGTCATAAAGGAGGGATATCACAGAAGGACTTAAACAGCAAGTTCTTAAGTCTGTTAAGATACGTGCCGTATTTTGTTGAAGAGAAACCTAAAGTACAGCGTTTTCTCAGCTGCCTACCGTATCATATAAAGGAAAGAATCGAATATGATAACCCCAAAACTTTGGAAGAAGCTATGCGTAAGGCTAATTTCTGTTTTGAACAAAATAAAAAGAAAGAAGGAATAGCCAACTGGAAGGCTAAAAAGAACAGTAATGAGCTGGAGTACAGGAAAAAAGAGTTTGTACCCCAGAAAAATTTCAAGAATAACAAGAACAAAAACCATTTTAATGGTAAAAGCTTCCAGGGAAACAAAAATGGAGCTGCTAATCATTCCAACAACTTCAAGGGCAGCAAGGAGGTTTCTAACAATCATGGAAATTACACAAAGAATTTTGAACGAAAGGAGCCTATTAAGTGCTGGGAGTGCAATGGCCCACACTATGCTTCAGTTTGCCCAAATCGAAAGAAGCCAAGCAGCAATATTCATACTATACAAGATGAAATGACTGTTGGATACTTTGCAGGGACTATGCCCCGAATCAATGCATCATTGGAGAACCGCCAAGCTGACTATCAAACTTCCATGGTGGAAGTAGGAGGTATGATTAACAAAATCCCTGTAACTATTTTAATAGATCCAGGTGCTAGCCATAGTTATATTTCACCACATCTAGTAGAAAAATGTAATCTGACTGTTGAAAGATTTAATAACTCTTGGTTAGTACAACTAGCCACTGGGGCAAAAAGCAAGGTGAACTGTTATGTTATAGAATGTACTCTAGACATGAATGATTTTCGAACTACTATTAAATTAAATATTCTGCCACTTGGATCGTATGACATACTTATTGGTATGGACTGGTTAGAACAGCATAAGGTAGTTTTAAATTGTTTTGATAAAAATTTTAGGTGTGTAAACAATAATGAACAACCTGTAATTGTTAGGGGTATTCCTAGGAAAACAGTAGTCAGGCAGATTTATGCTTTACAAATTAAAAGGGCAGTCAGAAAAGGGTGCAAAGCCTATGCTGTAACTATTACAGATGAGGCGGATAAGTCTGAAATCAGCAAGATAACAGTAGAGGATATCCCTGTAGTAAATGAATTTATTGATGTTTTCCCGGAGGAAATCCCAGGATTACCTCCCAAGAGAGAACTGGATTTTACAATTGAACTAGTACCACGTGCTGTACCCAGTTCAAAGGCTCCGTACCGTATGAATATTTTGGAGCTTAACGAATTAAAAACTCAGTTAAAAGAGTTAATAGATAAGAATTACATTCGACCCAGTGTGTCCCCTTGGGGAGCACCAGTAATTTTTGTTAAAAAGAAGGATGAAACTATGCGAATTTGCATAGATTACCGTCAACTGAACAAGATGACAATTAAAAGCAGATATCCGTTGCCTCGCATAGATGATCTGTTTGATCAACTATGTGGAGCTACAGTGTTCTCTAAGATAGACCTGATATCGGGTTATCATCAGGTGAGGATTAAAGAAGAAGACATTTTCAAAACAGCTTTCAGAACAAGGTATGGACATTATGAATTTGTCGTAATGCCATTTGGGCTTACTAACGCCCCAGCCGTCTTTATGTGCCTAATGAATAATATAATGCATAAATACTTAGATAAATTTGTTGCCGTATTCATCGATGACATTTTAATTTATTCTAAGAATGAAGAGGAGCATAAAGAACACTTACGGATAGTCTTACAAGAACTACGAGAGTAGCAGCTCTTTGTGAAGTTCAGTAAGTGTGACTTTTTCAAAGACGAAATCCAGTATCTAGGACATGTAGTCACCAAGGAGGGATTTCAGTTAATCCTGAAAAGATCCGGGCAATTGAAGAGTGGCCAGTACCAAAAGATGTAACAGATGTTAGATCCTTCATGGGAATTACCGGTTATTATCGGAGATTCATAGAAGGCTTTTCAAAAATATCCAACCCAATCACTTCCTTGCAAAAGAAAGGCAAGAAGTTTGATTGGAACTTGAAGTGTGAAGAAAGCTTTAAGAAATTAAAGACTTTATTAACAACTGCGCCTATTCTAAGAATAGCAGATCCTAATAAGGATTTTGTGGTTTGCATCGATGCTTGCAATGACGGTCTAGGTGGAGTGTTGACTCAGGATGGGCATGTCATTGCCTATGAGTCCAGGAAGCTTAAAATTCATGAAAAGAATTATGCCACTTATGACTTAGAATTAGCTGTTGTTATTCATGCTTTAAAGATGTGGCGACACCACTTAATAGGCAGAAAGTTTACTTTAATGACTGATAATAAGGGTCTGAAATACCTTTTAGATCAGCCTAATTTAAATGCAAGGCAAGCAAGATGGTTGGCCTTCTTAAGTGAATATGATTTCGAAATTCACCACATAAAAGGAAAGGAAAATAAGGTGGTTGATGCTTTGAGCAGAAATGCAAGGCTGAATTTTATATCAGCTAGCAGCACTTATACCTCTAATTTGAATGAACAGTTGGCTAAAGGGATAAAATTAGATGAAATTTATCAAAAGTTACACGCTACAGCTAAAGAAGAACCTACATAAAGTTTAATAAAGGGTTATAGCCTAAACAAAGAGGGATTTTTATTGTTTAAGGACATGCTGTATGTTCCAAATGTACCTAAAGTTAAAGTGTTAATTTTGGACGAAGTTCATAAAACCCCTTACTCAGGGCATCTAGGCTACCAGAAAACTGTCACCATGTTGAGAAAAGATTATTTTTGGCCTAATATGAAGTCTGAAACAACAGAGTATATAGCTAGATGTTTGGACTGCCAACAAGTAAAAACAGAACATCAACATCCAGCGGGATTATTACAACCTTTGCCTATTCCTAGTTGGAAATGGGAAATAATCAGTTTAGATTTCATTACCGGTTTACCCAGAAATCAAAATCAGAATGATTCAATTATGGTGGTAGTAGATAAGTTAAGTAAATCAGCACACTTTATTCCTGTTAAAACCACTTACAAGGATGCAAACATAGCTGATATATTTCTGAAACAGATTTTTAGGTTACATGGGGTCCCAAAAGTTATTATTTCAGACAGGGATCCTAAATTCACAGGAAATTTTTGGAAATCCTTGTTTAAAGGATTAAACACAACACTGAATTTCAGCACTTCTTTCCATCCTCAGACGAATGGACAAATGGAAAGAGTTAATCAGGTATTGGAAGATCTGCTAAGGATGTATGTTAAGGACCAACCAGGTAAGTGGGAGGATTACTTATATTTAGCAGAATTTGCATACAATAACAGTTATCAATCATCAGTTAAGTTCAGTCCTTTTGAAATTCTGTATGGGTGTAAATGTAACGCTCCTATCTCTTGGAACAATCGAGTGGACAGATTAGTGTTAGGTCCTGAATTATTAAAAGAAATGGAACAGATTGTGAAACAAATGCAGGTAAATTTGAAGATTGCCCAAGATCGGCAAAAGAGTCAAGCAGATTTGAAAAGAACTCTTAAAGAGTTCCAGGTAGGTGAACATGTGTTCATCAAGGTAAGACCAAAGAAGAGCTCCCTAAGACTGGAAAGTTGTGCAAAATTAGCGCCATGTAACATACCCAAAATTTAGTAATAATTTTAAAGAAAAATTCTATAGCCATTAAGAAGATTCCTATTTGTTTAAGAGATTACTAAATTTGAATGCAATTACCTATCATACATGAGACACATATACGAAGTACAATTATAAATGATTAGCCCCTGATCATTAGGTGAACAACATGACTAACATAAATTATCTCTTCTCAAATAAGCATTTGACAAAAACATATAATTGTACATGAACAATAAAACATCAATAAACATACACAAAAGGAAGACACATATACATGTGGTTCACCCAATCTATGGGCTATGTCCACTAGAACGATCACATCTTCTATTATTTAACATAATGAAAGATTACATCCTGCAACGCCATGGTTGCCATATTGTCTTCCTCTTTCAAGTGCCTCTCCCAAGAGTCTCTCCAATCGAGAGAATTTCAAGTTATTTCATTACTAGAAACATAACTAAGATAGGGATCTACACTTCACTCAACCGAGTTTTTTCCAAGCATTTAAAAGGGTGCTATACCTAGATCTACTATTTTGTAACATATATATATATATATATATATATATATATATATATATATATCTCGACAATTCCTTTGTAACAATATATATATCTTTCACTTGAAAATTACAATATATAGATATAACTTGACAATTCTTTTGTAATTATATATATATACCTGACAATTAATATATATATAAGTCGACAATTCTTTTGTATCAAATATATATAACTTAACAGAATTCCTTTCCAGTCGTTGGACGCATAGATCAGTATATAACCAATGTCCCTACCCAACATTGTAAACTAGCCACAATGTTTTACCTAAATCGGATGCATCCAACAGGACGAAATTTACACAACGAAATTTACACTTAACCACCCAAAAACTGAGTAACTCCATCTAAATATTAGCAGCAAAATAAAAAGTAACTACTAAACTGATAGCATGATATTGGATTCAGTTACCATTACGAAATACCAAAATAAGACCTAGGTCCAAGCTGGATCAAATTCGTAGCATAAGACAAAAATAGTTCAACAAACATAAACTGTTACCATGTATCAACGCTAGTATCCACCCTGATCATATGATAGATAATATATAAAGATACATATATAGTAATCTCAACGAACTAAGAGAGGACTTGCGCCCTTCTCAATCTAGCTGCAACCAATACTAATACATAGAAAAGGGGCGGATCTGTACAGATCGCACTCTCCTCGGGAGGCCACCCTTACCAGGAACATAAACAAACTGAGGAGAATAAAATATATAAACAAAATAAGGTGAACAGGACAACTAAGAGAAGTTTTGCGCCCTTCTCAACCCAGCTGTATGCAATGTCAAAACACAGTAATACAAAAATGGAGGGATCAGGCTCTCCTTGAGTCGTCCTCTCCCCAACTAAATCCCGTAAAACTATTGCAATCAACAACGCATCCCTTACAAAGAAGGGTACCAAAACCATGTAACATTCGACCTAGATCTGGAATCGCTATTGGCATAAATAAAATATACACAGATAAAACGGAGACAGAGTAAGGTTATGAATACTGAAATCTTGTTAAGTAAATCCAGATCTCCACCCAGACATTGATCTGTCCCCAAGGAGCCACATATACAAGTAAATAGATCGCATACCTAAGTGTTAGCTCTATGAGATCTCATGCAGAGATCCTGTAGTGCCCCTAGACTACTGTAGACATTGAGGGAACTTGCTTAGTGACCCGACTGTTTCAAACATTAATAAAATAATCCTTTGATTTTATTTTGAGTATATTTATGATTACCATTGATTGTAAATCAATAAAATAATGATTTATGTTTGTGAGAAATGTGTGTAGCGATAGGTGAAACGGTTCAACGAAGGACACACAAAGGAACATGGAGGGTCGTAGAGTATGGGTAAATCACACACAGGGGGAGCGACGACGATGTCAACTTCCGACAAGAATACCATCCATGAGCAGATAAGCATTGATCCTCTTGCTCAAGAGGAATGCGTGAGGGCGTACGAGGTGGGCCACGACGGAGCTGGTCACGTACGAGTTGAGGGGCGCGCAGTGAGAACGGACTCACTCCTCAGCGCCATTAGTCCCTAGATAGCATGTAGATGGAGGATGGATGGTAATGATTCCTAAAATCCCTACAAGAGTTCCCGCAAGTCAAAACGAAAAGACGGTGGCAGAAGGGCCCAACGATGCGGTACCCTGTCGAGAACGAAAAGAATGGACGCAAGGACCCAACGATGCGGTACCATGCCAAGGAATGGAAACCATGGATGAGTGGGCCCGACGGAGTGGTGCAATGTCAGGGAATTAAAAATTAACGAACCACGGGCCCAACGACGCGGCACCGTGATCCTAGTGAGTTTGATTGTTAAATTAAACTGCATAAAAACTTAGGAGAATAACTCTAGATTATTACTTGGCAAATGCATAAAAATAGTTTAGACATTTGCACATGAATAGTTATTTTGTTGAGCATTTAAAATAATAGAAATCATTATTTAGGAGCAAAATAGAATCCTAAGATTAGACACCTAGTCAACTAAAAGCTAGGAGTTGATTAAAATATCTGGGGGACAAACTAGAGCAAACTTAGGGGTGTAGGTGCACTTCCCAAAGAAACTGACACTTGGTTGGGTGAGTGTTTTAATTAAATAATTAATTAAAAATATTTAATTATGCATGAAGCGACATGTGTCGCATGAGATTTTCCTTTATAAGGAAGGCTTGGGGAATGGGTAAAGGGCCCATGATTTGGACGATTGTCGTAATTTTTGAATGCCTCAAAGACTTGCTGCTATCTAAGGGTTTGGCTGAGAAATCCTGGTGGGAGGGGAAGCCCAAGCTAGATTTCTGAAAAACGTGTGTGAGCTCTACGACCCAAAGCTCGGGGGAGGCCATGCGACTGAAAGCATGAGCCTATGGTTGGGTGGCGGAGCTAACGGTTGCTTCGCCTATGGTTAAACGAGCTTTGCTGGTTATGGTTATGGTTTGTTTTAATTTGCTAGTTTATTCATTTATTTAGTTTATTTATCCAGTCATTATGCTTCTAATCTCTTTTGTAGCAAGTGGTTGAGTTTCAGGTTAAACAGCAAAGACCCTAGAGGAGGGGCTCTACATTTGGTATCAGAGCCGATCGAGCCTTGAGGGCACCGGACTCATATTATACCGATGGGTTGTCGGTAACTTCATCAAGGATTGAATCCAGACAGCCAAATCAGCCGCTGCTATAGACATCCACCTGTTTTCAAGCTCGACCGTTAAATCAGGTTCATCGTTTTTCAGTTATTATTTTCTTTCTGTACTTTAGTTATTACTGTAATTTGTAATCGTCAAGAATTCTAGTTTGACAAAAGTATAAATTCTGTCTTTCACCTATATATACGTAATTCTGAAATTGTGAGATTATGTGGGGGATTTAGAAAACGTAGGTTGTAAATTGATTTGGAGATCTCTGTAAATTTTTAACTCTTCCTTGTTTTATATGTGTTCAAACCTCTGCAAATGATTCAAAATTGGGGAAAAACTTGGCTCGCTGTTGTCGAATTACCTTTCTGAGATTTTAAATTTTGATCGGCATAGGATTCGATTTCGGATTTACTGTATGATGTCAAATTACTTGTCTAATATTTAAACCCTTGTTTTATTGTATACATTCCAGAATTACTGGTTGGAAACGTCTAATTTCTAAGATCTTAAAAACCCCGTATTCGTTATATTTTCGATCTCAGATCTAACTGTAGATATCGATCTGCTCCCCAAGAATTTAAACTCTGCATCTTTCTGGATATCCTTTTTGTCGAAATCATAAAAATTTTAGTCATTGATCTCAGCGAATTCAACTTAGGGCAGGGATACCCTGCATCCTCTTTAGGGAATCTGGCGATTGACGAGTTCTACCTATAAAGCAATCATAATTAGGACGGTTCAAATTAAATTCTGAGATTTGTAAATTTGTTCTCTGTTTCAAATTTAGTTACGCTCAGGTTATTCATATCTAGTCCGATCTTCATATTAATTAGTTATGTATTATATCCCAGAATGTTTAGATCTCATCCCTTTACATGTTGAGTTCATTACTTTGTCATGGTTCAGAGCTTTGGCAATTGATTACAATCTTTCATTACACTCTGTTTCTGCTCAGGATTTAAAACGCATATTGTACACATTGTATGGAATATTAATCTCTGCTTCTGTTGATCTGTCAAGCCAGCCTCACGCAGTCTCCTCCTCTCTATGGTGCATGACACTTACTAGAGGATGCCTACCCATCACCGTCGGATTAAAATGACTTCTCTTTATTTTTATCTGAAGTTTGAACGCTTAAAGGTATGAATGTTGTCATTTAATTAAAATGCCACAGATCTGAACTTTAAACAAAATCCACCGCTGTCTCGACTTAGAAGGCTTACTGTTCGGGATCTAGGGTTAGAATTTTAGCTCACTAACTGTTAAAAGTATCACGCCTTCACCTT
Source organism: Larix kaempferi (assembly GCA_027924585.1). Taxonomy (NCBI): domain Eukaryota; kingdom Viridiplantae; phylum Streptophyta; class Pinopsida; order Pinales; family Pinaceae; genus Larix; species Larix kaempferi. The sequence goes on from BSBM01001346.1 coordinate 13,710,078, forward strand.
TCCAGCTCGCGGAAATCTGTGTTTATATATATATATATATATATATATATATATATATCCATGATTCGCGACACTGCCATCTAGGCTGAATGACAGCTGGGCAATGGCACCACTGTTTTCCTTATTTCCGCCTCTGGCTCTAATTTCTTGTTATGGAACAGTAATTACACTGATAGATCGATTGGCCGACTGGAGCATTCGTTGCCACCTGTCCATCATGCAACTCTTTTACCCTGATCTCCGATTGAGATATGGTTCTTTTATTATGAATATCTGTCGAGATTCAGAGCATACTCCTTTGAAGTAGCACTCTCTGCTGTATCTAGGGTTTTATGCTCAGTATTTGTTTCACCGTGTGGAATAGTAATCGTTGTTGGGGATATGAGCTTGCCGTAGCTCGATCCCAAAGCGTATGATCTTCTTTTATTTCCTCAGTTGGATGGTCTGATTTTGAATATGATTTCATAGGGCTGTAATTCCTTTCATTTATCCGTATAAACTCTGAAGAAGAAGGGCGCCGATACTGCATCTGCAACTCTCGATTTTCTGAGTATTTTGGTTGTGTTATTTTGATTGTAATTCTTTCAAAGAATGTTTAAGTTATATGACCAGATAGAAGGGTTTCATATTATATTCATTAGGAAGGACTGTAGCGAAAGACAGAATGGATTGGAATTGTTGAAGTTTAATCGCATGCATTCATGAAGAGTAACAGATCTATAGATTAGGTATGGTTAATTCTAATCGCATACATTCATGAACAGTAATAGATCTGTAGGTTGGGAATGGTTTGATTTCAAATCGTAGGCATTCAAAAAGAGTAATGGATTTGTAGATTTCTTGTTTTAAATATTATTGCACGAAGGAAAATAAGGATTATGGTTCGGTATGAACAGTAAAAATTATGGATTGATATGGTATTGTTTCAATTCTAAATCGCACTCCTTGTGGGAAGTACGGGGCATGAATATTACTCAGTTTTTCATCATTACTGCATAAATGATAGTATTGATCACAGATTGATAAAGTATTGTTGCATTTTAATTTGGAATGGATGGTTTTCAATCGCATGCATTCATAAAGAAGTAAGGGATGCATTAACCCGTATGAAATCTGCGACCACCTGTGAGTTAAAGGATCCTAACTCCACTCCGTTTTAGCATAAAAAGAATCGAGCTTACATTCTATTCATTTATTTATTTTGTGTTTGTGAAATTATTTGTATGAATCCGATCTTGCAATCTGTTAAATTAATATATTTGAGGAATAAATCCTTAGGGATCCGATGAGTCCTGTATTACTCTAGAACACGCTGGCCTTCTGTTCACGGAATTGGCCCTCTGACTTTGTTCCGTTATGCTTGATCCTCGTGATAGATCGACCAAAACACCACATCGTGGCAGAATTTAAACTATGTTCTTTTGTTATCTAATTTCCGTGAGAATTAAACTCTTAAACGCCCAGATCAGGAAAATGTTCACTCTGTTCTTTTTGTTATTAAATTCCCGTGAGAAATAAACTCTAAACCGTTCAGATCATGGTATCTCAAGTCTGCGAAATCGTTTAATTATCTGATCACGGTTATGGCATAATAAGCAACACAATTGAACTCAGTGTTGTATAAATTGGTTTATGCATGTCATTCCCCTCTACTGTGACCGTGTTGTCTTTTCCAAATCCCGAACAAACTTACCGCATGTTTAGTTCAACTTCCAGTAGTGGTAGATGGAGAAATGAATAGGACTCTCGATAGGCGCACAGTGCGGTGTCATGTTCCCTTGGGTTTGGCGTTACTGCTTTTGGGATGGGTATTACTCATGTATTCCGTCGTTTTGTGCATAATACTTGGCGGCACTCGAAATTGAGTTCTAGTCGTTGTCGAGTGTAGTAATTGTGTACATATATTTCACCTTGTTAAATTATATTTAAAAGTGAGATATATCATCTGTGTCAATCTAACCATTTTTTATTGAGTAAAATTAAATATATGTCTTGTATTAATTATAGTCATAAGCAATGCATGCTGTGTGAGATAAAGTGCACATATAAATTATGACATGAATAGAGCAATTTCATATATATTTATATTTGTATCATAATGTTGAATGGTGGTTAAAAGCATTTGCATGATGTGTGAGATAAGGTGCATTAGTGAATAAGATTATATATATATATATATATATATATATATCATAATATTGAATAGTAATTATGAGCAAGGCATGTTGTGTGAGAGAAAGTGCACATATAAAATGTGACATTAGTGAATAGAATGATTTTATATATTTAATATATGGTCTGTATTAATTATAGTCAATGTATGATGTGTGAGATTAAGGGCACCCATATATAAATATGACCTTATTGAATTGAGTAACTCTTTATATACATATTATATCATAATGTTGAATTGTAGTTAAAAGCATGGAAGGTTAAATTATAGTTGAATTTTGAACTATAAATATATGTTATTTAGTTGAGCATGTGATGAAGAGAAAAGTTTAAATTATGCTTATTATAGATTAAAGTATAAAGAAAGTATAATTAAATTATTGGATTTGAACTAAAAGTTATAATTATTAGAATGGGTCACTTAGTTGAGAATGTGGTAATAAAGTTAAGTTCAAGTTAAGTTGAATAAACGATTGAGGGTTGTTGTGAATAAAAACACATTTTATGAATTACATAAAATAGGAATCTTATTAGCTTAGCGAGAATTACATATTTTAAATTGATTGATGTGTATTGTTGGATAAGTTATGTTTTAAAGATTGAATTCCCAAGTGAGCTTCATATTCATCAAAATCCTCTCAGATTTATATGTATTTATATATAAGTAGATTTATATATATATTTATATATATGACTTGGAAAATGTATGTTATAGATAGTTATTATTCAAAAAGGAAATATTTATGTTGTATAATAAATTGAGAATATGTGTGGTCATAGTTAATTACCTTTTAAGGAATATATATATATGACTCGGAAGGTAAATATTTCTAGTTAGTTATTACTCAAGCACGTAAGCATATGACATAGAAGAGGACCATGAATCGAATGCACTTATAGGTATTTATTATTCAAAAATTCATGTACTTATATACTTGTTGCATAGAAAAATATTATTGGAACAATAATAGAAATATGTAGTAAAGTATAAACACTCCTATCAAAGGAAGCATTTGTTGACATTTAGAGAACGCGTGTAACTATATTAGAAATAGTGGAAAATGTAGGTGACTATATGTTATTTTAAATAAAAATAATTATGAATCGGTAATGTGATTAGAACTTCTTGTCATGGAAGGAATTGGTATTAGAGAAACTTGTTATATTTAAACCCACCAGGAAGGAGGCAATAGTTGTTTCATAAGTTCCATAAGGGCTGGCATGTCATGGGTAGCTCTCTTAAACTATAGAAAGCAATGGATATTGTAATATTCTCAAGCAGTGAGGTCATTGCTAGGTAGACATCCTTTAGAAATTAGAAGATATTAAAAATTAATGAGGCATTTTACAAATTGATTAAAATCTATAGATAGAGACGTTTTCATGCAATAGATGGAAAATGCAAACAAGTGGAGTAAGAGAAAATATAAGAGTATAGCGGAGGACAAACTAGAGATTGGAAGGAATATAAAGGAGGAAGAAATAGATGGAATATAGAAATATTTTGAGGAATCAGTGTAACTATGACGAAGGGGTATTGAATTAAATAAGGATGTAAGTACATAATGAACTCATTAACCTAGACATGATGTTACTAATGAAGGGAATTAGAGACAAATTTTAATATGTTAGACTAAGTCACTAAATTTTGACGCCTGGAATCCTGTCTAATTGAGAACAAGCATTATTAAAACATTTAGGGTTTTGGAGGTAGTCTTATGGAATTTGGATTTGGGACAATTTGAGGGTCTCTCCTGATATGTTAAAATCGTGATTATATCTTACCGTATATTTTATGATGTTTAACTTCTCTTGGAGGTAGGATAACAAAATAGACTTAAATCCTTGCTTGGATTTGTTAGGCTTGATAAACTTTTGGGTGACTATTGACGCAGTGCAGCTTATAGATAACTTGGACATTGTAAACCTTTGTAGATGACTAGAAGGTATAGAAAATCTAATTTGGTACTGACAGTTATAAAAGAATTATTGGATCTGTAGTACATAAGGATACAATTATGTCCCGAGGGTGTATTGGAACCATTCTAATTGATATAGAAAATAGTGATTAGAACCACTTGTGCTTATAGCCATGATTATTGGAGAAAAATAGAATACAATGACATGAAGATGAGAATAGAAATCAAGATAAATCCTAGCATCGAAAGTACAAGAACAAAAAAATTAACTTCGGGACGAAGTTCTATATAAGAGGGGGTGTATGTAATGCCCCTAAAATGACTGTGGACCTTAAGGGCACTTATCGAGTGACCCAGCCGAACAACTTCGATAAAGTGGTTTCTTGAGCCTTGATATGTCTTAAAAGATTGAGGAAAACCTGAAGATGTGAATGACGACAATAATTGATAAATGAATTAAGGATTTAAATTATATATGTGGAGTGGTATAATTGATTGATTAGTTCTTGCTTAATGATTAGCCCTGATTGATCAAGTCAAAGTATAGTAGGACAGCTACAACCTTATCTTTGTGACTTGGGAGGACGCAACTGAGATGCATCATAGCTTTCCGCATTTATTCTGAACTTCGGGACGAAGTTCTAAATAAGTAGGGGTGTATGTAGTGCCCCTAGACTACTGTAGACATTGAGGGAACTTGCTTAGTGACCCGACTGTTTCAAACATTAATAAAATAATCCTTTGATTTTATTTTGAGTATATTTATGATTACCATTGATTGTAAATCAATAAAATAATGATTTATGTTTGTGAGAAATGTGTGTAGCGATAGGTGAAATGGTTCACCGAAGGACACACAAAGGAACATGAAGGGTCGTAGAGTACGGGTAAATCACACACAGGGGGAGCGATGACGATGTCGACTTCCAACAAGAATACCATGCATGAGCAGATAAGAATTGATCCGCTTGCTCAAGAGGAATGCGTGAGGGCGTACGAGGTGGGCCACGACGGAGCTGGTCACGTACGAGTTGAGGGGCGCGCAGTGAGAACGGACTCACTGCTCAACGCCATTAGTCCCTAGATAGCATGTAGATGGAGGATGGATGGTAACGATTCCTAAAATCCCTACAAGAGTTCCCGCAAGTCAAAACGAAAAGACGGTGGCAGAAGGGCCCAACGATGCGGTACCCTGTCGAGAATGAAAAGAATGGACGCAAGGACCCAACGATGCGGTACCATGCCAAGGAATGGAAACCATGGATGAGTGGGCCCGACGGAGTGGTGCAATGTCAGGGAATTAAAAATTAAGGAACCAAGGGCCCAACAACGCGGCACCATGATCCTAGTGAGTTTGATTGTTAAATTAAACTGCATAAAAACTTAGGAGAATAACTCTAGATTATTACTTGGCAAATGCATAAAAATAGTTTAGACATTTGCACATGAATAGTTATTTTGTTGAGCATTTAAAATAATAGAAATCATTATTTAGGAGCAAAATAGAATCCTAAGATTAGACACCTAGTCAACTAAAAGCTAGGAGTTGATTAAAATATCTGGGGGACAAACTAGAGAAAACGTAGGGGTGTAGGTGCACTTCCCAAAGAAACTGACACTTGGTTGGGTGAGTGTTTTAATTAAATAATTAATTAAAAATATTTAATTATGCATGAAGTGACATGTGTCGCATGAGATTTTCCTTTATAAGGAAGGCTTAGGGAATGGGTAAAGGGCCCATGATTTGGACGATTGTCGTAATTTTTGAATGCCTCAAAGACTTGCTTCTATCTAAGGGTTTGGCTGAGAAATCCTGGTGGGAGGGGAAGCCCAAGCTGGATTTCTGAAAAACGTGTGTGAGCTCTACGACCCAAAGCTCAGGGGAGGCCATGCGACTGAAAGCATGAGCCTATGGTTGGGTGGCGGAGCTAACGGTTGCTTCGCCTATGGTTAAACGAGCTTTGCTGGTTATGGTTATGGTTTGTTTTAATTTGCTAGTTTATTCATTTATTTAGTTTATTTATCCAGTCATTATGCTTCTAATCTCTTTTGTAGCAAGTGGTTGAGTTTCAGGTTAAACAGAAAAGACCCTAGAGGAGGGGCTCTACAGATCCCTGAATGGGACTCTCTCATTTAAGGGATATAAATGTGAGAAGAGATAGAGTCCAAATTATGATCTATGACTAATCCAACCATACCAATAGGAATATAACCAAAAGTAAACAAAACTCACTATTACCCAACAACACTTTTCCATAGATCTCGATAGAGATGAAGTAACTTACAAACAATGAAATCCTAGAGTTACACGCAATCAAACAGTCTGGTGTAGCATGCAGACAGGGGTTAACTCAATCTTCAGATTTGTGCATTTAGCATGCAGTTACGGACTCCACGCATAAAACAAAAGAGATCATAGAAACGAAATTTATGGAATCGGCATTGCCCCTCCGAGATGACCAGTTTTCCAATGAAATACCATACTACTTCCAGACATTGTTTTCCATGGCTGTCGAAAGAGAAAATGCAGCAGTCGACCATGAAATCACAGAGTACGCGATCCCTCATATCGGTGCAATCACGCAGTTATAGGTCAAAACATCGGTGCATTATAAGCACAGAACTCTACGCATAACAAGAGAACACAGAAATGAAAAATTTAAGGGATCAACATCGCTCATCCAAGCTAATCCATTTTTCAAACTCACATATGACAAAACATAAATAATTCTTGGAATCGGGATTGCTCCTTTGAGCGGATCCGTCCTCTCCCTAATTGTAAAAATGAAGAAAACAACAGTAAGACCAGTACTCCAGGGGAGAGTAATCTTCTGGATTCGTATCCCCTGTAGCTAACGCGAAGTGAAACAATAATGGACCCCCCCCCCCCCCCCCCCGATCATCCTCCCTGGTCTCCTTAAGACGGATTCAAAATACCTTTCTCATTAATGAAACTTTTGGCGGTGGTGGTGATGGGGAGTTCCAGCTCCTCCATTAAAAGACACATGGTGATGGAAAATTAATAAGGTGTTATAAATTAAGGAGGAAATTCTCCTAAAAGAAAATCCACGCCGATCCTTAATCCCTTCATTGCCTAAAATTGTGATTATTTAATAATCTTGATAACTGTTGTTTTAAGGGATAGATTATTTTCTCTTTAAGACAAGAAAATTGTTACAACAGTCCTTGTATAAAAACGTGTACATATATATATGGTTTTACTATTCCATCACTATATATCTTATATGATAAATGACACATAACTCTTATATATGTAAGTTTGATCCTATCAGATATATGTATCTCCTATTTGTAAAGGTGCCAATAATATTCCCATATGATTATAGTATTTTATACTATATATTAAAAACAAATATCCAATCATACTTTATATTTGATAACTACCAAGAAGATTTATTGGTATATATATTGCCTACCCTTTCTCATGAGCAGTGTATATACTATTTTGTATTCTTAGTATCCATTATCTTACTTGTTTTACAAATAATCCTTGCTCACTATGATAAGTATATATTAATGCCTCATTTAACCTCTCCTAGGATAATATTTATCCTTGCATTAGTAGATAGGTAGTAGGAGTTTACTATTCAATCGCGGTGAATAGTTAGTCTACCTAGGATTTGTCCTTTTTTGGGGAAACCTTAAAAGTATTTAGGCCATTGAGCTCTTGACTAGTAACCAAGTGTACAGCAATCTTTTTCATTTTTAACATAATAGGTCATTAAGGAGGGATATCACACGCCACGTTACTGTGGTCCGTTTGAAATTTTATCTAGAATTGGTCAAGTTGCTTATCAGCTAGCATTACCACCTAATTTAAAAGTACACAATGTTTTTCATGTTTCTGTTCTAAAAAAATATGTTCATGATGCTACTCATGTTATTGATTGGAACATTGTACAGGAAGAACCAGAAGGGGAAGTTTTGGTGGAACCGGATTGTATCCTTGGGAGGAGGGAAATTACTCTGCGGAACCGCACAATTGGACAGCTGAAGGTGCACTGGAAGCACCTTAATCCCGAAGAATCTACCTGGGAACTGGAAAGTAAGATGCGGGAAGCATACCCAAATCTATTCCAGCAGGTGGCTGAAGATGAGGAATAAGTAACATCGAGAACGATGTTACATTTTAAGGGGGTGTGTATGTCACATACCCCAATTTTATAAAAATAATGTAATTATTTTAATTATATTCCTGAGACATTATGTTAAATTTAATGCTAAGTAGGAATTGATGACTCAGCAGAGTCACTAGAAATGGAATGTAAATCAGAATATTTAATTATTAATAAATAAATTATGGAGACAACAGCATGGGAGAGCTGTTAAAAGAGGTTACTGGTCAAACTGGTGGAGGGAACTAGGTGGATAGGCAAAAGACAAGTGGCAGCATCCTCAAACACTTCCTAAGTTGCAGGTGGCAACTTCCCTATATTTGGGGTCATGATTCCCCAAGAAAGTGGAATCTGAACAGGTGGCTCATTAATGACAGTTAACCCAACAAAGACCTAGGCAATCTTTTAAATAGTACTCAATGAATTGAGCTGGGGGTTCAACATTATTTTGGAGGGAGAATACATTTAGGTGAATGCTATTCAGGAGCCCCATTGAGGAAGAGGGAAATACAGTCACGAAGTGTTTTGAGATGGGACGCTACAGTAACTTGGTTCCAGGTTAGTTGTTTTGGTTGAGTGAATTGTTTTGTTGCACCTAGTTCCAGCCAAGGAGACCAGAGCAAGCTCGGGGGTCCTGAGAAGTGCTGTCTGGGCACTCTCGAGGAGTTGGTAGGGAGGAACAACCTCCCATTGTTATTATTGTCCACAGATCAATACAGGTTCTGCCATTTATTCTTTATGTTCATTAAGGATGAATGAATGCATGTTGTATTTATTGTTAATTTGTTTGTATAGTAATCAATTTGTTAGTAGATTGAATATTCCAGAATATCAGTAGTAAGATTGTTGAAAGTTACTGTGATTTCCGTATTATTAGTATAATGAAATATCCCTATTTATTTACTATTAATGTATTCATAGTTTAAGACAGAAATTAATAATGTTTATGTATTAATTTATGAGTTATAATTATAAACTTAGATATTTATAATTGTTGATCAGATAAGCAGAGTTTGTTTATAAGTAGTTGTTCTCTGTATAATATAAAATTAAATAAACAACAGTAGGAAACAGTATTAAAATATAATCAAGTATATTACACTATCGATAGTTTTATCAATATCATTGCAGAACAATTTGTAGTCACAGTTAGGTTATGTATGTCACGGTACTAATCCTAGTTAAGGTTTGATCAGTTTAAAACCCCTTTATATAAATCAAACACAACCCTAGCTAAAGTTTATCCATTCATTATCTAACAAACCAAGCAGATGGCACAGAAAATCTAACTGAGCTACATCACACAGGATTTATTAACAGACGATCAATTAGTTATTATAATAGGAACAATAGTGAACTTTGAACAATACAGTATGATTACTTCCCTAAACTTTCAAAGTACCAGCTGAATCGTATTTGACTTAACAAAACAATATTATTAACTCATTATCGAGCTCCAAACTGTTAGTATTACCTTACTAGACTCACTTTTTCAACAGAGACATAATCAAAGCAACCGAACAAACAACAATTTAAAAGCACGAACGTGGTGTTCCAAATGAACCCTATCATTCCAGAAAAACCTAGATATTTAATCCACAACAAAACGAGACAGACAGAATAGATTTCCAGCTCATTGTCGAGCTTCTTTATCATCATAATATCCTTCACATGTTTCTCAAAACTTTCAACAGGAGAAAATCACAACTACAGAGTCAGCATCTAAACATTTTCACCACTGTCATTCCGGATTGAGCCTCCTACCATTCCAGACTTTACAAGTATTTAATCATTGAGAACTTAAGATAACGATTTCACCACAGCCGTAGTTCCCTTTCACTACTAATTACATTGTAAAACGTAGAATCTATCTAGGTATGTATTAAAACAATCTAAAGGAACAAAAAACAAGATTTCATAAGTTTTAATACCAAAACTTGGGTGAAAAACCCTGTACATTCCAAAAAGAACAGTAAATGAAAACAAAATTTAAGAGGTTGTAACCTCAACTTCAGACGTCTCACACCATCTATCCATTTAAATTACACCGTATTCAAATACAGAAATCTCTCATTTACAAAAGAAAGACTATTAAATTACATTCTCGACTCAAGTCATTACAACCCTTTTCGAACTAGGTTAAACCTGTTAAGGAACTCGTATAACCAGTAGATAAAAGACTAACAGAACGGTTACAGCCATAGAATGGATCTTTCAGGACCAAACCCTAACCATTCTAACAATCAACAAGGAGGACCACCATGGTAGAAACCAGGCTTACCCGGTTAAGAAAACCAATTGCTGAAGCTCGAATCATCCACGCTACAAGCAGAATGAGGACCTGTAACAAATGAACAATTTTAGTAACCGTCCATACTTTTATTTTGGAGTTAAGCAAATTCTTTTAACTGGAAATGACGAGTAATAAACACTATAACTTACCAGTGATACATTTATAACGCTAGTACAGTAGGAAGGTTGATAGCCACGAGTCGAGGAAGGATAAACCCCACCCTTGCACCGGAGGACAAGCTAACTGAAGCAAAGGGTATTCTTCTACAATGGAAGTTCAAACGAACACTAAGTCAGCTGATACACCTACGCCATGACAGGGTTGTTTCAAGTAACAAGGGAAAACCCTAAGTACGAAATAAACTCATAGTTATCATCAGTAAGGTGTAATGACTCCCCCAAACGATATAATAGACAAGCACGAGTGTTGGGAGCAGTAAGGAAGCTTCTAGCATACAATAGTAGCAACACCGGTAAACCCCAGTTGTGAAGTCACCTTCATAATTGCTAACAGCAAGGTGTATAAGGTTCCTAGGCGATACAGTGAACAAACAAAAAGGTTTGAGGATGTATAGGAGCAGCTAACACACAGTAGGAATAGCTAGCACACTGTAACAATGGAGGTCGGACCAGGAGGGTTTGTCGAGAGACCAAGCCCGAAGGAAAAGGGAAATGATAAGGTAGGGTTAGTCAATGGATTTATACCATCAATACTTGGCTCCCGATCATCCACGTAGCGTTTTAATATTCCCATGCAGTGGGTTTGCGTCCTATAGTTCCACGAGTTGTTACAATCGTTTGTCTATCAATTAAAATCATAGGATGGGGACACGATAATTATAGCTTGGATATTCCAATCTTGTAATAAACCATAGTTTGAACTTGCAAATTACTCCATGGTAAAACAATGCTCCGAACCTTGCTTATAAAATAAAAAAAAACAATAACACTTGCCCTACAACCAATACAATAATGCAAATGTTAATAATGTTCAAATTTATGATGAGATTCTTAGCTTGATTTTTATTGATAAGACCATAGCGTGGGTAAAAAAAAGAAGCTATCGAATGGTCATCTATAAGGGTGGCAATACCCCAGTGCAAATTGTTATCTTTTTTGCAATCAAGAACATTAGGATAATACTTGGGAATCTAGACTATTACACAAGAAGAATGTTGTCTTATATTCATTTAAAACTATGAATTATAGATATCAATCAAATTCAATTTTTAAGCACTATATATATATATAGAGGAGTTGAATCTGCATCATAAAATTATAAAAATAATGGCGTAACCTTAAACTTAAGTGGTTCACATTAACTTATCACCAATATCCCTTATACCCTAGCTTCATGAAAACGACAATAGTTATTGCATCTCATTCAAGACTCTATTATAATGTATTAGGGTTAGAGTAGCAATTTACTTGTATCTGATAGTACGCCTTATAACTGTTAGAAATAAGAAAAGTAGATATTGGTAATTCCAGATCTTTTACTGTCAAAGTTGCAAAGTCCAAACAAAGTCTAACTTTAAATTGACGTGATAAGAGAAGACTTGTATCATATGTCGCCGGTGCATTCAAGCTGTCAATCGAATTTATATTTCAAGTCTATTAATTTAGCATCATGCAGTATCAACAGATAAATAAAAGTGGTCTGATTATCATAATCCAGTGACTGTATACAGGGCTAGATAAGAGATATTATTACATCACAATAATAATATCAAATAAACAATACTTAATAAGGATACTTAAGTCATTTTTTATCAAGAACAATAGCTATCATATTCTCTTATAAATTCTGACTCTCTAACAGCAAGATTTATGAATATCACAGGAAGGGAGTTCTACCTTTACACATTTAACAATCAACTAGCATGTTTATACTTTTACTGACTGAGTTGGTGCAGTTAAATGAATTATAATGCTTTAAATATTACTTTCAGTGACCCGTACTTTACCTGAATATCTGCAAGAGAAAGACGTTTAGATGCATTAGCTCGAAAGCTAAGTAAGCCCAGTCTGCTATGGCAACTCCCCCTTGTGATTGCAAAACAGTAAAATAATCAGTAACGGAAAAGAGAAACCCATAATATCATTTAAGTATATCAAAAGATCATTTAGACACATTTACGATCACGTAAGTAAACAAACAGTTAAATGACTGCATTTAATAACATTAATTACTATCTTAAAAATTTTAATTTTTTTTGAAAATTTTGGGTTTTAACAGTATTCCTCCTACAAAGTCCATAGAAATGCTTTCCCAAGGACGAGAAGAAACTAGAAGAGGTGTGTACAAACCCAATTTCTTGTTTCTAGGCTTACTTGTTGCACACATAACACAACCTCTTATGTATTTAGCTACAGTTTCCTGCATCTGAGGCCAATAACAATGATTCTGCAATACTGTCAACGTTTTACTTACTCCAAAATGCCCTGCAATCAACAAACTGTGTGCTTCTCGAATCACATGCACCCTCTCTTTTTCTGGAATACAGAGTTTACTGAGATGATACAAAAGCTGATTATGCACATAATAGTTCTCTTTTTGTTTACCATGTATTAGTGATGCATATACATTTTTAAAATCCTTATCTTCTGCATACTGTTCAATATAAATTTCATGTGTTAACGAACTGTCCTAAAGAATAATTGGAGCGTTTGTAGGAGGCCTCGATAACATGTCTGCTACCTTATTATGAATTCCCTTTTTGTATTTAATTACGAGATGAAACTGTTGTAAAAATCCCATCCATTTTAGATTCCTATTTTGCTGTACTTTAGTTTGAGATTGCAGATATTGAAGTGGTTGATGATCAGTATGTATGACTGTTTCTTTTCCCATGTTATAATGTTTCCACTTCTTCACACTCTGTACTAAAGCATACAATTCTTTGTCATAAGTCGGATAGTTACTTACCGCAGTAGAGAACGTTTCTGAATGGTAATAGACTGGCTTCCTCCCTTGCATCAAAACGGCTCCCATGGCAAACCCGCTGGCATCGGTTTCAATCTCAAACGACTGCTGCAAATCTGGCAAAGTCAGAACCGGTGCTATGCTAATCCTTTCCTTCAAAGCGTCGAAGGATTTCTGATGCTTGCCTCCCCACTAGAAAATCTCTTTAACACTTGTCAATGCATGTAATGGAGCAGCAATGGAAGAAAACCCAGAAATGAACTTCCTCCAATATTGGACCGCGCCCATAAAACTTTTGACTTCGGTAATAGTGTTAGGCCATGGCCAGTTTATAATGACAGCAACCTTGGCTGGATCCACACGCAGGTGGCCTCCAACAATAATATGGCCCAGATATACTAAAGAAGTTTTAGCAAATTCACATTTGGACATCTTTTTATAAAGTTTCTCCTTATTCAGTACGTCTAAAACTTTCTTCACATGTACAATATGCTCTTCCCAAGTTTTGCTAAACACAAGGATATCATCCAGGTATACAATTACAAAATCATCAATGAATGGTAGAAAGACATCATTCATGACCCGCATGAAAGTAGCAGCAGCATTACATAGCCCAAAAGGCATCACAAGCCATTCATACAAACCCTATTTTGTTTTAAACGTTGTTTTCCAAGCATCATTTTCAGCAACTTGGATTTGATGACACCCACTACGCAGATCCAATTTAGTAAAGTAAATTGCATGTTTCAGCTGATCAAGCAAATCATCAATGCGAGGAAGAGGGAACCTGTTTTTAATGGTGATTTTGTTAAGGGCTCTATAGTCAATGCACATCCTCCAAGACCCATCCTTCTTTGGAACCAAGACTATAGGAGAGCCACAAGGAGAAGTGCTTGGCCGGATGACCCCCTTCTCAATCAGCTCCTGAACCTGCTTCTTGATTTCCTCATTCTACATTACAGACATCCGGTACATAGCTATGTTCGGGAGGGGCACATCTTGCTGCAAATGTATCTCATGCTGAATCTCTCTCTTTGGTGGTAACCCTTTCGGATCTTGAAACAAATAATCATACTCAGAGATGATTTCAATCAGTTCATATTTATGTTTCGGATCACATCCTTCAAAAGATTTAGAGATCTCATCATTTTTCACCTTAACCATCATTAATACAATTTTTTTACTAGCATTTACCAACCTCTTCATTTGTCCTGCAGAAACTATTGCTAGATTGGTTTTTATCTTATGTGCTTGTACAATATACTCTACACCATCTTTAAAAAGATGATACTTATTATGCTCTCTATAAAAGACTGCTTTACGGTCATACAAATATGGACTCCCAAGTACAATTCCACAAATGTCAAGTGGTACTACATCTAATTCTACCTCATCCATGAACTTTTCAGTGATTGCAAATTTCAAAACACATTTCTTTGTAACTTGCAATTGTGTGCCATTAGTAACCCAACCAAGAGGATAGGGTTTTTCATGAGGCATAGTAACTAAATGTAATTTCTTAACCACTTCTTCCGATATCAGATTTACTTGTGACCAACTATCAAACAATGCACTTCTATTTTTATCATGTTGCTTAGAAGTAGATGGCAGATTTGTACTTGCACTAGAACTTGATTTTGCATCAATGGGAAGTGAGATACCTTTACCCTTACCCTGGATTTCGACAGCTGTAACCTTTGTTTCATCACCGGAGTTGGATCCCAAGTATTGAACAACTGCTGCAGTAGTTTTTGCTTTGCCTTTATCTTTGTTTCCTCCGTACTTCTTTGGCCTTAACTCCAGATGAAGTTTCCAACACTTAGAGAATCATGTCCCTTCTGACAATGCGAACATGTAGGCTTTTCACCCTCTTTCTTAATAGTAGCCATCTTTTTTCCCCCTTATCTTTACCTTTCGTTTTACTGTCAAATTTAAATGATTTCTTCACAAAAGTATCATTAGTATGCTTCCCCCTAGCTTCTAAATGTGTGGCTTGAACACATACATCATCCAAATTACTAGTGTTAAACATCAACAAAGTATGTCTCAAATAACAATGCATGCCACCAATGTACATAATAAGAGTTTCTTGTGTATCTAATGGAACATTCAATGTAATAGCCCTCTTCCTGAATTCATGAGTATAGTCTTGAATATTTTGTCCTTTAGCTTGTCTAAACATTTTCCAGCTCATAGTTAATTGTTGAATATGGCCTAAAGGATAAAATTGCTTCCTTAATACTTCAATGAATTCATTCCAAACTGAAATAATTTTACCGTTCTTTCGAAGATCTTGCTGAATCTTGCTCTCCCACCACGTAAGAGCCATCCCACTCATTCTCAAAGTGGCCAATTGAATCCTGGAAGGGTCATCAATAATGCCCTGCACCCTACAATATACTTTAAGCTGCTTGATCCAATTGTCTAACTTTTCAGCATCTAAATCTCCATTATAAATTGGCAATTCGAATTTAACATCCAATTTGAAATAAGGCATATTAGCATTATTCAAATGAGAAGTATAAGAAGAAGAGAAAGTATGATTAGTGTCAGGAGGATCACCATCACCTCCTATTCCTTTACCCTTTTCTTCCTTCTTCACTTCTGCATCTCAAGATGAAGAACCTTCTTCCCTCTTCTTCCTTTCTGCTCGCTCATCAAGTAGCAGTTCCATCATGGCTTTCATGCTGATAAAAGCCTCTAAAAACTTAGCTTCATAAACAAGAGATTTCTCTCTCTTCGATTCATCTTCTTCCCCTCCTGGAGAAGACATTGCTCTTGAGAATGTCCTCCTCGAGCCAATCTGAGGATCCCCTTCGATTAATTCTCCTTCACCAAGCTTTGATTTAGACCTGGTAAGCATTCACAAACTTGCACTAGCAGTTAACCAGCTCTGATACCATAATATGATCCGTCGGATCTCAACTCGTGTGCATTTAAAGTTAAAAAAGATGCTTTACTAATTTTCCTATTCATGAATAATCATCAATGTAATCAATTGAATGTTTACAATCTGAAATAAAAGCAAGCTGAACAGGAAATGAAACAGCAAAAGAGAAACAGAAACAGGAAATGAAAGATGAGAGTCTCAAAACACAGAAGTTGTTAACGAAGTTCACCCCCTTCACTGGGCTACGTCTCCGGGTCCCTCTCCAATGGGTACCGATCCAATTAATCTCTTTAAAATGGTACAAAATGGTTCTGGCATCAACTTCAGCAACTGTAAACAGAATGTTGTACAAGCCCTCAAGACTTCTCTTCTAAAAATTACAATTGGCCTTCAAGAGCAAAGAAAAACCCAACTATAACAGAGACTAGTCGACTTCCATAGGAACAGCATCTGGGCAAATTTACAGCAAAACACTCTCTCCTCTTACTGGCTGAAACATCTGTTTATAAAACAGCAGGTCGAATGTTCAAAACCGATTCTACTGCATATGTTCTATCTCCCGCAGGACTTCCCTCACAACAGAAATGATGTGCTGAGTGCTAAAGCAACAGAATCCCCTTAGAAATGTGGCCAGCATCCTCTATTTAAGCGTTCAGTGAGAGGATAAGTAACGGATTCGACTCGTCTGCTACCCATCTTCTCATATTCCATATGCTATCTTTTAATTACCATCAAAACGTTTCAACTGGCTGTATATATCACGTTACATTCATTTATGTTCCACTAAATGTGACAATGGCTCCACCTACCACACAATAGTTTAATTTTGGAACATGTGACTTATCGTGTTAAGTGTCGACCCCATGGAGTATAGCTAAGCTTCGGCTTGTTTAATAACCATTTTACCATATATTGGATCAGTGTAATTTTTGAAGATGAATAATCCACCTGATCAATATGTCATATTTGTAAATACTTATTTTGTTAAATATTAAATTTATAATCCTAAAATCATGGGCGCCGCATATAAATGAAATATGTTAAAATTTATCCACTAATTATATTTTGTATAACAACCAATTACAATGTTAGTTTTGGAGTAATAAGAAGAGAATTTTTATTATAATGAAATGATACTTTTCATTAACAACGATATTTTATAATCTTTCCCACGTTGGTTAGTCACTGATCAAGTTTTTTCCATATGTCAATTTTGGTTTTTTATGTGACATTTAAGACCGTATTAATAAGCGTAGACATGTTAACATGCATCATGATAATTAACTTTTAGGGTTGTCTTTTCCTTGGGATTTAGATGTCTTTTTAATTCATGAAGATACTTCATTGTGACTTTTCAATATTTTTATATGTTCATATCCAATACTAACTAGAGTTTGTGATGCATTATTAGTCTCTATCTTAGGCAGAGAGACTATATGTTCCGTCTTATTCTAATAATTTGTAGAGTGACATAAATTAACTATATAAATAGGTGAAGTTTATGGAAAATAAAGATTAGTTGAGTTTTTTAATAATAAATATTTTCAAATGTGTAACACTTTCATTGGATTATATGGTGTGATTTGACTAATTTTATCATTGTCTACTATTAATAAAAATTATAAATAAATAAAAATTACTTCACAATCTTAGTTACTATAGTTGCAAATTATTATTTATTGCTTGCATACACCCATTAAATATCATTCATTGCCTGCATATTGGCTTGTTCAGGTCCTATGACCTATTTGCTTGACAT
Organism: Larix kaempferi; assembly: GCA_027924585.1. NCBI lineage: Eukaryota > Viridiplantae > Streptophyta > Pinopsida > Pinales > Pinaceae > Larix > Larix kaempferi. The sequence goes on from BSBM01001346.1 coordinate 13,728,172, forward strand.
GTTAGAAGGTGTGCTTAAGGTGCAGTGTTATCCCGAAGTTCGAAGCAAGTGCCGAGTAAAATGTATGGCAAAGGTTTTATTGCATGCTACTTTATGGCAATCCAACAACACCAGGAATATTAATTGTCTTTCTCTGCTGGAAGGCCCTCTATTAAATAGGTTTTATACTACTCGAGAGTTGCATCGAATTGTCCACCTAATTCTTTGTGAATTTGGCAGAGTATAGTTAATACATAGTTCAGTGTATGTGAGTGAGCCCTAATTAGATCAAATCAAATTGTTTTTAGTAAATAGCTTGTGATTTTGTGTGTGATTTCCAGGTTTCCATTGCTCCAATGCATTTAAGCCATTAAATGCAAACTCACAGAACAGCCCGAGTGTTTGTGTTAGTGTTTGTATCTTTCCTTGTGAGTGTGGGCATATCTTTCCCCAGCATATTTTTACTGGGCATACTTTTATTGGCATCCACCATTATCTATCTCCGCTGAGAAAGACCTCTACTGCCACTGCCTATACCACTGCTGAAATATTTGAAGCGTAATTACTTATATATATAAAGAATGACTTTAAGGGAAGGATACAGATCACTTAATCATAGCTTAAGATGGTTTTATGGATTGATTGATGGCATGTTTCAGAATGGAATATGGATGGATGGAAGCTTAGGTGCTTTCACTAGAAAGATGGCAAATGTATGAAGGTATTTCTGGATATTGATCGATCTATGTCTTTCCACTGCTGGTGGTATGATTCTTTCCTTATTTTCCATGTCTATGTTTATTTCTGATGGGACGATTCCTTCGTATTTCTGATGGTATTTATACGGGCTTCAAACTACAGGATTTGGCTATACAGATTGGGACATAACCTTTCATTACTGTAATAGAGGAATGGAGGTACCAGCTTCACTACTTATAGGGACTCAAGACTACTGGCTAAATATGAAAACTACTGGCTCAATACTACGGGCTTATATGGGAGTATGCTCAAGACTACCACCAAGCACAACGAGGATGCGCAATACATTTGGGAATCCCAGGCTGGGGGTCGTTTGCACGACGTTTTTCTGCGATTTATTCTAAAAGGGGGAGCAGATGGCCAAGCGTATTTATGAGGTCTGTAAAGGCAGTAATGTCATGTTATACAAACCCTTATCTAGATTTTATTTTTGAAAACTTGTATTCCAAGAACTTTTCTAACACATTGTTAATTTTTATTACAAATTTGGGTAATGTCAGGTTAAAGTAATGAAATATTGATGGCAAAGCTCTGGTATTTAAAATTAAACTGATGCATTTTGCAGAATTCTCTTTATTAAGTTGAATTAATGTTATGTGGTTTGCAAATTCTTGTAGTAATAAGTTAAATCCTTTCGGATGAAGTTTCTCTGAACTGCAGCACTAAACATGTATACAAGCAAATATTTGAGTAGGCTCTACTAAAAATGATTGTTTATGAATCCTTTTACAAATTAATGATATTTAGGATAATTTCTAGTGTTATAGATGTAAGGTATTCTAGCGATTATCTCCTAAGCACCAATCTACTGCTTTTGATGCCATGCAATAACATCCTCATGAGGCAAGTTCCCACCAAATATATCAAGTGAACCACCCACCTTGCATCAATAGATCTGGTACCTACTTCTCTAATGCTATCCAGGTCTGGAAGATTTGTTGCACCACCAACGGATGTAACTGGAATAGGCGGCCACTTTCCAAGAAGACTAACAAGTTCCTGACCAATTCCTAGCAATTTTCCTTCGGCATCAACTCCATGTACTAAGTATTCATCAGTATACATTGAAAGAACATCTAATGTCTCCTCATTTAGTGCTATGTCAATGAACTTCTGCTACCTCTTTGTCACAATAATATACTTTCTATCCTTTTTATCTACATTGTCTGAGATCCAAAAACACCTGTGCTATCCCAATGACCATTTCACCATCGTTAAATACATAAGAGGTAACTATCACATGACTTGCTCCAAAATCCATATATTTGCAAGCATTATGTGGATTAACCCCACATCCAACGTGTAGACCTCTAGGATATGAATGCAAAGCTTCAATAATTGTAGACATGCACTATACAGATTAAAATTCAATGCTAATGAGTGCAAATTCAAGATCACGAGGTTTTCGGATAAGATTATTTCCCATCGAAAAATAAGTGAATACATATATATAATATAATTCAAATATTATTATTAATATATATGCATATTGCATATTATCATCAAATTACAAGCAATGACAAATAACAGTGGAGAAAGAAAAAAATAGCAGTTCAAGAGGTCAAAGAGCTAGTACAAAGCTACTGCTTTGAAAGACTTGCAAAAACTCAAATGAGACCAATACCAAGAGCTAGAAAGACCTAAAATGTATGAGGCTTAAGTGACAAGAATGCTTAGAATTCACAACATTTACTTTCATGTTTTCTTGGAAGGAAGCAGTTCCATGATCTGGTGGAAAAAATGGAAAGCATATAATGATTTCAGCTATCTATCGTTTGTAGAATATAATGGAAAATGAATTTTGTAGATAAATCTCGAACAAGATCAACACCAAGAGCTATAAAGTTGCAGGTAAGAAAGGAAGCAAACAATTGAACATGAGCACTTCTATTTTTCTAATATGCCATGTTTAGTTAAGATGCCATAATGGTCAATCTTCAAAAAGCTACTTTAATGTGGCCAAGAACTATGATTGCCTGTCTAGAACATCCCAAGAATGGAACTTTTGAAAATTGAAGAACTAGAGGGTGTGAGATCTTGTATTTTATTGATTTCAAATGTTTTAAATTTATAACATCAACAAATCTTAAAAGAGGATTTGTTTTTGCAATTTCAATACTTGGAGCACATTTTGTTATTTGACCTAGATGTAGGACATTATTTCAGGTTATCAATGTTTGAATGGATGTTAACAGTACAAACAAATATAACATAGAAAAAAAACAAAAACAAAACTGATGTGTGGAGCATTGCAATTCCACAAGAATTGTAGTTCTCCCATGCTGCATCGCTCCTTTTCAATCAGTTAAGGATGATGTTAGCTTGTTTGCAGAAAGGGCCGTTGGAGATAAAATTACTAAGAAAATGACTGAAATTCCAGAAGAAAGGGTGATGTTGGAAAGTTTTTCATTTATATTTTTTTTTTACTATGCTTAGCTTTAAATGACATAAATATAATTGTACACATAATTTTTTTTAATGCCGAGGAAGAGAAAATAAGTTTTTAGTTACAATAAATTTCTCTTTTCAATAGATTTGGTTTCCCTGAAAATTTTCTTTAGAATTACTATAATCTAATATAAAATGAAACACAACTGCATCTTCTGCAGAAGGACTTAGTTTGGAAAACAACTGAAAAACATTGAGACAACAAAGTTTCATGCTCAGGTTGAGATCACATAGGCTAAAAAAGTTGTTGATGATTCCTTTTATTTGACACAACACAAGGCCAATTTTACTTGCAGGTCAGGTGTTGCTGATGCAGTTGGAATACCATACTACGTTGCTCCAAAGTGTTATGCAAATGCTATGGTCCAGAGGCAGATGTGTGGAAATCAGGGTTATCAGGTAATGAACACATCTTTAAGGGTAAAAGTTGGATATACCTCTCCGAAAACAATTCAATTGTAATTCTTGTATGATGTGTCAACTATTATTGAGCGTTTACTTTTATTTTTCAGAAACACACCAGGGAATTTTTGATGTTGTTCTACGAGGCTATATTGATTTTGATATAAAACTCCGGCCTTCAATTTATGAGAGTGCTAAGGATCTTATCAAAAAGACACTTACTTCAAATCCATCCCAGATCCTGACTGCACTTGGTGTTCTATGTAGAAAGAACTCTGGAAATGTCCCTTGTAATTGAGTTTTTTGGAAATATTTTAATGCTTTTAAGATGCATGATGCATTGCATTGGCAGGAAAATCAGAAACCTTGAACACTTATTTAGCAAACAAATTATGAACTTGTTTTGCAGAATGTGTTATAATAGTAAAAGGTTTTGGCAGCTCTATGCTTTAATGTCACAAGTACTTATATCTCAATCGTGTGTTGCATGTTAGGTCATCCATAGATTTGTAAAGAGGGTGTTGCTCCATATCAATCTTTGAATCTAGTTGTATTATCTCGATTAAAATAATTTTCTGCAATGAATAAATTGAAGAAGATGGCACTTATGGTGAGCCACTTGTTTTCTATTCCTACATGCCGTACTAATTGCAGAAAACTATGCTAATATATAAGAGTTTGCAGGCATTCATATTCTTCGTACAGTCGTTTTTGCTATTTTCTCACCAGACAGATGAGAGAAGTTCAGGTTTATATTAAGTTTAGGCTTATATGAAGTTCGGGTTTATATTGATACGATGATAGGAGTTCAGGTATAGGAGATGAATTATATTATAGACATTTTCTAGAAAATGATTATTAAGTCGTATTTTTATTATATTTTATTAAGATGTCCGTTTTTATTTTAAAATTTGTTTAATGTAATTATTCACTACCAATTTAAAAAAGGCCCGAGCTTATTTTTATCTAAATGTTTACTCAAGTTAGGATCAAGATTTTCATATACAGTTCTTTCAATCTGTAATAGTTTAGTTAGGATTACACTTCGGTAGCATTCAAGTAATGTAGTTTAGTCTGTCATATAATGTACTTTAGTCAATCAAGTAATGTTTTCTTAGACCATAGACATGTTTATATTGTATTTGTGGCAGAGGTCAAAACTCTTAACCGTTGTAGGGTAAAAAAGTTTTTGACAAGTGTGAGTGCCAGAGTTGGAGTGGAAGAACTACTCCCTCCTGCTAGATGTGTTGAACTTTCATTTGATTAGGTAGATAGTCGTTCGTTATAAACTATTCATTGTTATAACGACAAGCCTATTCTTTGTAAAGTTAAATTCTTCATACAATTAAATTCTAGCTTGATCATTTTGATAATTGAAAATCAAGACAAGCATATTCTTTGTAAAATTGTTTGCATTCATAATCCATAGTTGAAAAAGTAATCTTTGTAATTTTTTTGCATTCATAATCCATCGTTGAATGTTAGTTTTCTCCAATTCACTCGAGATTGGTGTCATCACCTATAAATGTGGAAAAAAGATGGCCTTTATATCACATACTTTATAGTATCCAGTAAATCTTGTATGCTCGTAGTTTTTTGTAATATAAGGTATGGTCTCTCATAAACTTGTGAGAGACCTTCATATTTTTTGAAATGTAAATATATATGATGCAATGGAGAGCAATGGGGGCAATGGAACCAAGGTGAACATTACCAAAAAGTTATATCACAAAATATCTACTCATCAAATAAATAAAGATAACGAGACATCTTATGAATACATTATTTATATGATTACGGTATTATTTTTTAATTTTAATTTTTATTACTTATTGTTTTTCTTTTTAATATTTTTTTAATTATGATTATTATTTTTATTGATAATAATAATATTATTAATCATCTTATTTTATTATTAATTTTATTGTTTTAGTTTTCTTATTATTAATTTTATTGTTTTTTAATTGTTTTAATTATTGATATTAATTTTTATTAGTTCCATATTTTGCTATTATTATTTTGTCAACTATGTAATAATTAAATGTTATTTATTAAAGTTTTACTATGCCATACAATGTTATATTTATTTTAAATTATTTAAAGAAAGAAAAATATTATATTTTAATTTAATTTGTGATTGGTTAAATTGTGGATAGTCTAAAAGTTTTATGATTTTAAATGGAAAAAATGGTTTTTCATTTGAATTCACGTTTTGCAAAATAAAAAATGATGGTTCTAATTTTTACACAGCTCTGTTAAATTGTATTAAAAAGACTAATTTATATAATTCTCTATTATTTTATAAAATACATCTAAATCAAAATTTACTTATTATTTTTTTTAAATTAAAAATATTGTAAAATACATATAGATCAAAATTTATTTATTAATTTTCTTTTTTAAAATTAAAAGGCACAGACTAAGGTTAGAGCAATGATTCTGCGTTTGCTAGATGCCATATCAGAAAGCCTTCAACTAGAACCCGACTTCTTGAATAAATTTCTTGGAAAACACAACCAACAATTGGCAATAAATTATTATCCTCGCTGCCCAAACCGAGAGCTCACCTATGTATTACCAAGTCATACAGATCCTAACACTCTCACAGTTCTTCTCTGGGACCATGTATCGAGCTTACAAATGCTTAAGAATGGAAAATGGATCTCTGTTCGGCCCATTCCAAACCCCCTCATGGTCAACATTGGAGACCAAATATAGGTAAAGCCTTGGATCAAATCCCTCATGAGTCTAGCCCCTAAGAAACAATCCTAGAATATATACATAAAGGAAGTTGTTTAATTGTGTGATGATATAGTTCTTTCTCTGTGTTTCAGGTTTTGAGCAATGGAATATACAAAAGCACAATCCACCGCCCTATAGTGAATTCCTTGAAATCGCATATCTATATTCTAACGTTTTACTACCCTTCTCCTCATGCAGTGATTTAACCTGCCTCTTGATTAATCAACCTTGATAATCGAGTTCGTTACGCAAAATTCACTTACAAAGACTACTATCATAAGTTCTGGAACAAAAGTCTGCATGGAAGGACAAGTTTGGATTATTTCAGAGTTAATGATACCAACAAATATGAAAAAGATGAAACCATGTGCCATGGTTTCAACCGTTTCACATTTCAAGATGCGACCCTATGATATATGTTGCTTCAGGTACATAGGTGATGGATAAAGTCCATATAATATCAATATTTGTTGTTGTACACTTTGGGATATATACACTTTTGTATATATATCATGTATCAGATACATACTTTACATATGTATATTGTTTGATTTGATGTTCTTTGTTTAATTTAAATAATAGAAAAAAAATATTAAATATTTTAAAATATTATATAAATTAACATTTTAAATAATTTACGAGTACATATGTTTTCTTTACTATATATATATATATATATATATATATATATATATATATATATTCATTCTCACAATCCAAAGTTTACAATAATTCTTTCTACTCAATTCCCATGAACATGAAAGTAACAATAAAATTTAATCATATTCATTAAGCTTGGTTTGAATTTGTCTATTAAATATGCCAATGAAACAAAAATATAAACTTAGAAATTGTAAAGCATCCTTCCTTGACACTCTAATCATTTTTCACTAAAACTATTTTTTTAATATATTATTCAATTTATTTCTCTAAATTTTTTTTATTTTTAAACCCCTTTCAATTATTCCCTCTCTCATTATTCTCTCTCTCATGGTTATATTACTTCTTAATTTATTTTATTGATATTTTCTTAATTATTAAATATATTATCTCATTATACCTCTTTCTTGTTTTTTAGTCCCAAGTGACTATATGTTCAAGTTGTTTCTATTAATTGTAATCAACATATTGTTTTTACTAAAGTTAAATTAATATTAACACAAATTTTGTTTTTTTAATTAGTTAGGAAAAATTATTGTTTTATAATTGGACAATCATCTTGAATCGACTATTTTTTATCATCGTAAAGCATTACAATAAATAAATCAATCAATCAATAAATAAAACCTTATAATGAAACTTCACCTCACTTATCGTGCAACTTCACTCTCCACCTTATCTTACAGTGCAAGTAATCACCTACCGTTTTTTATTTATATGCAGTGCATCTCATGATCCAATGATTTGGAGGCTTTATTTTTCCTCTTATCGATGCCACCCCCACCTTCTCTGTGGCTGGCAACATTCTCCACATTGATTTATGTCTGCATGCAATTGAATGCATGTCCGCCACCTGTAGGATGAACAACGGATCCACCTATTGACACTTCACTTAGTCTCGTGCATGTATCTAAGCTCTCATATGTATCGGGCTTACCATGGTTTGGCCTCGTTAACTCCCTCACACTCAAACTTCACAAGCTATTGCCTCATATCCTTATCAATGAGCTATGTCGAGAGAATCGATGAGAATTGTAGTTGAAGACGTTTAACTCTTCTAACATTGTTGGTTATGTTTCATCACCAAGTATCTGTTGTCTATGAAAGTTTAGTTGGAGTCACTAAATTGTGGATTGTAACTTATGATGCAGACCAATTTATTAATATTTAGTTGTATTTCTAATTATGTATTTTATTTCTAGGAGTAACCATATGCTTCCTTTCCTCCTACAACTATTTATAATATTGTCTTTGCTTTGAAAGATGTGGCAACTAGGGTTCTAGCTGAGGGTTTAAAACCCTGAGACACCTGTTTCAAAGGTTATGATGAAAAATCCCATAATTTTCATGGTTGAGTTCTGGAGGCCCTCGAGAATATCATTAAGGCTCACTGCTTCATTCTGAGTTCGTTTACGGTTCTAATTAAATTTTGGTGCTTTATTCTAAGTTCATTTACAGGGTCCTAATTAATTTGAAAATGTGAATATGATGATGATGTGTACAAACACCCTCCTTGAGAAGAGAAAAAAAAAACAAAATGGAAAATCCAGAGATCATTAATTCTCATTTGTATTGCACATCAAGTTTGGTTGTTTGGTTGGAGGTTGAGAAGATATTTTCAATTGTCTTGATACTAGATTAATGGCTTGTGAATGACCTGCAATAAATTGGGATTTTTTTACTACCTCATGTGCATATGCACTTTCAACTTCTTACTTCCTACAAACCTCTAATATACTTGAATAAAAACTACAATACACATTCTTTATAACTAATAAGATTTGGAATTGTTAATGTATATAATCCATATCTTCAATAAACCTATAAAAATATTTTTATGTTTTTGAATGAACATTTAATTATGGAATAAAATAAGAGGCAATAAAAATATATGTTATGAATGTACGTTTAATTATGGAATAAAAAAAGATGCATATGCTGATATATCTATGTGTGCTTTGATTAAATTAAAAGAAATACTATTATCAAGTACACATGTAATATAATTACATCTCTTTAAACTCTAATATAATGAAACTCTAGTAGCTAATTGTTATAACTATATAGTATAAAATCAATAACTAAGGAACCAAATTCTTTAACTATAAATCAAATTCAAGTTTACATTGTGAAACTATTTAATATGAAACTAATCTACATCTAATTTACATTGTGAAGTTCTCGGAAAAAAAATTCCAAACCATGAATTTTTTATTAAAAAATTATTTTACAAAAAGCAATTCCTTCTATAAAATGTTGATCATAATTAAATTCATCTATAATTTGTTTCCCTAAGGTAAGTGTAGAATTCGATCACAATACTCAAACTTTCAAATATCTTCATCACACAACTCATTCTTGTGAATAGCTAACCTTGTGTGATAATATATGTCTTGGTGTTAAAGTGCAACATGAATACATTCAATATGTCTCCCGTGAGGTTTGTGTTGACAAAGATTTCATCGTCTTTCATATTCGTTACAAAACTTTCATTGTATTTTACATGTAAAGTGGCTTTTGGATTTATAGGCATTGAAATTGTACACCTTTAAATCTGGCAGCAAAAGCCAAATCTTGACATTAAAGCAAATTGTTTTTTTCCTTTTTAATTATCATCTCATAATATGGATATGCTTTCAAAATGAGATTTGGTTGAGCATTGAATAAGAAATCATATAATAACATAATAAGTTTGATGATGATAACGTCCTTTTCATGTTTGATAAACGTTTGACCCATGCTAATAAACCATCATAAAGACATGGCTTCAAATCAACTTCACTTATTCTCTCCTTCACATATATTTAAATTGAAAATGATTTGTCTTTCATTTGGACACCAAAGATGACAAACTTATGATTGGACGTACCAAACATGCCATCTACCATTCATGATTGGATATTAACGTGTTATTTACCAATAAGCATATTGTGAGGTATACTAACTTTGAAATCATCATTTGATTGGATACAATATTGAATGATGGCATCGTTGTTCATAATGCCATGAAATTTGACAATGCAATGCAATATTGAACACAGTGTTTGATAGTGCAATGCAATGTTGAACATATAAATAAATGTTGATTAGACAATGAGATGAGTAAATATGAACCTTCAAATTGATCAAAGCTAGATTTTCTCTCATTTAAGCATTCTTTAGTTTTGATTTACCTTTAGAACATGGAAACATGTTTTTTTTTTTCTAGTGACTTAATACCTTCTCCCAATTTGAAGGCCCTTCCTGTAGCTACAAATTGAAACACTTAAGAAGGAGAGTCCAAATATCTTGAGATTTCGTGCATTGTAAAAACAAGTGATCTAAATTCTCTTCTACCTACAAAGAAAGTGGCCATCTTGAATCCCCCTAGATTTCCTTCTTTCTCAAGAATTCAAAGTTGAATGGTTTTATGTGAGCTAATAGCCACGTTAAGGCATTCACCTTGGGTTTCACACTAGATAAATTTCTAGGGGTTGGAAGATGAGCTATTATAAATTACCTCTTGTTAGCCTGCCTTAATAGATTAATGACCTCCTTTTCTAGAAAACCCATATCAATGTGCCTTGATATGAATAGATAGAAGGTAGATATAAGTCGATAACTTCAACCACACTTTTGTGTATTTTGTATTAAAATCAACATGTAATCCCTTTGAAGAATAGTTCTATATTTCCATTGGCTCTTATCTCTCTTCCCTATTCTAAATTCTCATGATACCAAATTATTAATTTTGATCACATAATTAACTGATGCTTAACTAGATGCCAAATTATTAAGTCTCGCAACAAAATTAACTGGTAGTTAATTAGCTAGTTTAGAATTTGATTTATCTGTCTTTGTAAATAAGGCAAGGGTTGGCCTATAATTTTTCCCTTCATTAAAATTTATATATGATTCCAATAAATATTTTGAGCAATGTTTGATTTCCTTCTTTTCTTTTCCAATTTGTCTTGAATCTCGTGACAAAAAGTTCCAATAAAACATTCAGAAAGAATAGTCTTTTAAGCATATCTTTTGCAGCCATGTCAAAACCAATGTTCCCCTTTTAAAATTTGATCTCAATTCTCTTTGTGAGCAAATAGAGATGGAAAATCATCTTCCACAAGGAAGGAAGAGATAGAAGCTAGAACCTGATCCCAATGAGATCTATGTTTTTCAAGATCCAAGAATACAACATGGTTGGATTACCAAGGGACCAAAGAAATTCCTAACAAGGGAAGAATCAATGAAATTGAGGGTAATATTTTGAGTGATGCCTAGAGATATCAACCTGGAACTTATGACACCTTTTAGCAAGAAGTAAATCCTACATCTTTGTGTTACGAGTCTTGCTTATTTGTTTGATTGGTAATCAGACGAGCATGAATAAAATCAAGGAAATTTTCCAAACATCTTTGTAAGTTAGAGGGACATATCCCTCAATTGGAATTAACATGATATTTCAAAGATCAGACATCTATATCAAACACTAGGAGCCATGGTCCATTACTTCCCTTTGCATATTCCTACTCACAATTACATTACGTAAATTTCAATAGCATCAGGACCCAAAATAAATTCTACCCGTAACAACTTTGCTTTTATTATGAAGAAGAAAGGACATAGTACGTTGATTTTTGGACTATTGACATATCAAATATACAGTGAGTTCAAATTAACTTTCATCCCTTTGTAGTTGAAGTTTCTTATAAAATAGGATTGTTTGTTGGAAGTTGCATTAATTTGTTATCATTAACCTATCATTTTGTTTACAATAAAATTGTTTTTTTAAATAGATAACCAATTGATTTATATTTAATATTTATGTTTGTTTTCATACAACAAGGCAGGGACTAAGTTGTATGTAGCTCTTTTTTTTTTGTTTTTTCTAACCCTGAAGCATATATGTTGTCCAAGATACCTATTGGACAAGTAGAGAGACTTCTTTACTTTAAAGAACGTCAGGAACATAGGCTCTTGTCAAATGGTTCTTTTAAGGCATATTAATCTTTGTCTTACTCGTTATTTGGAACAATATTTTCTTGTTTTATTAGACACACATGTATATTGAGGATTGTAATATTTTGAAGACAATCTACTTTTTCTTAGAATTGAGGGATGTTTTTCTTTTTTGGGATTGGGCATTCCATGATTTCTTTATATGTGTGACAATAATGACCACATTAGAGACAAACTAGGTGCAAGACTAAATAATAGCAAGTGAAGGTAATTAAGTGCATTACTCTCTTTTTGCTTTGTGCACAATTTTTGCTATTCCCTCTATTTGCATCAATATTTTATCATTTCTTGATTTAAGCAAAAGGTTGTCCATTGCATCTTTCATAGTGAAATATTTGTCCTAGAATTTAAGCACTAAGTGAACCATCCAAAATTTCACTATTCTCTTTTTCGCTTCATCACATTACTTTACTTTCAGTTTATTTTATTTTTCCTTTCGAAGTTCCTTTGCACCTTCTAGGGCAATTGCTAGAATTAATTTTACAAAGATATCCACATCTAGTGCCCATTCATTTGTATAGGCAAGAGGCCCACACTTTTCTTTATATACATAAAAGGTCTCATATGTCATGCTCTGTTTGGATCTCCCTATAACTGTCTTCATACTTTAAATAAAGTATAGTGTTTTTTCTATTGAAAAAAAAATATACGTAAAAGGTCACGTTCTTTCTCTAATGGTCGTCCTTTGGTTATGAAATTCTTGACTAGATCTCTAATTCAATGTAAGTTGATGATAGAAAGCTCTACCTTACCTACTTGCTTGAACTTTTTAAGGTCAAATGTGACCTTAGAATTAACATCAAAACCAAAAGGATGAAATATAATGGAGAGAATGAGGGTTTCATTATATAAAATTTAAGGATGAAATATAATGTAGAGAATGAGGGTTTCATTATATAAAATTCATAAGTTGGAATTTGCAAAATTCACAAAAATAGAATTTGAGTTTGGTAAAAAATAGAAGGCAAAAATGTTGGAGTTGTTGTAGTCAAAGAATGACTTAGGCATGGAGGACGTGGGATGTGGACAAGGAGTACTCAATGAGTACAATTTTCTATTTTGTTGGGTTGATCATGGTGGAATGGGTAGGGTCTTTAGTTAAGTCGCAATTAACCAAAATAATATATGCAAATTTTGTTTTAAGTATAGGGGTTTTTGTAGTCAAACATACCAATTACCAATTGGTATTATAGACAAAGCAAACAACATATTATCTCAAAATATAAAGATTATTATATTTTAATTTAAGTTTTACATATCAAATAATTGAAATCTTCAATCACTTAGGATATAGTTTTGGATAATTTTGCCGATTTTCAAAGCAAAATAAATTATCCCATAAAAAATGATGAAATTTGTGAATAATCTTTAAAAAAACAAATTTGAATATTATTTTTGGAAACGCATGGAAAATGATGTTGTCAAGGGAATACCAAAGAGGTTACACCTAGGAGGTTAGCCATATTTTGGGAGGTTTGGTTTTTTACCAAATAAGAGTGAATCCATTATTTTGTTTTTAATGTTGTCCATAATTATATGAAGGGTTTTGTAATGTTGTAGTCCATAATTGTACGAAGGTATTTGTAAATATTAGAGCATTTATAATAAAATTATCTAAATTTATAAATAATAGATAAATTTATAGATAATAGGTGTGGTTTATAAATTTTTTAATAAGAGAATTAAAAAAAAATGATTTAATAAATAATTTAAAAATATTATATACTACTAAATTTTTAAATAAATAAAAAATAAAAAAATAAAATTTTTTTAAATAAATAAAAAATAAAAAATTACATTGTGACAAAATTCATATGGAGACATCCAAATAGGTGGATATCGAGGTACATTGTACACTGCAAGGTGGATATCGAGGTGCATTGTACACTGTAAGGATGGGATGGAGCCGTTCCTGTCTGACAGAGGGACAGGCTCGCCGTCCGGTGCAACAGGCGCGCCGTGGGATGGAGCCGTTCCTGTCTGACAGAGGGACAGGCTCGCCGTCCGGTGCAACAGGCGCGCCGCCAAAACGTTCCGTCCGAAACAGGTACGGCTTTAAAGGCACGCATGCAGGCGGAGTGTCACGAATCACGATGTCTGTGCTGTTTTCTGTAGATAGACAGACAATAACCACAAGTGCTGTACTCTCAGACCTCCATAAAAACCAACCCTATTACTCGATTGTTGTCCGACATTTTTATTTTGTCTTCCCTTCATAACATTTTCCCCAATTTTCCTTCTTGTTGTCCGGCATTTTCAAGATTTGCAAGCTTTTACTGCTTGCATCCCACTCCTTAAGTAGATGGCTCCATTTCGGTTTGTACCTGGGACTTTTGGGATGCAGGTAAAATGTTTGTAAAATTTTCACTTGGGTTTTAATCTGCAGAACAAATTGAGTTTTTTTTTTCGTTCTGTTTATAGTCTCTTTATAACAGAGATTCTCTTGTACAGCTGGTGGAGGCAAAGATGTCCGAAAATGGTGCGGTACAGCAGCACTTTATGCATGGAATGGGTAGAATTGGAAAGCGCTGGTCTGTCTATCTGTTTGAAGATTTAGTTATTTTAGTGGTGATTGATTTTTCGAGGTAAAACCTTAAAACACTAAAACATGACCGTTTGTGAATGGAAGACTTTTTTTCAAGCCACGAATGTATTTTTTTAGCTGTGTCTGAAATATATGATCGATCCCAGTTGTTAGATTTGTAAAAAAATATAAATAAATACTCTTCATCAACATCTTAAACCGCAAATCCGCTGAAATTGCATATTTTGGTTGCACAATCCGATTCAGTAACCTTAAAAAGAAAAGAAATACCAGTGATTTTAGTAAGAAAAGAAATACTCTACCTGATGATCCATCAAAATTCTCTATTTTGCCATACATTTCGGCGGAGTTTCTGTCCAAAAGTGTTGATGTTGATTTTTAGCTCTGTTTGCTCCTCTTTTCGGTCGGACGGAAAAAACCCAAAACGTTGGCCTTCTATACTACCGCCCTTTAAAGTTGTACTTTTAACAAGAAACTAGTTCTTCTCTTAAAAACGGTAGAAGAGTCCATAACAGATTAAACACAAGTGTGTTATAAATTGCCCGTAGTTTCATTAAATCTCCATATTGATTTAGACTTCATTGAAAAGCAGTAATTTATGGAAGCCCCTATCGAATTTGCTAGAGTGCAGGCTTTTAGAGTATTGCTAGTCCCAGCGGTAGTCCGTGCCTACGGCAGAGACCCTTGCCATAGTCGTTGCTTATTGCAAGACTCTTGTTTCCGCTGGCAAGCAATATTGATTAGAAGGTTGGGGTTCTTAGCGTCAAGTTGGTCTTTGGCATTTCATTCTCCAAAAACACTGTACTTTGAGGGTTCTTACCATTGACATAACAGGTATGAATTGGTTCCGAACTGAAATTTCATAGAAAGAGTACTGAATTATTTTTTAGGCGCCCATATGAGAGGGTTATCCATCCTGCAAATGCTTCAAACATTAAAGCTTAGATTTAGAAGTTCCGTCAACCTGGCTTCATCTTTTCGTTGATATTTGGGATTAATGGTGCATCCTCGCAGGTTTTGCGAGAAACCCTGAATATGCCCTTTGTTTCCAAAAATCTTGGCCCCTTGTCTTTTCCTGTAGATGTTGGCCTCTGCTGACAAATAAGACTAACACTTCATCGCTTTGAATATATTTTGTGCTTACTCTCCTCAACAACCCAACAGCTTCACGGACTGGTAACCAAAACAATTATTCTACTCCTGCCTGCTATTCTAATAGTGAGTCGTCTGTCGTCCCACTAATGAAATTGGTAACCAAAACAAATCAGTGACGTCAACTTTCGGTATAAGTTATGTTAGAATATGTATATATTGATTCCAAGATTTCTTTTGATTGGTAGTTTCATTAGTTGGATGGTTTTTTGTTTGTTGGAAGTGAAAGAAAGTGGAGCACGAAATCTAAGTCATCTCGTAACGGAGCCCCAAAATGTTATGAAGTATATCTGCCCAACATTTTTTTGTGGTTTGTTTTTCCGATCATGTCAGGATCGATAAAAGTTGGATGGGTTTCATCCAAACACCTGAAAATTGGATATCTAATGGGGATTTCATGGGGATTTCATCCAAACACCTGAAAATTGGATATCTGTACCAAATTCTTGGCGGTTCCATGTTCTATTTGCTTAACATAGGTGAAGGTCAGCCTCTTCAAATCACTTCACCTGCAGCCTTGACGCGTCTTATAGTCTAAGCACGCGTCTTATAGTCTAAGCACTTCAGATTCCTCAACCCTTGCCGTTGCTTTGCTTAAAGATGGACAATCTTGCAATTCACAAAATTATTAATTTGTAATAATTATATAAAACTGCCCGATTCGTGCCATTAGTGTTTCTGCAACTTCAAATATACTGTATGCTTATACAAGGGGAAGCACCTAAATTTGTTAGAAATATGCCCATTGACACCATGAATGTTTCTGTTAATGTAATATATATTCAAATATATTGTATGCTTATACAAGGGGAAGCACCTAAATTTGTTTGATATATGTCCATTGAAACTATGAGTGAGTGTTTTTGTTAACGTAATATGTATTCATAACTCGTAATAATTGTTTGCATGAACAGGTGAGAACTTCAGCTATGAGCATTCAATATCTGTAATCATGAATAAGATTGCAGATGAAAATTAAAAAATGCCCGTTTTAGTGAATGAATGGGTTCACCTTGAAATGCTTGCAGCAAGCTGATGAAGAAGATGAAATATGGTTCCCACAGGATTTTCACACCGCTATATTTTCAATAATTCTCAAAATATTTGTAGAAATAAGGTCGGATTTTACTGAATTGTTGCTTTTCTATTCAATCTTCCAGATTGAGTGCTATTGCTTATTTTGGATATGTCAAATTCTGTTTGACTCCACTTCAATAAAAACAGAGAGATCCTGGAACTTCATTCTACTATGAAGACTGTTTTGTGTTGGATATTCAAGTGGTCATGCTGCGTGAATCTCTAATCTAATGGAGACTATATTCTATAAAATAGTAGTTGCCCATATTGTTTTGTGTTGGCAGTTAATTTATATTTAAAACATGTTAATGATAATTTGGTGCAGATATACTTTATATGGAACTCATTGTAACTATGTGATTATTCACCCGTTGTTTCAACCAAATATCATTGATATGTGAGGCATAAATTTCATGATATAGCTCAGGCCTAAATTTCATTAAACGAATTTGATTAAATTGAATAGTATTGGAAAGGCTATATCTCAATTAAATTCGATTAGAAATGACCTTTTGTAATAAATGTCTTAAGATTGGAATTAGTGGGCCAGTTTAGGGATATGCGTTATTAATCAAATCCCTCTTTTATCTTTTCGAGCATGTTTCTCTTCTTCTTTGCTTTAGAAAACAAGTTGAGTAAAGTATATATATATATAATTATAATTTTTAATTTATTTTGTATGTTTTTTATACATATTTTAATTATGATTTTATAATTTTTTTGATCATGTGTGTAATTCATTTATATATATATATATAATTTTTAATTTATTTTGTATGTTTCTTATACATATTTTATTTATGATTTTATAATTTTTATTTTTTTCATCATGTGTGTAATTCATTTGTTTATTAATCTATGAGATTAAATACTTTTTATGATATTAAATACCTTTTATCTTCTATGTGACTAGAATTAATTTTATATATTTTATTTATGATTTTATAATTTTTATCTTATTTCGTATGTTTTGTAATTTTTATATATATTTTTTTTTCCAGGGAAAAAAATACTACTATTGATATTCATTATGCTGAATCAAATAGTACAAAAAAATTCATGATCCAAACACATGGATCTTTCGAAAGATATCCCAAGCTGTTCCGTGCAAGACAGCCTATACATGATAAGACAAAAGTCTGGGAATGTTCATCATATACAATATATATATCCGAAGATAATGCCAATGATTTGTAATAAGTTAAAAACCCCAATTAAACATCAAAAAGTAATTAAGGATGAGACAAAATATCAGTCATAGAAATAGATGGAACCGCATTCCTGTAGGCTGTCTTCAAACCATTCTTCCCAGAACAGGTATCCTTCACAACCATCAAGAGCTTGCTTTGACAGTTTGTCAGCCAAACTGTTATGTGCACGATAAATGTGCTCGAAAGATATATCATGCTGCTTAGAGATTTCAAGTATAACTCTGGAGGCCCAGTGTCTTAAATTTAAAACATTCAACTTGAATTTTCCTTCTGCCCACTTAATGGTGACCCTAGAGTCGCCGAAAACTTTGAGATTTGGCAGCCCAAATATGTTTGCAACCTTTAAAACGCACCAAAGGGCAATTAGTTCTGCCTTCATATTGGTACCTTGCCCACAGTTTAACTTGATGGAGAAGTAGTGGGAGTCATTCAGATAGATAACACCACCAATGGCACACATTCCCGCTTGAGAAGCTCCGTCAAAAAAAAGGACAGGTCTATCAACAATAAGACTGAAAATGCTGATACGTTCTGTTCTAAGCGTCATCTCATCCACCTTGCAGGAGTTGAACATTTTGAGGGCCGTCAGCCAACAATGAGTGTAGTCCGGTGTGGAGTTTCGAAAAATTACACAATTCCTGGTATGCCAAATGGACCAAGGGATACAAACTGCCAGGTAGAAGAGCTTTTTGCACTGTCTGTACCAGTTTAGAAAACATTGATTGAAGTCTCCACTCTCCCAGCAATTGGTAATTTTAAAATGTATGGACATCATATCCCAGACCCTGCGGGAGAAAGAGCATTGAACAAAAAGATGAAGACGAGTTTCAGCATTTGTTTTACACAGAGAGCAATAGTTCGGGCCACACCATCCTTGCTTGCATAAGTTGTCCCAGGTTTTTAACTTGTTCTGTAGAATCAACCACGTAAAACATTTAAGTTTTAGCGGGATGTGCCATTTCCAGATTTTAACATACCACCAGTCTGGGGGAAATATATATTTTTGCTGTATAATTCTTTTGTAAGCTGTCTTAGCCGTGACAGAGCCATTCCCCGTATTTCCTGCCCATACAAGCTTATCAACAGAATTACTCAAATGTACACCAGCTGAATTTAACTTATTTGTGTAGTTATCCCAAATCCTTGCAAGATATCCTGAAAAGCCTAAATCCTGAACTTTTATATATATTTTTTTATTAGGCGTGTTTCATATATTTACTAGTTTATGATATTAAATATTGTTTATCTTATATTTAACTATTTTGTTAGTAGTTTTTTATGGAGCTTCAACAAGGGGAATTGGATTTCAAAATAATTACATGAATAGGAATGCATCTACTCCATTATTTAATGGTTGTAATTGCAAGAATACATATGCAATTACTATTGTTGATGCATTAAATATGTCAAGCTTATCTTGTCTCACTTAATATTTCGTTACCCCTCTTCTCGTTACCTTTCATTACCCCATGGCATGCTCATCTTCTTGTTACTTGATTGCATGGCATGTGATAGATTCTATTCCATTCCTACATGCCATAAGTCATGCCATCACTTGGAAAATTGGAAAATTAAATGCTTGATGTTGTTTGTGGATGGAGGTGATAGACAAAGGGGCATAGGGTATGGGGAACACCAATCGCCTCGTATCTGTCAACCAGAAACCGTGTCCCTGGTGGCCCCATGTTTGCCTGCACCTCCTTTCTTTCTCCGATGCTCATTCTCCTATTATTCCTTACGCCTCGTTCTCTTTGCCTTGAGCCCAGGTCGATGTTGCATCGCGTCATCGTAGTCATATCGTCCTCTACAACCCTCGTCCTTGTCGCTATGACCCTCGTACTTTGCCAACTACATCCTCGTCCCCCTTCAATGTTGCAATTACGATCCAACTAGCCACATTACCACCTCAAGTTGCGTGTTGAATTGCGCTTGCTGGCATTGCTCTCTCCTCCACTCGGGCACCCTCCAAACTCGTTGTTCCTATTTCGTCCAGCCACGATCTCTCTTGAACATTCCTTTGGAGAAATTGTGAACCCAATTCTGCAAGTTGAGAAATTGCAAATGCGTCTCATGAACACCTCGATTGAGATTACTTTGAATCCAGATAAAGAGGATAGTAACTTCTTCTCTTAACCATCCAATATATATCTTAACTAAACTATTTATAAATATTCTATTCGAATTTCAAGAAGTGAAATTGTTAATACAAACTCAATCTAAACCCATCAACCAATCTTTTATATATAGGTTAATATTTTAATTTATTTTATGTCATAGCACAAAGTATCCCAAACTATTGGTGCAATCCTATAAAGTATCAAACCCAAAAAATCACATCCTTATGATTTCAAACCCCCGAAAAGAAAAATCACATCCATGTAAATTCAAACCCCAAAAACGAAATTGGGTAATGTTTCAATTACTTTTAATAGTTATAACAAGGGACACAAGTAGTTGACCTACTTATTCCACGCCTTCATTATTGTGTTGTGTCATGAGAGATGGTATGTTGCAAATACAAGAGTCATGAACGTTGAGTTTTGTATTAATTGAATATTTATTTTAATTAGCCATAAATATTTTTTTTTATGATTGTTCATCGAAAGGATGTTGAGTACTTGGTGAAGCATTTCAACTAAACTTGGCCTCAGTTCTTGGCCATCTCAACATACAACTTAGTCTTCGAATTAGTAAAAAGCTATGATGTTTTTTTACAAGAAGCCATTTGTTGTCAATCAAGTTCATGTAGTAGTTGTTGTTCAACATCATTGGCATTGCCTAGCTTTTCCACACATACTACACCACCTTTTAGTTGAGGTTTGCATTCAAACACTTATACTTTATGTGATATGTGTGCTTAGGGTTCAATGTCAAATCTACTTCTAGTTAGAGGGAGTACATCAACTTCATGTAGTGAGTTCTCTCCATGTTGTCTAACAACAATTTATGTATAAATAACAAGCATCCAAAGACTCATTAACAATTTCTATATAAATATAAAGCATCTCATGATCAATAAGATATCTCGTTGCCCAATCTTGATTTAATATATGATTATTGTCTTTAATGTGAGTGTTCCAAGTTTTTTAGAGTGTATTGAGAGTAAATATCTATAGTGGACACTAATTATTTGAATTATTTTTTTAATATGTGAACAAAATTAATATAAATATAATGTATTATTTTTTATTAAATTTGATAATAATTGATTTATCAAGACCTTGTTAATTTTATTTTTTAATAAGTTTGAAAATTTTACTTGTTTATAAAACCTTGTAAAGAAATTTGTGAATCAATTAGTGGACTTTCATATAAATTGTCGAATTGACTTTCAAGAAAAAAAAATGGTATGCATGTTGATCCATCAGAGTGGTTGACTAAGATTCAACTACTTGTATTAATGGATCTAGTTTCAAGTTTCAACTAAAGATTTTGTTATACAATGATGTGTTTGACATGTTTTTCTTTCAATTTTTTTGCATTGATCTCCCACTATGTTATAGGTGGTATGTTATTGGTGAATGAGCAGACCCAACTTCAGATGTCTAGTTGATTGATTGATTAGGAACTATAGTTAAGATGTATTGAATTGAGTTCAGTTGAGTTGTTAATGTTGGAATGTTGGGGTATGTAGAGATTGGATTATTGTTGTAGACCAATGTGTAGTTAAATAGGAGTGCCAAATATTAATTATAAAGGATACCAATAGAGGCGTTGATTGAGTTCCACAACAAGGATTGATTTGTTGATCATCGAATCCTTTGAGATCCTTCTTTGACAGAGATTGATTATATGATGGATCGTCATTGGCCATTTGTAATGTATTTGGCATGTCTTGTTGTCTAGACGACTTATTAATTGGGACTACATGGACAGTAGTTTGGGAACCTTGTTATTGTTTTGATCTTATTTACATATTCTCTTGTTTGTGACCATGGCACATAAATTGATTCATCGATTTCAGAGTAGATCGACTGGAGACATACACAGATCTTTGAAATCAACCAAATAAAGAAATAAAGACATACACAGATATGAGAAATGGTCCCTTTCACTTGTCTATGCGCCCATAAAGGAGATTAGTTGTTGTAAGGGGGCTGAAACACAACTAGAATTAGCCCAGATGATGTCAACATTGCTTGTTTATCCTCTGAATCATCCTAGAGTTGGGAATGAGGCCTATTACTACAGACTTGAGCATTGAAGGAGTCCACAAACTACCCAGAAATTGTACAAACCAACCAGAATTCCAAACTGAACAATCTCCATTGTTGTAGGTGGACTTAAACATGCTCAAAATTGTTGATTAGAGTTGTTCTTGTGCCTAGAATTTCAAAACTAGTGATGGTGTTCTTCATGTGCAAGGTTGTCGTTAACCTCTAGTTGAGAAGAAACCAAGTAACATGCACCTTCGTTTCAGTTGAAACAAAGTTTGTTACCATATAGACATCGTCATAATAGAGAACGAATTAATGTGTTCAAGGATCAACATTCTTGCAATGGTGGTAATGCTTCTTATATGTCATTGCATAAGATTGGGAGTTAAAACATTGGCTTGATTCCAACTACAAAGGTTGAGTGATAATGGTTGTGGTAACATTTGAATAGGTGCTTGTGGACTTCCTACATATGTATATAATTTATTGTACACCAATACAATTCTCCTCTTTATGCATGTTGATCCATTGGAGTGGTTGACTAAGATTCAACTACTTGTATTAGTGGATCGAGTTTCAAGTTTCAATTAAAGTTTTTGTTAGACAATGATGTGTTTGACACATTTTTATTTGCTTTTTTTGCATTGATCTCCCACTATGTTATAGGTGGTATGTTATTGGTGAACGAGTAGACCCAACTTCAGATGTCCAGTTGATTGATTGACTAGGATTTATAGTTAAGACGTATTGAATTGAGTTCAGTTGAGTTGTTGATGTTGGATTGTTGGGGAATGTAGAGATTGACTTATTGTTGCAGACCAATGTGTACCTTAATAGGAGTGCCAAATGTTAGTTATAAAGGATACTAATAGAGGTGTCTGTAAAATTAGTCACAGCAGATCTAATGAACAAGTAAATCAATCACAATAGATGAAACTCAGAAAATATGGTGTAAACTTTGCAAAAAGCATGCATTAGTGCTCTATAATCCCAATAAGGGTGAAAATACGATATAATACTATCACAATGAGTGAGCAATTCGAATTGCCTAATGAGGTCAATTAAATAGCCTTCATGGTGTAGCTTGTCTTCACTAGGAGTCATCATCATCATCAGTGGAGTGTCATCAATACATAAGTAACTATCAACAAGTGTCAAACTGAGTCTAACTGAGTGTATGTAGGTGTAACACATGCAAAAGAGTGAAAGGAGGCTCAAGTGAGGCGCATGGGGAGCTGACTGGAGTCAGAACAGGCTATCTAGGCTAACTGGAGGTCAATCGGAGTGTCAGAGACAGTCAACTAGTCAATCTATCCTCAAATCAAGGAGCAGATCCGCAAATCACTCACTAACTGAAGTGTAACTGAGTGGTAGGTGAGGGAGGGCGCCTTTCTCAAGTGGTAGATGAAATAAGGGCGCCACACTGACTAGGAGGGCTGTAAATGAGTAGAAAGAAGCTCTCGGGGCTAGAAAACTAAGGACTAGGTGCTCGGGGACACCACCCTGATGACTAGGATGCACGCAATTGCATGCATGCATGCATGCAGAGTGCATGCAATCATTAAATGATGATGTGAATATCCTAACACCCCCCCACAAGCTATACTATGTGGTATAAAAATAAATGATAGGGCCTTGGTAACTGAGACCAAAGGTCACCCCAATACAATAATAATCCAAACTAAGAACAGTCAATAAACCGAGGAAATGGGGAAAACCTCATGGGAAAAATACCCCCCCTCAAAATAGACTGTAGCACACCAAAAGATTTAACTGCTCCAAAATCAAGTAGATATGTCTGGAGGTATCTTACTCTTGGGATTAAATGGATCATGCTCCAAAAACATGTGCTTGAATTCTCCATCAATGGATGCAAGTGAATGTGGAGACTTTATGAACTTGCTCTTCATACCAAAAATGGTGAGAACAAATATGAAAATATGAGGATGATCCTGGAACCTGTGATTCGAACCAAGTGAGGTAGGAATAGCTCCAATCGGATCAAATATATCTTGAAACTTGAACTTCTTATCAATAGAAGTTAAATCAGCTCCAAAAATAGATGAATGGTTTCCTGAGATCTCCTTTGAACCAACAAGGGTGAGATCAAAACCAAAATCAGAAAAAGGTGCATGAGAATTGAACTCAAGCGAATGGTAGTGCTCTTCATCTTCATTAAAACTCTGAGAAACTTTGCAAATGATAGAACATAAGTCTATAGGAGGCATGCAATCAAGGAGGGCGAATGCTTCACCTCCAAAATCCGATTTTACCCGCAAAACTTCAAGTAGATCATTATTCTGCATACCGGCAAACTCATGTGAAAGAAAGGATTCAAGAACCTCTTCGGAATCTAGAGTATGTGCTGGTTTATCTTGCTCAGAATTCGAAATAGAAGATATTGAGAGAATGAGTTTTGAATCTACAGTTTCTTCTTCATCTTGAATAATTGTTGAGGCCAAGACATGATTGGAAAGAACACATAAGGAGATCTTACTGGGCTTGTTCTCCAAAAGGCTAGCATGATCCTCTTCTTCCTGCTTTCCAAATTCTCTGTCAAGTTGGACCCATAGATCACTTGGATTTTCAGCAGTATTACTAAGGTAGCGCATACAAGGAAACATAGCAAGACATATTGCTCTAAAAGCTCTGTCACAATCATTGAGCCAATCATTCTCCTCTTCATCAGAATCAAAATCTCTTGTATTACCAATGCACATATCAAAAAGACATTGTCTCTTCAAGAATGCAATCATCTTTGGTTTCCATTCATCATAGTTGAATGGAGTAAGAATATTTTGTGAAGAATAAGTCTCCATCTCTGCATTAGCAAATGCAAATGGAGGAAGTAAGAAATCTGCAAATCACACACAAACAATAACCATAAGGTCGAACAATCCACCCTTTTAGAGTTGCATCACACCTGGGATTGGAGATCAAGAAAGCTTGAATGGGTCCAATGTATCATATCCAGGAATTATGTTGAAAACTCAAGCTTCTGGAGTGGATTGGAGTGTATTTTTAGCCTTGCATGCACATGAGCGAATGCACATGAGATTTTGCATGCCAAAACTTCAGTAATTTTGAGTAAATTCACTCAAATCTTCATGTAGAACACTTGTAGGAGAGAGATCTTGTCCCTGGAATGGCTCTGATACCATGTAAAATTAGTCACAATAGATCCAATGAACAAGTAAATCAATCACAATAGATGAAACTCAGAAAATATGGTGTAAACTGTGCAAAAAGCATGCATCAGTGCTCTATAATCCCAATAAGGGTGAAAATACAATACAATACTGTCACAATGAGTGAGCAATTCGAATTGCCTAATGAGGTCAATCAAATAGCCTGCATGGTGTAGCTTGTCTTCACTAGGAGTCATCATCATCATCAGTGGAGTGTCATCAATACACAAGTAACTGTCAACAGGTGTCAAACTGAGTCTAATTGAGTGTATGTAGGTGTAACACATGCAAAAAAGTGAAAGGAGGCTCAAGTGAGGCGCATGGGGAGCTGATTGGAGTCAGAACAGGCTGTCTAGGCTAACTAGAGGTCAATCGGAGTGTCAGAGACAGTCAACTAGTCAATGTGTCTTGAAATCAAGGAGTAGATCCACAAATCACTCACTAAATGAAGTGTAATTGAGTGGTAGGTGAGGGAGGGTGCCTTTCTCAACTGGTAGATGAAATAAGGGCACCACACTGGCTAGGAGGGCTGTAAATGAGCAGAAAGAAGCTCTCGGGGCTAGAAAACTGAGGACTAGGTGCTAGGGGACACCACCCTGATGACTGGGATGCATGCATGCAGAGTGCATGCAAAATGCATTCCATCATTAAATGATGATGTGAATATCCTAATAGTGTCGATTGAGTTCCACAACAAGGATAGATTTAATGGTCATCGAATACCTTGAGGTTCTTTTTTTGACAAAGATTGATTATATGATTGACTGTCACTGGATACTTGTTATGTATTTGTCATGTCTTGTTGTCTAGTCAACTTATCAATTGGAACTATTTGGACATGTAACCTTGTTATTGTTATGATCTTGTTTACATATGGTCTTGTTTGTGATTATATGATGGATTGTCATCGACCACTTGTTATGTATTTGGCATGCCTTGTTGTCTAGTCGACTTATCAATTGGGACTATTTGGACAGTAGTTTGTTAACCTTGTTATTGTTTTGATCTTGTTTACATATGCTCTTGTTTGTGAGCATGACAAAATAATTGTTTCATTGATTTCAGAGTAGATTGAGTGGAAACATACATAGATCTGTGAAATCAACCAAATAAATAAACAAATACATACATGGATTTGTGAAATGGTCCCTTTCACCTGTCCCCATAATGGAGATTATTTAATGTCATGGGGATAAAACATACCTAGATTTAACTTAGATGATGTCAACATTGTTGGTTTATCCTTAGAATCAACCCAGATTTAGGAATGAGGCCTATTACTGTTGACTTTAGGGTTGAAGGAGCCCAAATTTAGGAATGAGGCCTATTATTGTTGACTTTAGGGCTGAAGGAGTCCACAAACTACCCAGAAATAGTACATACCTACCCAGAGTTCCAAAATGAACCATCTCCATTGCTATAGGTGGGCTTAAACATGCTAAAAATTTCTAATTAGAGTTCTTGTGCACATAATTTAAAGACTATTGATGGTGTTCATGTGCAAGATTGTCCTAAACCTCTAGTTGAGAAGAAACCTTAACATGCGCCTTCTTTTTAGGTGAAACAAATTTCCTTATCATATAGACATCCCCATAATAGAGAATAAAGGAATGTGTTTAAGGATCAACATTCTTACAATGTTGCTAATGCTTCTTATAGGTCATTGCATAAGAGTGGGAGTCAAAACTCTGGCCTAATTCCAACTAACAAGGTTGAGTGTTGTTGGGTTGAACATGGTTGAGTGTTTTTCTATATCTATTTCATATAGAAAGATTGACATGTGCATTGCATTTGTGTGTAGAATATAAAAAAATGGTTCGAAATAAAAAGTGGATTACTATCACGGGGTTTCACTAGAAGGCAATATAATACCACGTTCATTCATATTGTGGTATTAAATATTCATGAAAACCTAAAAATTATATTGCTTATATATTAAGGGGAAAAGGATTTTTTTTATTTAATGTAACAATACAAAAATACTTTGGGGTCTTTTCTATATGGGTGGGTTGACAAATATCCGCCAAATGGAGATGGAGAGATCACGACCGGATGAGAAATAGGGTTGAGGAAAGGCTCGGGCTTACTAGTACGCAGGAAAATCACGTCTTGAGGCATGATTGAGGCCAAGGGTTTCGTGGTGAAGTGGGTTTCCAGTCGATCATAGTCGAGAGACAATGCTCATTGACAGCCAATTGTTACCAATAGCACTCAGCCAGTTGTTACCAATAGCCTTGGGAGGCTCTAAGCCTCTAGGGCCTGTTATAGGCCCTCAATAGGCCTTGGCAACTTGAATACCCAACCACTTGTTCCTATTACAGGTGTAATATCCCTCTCAGATTTATAAATGTATAATGGAAATTATTGAGGCCCTGGTGAGGAGCTCAAGGTCAAGTCCCCACCAGTGGACCTTGAGAACATCGTTATTTCTTTTTCTAAGTTATAAGCTGTAAACTTAGAAGACAAGATGCAATGGCACAACTAAGGGTCGACAACTAAATCATTACGGAAAAATAAAGGGAATCCTTGATAATCTAAAACATTAATCCAAGGAGCTTGTACGACATAATGGTTGGAGCTATGGGTATTAACCAAGACTTTCGTACAACGTCCTAAGTCAAGGACTATAGCCTTTCGTTACAAACGAATAGGCAACCTTGATGACTTACACCTTAGTATAAGGCCATATGCTATGGATTATAATTTGACATAATTCACTTAATCACATTCCAACAGGGAGTGTTAGAAATCCCAAATAAACCTCCTAAGCTAATGTTTAACTACAAGCCTATTAATGGTTTTCGATAAAGCTTAGCTTATTAATTTTAGTATATTAAATCATAGGCTAAACTATGAGCCATTGGTATAAGTTTACTATAATGTAATAAGTACTACTTAAGTCTAAGTTAGTACTATGCATATGGGTTATATACATGATTAAAATATATATGAAGGACCAACATAGGATTGTCAAATAAATTGTGAACACAGGAGTGTTAAGTACATATACAAGAGTGTTAGGAGGGCACACGAGGCTTGGTGAAGGAAGATAAGGAGATTGTCTCCTTAAAGATATAAAGAACCTTTTGTTGCCAAAAAAATACTAATTGTTATATTAGGACCTTGTTAAGTGTAAAGATTGCTTCTTAAGGTTAAAACCCTTGGATAAAAGTAAGTGTTGTTAAGTGTAAAGATTGCTTCTTAAGGTTAAAACCCTTGGATAAAAGTTAGTGTTGGGCGACATTACCACCATCCTCCCTTTTAGCTTTATGAACTATGGTGATCCATCACGGGAGATTGAGTATCTTAGTCGTGGGAAACATGGCCGAGAAGTTTGGACTATGTTGGTTGTACATGTGGCAATTTCATTAAATTGGAAGAGGCAACTGCGAACTCCACTAAAGGACTAGTTGGGATCGGGGAGATCTTCTTGGCGCTAACACCCGGATTTAAGGGAGCGCCATTCACCTACATTGCCAGATGGTGGTTTGAGTATGACACGTTGAGGGGAAAGGCTAACCACGAAACCTTTAGCTTCTCAAGAAAATCCTTCTTAAGGGGGAGAGGATCAAAATGAGGGGGGGTTCGCTGGTTTCGATTAAGAGATTTTGTCTATTAGGTTGGTAAAGGCGGATTGAAACACATGTTCTTGTTTTATTGTCCCCGTCGCTGTTTGGATTTTGGGGAATGGAAACTTTGCCTGCCATTGCGCTGAGGATGAGGAGAGGATGGCTTAAAAACCAATCCATGCGTTCTCCACTGAGTTTACAGATATACATCCATTGCTGTGTTGTATACTTTACTACAGTTCTTATGGATCGACGCCACCGTTAGCCTCTGTCGAGCTCGGGGAAACACCTCGGTTTGGAAAGGATCCGGCTGATGCGATCGTTGTTGTGGATGCTCACGCATTCTTAGATCCAAGTTAACCATGGAAATTGTTAGAAAGGATTGATGGGTATTTTTTTGGGGGAAATGGAAGGAGCACGGAAGGGCCGTGGGGAGGAAACGTTGGGGTAAGCGACGCGTTGTTTTATGAGCAGGTAAGCTCTACGCTGATCATTTACATTCGAAAACAATAATTCTCTGTCTGGCGATTTGATGTTGCTGCGTTGAGGTAACTGATTTTATCCATTTATGAATGATGATTTTATTTATACAGAGCTGTTTCCTAACCAATAATAGTGGATATAATTTATAGATTTGGTCTTTGGCAAGACGTAATGAAAACTCATAGAGATGAACTCCGGCTAAAACTCTGATAGAGTTTAGATCTGAGTGTTAGCTACAACGCTGATTAAGGTTTAGATTTGATCCCTGGACGGAATATGATCTTAGGGTAAATTCGAACCTGATTGAGTGTCATGAGTTTAAGCTGTGTTTATTTCGCTTAGGCACTATATGTGATCTGAGCAAGAAGGTAGTTTAAATATTACAACCTTCTTACGATGGAAGGATGCAATCTGAGCTTTAGATTTTTATAAAGATATATATATTAGGTCCTGTTGGTGATCCAGGAGCCATTGGGTGCATTCGGTATGGTGTAGTGTAATGCATGCAATTTGGGTTACAATTCTTGTTTCATTGCATGAAGTTTTGTCTCAGGAATACGATTTAGAACCTATGTATTCTAGAGTGCTGCGAGTGCTGTAGAGTAAACAGAGCGTGGATCCAGGATCTATGTTTCAACTGTAGATCTACTTTTAGCTTCGATAGGTAGTCGATTCTTCTGAAGTCAGAGTTTGGTTCTTTCAATTTCGACTTGCCCTTAGCAACGATAATTATGTAGGGATACGATCATAATTTTTAGTTGTAGATAATTCTGCTACTGCATTATCGCTATTTAAAAATCGCAAATCCCGGTTGTTGATGAATCTCACTGCCAATCACAGATCTTGGTTGTTTGAGAAACATTTTTGTTTTCCGAAAATCATGGATCTCTAGTTTAGATGCAGATATCACACTGTTGTTCTATTGTTTCTATCATGAGAGGTATCATTTCATGCTATATCATATCCCGACAATTAGATTTGCAGCTTGCTGAAGGTTCTATCTTAAACCTTCTATGGTAGGTTTGAAATCGTTGGCTGTGCCATCTTTGGCCTTTCCAGCAGAAGCGTGATTCCTATGATCTGCCTTTTAGTATGTTGATGGTGATTTGTGATACCAGGTTTACCTCACTGTGGTGGCTTTACTGTTAAGAGTATGCTCGAAAGAAGTGAAAGAAAAATTTCTTGTAAATGAATGCATGGCAGTTTGTAACTACCTATTTTGAGAGGTCAAATAATATATGAGGGTTGTGGACGTAGCCCAAAGGTTGGGTGAACCACGGTATATCTTGTCTCGTTCATATGTGTGATCTTATTGGTGATTTATATCATGTTTCGTTCATATGTGTGATCTTATTGGTGATTTATATCATGTTTCGTTCATATGTGTGATCTTATTGGTGATTTATTTGTTTATATTGCGACAAATGATTTTCTTGGTAAATCCTTATGGTTGCAATGTATCATTAGTTGTTATAACTTCCTTTAAAGCATGCAAGGTTATTTCTATTTGGTAAGTAATTCAAATAGACAGGATATTACAATACAAAATTTATGTGATTGATGAGTGTATGGGTACCCAAGATCATCTATTGGCCAAGTAGATCATCCTTATTAAACAAGTATAAAAATGAAAAGTTCCTTTACATAGGACAAAAGGGTTATATTGTATTGATGGATTATTGACATTTGCATAGAAAAGTAATTATAAGGAATATTGAAATAAGCTTATGGTTACTAATCAAATGATGATGATGAGATGAGGCAGGACGGTTAGAACATATTCCATGGTAAGCCTTTGAAAAAAATTGTATGAGAATCGGTTTGTATTAACAGGTTCCAAAAAGGTAGATCTTCCTGCCTAGACTAAAGTTTTATAATTTATTTACTAAGTTTTATGATTACAGCTTATTAGACATTGTCGAAAGTTTTAATCATCTTAAAACTTGACCCTAAATACTAACTTGTATTATGGGTATGTCACAACAGGCATTGGGAGGTTTAGTCAGCCTCCTAGAGCTTGTTACAGGCCCTGGGGGCTTGGATACCTAGCCCACAACAGGCTTAGTCAGCGATTGGGGAACTGCAACATACAATCTAAATGTTGTAATATGTGCATTGGCTCTAGTGACATACAAGAAGTGATCTCCTATCTCTTCATTAGACCATTAGATGTTGCAAATCATAATGATATGTGGTTGAATAATTTCATTGTGGGTGAAGTAATGTGCATCCACAATATACATCGAAAGAAACAAAGTGCATTGTAGAATACATGTGAGGTCATAAGAGGGGTATCATATCGATATACTAGGTAGAAATATAAAGGCGTATAAAAAATGTTAATGAAAAAATTGATACATACAATATCTAGTGAAAATAGGGTTTTTTTTAAATTGGGAAGGCATATTGGGAGGGGGTTAAAAAAAAACGATTTTGGAAGGTATTTTCCAATATTTAGTGAAATTAGGGGTATTGTTTCATATGCCACGAACGAACACGCTATGATAACGGTTTATTGAGTGAAGCCCCCGTGATTACTATTATGGATCTACAAGTCAACTGCTTAGACTCCAGGAGTTTAAGCTCGAGGCCGCTGCACCATATGTGTATGATAGATTCATCAGAGCGTGGGGCATGTTCTCCCACCATGACCAGGTCCTGTTGTACTTTGCAAAACATATATATGCAAAGTTTGTTCTAAATATGCACCCAGACTACACCAACAATGGATCTGAGTTCTTTAATGCTGGTAGGGGACGCTCCTACCAACGTCGTGGAGGTCGTAGAGACCCTGCTTTCGTGCCACCCCCTCCAAGGTTGGTACCCATTCCAGATAGGATGGTTATCAGGTCGGAGGATGTAACACAGTCATCCCACCTTGCTACATAGGCTAGACAGGGTATTGCAGACTCGTTGTTCACTACCATGGGAAGTGCTATTTTTTTTGTGCAGGGAGAGATGTCTAGACCACCCCTTACACCTGCAAAACTAGAGATAGAGTGGGTCGACGATGACCTACTCAATTTTTTGGATTAAGAGGCCATACGAGGGTATGCTCGGTTATCCCGAGATGCATACTTTCGAATGTATTGTAGATAAGGCGCTCCAAGACAGGTATATTTTTGTTCAATTATGTATATATGCTTTCATGTTACATCATTATATGTTGTAAATTGAATGCTCAATAATACTTAAGGGGTGTATTTTATTGCTCTATGCAGGGGACCACATACATGGATGAGCTCTTTCGTAGCGAGCCATCGGTTGGTCCATCCACTTGTCTGAACCTGCTGGACATAATTGTTGAGGTAAGTTATAATTTATGTTCCAATTTAATTTGTGTTTATTAATCTCAGTTTAAATAATTTATGTTTTAATTCTTAATTTGAGAATTTATGCTTTAGATCCTAACTTTGAATTTCAAATTGTACATGGCAAAGGCAAGGTCATTGCTCAAGATGATACATATGAGGACCGGTGGGATTTAATTTATGTTCCAATTCATTTCACATTTAGTAATTTCATTTTATACTTTATGTTTTAATTCTTGAATTATAACTTTTATGTTTTAGTTTTAATTCTTGAATTATAACTTTTATGTTTTAGTTTTAATTTTTAATAAATTTAACTTATTACATGTAATGACATCTTACACAGGCATCACTACAGGTGGGTGTCGATGCTGCAATCACTTTCTCAGATGATTGGGATGCAACTCGACCATGTTGTCCTGATGAGGGCCCATCTACCCATATTCCGACCTAGATGCCAGATATCACCATTGACTAGACTCAAGTGATTTTTGCATCCATCCATTAAACTTTTTCACTTGTTGAATATATTGAGATTGAGGCCTTCTTTCATAGTTTACCGCCTCGAGGCCAACATGTGTCTACTACAAGTGAAGGTGGTCATAGTGCTGATCAAAGGCCTCATGGGGGTAGCGGCCAATGAGTTGATGATGTATAGATTTCCATGCTTTGGATAGTTTCATATTTTTTATATTTTCATGTTTTGGATGATCTATGTATACGTTTTCATGTTTTGGATATGGACTTCTATCATATATATTGAATTTTATCATATATGGATTTTGGGTATGGACTTTTCCAGATATTTTGTTATATATTTTATATATTTGGTCATATTGATGTCTTCATGTGTATTTTGTATATTGATTTGAAGTTGATCGTCTTTTATATTACATCTAGATATAGTTATTACAGTTACATTTATGTTTAGTCATTTCAATTGCAAATTTAATGTATAGTGATTACAGTTACATTTATGTTTAGTTGTTTCAATTGCAAATTTAATATATAGTGATTACAATATAAATGTTCAATCCCAATTATGTTATAATTGAAAATTCAAAATTTAAAATTACATTACAATTTTACATTAATGTGTAATTTCAATTGAAAATTCAATGTGTACTTACAATTTAAAGGTTCAATTTCGACTACGTTACAATTGCAAATTCAAAATTTAAAATTCAATTGTACATTACAATTTAAAATTGAAATTACACTTACATTATGTTGTCTACACATTACAATTCAATTGCAATTTACACATTCCAATTCAGTTACAATTTAAAATTTAAAATTTAATGTGTAATTTCAATTGAAAATTCAATATGTAGTTACAATTTAAAAGTTCAATTTCAATTATATTTCAATTACATTTAAAATCAAAATTTAAAATTAGAATACATTACAATTTAAAATTAGAATACATTACAATTTAAAATTTAAATTACAATTACATTATGTTGTCTACACACAATTTAATTACAATTTACACATTCCAATTCAATTACAATTTAAAATTTAAAATTTAATGTGTAAGTTCAATTGAAAATTCAATTTCAATTATATTACAATTGCATTTGAAATCAAAATTTAGAATTAGAATACCTTACAATTTAAAATTTAAATTACAATTTTACATTGTATAGATTGTATAGATGTATTTTAAATTACAATTTAAAATGAAATTACAATTATATTAAGGTTGTATAGGTGTGTATGAAACATTCTATGAATGGATACATGCAACTTAGGGATTTTTCTTGAAGGATTTAGTCTCTATCCATCCACATAAACTTTAAATAAAAAATGGTTTCCTAGAAGTACAATCAAATAAAATTTACCCGTTTTATAAGGCTAGGTGGAACTATAAATAATAATTCTTGGTTTTTAGAGATTATGACTCTTTAATACATGTTTATCCTAGATTTTGAAAATATTCAACTATCGAGTAGATCTTTAATATTGATTTTAAAGCATATAAAAAAATATTTATAAAACTATTATGGAGGAAGTTCATGGAGCACTGACCATACATTCAAGTGTATTCAAAGTATCAATGTGCTTGTCACGTTGGAGCACCATGACACAATTTTCACAAAAACCTCCCATCTAGTATTTTTAATCTTTGCTTTAAAGCATTTAAAAAAATACATTTATAAAACTATTGGTCACTTTGCAAAACAAATCCTATATAAACGAGGAAAAAATGACCTCCACAAAAATATTCAATAAAATCTTCGACGAGACAACATGACAGCTATGTCAATGATGCAAGTGGCATACATGTAACTCATTCACCTGGCCAATGGGTTATAGGAATGCAAGTCTCCATAATACGATCATGGTCGGATTTTATCATCTTCCATCTCTTTGGCTCACCTCTCTTCACCTTGATTTTTGCTAGATGTATTAGAGCTGCCACCACCAAATGACTGTATTGGCATGATATATATTCAGGCATAAAATCTATGTAATTAATATAAGTACCCTATTTTTTCACTCTCTCTAAAATGTGTCCCATTAGAACTAGGTCTCCAATTTAGTATGTGAACTCTCCATCTTGATATGGTCGCACCAACCTAGTTTTAATTTGTGTGCACCGCATCAAATAATATGCCACATTTTCTTGATTGTGGAGGGATGCAATAACAACGAATACATCACCTGCAGGATAAATTACAAATATTATTCAAATGTTCTACGTGCATATCTACAAGATTTGTATGTGTAATATATAATGAACTATTTAACTTAATGAAGTCTTGTACCTTCCCTAACCCCATCATAAACTCGATCATGATCTAGTGAGGCCATCGCCTCGTTAGTGTGCATCTCTTGCCATGTTGGAATTGGATGTGGGCCCTTTGGATTAAGAGGGACATATTTCCATGGTTTTACATATACATCATTTTCACAGTGATGAAGCATGCATCCATTTGCATCAATGCAAAAATCGCAAAAACAAGCATACATCCTTGTTTCAATGGCAAATACGTCACCCATGTCTTTACTTTGAACATAATGTAATTCACTCATACCATGTATGGTATCACAATACCACGGCATGGATCTATTCACATCACCAAGGGAAACATCCCAAAAGAACCTGCATCGAATTCAATTTGTCATATATAAATGATGATATTGAATGTTATTATCTTATTAATTGAGTTTGGAGTTTATTACCTACACAACGGTCTTGCTTATTCGCGACCTTGATGTCCCAAATGATGTGTGGACCAATCAACTGCTTCTGCTGAGCATTTGAGTTGGGTTGCACCATGACTCATTTGGTACCTCTGAAGTGCTCGTTTCACACATGCACCCGGGCCATCATGTTTACCCTTTCCTTGCCCTGTTTCAAAAAAGCTCCAGGTGTGTCGGATTCCTGTCTCTTTGTGAAGGCGACTCAACCAATAAAAAGAGCGTGCCGATTTGAATTTCCCTGCACACCTATCTGATGGATTGTCATCAGCCACTTGTTATGTATTTGGGATGCCTTGTTGTCTAGTCGACTTATCAATTGGTACTATTTGGACAGTAGTTTGTTAACCTTGTTATTGTTTTGATCTTGTTTACATATGCTCTTGTTTGTGAGCATGACACAATAATTGTTTCATTGATTTCGAAGTAGATTGAGTGGAGACATACATAGATTTGTGAAATCAACCAAATAACTAAACAGAGATATACATGGATTTGTGAAATGGTCCCTTTCACATGTCCCCATAATGGAGATTATTTAATGCCATGGGGCTAAAACATACCTAGATTTAACTTAGATGATGTCAACATTGTTGGTTTATCCTTAGAATCAGCCCAGATTTAGGAATGAGGCCTATTACTATTGACTTTAGGCTTAAAGGAGCCCAAATTTAGGAATGAGGCTTATTACTGTTGACTTCAGGGATGAAGGAGTTCACAAACTACCGAGAAATAGTACAACCTACCCAGAGTTCCAAAATGAACCATCTCCACTGCTATAGATGGGCTTAAACATGCTAAAAATTGCTAATTAGAGTTCTTGTGCACATAATTTCAAGACTATTGATGGTGTTCATGTGCAAGGTTGTCCTAAACCTCTAGTTGAGAAGAAACCTTAACATGCACCTTCTTTTCAGGTGAAACAAATTTCCTTATCATATAGACATCCCCGTAATAGAGAATGAAGGAATGTGTTCAAGGGTCAACATTCTTACAATGTTGGTAATGCTTCTTATAGGTCATTGCATAAGAGTGGGAGTAAAAACTATGGCCTGATTAGAACTAACAAGGTTGAGTGTTGTTGGGTTGAACATGGTTGAGTGTTTTTCTATATCTATTTCATATAGAAATATTGACATGTGCATTGGATTTGTGTGTAGAATATAAAAAAATGGTTTGAAATAAAAAGTGGATTACTATTATCGATCTACAAGTACAAGATTCACTTGGGAAAGAAATTTTTTCCAACGTTGATATGAATTGGAGTGACGTGAAAGAGGATAAATCTATCGATCATGTAGCATTAATTCCATATTCTAGAGTTCCCAACTTTATAAAGGAGTAGTCTAACGCTTCGATGATTTCACCCGACATTCATCTAAGTGTTAGACCCCAGCCGTTAATGATGTCGGGACCCGTCCCCTCCTCCGGCAGCCTCTATCCCGGCTCGTCCATGTGGTACCACAAAATAACCAACCTTTGACCGTCGATCCACACCTGACCATCCAACGTCCCGTCGTCGCCTCGACGTCCATAACATTAACTCACCACAATGCTGGTTGGTGACTCCATCACCCTCCCTCCTCCGTTGTGAGCTTTTGAACTGGATATCCCGCGCCATTGTGAACTCCCCAAAGAAAACATAGGAACTAGACAATTAAGAGAAAACAGAGCTGCTGCTGTTGCATCCCCCTTCGCTACAAGCTTGGGCTACTGCTGTGAGCTTGAGCTTCTACTGCTTCCCTCGTTGCCCCCACCAATCAACCAGAGGTAATAAAAGAGTTCTATCTTTAGACTTAATTTCATGTATGAGTATACAAACGCAGATCTTGTGCCTGTTTTTGATGGCATGAAATATTCATCTGCAAGCATACAGGCAAGAAAATGTTGATTTTGCAAGGACACTAAGTTGAAACTTGACATATATTTATAGGAAAATTGGGCCCCTTGATTTTAATGCTTGAACGATTTTAACCAATTGAAATTTGGGCAAAATCCATGTATCGATTTCCTGTAACTATCTGTTTTTAAGCCCCTCGATTTTAATGCTTGAACGATTTGATTAGGGTCCTTTTTTTAGAAAACAAATCTTAATATCTCGGAGCTAAGCTGTAATAACGACTCTCAAATGATGTTCCCTGTCAATTCCTCTATGGGAGTTTGTTGTTTTTCAATAGTGAGCATGATTCAGGTCACCGAGAGTGAATTTGCATGAGTCTTTTCTTTGTGGAAATCACGGGTGTGAATGCTCAACTACTACTGAAAGGTTCTAGAAATCATCAAGTATATAAAATCGCTCTTGGTGTTGTCCACCAAAATCCTCTGAATAGATTTTGGGGCCAAGACTTATATTCCTAAAACCATTTCGATTTGTATTCTGTGTAAGACACGGATTGGAGTGTTTTTTATTTTAGTTCTTTTGATGTTTTTATCCTAACCTCTGCTATTACCAGCAATAATCCACTATATTAGTGTCAAGTTTAGATTCTACAGCTCGACTATATCAACCTTGAATTTGATCACCGTCTCTAAGACTCCCTCAAACTTAGTTTGAGCATGAATTCAATTCATTCTAGCCGAGCCAAATGTGTTTTACTCTATCTCATCTCCCTTAAAAGATCATAATATTAAATTGATTGTCATGCGTACAATCTCTACAATTGGGCTAGCTGGGCACATTTCTCTTGATGATTAAAATTATGATAAAACTCAAAATATATAGGAATTCAATCATTGTTTTCTGATGATATATAAAAGTTGGAATTGTATAGGGAGTTGTATCAAGTGAGGGGATTGGTTCCTGATGATATCACATGTGCAACTCTAGATGATGGCCTAGGAAAAGCCAATAGGGTGGATGAGGCAATCTTGCTCTATGAACAGATGTTGAATAAAGCTACCGGTCAAGATGTTTATGTGGTGTGTTCTCTCATTGATTCTCTATGTAAGGCAGGGAGAGTGTTTGACACCCACAGGTTGTTTGAGGAATCAATACACAAAAATGTTACTTTTGATACTGTAGCATATAATGCACTTATTGATGGCCTCTGTAAAACTGATAGTTTTTTTTAGTCTGTAATATGTACAAAATTATGTCCTTATAGACATGTTGTTTGTATATATTTGATGAAAAATTGATTTTACATTAATAAAATAACAAAAGGTCTATGAGATCTAATGCTTATTTTTAAGGTTTGCAGTCTTTAATTCTCTCAGTATCTCTTCATGTCATGTTCCTTATAAAATCATAATTGTGTGCTAAAATATTTGCAAACTAATGGGTTGGGTTGAATTAATGTGTCCATGAATAATGAATAGTGTCAGACTATAACCCTTAGCAGTAAAAATTGAAAAGATAATATAACATTCTTTAGTCATCCCCAAGCCTTGCCTTTAGATATTCTAGATGCCTTTTACAGTTCTTGTGCTTTGCGTTTAGAACCAACAAGTATGAAAGATCCTATTAATCTCCCATGGTTAAAAAATTGAAACAAAACAAGTAAAAAATTTGAATGGAAGGCCTTGCTCAAATAAACTTTAGTATAGCAGCAAAATTTCCCACCAGTACCTCCAAATAATTCATAATTATCTACAAGCAATAGCAGAAACAAAATTAATACAATGGCAATCCTAGCAAACATACTAATACCATCATCTTGCTCCTAGCACCTCTTTTTAAATTGTTGCTCCTTGCTTTTGAGTTTATCATCCAACGATAGGAATGGGTGATGGAAGGACGATGGGAAATTTTTGCAATGCCAACAAAGTCTTACAACAGTAAAGTTGGATTCCCTGCCCAAGAATAAGCACCATACTGAATTGAATGGAGTGCATGAATAACCCTTCAATGTTGCGTGTGTTGAGGCTACCAATCCAGGGTAAAATCATTATCTCTTTATGATGTTCTATTAGATTCGAAACAACTATAAAAAAAAAATCATGGATGTTAGCTAGATTTGGAGCATTGCATCACTGTATTGAGTCGATTTCCATCCCAACTACCAGTCTTCCATATTGTCCATCCCACAAACCGCAACAAACCTGCTTAGGAGAATTTTCACCCACAAATTTGATACACCCATTCTACTCCCTCAAAAAAGAATTGAGTTTATACTATGAAATTTAGTAAGTGGGGTTTAGACCCCTCTACTCAAATACTTGTATACGGATGGGTTTATGAGGATGAACCTAGAAATGAAAAACATCTATGCCATGGAAGTGACTGAAACGGAGGACCTCGATTGAGATTTGCACATGCATTATGGAACATGATAAGCTATAATATCACGACTTGGTTTATCTGTTTGTATTCTGGTTGACCAAGTGACTCATTATGCAGCTGCCTGATAACCCTATTGAAGTCTTGTTGAGACAATGTTTCATCAAGGAAGTAAGGAAGCATCTGTCGTTTGTTGGTATTTATGTGCTTTTTGTGACCCACATATGCCCTGTGGCCCTGTATGGAATAATTTTAGAAGGACTCCCTTTGGTGAATAACAAACATAAATACATAACAAGAAAAACCATTAGATAATTAAAAGCAAATAGAGGCATTTTAGCATTTGAATTGGTATCTCAATTGCATGGCCCATGTTTCCTCCTTCACCCTCTACTTACTATCCTTTAATTGATGAGCTTTGAAAGGTAGGAATAGTGATGAGGCCAACAATCTCTTTCAGGAGCTAGGTGCATTCCTGGTTGTGCTTCTTACTTCAGTCTTATGGATGCATTTAGGAAGGTAGGGGACAATGGACATACATGATGCATGGAGACTTTTTGACAAAAAATGAGCTAAGTGCATAAAATCAGATCTAAAATCTTACACAATACTCATAGATAGCCTTTGTATGAAGGGTAGGATAGATGATGCCCTTCACTATTTTGAGGAATTGAAAACCCATTGCTTGAAGCCAAATACTACTCTCTATAATCTCATTATTGTTGGACTGTGAAATGCACAGAGGTACATGAAGGCCTTAATACTTTTCAATGAAACTGATGTTAACAGTTGTGTTCCAAACATATTCAACCATAACTCATCCATAAATGTTGGCTTAGTCATTTGGGTATTGATGGGATTGTTTGTTAGTTGGCTGTGTTTAATTATTTAATGGGAATATAACCAATGCTAGACATATTTTCTTCAACACTTATGCCAAAACATTTACCTTAGTTGCAGTAAAATAATGTGAGAAAACAATGCTTT
The DNA here is from genome assembly GCA_027924585.1 of Larix kaempferi. NCBI lineage: Eukaryota > Viridiplantae > Streptophyta > Pinopsida > Pinales > Pinaceae > Larix > Larix kaempferi. Next base: position 13,769,266 of record BSBM01001346.1, read on the forward strand.
TAGCAAAACTACCAAAATGAAGCCATATGTGAAAACCATAAGAATGCTGAGAGAGGTTAAAAGTCTCTCGGTTGCACAATCTAGTATTGACTGCTCACACGATCAGGGGATTCTACCCATCGTGTGTTTTGATACTTTTATTCGATTAGGGGATTTGAACACTTGACTTATTTTGGCATATCGTTTCATAACGAAATCCCTTAAAAAATAATATAATCTTACTCGGGGTAAGAAAAAATGGATGGCAGGATACCTATAATCTCATTGTTGACTAAGGATAGAGAGAGTTTTGCATATTTTAATGTGTATCATCTTCTATGTATCATTTGAACCTTCTAATTCAGATTTATTTAAAAAATTGTTTGTGTTTGTGTTTTGGTTTTTTCAGGTCATTCAAATCATACCTAATGGTGCAGAAATGGACGTTCTCTATCGATGTGTCCTGCTATCCCAACCCAAAACACACAATAATTGCTTGTGTCCTATACAAAAAAGCTTCACATAAGGTTTTACAAAAAAAGAGGGATATACGTGGGAGAACCACGAACAATGAGGCATATTACTTTGCTGTTATTGAAGGGCTAAAAGCAACGAAAAACTGTGGTGCAAAAGACATTTCAGTGTTCACCAACTCTGAGCTTTTGTGTAACTAGATGAAAGGGGTGTATCAAGTTCGGAAAGACAATTTAAAAGTTATACATAGAGAAGCGAGAACCTTTGTTGGGTCAATTTAATTGTTTTACCATAAATCACCACTCAAATATGAAGAGAATGTCCAGTGATCTATTGTCTGGGGCGTTGACGACTTTAGAGGAGGGTGTCAAAGATGAATTGGTGTCAACATCTATTCCATCGAAACTTATTGATGGGCAATGTTACATGTCTCTGAGATGGATATGCTCGTTTGTTATAATTTTTTTGGTGTTTTTCATGGTGTGGCTATTCCAATAAGGAAGAAGGTAACACTATACTACATGTGCCCCACCGTGTAATGCCATTGTACTGTACACAATTTTGAGTTTTTGATTATGGAGTTCTTTATGGATCCTTCAATAGGAAATTTAATGGTTTATAAATGTTTTTATAATTCCGACATCTCTTCAGTTGCAATTGTTTAAAGTTTGTTGATACATTTATTATATTTATTTTATTTTTGATGACTCAAGATTAAGGACATGCTTCATTTTTTTATGTCTGAATTCATTTTTGATGTGTGATAAATCACTAAGCATCTTATATGCCGGTTGTCTTTCCATATTCATGTGGCAATGTGTTTATTTGAATTGAAAAAAAATGAATATTTTTGTATTTTTTAAAATTGCCAATATTTACTAAATGTTTTCTGGACACTACAGATTTTTTAGCTAATGTTTTCAGTTTGACACACTTGTGTTCTATTACACTGTTTATAGTTTAATTTTAGTTATCAAACATTATTCTTTGTCACTTATTGTCTAAGAGGTCCATCTTGGATGAGATGTCTATCGAGTGTTCAGGGGTTGTGCCGTGAAGAAAGAAATTAACAGAACTGAATATACCTTCAATAAATACAAGGATAAGATCTGATAAATTTACTTGTTTCCTTACTATAAACTTGCTCCACTTTGATGGATTCTCTGCAGATCTGAGCCAGGAACCACATTCTCTCGAGCCCGAAAACTCATAGGAAACCCTCCCTAATTGGAAAAGTTTCAACTTTCCCATGTTTGGACAAGGTGTCAAATATGATGTCAATAAGTAAAATACTTGAACGACTTCATCATGTGATCTGAATGCAATACTGCCTCAACCATTATGGCATGATTGTACTCGTGTTTAAGCATTGTCACTTCACTTTTCACACTGCATACAATATGATACAAAATCATCTAAGGTTTAGTAAATAAATCAGCCTATACCTCTTATCTTGTTTCCTTTCAATCATATGCACTTGTGTTAAGAGTCTTTTTTTACTGTAATGATAATCCATATTTTTTTCACCAAGAGATCTGTCATCATTTTGATCTTCCAGATGCCATAATTCTCTCCATTAAGCCACTCCAGAACTCATTTGATTTCTCTCAAAGGGGTTCTCATCATTCATCTACATAACTCCCATTGTGATAATTATTTTTATAAAACCATCCACCATGTTTAGACAAGTAACAATTCAACCTGGTGAAATACAACATGGAGAGGATCATTAAATAAATTAATCACAAACAACAGTGACAAGTAATTTCTTCTCTTTCAAGCATTCAAATAACAAGCACATATCCAAGGTATGGAGAGAAGCTGTGAACAACCATGTTTTAGTTTTAACTGAATAGAAAAAGAATCAAATTTGTGAGTAGGGCCAATATCATCATTTTGGGAAAAAAGCACAAGCAACAATTTTCTGTAGGCACAATCAATTGTATCTACTATTGGCATGAAAAAAATACATATACCATTTGAAGAAAACTCGAATGTGTTCTAGATCACTCAAACGCAATCTTAGTCTAAGTCACTTAGTCATCCAATATTCATCTATAGCATCATTTTATTCAGAATAAACATTTCTTCCCAATGTAAGAACACTAAAAAAATTCTATGGCCATAGCAAACTATACACAGTAGACACCAATGTGGTCCAGAAAAAGGAACAAAAGTAAATGCTGAGGGAGGAGCTAGCAATAAAATGCCAATGGAAAGGGCATACAAGAGTGCCAATCAATTTTAAAAGCTCTGGAAATGAGTCATGTAAAACAAGAAACATGCCTTGCCAATTCCATAAGGTAGCCATAATGCTAGATGCCAGAAAACACTTCAATGCTCAATATCAACTTTTATTAATATACAAGATCTTTGTACAACCAAATCAACTTTAATGTAATAGTTGGTTCAGTAACCTTGGTGACGTTCCTGACAATATATGATAGGGCGAACAACTACCAGCTCCTCTACAACTATTATTAAGATAGAAAAATGTAAAGAGCCTTGGGACCTATTCTTTTGAAAGGAATAAAAAAACATAAACCTTAATAAAAAAGATGATTAAAAACTACGAAAAACGCAAGGATGTAATGACCCTAGAATGACTGTGGACCTTAAGGGCACCTGTCAAGTGACCCGCCTGAACAACTTCGATATAGTGGTCTCTTGAGCCTTGTTATGTCTTAAATGATTGAGGAAAACCTGAAGATGTGAATGACGATAATAATTGATAAATGAATTAAGGAATTAAATTATATTGTGTGGGGTGGGATAATTGATTGATTACATCTTGCTTATTGATTAGAATGGATTGATCAAGTCAAGTGTAGTGGGACATTTATAGTCCTAGCTATGCGACTTGGGAGGACGCAGCTGAGATGCGTCATAGATTTCCGTATTTATTTTGAACTTCGGGACGAAGTTCTAAATAAGTAGGGGTGTATGTAGTGCCCCTAGACTACTGTAGACATTGACGACACCTGCTGAGTGACCCGACTGTTTGAAACATTAATAAAATAACCCTATGATTTTATTTTGAGTATATTTATGATTACGATTGATTGATATATGTGCATTTGGGTAGTTATTGTGAATGGACGATTTCATGTTGTTTAACAATTAACTTTGATATGAAAACTATACATATGAATGATGCTTAACGACTAGTTGTGCAATTGATTATGTGATTAGACGAATGAGTAACGATTGAGTAAACTATCGATGCTTAATGAAGCAACATATTTATAAATCAAATTGTGATTATTGAGGACATTGCTACTAATTTACGTTTGTGAGAAATGTGTGTAGTGACAGGTGAAACGGTTCACCGACAGACACACAAAGGAATATGAAGGGTCGTAGAGTATGGGTAAATCACACATAGGGAGAGCGATGACGATGTCGAATTCTGACAGAATACCACGCTTGAGCAGATAAGCACTGATCCACTTGCTCAAGAGGAAAGCGTGAGGTCGTACGAGGTGGGCCACGATGGAGCTGGTCACGTACGAGTTGAGGGGCGCGCAGTGAGAATGGACTCACTCCTCAGTGCCATTAGTCCCTAATAGTGTGTAGACGGAGGATAGAAGGTAACGGCTCCTGAAATCCCTATATTAAGTTCCCGCAAGTCAAAACGAAAGGATGATGGTAGAAGGGCCCGACGATGCGGTACCCTGTCGAGAACGGAAAGAGTGGATGCAAGGACCCAATGATGTGGTACCTTTCCGAAGAATGGAAACTACGAATGAATGGACCCGACGGAGTGGTTCCATGTCGGGGAAATGAAATTAAGGAACGGGGAAGCCCAATGACGCGGCACTGGGGTCCTAGTGAAAATGCTTGTTAAACTTAACTGCATAAAAACATATAAGTTTGCAACTAGAGCATTACTTAGAAATGCATTTGAGTACTTTAGGCATTTGCACATAAAAGAATATTGTGAGCATTTAAAATAATATAAATCCTCATTTTAGGAGCAAAGTAGAATCCTAAGCATGGACTCCTAATCAACTCCACTTACACCTCAAAACTAGGAGTTAAGTAAAATATCTAGGGGACAAACATGAGCAATCTTAGGAATGATGGTGCAACTCCTAGAAAAACTGACACATGGATGGGTGAGTATTATTAAATTGAAAATTTAATAAAATATGTATTTATGCATGAAGTGACATGTGTCGCATGGAATGTTCCTTTAAAAGGAAGGCTTTGGGAATGGGTAAAGCACTCAGACCCTGGATGACTATCGTAATTTTGAGTTACCTCACGACTTGCTGCTATTGAGGGTTTGGCTAGAAACTTTGGTGGGGGGGAATCCCAAGCTGAGTTTCCCAAGTGAGTGTGTGAGCTCTACGATCCGAAGCTCGGGGGCGGCCATGCGACTAAAAGCATGAGCCTATGTTTGGGTGGCAAAGCTAACGGTTGCTTCGCCAATGGTTAAACGAGATTCTACTGGAGGGGCACAACGAGGGAAGCGGACATCAAGGGCAAGCGGGATCGGATTGACAATGACAACTACTCCTCCAACAACAGATTCAGGTATTGTATTTTTGTTAGTTCTCGAATTTGACAAGTTTTATTCATAACTATGCATTATAATGGTTATATTGTGTTTTAAGCTTTTAATAATTTTTAAGTAAGTAAGTCCAAAAAGTGGGGTCCCTACATTTATGTAGTGCCCCTAGACTACTGTACACATTGAGGGCACCTGCTGAGTGACCCGACTGTTTGAAACATTAATAAAATAACCCTATGATTTTATTTTGAGTATATTTATGATTACGATTGATTGATATATGTGCATTTGGGTAGTTATTGTGAATGAACGATTTCATGTTGTTTAATAATTAACTTTGATATCAAAACTGTACATATGAATGATGCTTAAAGACTAGTTGTGAAATTGATTATGTGATTAGACGAATGAGTAACGATTGAGTAAACTATAGATGCTTAATGAAGCAACATATTTCTAAATCAAATTGTGATTATTGAGGACATTGCTACTAATTTACGTTTGTAAGAAATGTGTGTAGCGACAGGTGAAACGGTTCACTGATGGACACACAAAGGAATATGAAGGGTCGTAGAGTACGGGTAAATCACACACAGGGAGAGCGATGACGATGTCGAATTCTGACAGAATACCACGCTTGAGTATATAAGCACTGATCCACTTGCTCAAGAGGAAAGTGTGAGGGCGTACGAGGTGGGCCACGACGGAGCTGGTCACGTACGAGTTGGGGGGCGTGCAGTGAGAACGGACTCACTCCTCAGTGCCATTAGTCCCTAATAGCGTGTAGACGGAGGATAGAAGGTAACGGCTCCTGAGATCCCTACATTAAGTTCCCGCAAGTCAAAACGAAAGGATGATGGCAGAAGGTCCCGACGGTGCGGTACCCTGTCGAGAACAGAAAGAGTGGACGCAAGGAACCAATGACGTGGTACCTTGTCGAAGAATGGAAACTACGAATGACTGGACCCGACGGAGTGGTGCCATGTCGAGGAAATGAAATTAAGGAACGGGGAAGCCCAACGACATGGCCCTGGGGTCCTAGTGAAAATGCTTGTTAAACTTAACTGCATAAAAACATATAAGTTTGCACCTAGAGCATTACTTAGAAATGCATTTGAGTACTTTAGGCATTTGCACATAAAAGAATATTGTGAGCATTTAAAATAATATAAATCCTTATTTTAGGAGCAAAGTAGAATCCTAAGCATGGACTCCTAGTCAACTCCACTTACACCTCAAAACTAGGAGTGAAGTAAAATATCTAGGGGACAAACATGAGCAATCTTAGGAATGATGGTGCAACTCCTAGAAAAACTGACACACGGATGGGTGAGTATTATTAAATTGAAAATTTAATAAAATATGTATTTATGCATGAAGTGACATGTGTCGCATGGAATGTTCCTTTAAAAGGAAGGCTTTGGGAATGGGTAAAGCACTTAGACCCTGGATGACTATCGTAATTTTGAGTTACCTCACGACTTGATGCTATTGAGGGTTTGGCTGAAAACTTTGGTGGGGCGGAATCCCAAGCTGAGTTTCCCAAGTGAGTGTGTGAGCTCTACAACTCGAAGCTCGGGGGAGGCCATGCGACTGAAAGCATGAGCCTATGGTTGGGTGGCGAAGCTAACGGTTGCTTTGCCAATGGTTAAACATGCTTCTGCTGGAGGGGCACAACAAGCGAAGCGGACGTCAAGGGCAAGCGGGATCGGACTGACAATGACAACTACTCCTCCAACAACAGATTCAGGTATTGTATTTTTGTTAGTTCTCGAATTTGACAAGTTTTATTCATAATTATGCATCATAATGGTTATATTGTGTTTTAAGCTTTTAATAATTTTTAAGTAAGTAAGTCCAAGAAGGGGGGTCCCTACATTTGGTATCAGAGCCGGTCGAGCCTTAAGGGCACCGGACTCATATTTCTATCAGGGGCTGTCGGTAAATTCGTGGAAGATTGCAATGAACAGCGACGACACCTCCGGGGCTTCAACCAACTGTTGGAGTGACCATTTCATCAGGTTAGCCTGCACGTTAGTTTTGTATATTGGATGCATAACCTGTGAATTTAATTATGTTTGATTTATAATTGCAACGTAGAACCGAGAGTTAAAGGATTAGGTATATGTTGTTTTCTGTTTATACTAAGAAAGTATCCTATAGGTTCACTTTGCTGAAGATTAACCTCATGTCGATTATATCTGTTAAAGTGAAAGAGAAATTTTTGTAAACCAGCATAGATTTCTTTTATAGATCTTTGTATTTTATGTGAATTACAGACATCTGCATTTTACTTTTTTTTTTTTTTTTTTTAGTTCTTGAACCTTCTTCAGACCAGCGTCGATCTCCTTTGTAGATCTCGGTGTCTTATGGGAAATTGCAGATCTCTGTGTTTTATCCAAATTCACAATTTTCAAGACTGCCCATTTTTAAAATTCTTTAAAAAAATATATATTATATGTAGATCTGAAAATCGCAGAACCTCTTATGACCTTGAACCCTGTGTGTAATGTTGGATGGGCATCTCTGTTTATTTTCACTGCACACCGAATCGTGTCTTGTAATCCCTAGCCTTCATATTTCTTTTACAATGATTGAAATCATATCTCTGCTTTTTATTAGATCTTAAAAGTCTCTGCTTTTTAAATTGTTTATACCCTGTCTCATTTAAAATGTGAACACACAGAACCTGGCGCAGACCCTCTTATCACTGTTTTAGTAATTTGTGTGCACAGGATATCTCCCACAGTGATCGCTCAGATCACTGGTGCAAATCTCTTATCACTGTTTTATTTAATTTGTGTGCACGGGATGTCTCCCACTGTGATCATTGAGGTCGTTGGTGTAAACCCTTTCTAGTTACTGTTTATTTGATGTTGGAAATTCTCGGGCATGACCAAATCTTCTTTTCCATGGAAATTTTAATCAATCTGCACTTTTATTAATTCCCTGTTCTGTCAATTTTCATAAAATCGATTTAGCATGATCAAATCTTGTTTTCCATTGAGATTTTAATCGATCTACTGTATCCCTTAATCTTTGTTCTGTCAGATTTGAGAAAATCGATTTAGCATGATCAAATCTTGTTTTCCGTTGAGATTTTAATCGATTGTATCCCTTAATCTTTGTTCTGTCAGTTTGGGGAAATCGATTTTTGCATGACCAAATCTTGTTTTCCACGGAGATTTTAATCGACCCGCGCTTTTATTAATTCCCTGTTCTGTCAGTTTTCATAAAATCGATTTAGCATGATCAAATCTTGTTTTCCATTGAGATTTTAATCGATCTACTGTATCCCTTAATCTTTGTTCTGTCAGATTTGAGAAAATCGATTGAGCATGATCAAATCTTGTTTTCCATTGAGATTTTAATCGATCGTATCCCTTACTCTCTGTTCTGTCAGTTTGGGGAAATCGATTTTTGCATGACCAAATCTTGTTTTCCACGGAGATTTTAATCGACCTGCGCTTTTCTTAATTCCCTGTTCTATCAGTTTTGGGGAAATCGATTTTAACATGACCAAATCTTGTTTCCCATTAAGATTTTAACTGATCTACACTTTTATTAAATCTCTGTTCTACTCGTTTTGGTAATGATCTGATTCGTATTCTGGAATTTATCTGTGTTGGAATTATAGATATATATATCTCTGTTTTAAATCGCATTCTGGAATTTAAAGATTTATTGAAACCGTTGATAGGTATCCCGATATGAATCTCAATCTAGATTATAATTTGTGTTAAAAAGAAAACGCTGATATCCAGTTGTTTTTTTTTTTTGCTGTCTGTGTATGAAAAAATTTGATCAAATCGATTGGGTCTTTACCATCCTTGATCTGCGTGAGAATCCTCCCTCTAAAAGATCCGCGTAATTATTTATGTATTTATTTATTTCTCTCCTCACTGATAGTTAAAAACCCTAATCAACGGAAGACTCACCGAATTAGTGATCCTTCACTCGTTCTACTTAAGACAAGTGTATGAATGTCCTCGTTGAGTAGGTACCCCTCCTCGGATTCTTGATAGGAGTTTCCACGCGACGAACATGGCCTACCGATAGAAAAACTCGGGACGATAGACTTCAGTGCATTTATAACGTTGTCTGTTGGTTATTCTTATTAACATAACGAATTGCTTGTGTACGGATGGAACTCTGCCGAATTAAAAGGTGTGGATATTCACAATAATTATAAACCTGTGAAATCTTGATGACTCCAGATAGCGTGCACTGCATTTTCGGTTGCTATCTCCTTTCTTGTTGTTAACGTCTTAGTGGATATTCAAGTTTTATCACTATTATACCACTCTATTGTTGGCTTGACTGAGTGGGAGACATGTAATTTAAGGATAGATAACATCTACGAATCTCTTGTAGACATTCTATTGGCTTTCCCAAAAATCATGGTGATAAATTTTATCTCATTCGAGGCGTTACTAAACTCATAGTCTAGCTGTTTAGTTATGTGAAAATTTGTTTTTATATAAAATAAGAACTCCTTATAATTGCTCGAATTATAGTTTTATAAGGAAATAGCTTTAAACTATTATATATATATATAAACGTCCATTCCTTAAATGGTTAATAGGAACATCATTCTGAAACCATGGACAACAATAGTGGATTCCTTATCTTCTAACCTGTTGCTTAACGGATCGGAGCCTTACTAGTTTTATCTCTGTATACTATTCGATCTGGATGTGCAGTAATAAATTTACTTTCATCCTAAAATCGCAGTCAGACCCAGTATTTCGATTGCCGATACCATCTGTCGTTTCCAGGATGACTTCTCCTTAATTGATACATTCCATCCGATAGCCCTTCTTGAATATTACCTGACATCTGGTCGAAAAGCTCTGTTGGGGAAGTATGAGTGGCAACCAATTTAAGCATGGCATAGACTGCCGCAAATATGAAGAAATCCATCACATCTCTTAAATTACTGAGATTGTGGCATTCAATAAAATTACTCTTTTAAATCAAGTGATAAGTTGAACATCCGAGAAACCATAGTATTGATCTTATGGCTAACACGTCAATAAGTATGACATAATTATAACATCGAGTGGCATATGGAATTATAACATATTTTAACACGTCAAGAAGTATGACATAATTATAACACCGAGCGGCATATGGAATTATTATATATATTTAAGATGAGTTGTGATTAGAATTATTATAATGAGTTAAGAGTTAGTATTATCCACATCTTCATACGTTGAGTGGAATTCATACATGTTCTTATTCCATATCTCTTTATGGTATGGTTGAAAAGTTAAATGTATTATTACATTTTATAATACATTATTATAATTATAAAAACTAGTCGAAAGATGTTCTTATTTCATATATCTCTATGGTATGGTTGAAAAGTTAAATATATTATAATTACATTTTATAATACATTATTATAATTATAAAAACTACTTGAAAGATATTTTTTTTCATATCTCTTTACAGTATGGTTGAAAAGTTAAATGTATTATAACATTTTATAATACATTATTATAATTATAAAAACTAGTTGAATGATATTGCAATATTTCTCATTTATGCAATGACATGAAATGGATGATAATGTATGGTATGTTCTTATTTCATATTCCTTTATGGCATGTTCTTATTTCATATTTCTTTATGGCATGGATGAAAAGTTAATGTATTATTATATTTTATAATACCTTATTATAATTATAAGATTTAGTTGAAAGATATTGTAATATTTTTTATTTATGCATGATAGTATAAAGTAGTGTGATATTACATATTTTTTGGGGGATAACTGGAAGTAGAAGAAAGATTAATATTTTGTCTATATTTTGTACTTTCTTATGTAATTTGAAAAGTTAAATGTATTATTATATTTTATTTTATATTACGTTTATGTGATGAAATGAATTAGGTAAATTTAGGATAATGCATCACCATATTTCATATTTCGTTAATGGGATAGAAAGATGTAAAGGAAAGGTTAATGCCTTGTTTATAGTTCATAATTCTTTTATGAGATACTATGAAAGGCTAATGTATTATTATCTTTATACTACGTTTATAGGATAATATGAACTGGTTGAAAGATAAGATACTGTTACGATATTTCTTGATGTTATAAAATGAACTAGATGAAAAGTTAACACATGCCTATATTTCACAGTTCACTTAGAGGATTGTAGGTTGTAAGATTAAAGACATAGCCTTCCTTTTTGTCAAATTGTACCCTTAGGGTTTTCGTTTGCAAGTGTTACTTATTTAAGATATATTTCAACTATGATAGAGATCCTTGCCAATTCACATATGGAATAATTGTTCCAGAACAAATGCTTTGGAAAGCCAAAGAACTATAACTTAGGAGTAGACACTTATAGTATAAAAAAAAAAAATCATTCATTAACTACGAGCATTAAATTGTCGAATAGAGATGGTATCAATAACGTAAAATTGTATTTTAAGAAAAATCTACTCGGAGAAAGGAACAAAGACCAACGATATTTTAAACCTTTTTCTACATAGCCATGATGAGAAAACAAGTGGACGGATATAATCGGTGGATTTGCTGAATGATGAAAAATTGATCAATTTTAAATGATAAGACACCAAGATGCTCAGATTGACGAGACTTTGATGGATTGTCGAGGAAGAGAAACCAACTTAAAATTTGAAAACGAGATATCAATGTGTTCGGTATGATCACCTGAACTCAACGACATGCATTTTGCATTATGACAAAACCATTTATGAAAACTCATGACTACGAACTTGAAATTTAACCATGGTATCGAAATGGTCAAATGAAGGCAATGTTTCGTAAAAAGAAGTATGGAGACGATTAGCATAATAAATCGAACGCAATGAAGCTAACCTTAGGTCATAATCAAACATGATAAAATGACAACTAGCCCTCGAGATGGAACTTGATGGGGTTAAGAAGACACTTTGTGCGACTTGATGAATCTGTTAAAGTGGTCCTATGACAACATAAACAGAGATAAGGGAAATACATGATAAGCTCATGGAGCTGAACATGATGATACTAATGACAAGAATAAGTGATATCGAAAATCTAGTTGGGACTGACAGTTATTGAATGTATTATCGAATTGATATTATACACAATTATGATTGAGTTCCTGAGAATGTATTGGAACCATGTTGGAGGAAAAAAAATAAAATAATAATGATTAGAACCACTTGTGCTTATGGCCATGATTGTTGGAGAAAAATAGAAGGGAATGGAAAGAAGATGATAATAGGAAATTAAGATAAAGCTTAGTGTCGAAAGTACAAGAACAAAAATTAACTTCAGGATGAAGTTCTATTTAAGAGGGGGTGTATGTAATGCCCCTGGAATGACTGTGGACCTTAAGGGCACCTGTTAAGTGATCCTCCTAAACAACTTTGATAAAGTGGTCTCTTGAGCCTTGTTATGTCTTAAATGATTGAGGAAAACCTGAAGATGTGAATGATGATAATAATTGATAAATGAATTAAGGAATTAAATTATATTGTGTGGGGTGGGATAATTGATTGATTACATCTTGCTTAATGATTAGCACGGATTGATCAAGTCAAGTGTAGTGGGACATTTATAGTCCTAGCTGTGCGACTTGGGAGGACGCAACTGAGATGCGTCATAGATTTCCGCATTTATTTTGAACTTCGGGACAAAGTTCTAAATAAGTAGTGGTGTATGTAGTGCCCCTAGACTACTGTAGACATTGACGGCACCTGCTGAGTGACCCGACTGTTTGAAACATTAATAAAATAACCCTATGATTTTATTTTGAGTATATTTATGATTACGATTGATTGATATATGTGCATTTCGGTAGTTATTTTGAATGGACGATTTCATGTTGTTTAACAATTAACTTTGATATGAAAACTATACATATGAATGATGCTTAACGACTAGTTGTGCAATTGATTATGTGATTAGACGAATGAGTAACGATTGAGTAAACTATAGATGCTTAATGAAGCAACAGATTTATAAATCAAATTGTGATTATTGAGGACATTGCTACTAATTTACGTTTGTGAGAAATGTGTGTAGCAACAGGTGAAATGGTTCACCGAAGGACACACAAAGGAATATGAAGGGTCGTAGAGTACAGGTAAATCACACACAGGGAGAGCGACGACGATGTCGAATTCTGACGGAATACCACGCTTGAGCAGATAAGCACTGATCCGCTTGCTCAAGAGCAAAGCGTGAGGGCGTACGAGGTGGGCCACGACGGAGCTGGTCACGTACGAGTTGGGGGGCACGCAGTGAGAACGGACTCACTCCTCAGCACCATTAGTCCCTAATAGCGTGTAGACGGAGGATAGAAGGTAACGGCTCTTGAAATTCCTACATTAATTTCCCGCAAGTCAAAACGAAAGGATGATGGCAGAAGGGCCCGACAGTGTGGTACCCTGTCGAGAACGGAAAGAGTGGACGCAAGGACCCAATGACGTGGTACCTTGCCGAAGAATGGAAACTACGAATGACTGGACCCGACGGAGTGGTGCCATGTCGGGCAAATGAAATTAAGGAATGGGGAAGCCCAACGACGTGGCACTGGGGTCCTAGTGAAAATGCTTGTTAAACTTAACTGCATAAAAGCATATAAGTTTGCAACTAGAGCATTACTTAGAAATGCATTTGAGTACTTTAGGCATTTGCACATAAAAGAATATTGTGAGCATTTAAAATAATATAAATCCTTATTTTAGGAGCAAAGTAGAATCCTAAGCATGGACTCCTAGTCAACTCCACTTACACCTCAAAACTAGGAGTTAAGTAAAATATCTAGGGGACAAACATGAGCAATCTTAGGAATGATGGTGCAACTCCTAGAAAAACTAACACATGTATGGGTGAGTATTATTAAATTGAAAATTTAATAAAATATGTATTTATGCATGAAGCGACATGTGTCGCATGGAATGTTCATTTAAAAGGAAGGCTTTGGGAATGGGTAAAGCACCTAGACCCTGGATGACTATCGTAATTTTGAGTTACCTCACGACTTGCTGCTATTGAGGGTTTGGCTGGAAACTTTGGTGGGGGGGAATTCCAAGCTGAGTTTCCCAAGTGAGTGTGTGAGCTCTATGACCCAAAGCTCGGGGGAGGCCATGCGACTGAAAGCATGAGCCTATGGTTGGGTGGCAAAGCTAACGGTTGCTTCGCCAATGGTTAAACGAGCTTTTGCTGGAGGGGCACAACGAGCGAAGCGGACGTCAAGGGAAAGCAGGATCGGACTGACAACGACAACCACTCCTCCAACAATAGATTCAGGTACATTGTATTTTTGTTAGTTCTCAAATTTGACAAGTTTTATTCATAATTATGCATCATAATGGTTATATTGTGTTTTAAGCTTTTAATAATTTTTAAGTAAGTAAGTCCAAAAAGGGGGGTCCCTACAAAGGACAAAACTTATTGAAGATATATACATATATGGGTAAAAACGTGAAGGTGGGTAACACTTTCGTGAGAAACTAGTGCAAAATCGTCTTAGCGGAGGTTATTTGGACGAATAATAAATATTATTCGGCCGAATAATTTTCATTATTCGGCCGAATAATGTAGAGGTTATTCAGCCGAATAACCACTAACATTTCTCCGTTCCATTTAACGGCTATCCTTGAAATGTGTGCAAACCGCTGCCGGACGGAAAAAAAAATTCGGGTGGTGGTTTATTCGGCCGAATAATTGTTCGGCCAAATAATTGTTCTGCCGAACAATTATTCGGCCGAACAATTATTCAGCCGAACCATTATTCGGCCGAATAATTGGTCGGCCGAATAATGTTTTTGCATAAAATCCCGGCCTCGACTGCCATTTGGCATTTTGCGCTGGAAATACCTGGACCCCGCAAGCGGGCCCGTAGTTGTGTTTCGCCACCCTTCGTTGCCGACGCCGCTGTTGCTTCACCCCTATCGCTTCTCGTTTTTCTGTTGATTATGCAACCCTTCCGCTGCTTGCTCGTCATCTGTTGCTGCATGATCAGGTTCCTTCTCTGTTGTTGTTTCCCATCGCGGCTGTGGAAGCTGCTTTCGGTGGCGAGGGTGTCGGGCGGATCTGTAAGTGACAAGGGTGCTGGGCGAATGTTGTGTTCGTCGACGGTTGTGCTGCGTGGATCTGTTCTCGGCGTAACGACGAGGAGCCAACGGCTACCAGTGTAAGTTATTGTTTTTTGCTGATTTTGGTTTTTGAATTTGAAGTTTGATGTCTATACAGTCTCTCTGTCTGTAACGGTTTGATGAAATGTGCTTTGTTGGTAGGATTGTTCGTTTGTTTTTGCGGTGCTGTTATCGGTGTGTCGTTGGTGTTTCGGTTTTCACGTAGGATTGACAGTTAAATTGAAGGTATGTTTTATTGTTGAGTTGTTTTGTTTTGATTTTGTTATCCTATTTTTATAGTTTTTAGTTGCCAACATAATCTGGTGTTGTGTGAAGGAAATATTTGATGTTTGGAGAGTTGGTGGTCTGAACCGCCGAGGCTTCGTGGATTGGAAGTCTTTTCGCTAGTTGTTTGGGTGACAGGTATGTATCGATTCGCGAAATTAGTTTGTTTAGTTTTTTATTTTTAATTTTTTGTTCGTCATTTCAGTCTTTATTCCCTTAACATGAACTATGTTCATGAACTCTCTTCATGAATAGTGTTCATGAACTATGTTCATGAACAGTGTTCATGAACTCTGTTCATGTTCGTCAATAGAGTTTGTGAACTCTGTTCATGAACATAGTTCATGTTCATGTTCATGAACTCTGTTCATGAACTCTGTTCATGAACAGTGTTCATGAACAGAGTTGATGTTCATGAACTCTGTTCATGAACAGTGTTCATGTATGTTTCATCATATTAGCATCGTTGTGTGCCATATTAGTGCAGTAGGGCATCATTTTTGCGCAGTACTAACATCAAAATATGAAACTTTGTAAATACTTTACATCATACTTGCATCGTGTTTGCATCAAAAGTGTATGTTTCTTTCCATTGGTATGATAGTGTATCATATTAGCATTGTAGTGTGCATCATACTAGCATCAAAATATATAACTTTTAAATTAAATCATAAAATAGTCATGTAAATTTTATTGGTTGTGTTCTTGAACAGAGTTAAAGAAATCTGTTCATGAACAGAGTTCTTTAACTCTGTTCTTGAACAAAGTTCCCTAATTATGTTTTTTATGAATATTATGTAATGTTTGTTTATTGAGATATAGATTAAAATCATAAGTGATCGATGAAAAATTTGTAAGGTTACTATACTATTACAATTAACTGCGTTATACTTTTTATCTGATTATGAAATGATTATTAATATTATCTTTATGGTGCAATAGTAGTGCTCTTAGAGTGTTAGGGGAGGAATTCACAAAAAAAATAACTTATACAACTTTAGGCACCTCTACATTTGTTATGCACCTCTACAATTAACTGTGTTATAATTTATATTTGATAATGAAATGACTATTAAGTATATCTTTACGTTGCAATAGTAGTAATGGTAAGGAATTTTAGTTAATTAATTAGAGTTAGGAGAGGGACTTACAAAAAATATTAGCTTATACTACTTTAGACACCCTTGCATTTTGTTGTAGTTTTTTATAAGATATGGCTTTATGCTTGTAGGATAAACATGTACAATTTCAATTTGTTAATGTTTGTGTAAATTTAGAAATCATATCAAATGGAAAGAGTGGATTCTTCGAGGGGAAAGCGTAGGAGGTCATCACATTCTTCAGGAATTGGTGTTCCAATTGGTAGTCCAAGGTTGTCAAATTCACCGCGTGGTTCGAGTTTATTGTATGGGTAACAGTCATCTGATCACCAACGAGTTGATAGGGGTACAAATGATTCTCCTTTGTCATTTGATGGAGAGCGTGGATCTCAACCTTCTGTTGGTATGAACATTAATGTTTAATTGAATGTATAATTTGTATTTTTGTGTGTTTTGAACTTTTGGACAAGGTTAACTCTTCACTATGGCTATATTTGAAGCAGAGCAAGGTTCAGAAGATGTCCGTAATTCGACAGAGCGAGACGAAGATCAAGTTAGGATTGTAGATGATGGAATAGGTGTGGGTGCAGAGGGTCCTGAAGATCCTCTTAGAGCGAGGATGACATATGTTCCACTGGCTGAGGGTTGTACACCCATATCAACTTATCCGTCTGATTTACCTGATGAGCTTCCATGGCAAGGTGTTGAGCAACAAACTATCCTTGAAAGTTGTAGATCCCACTATGACAGGTTGAACAATGATCTTTGTTCTTTAGATCTCCCTCCAGAGAGCCGACAAAGTCTAGAGACTGTTTTGGGGTCTTTGCACAAATTCATTGATGCATATGAGGAACTTGGACCAACTACGAATGGTTTTGTTCATTTGATGCACATGCGAAGGGAACAAGTTATGGGTCCAGACAAGTGGGAGGTTGTGAAGGAGAGAGTTACTAGAGAACAAGCCAATTCAATGTTTAATTTCAAAGAAGGCCTTAAGCGAAAAATGTTGAAAGTGCAATATTTCAAGCATCCTCAAATTGCACATTTAATATATGATCGGTTTCTTGCAGCTTATGGTCGATTGCCATGGAATGATGAGGTTCCTAATTATTTTGCTAGATTTTTCTATGTAGAGTTTTTTTTAGGTATGAAGCCAAACTATACTGATGTTCCTTCTGACTTTTATGGAGTTGGAAAGGGTCGAATATATAATCGAAAAGGTGCTCTCAGAGACCCTACGACTCTTCAACCTCCACCTAGGCTTGTGGCTTTAAGATCAGAGATGGAGCCCACATCCCAATTAGGGACAGTTGCAAGGGAATCGGTAGGTGATGGTTTAGCGTTAGCTCTTGTTGGAGTAGAAGTGGGTTTGGGTCAAGAGAAGGCTCGTGCTACTGTTCGTCAAATTTTTTTTTATAAGACGAATGACGAGGTAGATGCATTGAGCATCGATGATCTCAGGGCTTATGCTAAGTCTTGTCGAGATATAGCTTCAGATGTGTTATCCAATGACACATCGAGTATGGGAGAGGTTTGTTGATTATGCTATGACAATTTATTTGATTTTTTATTATTCATTTTGAATTGAATTTTTTGCTACATAGTAATAAATATACTAAGCATTTATGTATTTTGTTTGCAGTTTTCTAGAATGTTAAATGCACATAATTTTCGAGTCTCCAGTAGTCAAATGAAGAGCAACCTAGTCAAAATGAAGAGCGTTTTGGAGAGGTATTTTAATTATAATATTTATGATTGAACTTGATTTTTGTTTGTTTGTTTGAATTTTAATAAATATCAATGTATCTTATTGTTAATTTGACTTATCTATGCAGGTTTCTTTAGATTCCAACTTTTTAGATGATTTACCATCTCTTGTGAGCTAATGATTTTAATTTTTTTGTTTTGGTTTTAAGTTAATTGCTTAATTTATTATATGTATTTAAGTTATGTTTTAGTCATTAACAAAATTTAAATTTTAGGGGAGAGACCATTTGGAAATTGGGGGTGAAGATGTGGGGTCTTTAATGAATGCGGATATTGGCACCGAGGTAATTTTGTTGAACTAGAAATGATCTTTGATATAAGTTTAATGTTTTAAATTTTTTGGATTTATTTGAAGATTGTTTGCATGCTTTAGGATTCATAAATTACTTTTGTACATGTTGCAGCTTGGCTCTTTGAGATCCTTTGGAGCCAAAGGGAAGGCTCTAGTGCAAAAAAGTGGTGGACATGCATTCAAAGAATTTGATGTACGACTTTTTTAATAATTGAATTGTATTTTTAGTATAAGTTTAATATTTTAATATCTTGAATTTAGTTTAAAATTGTTTAAAGAATTTATGATCTAGATTTATAATTTGTTTTTCTGTGTATTGTAGGTTGAGTTGAGTCCCAGGGAAGGTCCTAGTGGAAAATAGTGGAAAGATATTGGTCCAGATGGACAGTGGTTCAGACTTTATTGTTTTTGTTGATATATATATATTGTAGTTCAGACATGAAGGGTATTTATTTTTTGATTATACATACATGTACATTGAACTCACATGTTCATTAACTTTTTTTGGATTATATATGAGTACATGTTAATTATTTTTCGTTTGGTAAAATGTTTAAAATATGTTTTGAATGAATGTTTAAAATGTTTTGATAATGTTTATAATGTGTTTTGCATGAATGTTTAAAATGTCTTGATAGGTGCAATCTAAAGTTAGGAAATGTTGAATGATGAGAATGGATGTTATAAAGTTGGGAAATGTTGAATGATGAGAATGAATGTTATGGAAGAATGAATGTTGGAAAAGAATGAATGGGAAGTGTTAGGAATGTTTAAAATGTTAATTTCTAAGTTAGGAAATGTTCAATGTTGAGAATGAATGTTATGATAAGAATCAATGTTGGAAAAAAAATGAATGGGAGGTGTTATGGAAAAAGGAATGTTGGGAAAGAATGAATGGGAGGTGTTATGGAAGAAGGAATGTTTTCAATTTGTTATGTTGAGAATATATGTTATTAAAATGTTGTTATGATGAAACATTGAAACATT
Source organism: Larix kaempferi (assembly GCA_027924585.1). Taxonomy (NCBI): domain Eukaryota; kingdom Viridiplantae; phylum Streptophyta; class Pinopsida; order Pinales; family Pinaceae; genus Larix; species Larix kaempferi. The sequence goes on from BSBM01001346.1 coordinate 13,788,776, forward strand.
TGATAGGTGCAATTTAAAGTTTGGAAATGTTGAATTTGTAAAAAAATTTCATTCTGTTATGTTAAGAAATGTTATGAAAAGAATGAATGTTGAGAAAGTGTTGAACCATAAGAATGAAGGTTTAAAATGAACTAAGAAATGGGATGCTAAAATGTAAAGAAATGAAATGATAGGAATTTTTGATAGAAAATGTACGAATTGTTTGATAAAAGTTTCAATTTTTTGGGAGTTTGATTCATATGTAAATTTTAAATTTTAATTAATGTTGTTCATATGTTTATTGTTTGATATGCATATGTAAATTTCAAAATTTAACTAATGTTTTTCATATGTTCATTGTTTAGGTACTTTGTAGTTCGGGAATTTCTAAATGTTGAAATCATGGCAAATGGGGATAATGATTTTTTGTTTTTTAATCACAAGTGAGGATTTCCGGATTGTGAAGCTTATGCTATGTTAGAGCAATGAATTTTAGACAACAATTCGATGAATTTTTATCGATTTGTTGTAAATAATCATTGCTCTAATTTAGCATAAGCTTCACAATCCAGGAATTCTTGTTTGTGATTAAAAATCAAATGATTGTTATCTTCATTTGCCATGATTTCAGTTATGTGAACTTACATGTGAGAGATATATTATTTTTGTGCAACAATCATATATTTAAAAATTATATAGATGAACAACTTGTTTTAAAAAATTCATTTAGATCATATTTATGGTGAAGTATATTAAAGAAACATGTTCGCTGAATTAAAAGAATACAAAATTTAATAGGTTTTTTTGTGATTTTTCGTTGGCATCAATCAATCAAAAGTAAAAATTCGGGGCGGAGTGGGGATAGCCACATCCGTTATCTCATCCCTTAGTGGTCTAATATACATATGGGGACCCGAATAAAGTACTTTTGAATTTCCAAATTATATTTGAATTCATTTTTAAGCATGTTAAAGTACAACCATTTAAGCTCTTATGTTAGTTGTCATTCAAGAAAATATTCATAAAAACTCAATGAAAAAATATACTGTGCACAACAATTTTGATACATGGACAAAAAATATATTGCACACAACAATTGACATCCACAAAAATATAGATCAATTTATTTTTGATATGTAGTTAAAAACATCGCAATGGAATTCCATCTTGTAGTGCCCCTAGACTTGTGTAGACATTGAGGGCACCTGCTGAGTGACCCGGCTGATTGAAACATTAAGTAAAAAACCTTTTAACCTTATTTTTTTAGTATGTGTATCTGAACTTTTGAGGTAAATGAATAATTGCATATGTTAAACGATTAGCTATGACTATGGAAAATTATGTTGATGGATAATGCTTAATGACTAGCTGTATGGTGATTATGTATTTGGCGACGAAATGTATATTTGATAAGATGAATGAGCAGTTTGAATAAATCATAAATGTTTAACAAATGCTAGAGTTAGAAACTAGATGATGATTGTTGAGAACAGTGCTACTAATAAATTGTTGTGAGAAGTGTGTGTAGAAACAAGTGAGACGGTTCACCAACGGACACACAAAGGAACATGGAGGGTCGTAGAGTACGGGTAAATCACACACAGGGGAAGCGATGACGATGTCGACTTTCGACAAGAATACCACACATGAGCAGATAAGCATTGATCCGCTTGCTCAAGAGGAATGCGTGAGGGCGTACGAGGTGGGCCACGACGGAGCTGGTCACATACGAGTTGAGGGGCGCGCAGTGAGAACGGACTCACTCCTCAGCGCCATTAGTCCCTAGATAGCATGTAGACGGAGGATGGATGGTAACGATTCCTAAAATCCCTACAAGAGTTCCCGCAAGTCAAAACGGAAAGATGGTGGCAGAAGGGCCCAACGATGCGGTACCCTGTCGAGAACGGAAAGAATGGACGCAAGGACCCAACGATGCGGTACCATGCCAAGGAATGGAAACCATGGATGATTGGACCCGACGGAGTGGTGCCATGTCAGGGAATTTAAAATTAAGGAACCAGGAGCCCAACGGCGCGGCATCGAGATCCTAGTGAGTTTGATTGTTAAATTAAACTGCATAAAAACTTAGGAGAATAACACTAGATTATTACTTAGCAAATGCATAACAATAGCTAAGACATTTGCACATGAATAGTTATATTTTGTTGAGCATTTAAAATAATAGAAATTATTATTTAGGAGCAAAATAGATTAGACACCTAGTCAACTAAAAGCTAGGAGTTGATTAAAATATCTGGGGGACAAACTAGAGCAAACTTAGGGATGTAGGTGCACTTCCCATAGAAACTGACACTTGGATGGGTGAGTGTTTTAATTAAATAAATTATTAAAAATATTTAATTATGCATGAAGCGACATGTGTCGTAGGAGATTTCCCTTTATAAGGAAGGCTTAAGGAATGGGTAAGGGGGCCCATAATTTGGACGATTGTCGTAATTTTCGAATGCCTCAAAGACTTGCTGCTATCTAAGGGTTTGGCTTCGAAATCCTGGTGGGAAGGGAATCCCAAGCTGAATTTTTGAAATACTTGTGTGAGCTCTACGACCCAAAGCTCGGGGGAGGCCATGCGACTGAAAGCATGAGCCTATGGTTGGGTGGCGAAGCTAACGGTTGCTTCGCCAATGGTTAAATGAGCTTTGCTGGAGGGATCCTACGGAAGATGCAGACAACAATGGACCAGCTGGATCGGGTTGACAGGTTAAGGTTTTGCTTATTTTTGTTAAGTTATTCACTCTTTTATTTTATTTTTCCAATAACTATAATTGCTAATTTGTTTGTATGAAGTTATTAAAGTTTCAGGTTCAGTTCAAGGGGACCCTAAAGGAGGGGTCTTACATTTGGTATCAGAGCCGATCGAGCCTTGAGGGCACCAGACTCATATTATTCAGAGGTTGACGGTATCTTCGTTGAAGCTGGATTGATAGGATAGCTGAATCAGCCGCGACTACAATGGTCTTCCCATCTCGAATTTGACAATCTAATCAGGTTCAATGTCTTTCAAGTTTTGTTTTTCTTTATCAGTATTTGGATGGACACTCTAATTTTATTGCAAAAGGAGAAATTGAAGATTCGATCCAGTTCTAGTATGAAACTGTTTCCTTTTTATGCGTTTATAAATATAGATCCCTGTATGCTATGATGAGGAAGACGAACCCTTAGGTATGAACAGATCCATTCATTTTATATTTAAAACTCTGTTTCAGTCTGTATATTTTAGATCGCTGCACTATGGATTGGTCGGTTGACATGGCAATCTCAGATTTTAGATTGAATTTAATTTGAATTAAAATCCTCTGGGGTTTCCATTCTGCATGACGATCTCAGGTTTTAATTTGAATTAAAATCCTCTGTGGTTTCCACTCCGCATGACGATCTCAGGTTTTAATTTGATTTGATTAAAAGTTCTGTGTTTCCCCATCACTAATAGCAATTTCAGATCTACATTGATTATTTCGATTTTAGATAGTCTCCGTATTCAATTCAGAAATGGAAGGGCGTTTTTTTTTCTTAGAATTTATAATGTGGATGTATTTCGATTTTTAAAGGGTCTCTGCACTCTATTGAAATTTGGGATGACGTGTTTTCAGAATTCAAAATTTTGAAATTTTGAATCGTGATTCTGCTCCTTCAAAATCTGTCATTTTCCATTTAGTGATCCAGAATTGCTTTCGATTGGAATTTAATTTATTTTAAATTTCGTTTGCAATCCAATGACGTTTCTAGATCTTCTATCAGAAATCGAGTGGGCATAAATTATTCCAACTCTGTTGTAATCCACTTAGTATTCCAGAATCGTTATCGATTGGAGTTTAGTTTTATTTTAGATTTCGCTCCCAATCTATTTTGGCATTTCCAGATCTCTTAAGACGATCCGTGAAATTGCTCTTTAAATCTCTGTGTTGATCTAGACGTTTCCAGAATTCTTTTAGCAATTTGATTTTACCATTATTCGATGTGTATCAAACTCTCACTTAACGTTTTCCTGAGTTTGCAGTTACGAATTGAATGAGTCTTCTTATTCCCGGTATATCGATCTTACTTAGCATTCCCAGAGTTCATAATCATGAAATATCAATGCTGTTTTCCATTTCCCTGCATATCCATTTCCACCATCTATTAACTTTTCCCCAAATTTCTGTAACGATTTTTTTTTTCTTTGCACATTATTTGGAAAAAGAATGGCGTTTATTAAAATTCGAACTAGTCATTGTATTTGGACTTTTAATCTCTCTGTGTATTAATTGGAGGATTCGAACAACGTTTTTCCAGGATCGGTGATGCGTTGTGGTTATTCATTAGAGATTCTGCGTATTCATTTCGTGATTAAAATCGACCCTCCCAAGATCTTGAGATGATTACAGATTGCCTTTGCTTTTATTTCTTGCAAACCGATTTTTTTTTTTTGGGCAACTTATCCAGAATTATGATCTTGAAATGCAACTATCTTTTTAATCTCTGCAAAACATTTCCAGAATTATGATCTTGAAATGTAATTGTCTTTTTAATCTCTGCAGAACATTTCCAGAACTATGATCTTGAAATATAATTGTCTTTTTAATCTCTGCAAAACGATTTCAGAATTATGATTTCGAAATGTAGTTGTCTTTTTAATCTCTGCAGAACGATATCAGAATTATGATTTCGAAATGTAGTTGTCTTTTTAATCTCTGCAAAACGATTCTTAATGTGGTTTGTGAAAAATCCCTGAATTCCCATTTCAAGCCAAGTCGATCTGAGTATTGAATTTACTCTGCTAAACGCCTTAAGCCAACGATTTGAGTATCCATTATGCTAAAACACCAGAAGCCAAAAACGATCTGAGTTGTTATACGCCAGATTTTAATGGAGAACGCAAATTATTCTATGTGTGGGATCTTAGTAACTCAATGTATGGTTGTTCTAAACCTCCATATCAAATTCTTACCCAAACATTCCAGAATTGAAATCACAATTTGATCGTCATTTATCCTCTGTATTGACTCCTTACTGGGCATTTCCAGAATTAAAATTTCGTTTGGATTTTATCAATTCCTTACTTGACGACTCCAGAACGCAGATACATCTCATAATTATCTCTTAAATTTTTGTGTGGATCTGGCATTTCCAGAATTCTTAAAAATCTGAATTTGCCCCTTTTTGCTGTGTGTCAAATTCCCTGTACACCGATTTTTTTTTTTTTTTTAAGCATCTTCAGATTTTCTTTAAAATAATTTGTGAATTCGTTGTGATATTCTTCCTTTTAATTTCAAAAGCCTGCGATATGATCTCAAACTGCAATTGCCTTTTAATCTCTGCAAACCGATTATTAAGGCAATGTTTCCAGGATTCTTGATTTCGATATGCAATTTGTCTTTTAAATCTCTGCAAAACATTTCCAGAATTATGATTTGGAATGCAATTTATCTCTGCATCTAATTCCATTACTGATGGGCGTCTTAGTTCATTCTATCTTTGAAAACTCTCTACATCTAATTCCAGTATTGATTGGCATTCTGGAATCGTATCCTGATCCAAATTCAAATCTATGCCTGTTACTCCAGCTATTAAATGGCATCCTGAATTGTATCTGATCCAATTTTTTTTAACCCAATTTTGATTGGTGTTCTAGAATTAAAAGTATTTGAATCTTAATGTTTGTCACTTGATGTTGAATTGTGCAAGGATACGTTCCATGAATACTCTGCGCAAGCGTTTCATTGAAACTCAGCTCCAGGATTCATTTATTGTTTTAACTCTTTAATTTCATCATTATGGATGTCGATCCATTAGTTACTCCGATCACCCTCTACATCATGTCGAAACACACCCTCTACATCATGACGAAACATTAATTGTCTTATGAAATTTTATAACATGAAATGGAAATATATCCCTGATCTCTAAACCCTGAACCATCTACCTACAACCATATCTAGGATACATAGTCGACACCTATATTCAACAACAGGAATTCTGGAGGATTCTAAGAATCCAAAAAAAAAAACTGGAATTGAACTTGAAAAGCGAACAACCTGGTAGGCTAACTCCCCATTCGGCTAAATCTTCTGCTTGGATAACTCTCCGACTGAAAAACGTAAGTGCTGGTAACATCTGAATTGATTACTTAGTCTGGTGAGATTAATACTCACTGCTAGTGGTGGCAGCGAATAGGGCAGACAGGTGTCAAATGATTTTATAACTGATCGTTACCCTTTTTCTTTATGAAACGAACATACTTGTGTGCACACCGTGTGTGTGATTCATGGATTCATCACTCGATGGAAGGCATCGGATTAATTCTTACCCTTATTTTAATTCATGAACAACTCAGCTAGGGTCTGCGTTGATCCATTTATTTTAAGTTGGTATCATGCATTATGCGGGTTCTATTTATTACAATAATATTAAATATTCATATTTATAATTAAATATATCTAGGAAAATATAAATGAATGGTTACGCTTATTGAGGTATCATTTATATAAAAGGATGACATATAATGTGACCGTATAGCATCCTGTAAAAGGATTATTGAAATATTATAATTCTTTCATAATATAGTTGGAGAAGTTATAATGTATAAATTTATTGAGTAATGTAGTTGAGTTGCAATAACTATGGGAAGATATTGTAAAAATGTTTATAGTTTTTGCATTGAAATATATATCAGTGATATTTATATGTCTAATGGTTATATAAACGTGTGAAAGGCTTATTTGTAAATAATTAGTTTTACTTTTTATTATGGGAAAGATTCAAATTTAGATAGTTATTTTATTATGACAGATTTTAGGTGAATGTCTTGGACGAGCCAATCACTCTTTGAGAGGATTCATATGTACATTGTTATTCTAATAGGAATGAATAGATCTTGTCAATTATACTTGGGGTTATTATATTTAAGTATTGGAGAGAGTAAATAATAATGGAGAGTGACATTATTGAATAATGTTTATCTAAATATAGATTTGTTTAAATAGACTTACATGGTGAAAGTATATGGTGGTTAACATTTAGTTAAATGGGTGCATTATTAAGATATAGATTTGGTTTCAATAAATTGCTTAAGCTATAAGTAAGGATAGGTACCTTTGTCTTGTTATGAATTATCGAGACATGAAGCAGGTATTCCCTTATTTATCTTAATACGACATTTATTATTATTATTATTATTATATAATTATATTATATTATATATATGTTGTGTACATTAAGGACCTAGCATGAAAGTTTACAAAAAAAAAAAATCACATGCTCAATTGGAAGGTCCCTACATTTCCTAGATCATACTTAGAAAAAGGGTTTAAAGCCTCAATGAATGTGTAGGAATGTTGGATTATTTAAATTGGTACATAGTTAGAAGCTTAAGTCTCAGCTTTTATAAACTGTGACGATGCAAAATATTGGGTCACATGTTTATTAAATTAATAGTGGTTGATTTTAGGATTTATAATAAATTACAGTGATTATGTTTTGTAGCAAATTATATGATGATGAAATCATGTTAGAAGTAGTCAACGTTTGAATTGTATGCATCTATATAGACACGATTATAGTCACAACTATAAGGGACTATGTGATAGTGCAACCCACTAGGAACTTACGATCATTGAAGTTAGTATACACAACGGAATCAATAACATCTTGGGTTTCTATTGATGAAATGAGGTAAGGATGTGATAATCTCGTTAACCTCGAGTAATGATACCTAATGATTAGAACCACGAGTTCTATGGCCATGACTGTTGGAGAAAAATAGAATAGAATGACCTAGAGATGAGAATAGAAACTAAGTAAAGCCTAGCATCGGAAGCACGAGAACAAAAATTAACTTCGGGACGAAGTTCTATTTAAGGGGGGGTGTATGTAATGCCCTAGAATGACCGTGGACCTTAAGGGAACCTGTCAAGGAACCCGACTAAACAACTTCGATATAGTGGTCTCTTGAGCCTTGTTTTATATGTGTGGAGAGGTATAATTGATTGATTACATCATGCTTAATGATTAGCCCTGATTGATCAATTCAAAGTGCAGTAGGACAGTTACAGTCCTAGCTCTGCGACTTGGGAGGATGCAACTGAGATGCGTCGTAGTTTTCCATTTTTATTCTGAACTTCGGGACGAAGTTCTAAATAAGTAGGGGTGTATGTAGTGCCCCTAGACTTGTGTAGACATTGAGGGCACCTGCTGAGTGACTCGGCTGATTGAAACATTAAGTAAATAACCTTTTAACCTTATTTTTTTAGTATGTGTATCTGAACTGTTGAGGTAAATGAATAATTGCATATGTTAAACGATTAGCTATGACTATGGAAAATTATGTTGATGGATAATGCTTAACGACTAGCTGTATGGTGATTATGTATTTGGCAACGAAATGTATATTTGATAAGATGAATGAGCAGTTTGAATAAATCATAAATGTTTAACAAATGCTAGAGTTAGAAACTAGATGATGATTGTTGAGAACGGTGCTACTAATAAATTGTTGTGAGAAGTGTGTGTAGAAACAAGTGAGACGGTTCACCAACGGACACACAAAGGAACATGGAGGGTCGTAGAGTACGGGTAAATCACACACAGGGGAAGCGACGACGATGTCGACTTTCGACAAGAATACCACGCATGAGCAGATAAGCATTGATCCGCTTGCTCAAGAGGAATGCGTGAGGGCGTACGAGGTGGGCCACGACGGAGCTGGTCACATACGAGTTGAGGGGCGCGCAGTGAGAACGGACTCACTCCTCAGCGCCATTAGTCCCTAGATAGCATGTAGACGGAGGATGGATGGTAACGATTCCTAAAATCCCTACAAGAGTTCCCGCAAGTCAAAACGAAAAGATGGTGGCAGAAGGGACCAACGATGTGGTACCCTGTCGAGAACGGAAAGAATGGACGCAAGGACCCAACGATGCTGCAGCATGCCAAGGAATGGAAACCATGGATGATTGGACCTGACGGAGTGGTGCCATGTCAGGGAATTTAAAATTAAGGAACCAGGAGCCCAACGGCGCGGCATCGAGATCCTAGTGAGTTTGATTGTTAAATTAAACTGCATAAAAACTTAGGAGAATAACTCTAGATTATTACTTAGCAAATGCATAACAATAGATAAGACATTTGCACATGAATAGTTATATTTTGTTGAGCATTTAAAATAATAGAAATTATTATTTAGGAGCAAAATAGATTAGACACCTAGTCAACTAAAAGCTAGGAGTTGATTAAAATATCTGGGGGACAAACTAGAGCAAACTTAGGGATGTAGGTGCACTTCCCAAAGAAACTGACACTTGGATGGGTGAGTGTTTTAATTAAATAAATTATTAAAAATATTTAATTATGCATGAAGCGACATGTGTCGCAGGAGATTTCCCTTTATAAGGAAGGCTTAAGGAATGGGTAAGGGGGTCCATAATTTGGACGATTGTCGTAATTTTCGAATGCCTCAAAGACTTGCTGCTATCTAAGGGTTTGGATTAGAAATCCTGGTGGGAAGGGAAGCCCAAGCTGAATTTCTGAAATACTTGTGTGAGCTCTACGACCCAAAGCTCGGGGGAGGCCATGCGACTGAAAGCATGAGCCTATGGTTGGGTGGCGAAGCTAACGGTTGCTTCGCCAATGGTTAAATGAGCTTTGCTGGAGGGATCCTACGGAAGATGCAGACAACAATGGACCAGCTGGATCGGGTTGACAGGTTAAGGTTTTGCTTATTTTTGTTAAGTTATTCACTCTTTTATTTTATTTTTCCAATAACTATAATTGCTAATTTGTTTGTATGAAGTTATTAAAGTTTCAGGTTCAGTTCAAGGGGACCCTAAAGGAGGGGTCTTACACATCTTCAACTATTCGTTCATGGTCACATATGGATAGTTTCCATTTTTTGGTTTTTAACTATTTTTTTGATGGAACTTGTACCAACTTTATTCGAGATGCACATACTAAATGACTATACTGACAACATATAACATCGGGCTCATAATCTTGAAAGTAGACATAATTTTTAGTCATATGCGTCTGCTGAAAAAAATAGCCTTTTAAAATGATGGATCCTCTTTCGTATGTAAATCCGTTGTCGTTGTAGTCCTCCAATAACTTCATTTTTCCTTCAGTGCATCGCATCAAATAATATTTGACATTTTTGTTGTTGTCTACAGGTGCAATCACAGCGAAAACATCTCCTGCGCAAGTTATAATTTGTGTTAGTGTATTTAAATGAATTAAATTAACTATACTTATGGCGATGGACTAGAATGAACAATTAACTTAAAAGTCAAGAACAAGTTTATTACCTTCTCTCATGAGATCTGAAATTCTATCGCCATCAGACGATATTGCTATTTCTTCTGATTCTAATAATTCTACACTTGCCAGTGGCATTTTTCCTTTTGGATTAATCTCTGTGTGTCTCCAAGCTTTTACGTAGTTGTTTGTTATGTTTTCACAAACTTCTGTAGACTCAACATTTTCAATGCAAATATGACAAAAGCATGATTGTTTTCTACTGTCAAATGCAAACACGTTGTGAAATGATTTTGTTTGAATAGAGTGAAGATCTCTAGTCCCATGTATGGTGCTAGTGTCATATGGTATTGACCTATTTATATCTTGGATCCCAACAAGCCAAAAAAACCTACACAATAAATGATGAATCACTTTCAAAGAACAACTTTTAATGTTAGTGTACATGTACTTAAATGTTAGTACATACATTTTTTTAAATTTCAAGAAATAATATAAATTAAAAAAATAGTGGACATACCTGCGCACATCTTTTGATTGTTGATTATAATCATGACTTAGATTTATTTGACACCATTGGACAACCTCTGCAGGTGAATGAAACCGTGCAGAAGAATAGTTCATTTGCCATCTTCGAAGTGCTCTTTTCACGCATGCTCCTGCACCATCATGCTCACCTTTTCCATGCCCAGTTTCAAAGAAATTCCAGCGATGTTTAATGTTGAGCTCTTTATGAAGTCGACATAACCAAAAAAATGATCGTGAAGATTTAAATTGACCCGCACATCCATCAGACCATATCCAATGCTCATTGAATTTGATTTCGCGTTTTTTCAGTGAGTCATAGAAAATATTTTCTATACAATGTTGAACAAAATGTGTATCGTGTGTACGATCATCGCTGATATAGAAGTGATATTCTTTAATCACATCTCGATTATCACATGTGCTTTCAATGCCATCAACATCTTGTTGAGAATGTCTATATACAACATGGACAAATATTGAAACTTGGTCAGAGTGATAGTATTCACTCTCTATCTCTTTTTGTGCAGCAAATGTATAGTTTTCAGCAAAATCAACCACCGACAAAATTGTTTCGGGTGGAAAAATTTCACGAGACTGTTTGGAAGATCTTGCCATCATGCTCTATGTGAATGCTGGGTGTATTTATAAATTTCGCTTTCAAATTTTTTGAGAAAATCTGTGATGCATATCTTGTCTTCTAGCAAATCAATTCTTTTGGAATGTGAATCACTAGAACTTGTACTATAGTTGATGTATTCGTATCTCCTCCAATAAACATTTACATTTGACAACGATTGATCATTATCGATAGGATATTTATTGTGGAATAGCACCAAATTTCCACAATGATGACAATGTTTTCCGTTGACACATTTCTTTGAATAAATACTTCATTGTGATTTCTCTCACATAAAATTTGAGATATGAATTCACGTATCGTCGGCGGAGGTGGTGAATTTGTCCAAAACATTTTACCAAATTCAAGAAACGTGTCATAATATAACTGAAATTGCACATGATAACGGCAACAACATGTATCACGTATAGTAATAGGTCGAACATACCATGGTTTTTGTTGCACAAATGTAGTGATTGATATATTAATTCCACAATGATCTTCCTTGAATTTATTGAACAATTGTACTTGTGGCATGTCCATTATATGTTTTGGTTGGATTTCATATACATTTCATGATATTCTTTTGCGTATCACATCTCTTGAATTTGGTGAAACTCGAGCATGTTCCAACCAATATTCTCGTACAATATCTTTAACACCTGCTCCTAATCTATCTTTGTAACGTTGTCTACAAATAATTGCCCAACAAGCAAGTTCATTATTTTCATCTATTTGCATTCTGAATTTGATATGTTTGTATAATGTCTTTCTTGATGTTCCAACTGCTTTTGCTAGTTCTGTTGTCAAACGTTTTTGTTTAGTACTAGCTGAAAGAATTGCTGTATGAATTGCTTTACGTGCAGCATTGATATCTTTCTTCCTGGATTTTCCAAATTTTTTATTGCATCACCTATTTTTCCATCACATTTTGTTTCAATTTTGACTCTTTTGTCGCTTTGTGAATACCCAATAATGATGTAGCACCTTCTAACTTCTTGGACACTAATAAACATCTCAAAATTTGTGCTTGTCCTGCTATTGAGTAATTCTTGAGAACTTCATCATAAATTTTTGTAGCACGATATCGTGCAACATGTATTGGTAGTTTTTCTCCATATTTGTCACAATCAATGTCTTCTAACATTTCATCATCAATAGTAAAAGTACCTATACATCAAGTTAAATTTAATTTAACATATATCAAAAAATAAAATTCATTATAAAAAAAATGAATTTGGAAAATATATGATATATACATGCCAGGTCCAATTTTTGGATCTTGAACTTGATCTTCAATGTTGACTTCATCGACATTAGCATGTAAATCACTATTTACATCTTCTACAATGTTCTTTTCAACTTCAATTTGTTCTTCTTGTACTCTATTTTCAATTTCCATCTTTTCAACATTATCATGTAAATCTGTATTTATATTTTCAATAGTTCTCTCTTCCGTTTCGGCAACCCTTTGTTTTTTGGCAATATATCTGAGTTTTTGTTTCTCTCTATTATCATCATCATCACGTTTACGATCAGCTTTTCTTTGACGTTTTCTCTTATTGCCCATGGTTGTTTAATCTATAGATGATAAATTAAAGAATCATGTTACTTTATAGTAAAAATAAATAAATTAAGATTTAAAAACATTTACGGAATTTATAAAAACATGAACTGAAATTTACTTTACCTTATAAAAAATTTGTAAGTCTTTTGAAGAAGATTTCTTTGGAATTAACTTTCCTTTGAAAAAACTCTCTGAACAAAAATCTTCTTTGAAAAAAACATTTTTGGAAAGAAATAAGAAACTCCTCAACAATAAATTACCTACCCATTGGAAAATAATAAAAACACCTTGTAAATAAATCTTTGTTGTAAAAATCATTGCAAAAAAACCTCTTTGAAAAAATATCTACGAAAAAAGCCACTAGAAAAAAGTACTTTGAATAAAAACTTATTTGTAAACATATCTGGGAAAAAACCATTGTAAAGAAATAACTCTTTGAAAAAACCCATTTCAAAGAAATAAAAAGTACAAAACTACCTTGCAAAAAATCATTTGCAAAATACCTTAGCAACATAACTATTTGAAAAAACTCCTTTCAAATAAATAAGAAGTGCAAAACTACTTTGGAAAAAAATCCTTTGCAAAATACCTTAGCAAAACAACTATTTGAAAAAACCTCTTTCAATTAAATAAGAAGTGCAAAACTACTTTGGAAAAAAAACATTTGTAAATTATCTTACCAAAACAACTCTTTGAAAAAATCCCTTTCAAAGAAATAAGAAAGAAAAATACATTTTTTTTGCAAAAATACTTTCGAATACACACTTTTTAAATACAATCCTTGCAAAGAACCTCCTTGCAAACATGTCTAAGAAAAGAAATATTTTGAAAAAACTCCTTGCAAATATGCCTTAAAAAAAACCACTTTCAATGTGTCTTTTGGAAAAAAGAAGAAGAAACATACTTTGTAAAAACCTCTTTTTGCAAAAAATGTCTTCTTTGCAAATATGCAATAAAAAAAGAAATATTTTGAAAAAACTCCTTGCAAATATGCCTTAGAAAAAAATCACCTTCAATGTGTCTTTTGGAAAAAAGAAGAAGAAACATACTTTGTAAAAACCTCCTTTTGCAAAAAATGTCTTCTTTGCAAATATATATGAACAATATTGACTTTCTTTTGCCTTTCATAGGGATAGTAAAAAGAGTCATGAATGGCTAAAGTTGCAGGGTAAGGGATTGCTAAAATCAACAAAAAAAACATAACTCTGTGTTTTGGATGACTAATTATAAAGACAACGAAAACATGGTAAATTTCTGAATAACCCATAATATGCTTCAAATAGTAGGAATCTTCTTACTATATCTGTTAGGATATTCCTATACTCCATCCTAGTCCCACCAGTATTTTGATCATTTACATTTTCAGTCATGCATGCACCTTTTAGGGTTTGCATGCATTCTAGGGTTTGCATGCATTTTGCATGCATCCCAGTCATCGGTCCAACACCTAGCCCTCAGTTAGCCAGCCCCCAGGAGCTTCTCACTATTCAGTTTTAGCCCTCCAGTTGTTTAATGCGCCCTTCTTCCTTGATTTTAGGGAGCAACTCGCCCTCCTTCACCTACCAGTCCAGTTGTCACTCAGTTACAGTTAGTTACACTCAGTTACAGTCAGTTACACTCAGTTACATTCAGTTACATTCAGTTACACTCAGTTACACTCAGTTACATTGAGTTACACTCAGTTACATTGAGTTGCACTCAGTTACACCTACCAGAGTTAATTTGACTGATGGTTGACAGTTACTTGAGCATTGATGACTCCACTGATGATGATAAAGACTTCCAGTTGCGCTCCGATGATCATGAGGACACCTAGTTGTGCTCCGATGACACTCCAGTGATCCTTTGATCACTTCATGAAGGCTAATTCGAATTGCCACCTTAGGCATTCGAATTCCTCATGCATTGTATTATTTATATGTCCATTTGTGATTAATAACAAAGTATGACCGAAGTATTATTGCTTCTATCTGAGTTCTACTGTACCATATTATTCTGTTGCTCATTATACTGCATGTATCACTCTTCTTCTATTTTCTTGCTTAATCATAATTATTCTCTTGTGAGATACATCATCTCTTAGATCTGCTGTGATGATTTTCACATGGTATCAGAGCATGTTGAGAGTATTGTTTATCTCCATTCTTGAGAGTTTTTTGCAGGTTATTACCAAGATTTCGAGTTCAGCAGTTGCAGCAGTTTCTGCATTTTTGCAGCAGTAGCAGTTGCAGTTATTCTATATTGTTTTTGCAGGTCTTCTACAACTTCAATGAATTTAGAAGAAATTACTCCTCTTTCTCCATTCAACTATGATGAATGGAAACGAAGAATGATAGCATATTTGAAGAGCCATGATCTCTTTGATTGCTATTTTGAAAGAGAGTTCGAATCCTCTACAAAGAAGATTAAATGGTTGAATAAAGGTGACATGCACATTGGAAGAATGAAGCTTACTATGACTGATTACATATTGTACCCGACCATCTTTGATATTGAAACTCCAAAAGAGTTATGGGCTCATCTGGATGAAAGATTCGGTAAAAAGAATGATGGATTTGGTCCAAAACCCTTCAAAAGCAAGCAAGTTGATGCATTCGCTCCACTTGATGGTCTCTCAGATCATGATGCATTCGCTCCTCTTGATGGTCTCTCAGATCATGTTGCATTCGCTCCCCTTGATGATCTCTCAGATCATGAACCAGTATCATCTCATATTGAAGTTGTTGACAAAGAACTTGCAGATTCTCCGCTCATGCTCAAACTTTCTTCTCTTTCTGTGCCAGTTCACACTCTAGATATTGCAGAAGGTCCTAAATCCTCTCTTGCACCAGAGTTTGTTGGTTTGCATCATGATCACATGATTATTTCGGAGGTAACATCAGCTATTGGAGGTAATGCATTCGCTCCTCTTCAGCAAACATCTCTTATTTACTACTATATGATCATTAGCACATGCTTTCAGAAGGTTATTGAATAATATGGCCATTGCCACCCGCTTGAGATAATTTCTCATGCATATGATAGTTTTGATCTCACCCTTGCTGGTTCAAAGGAGATCTCAAGAAACTGTTTTGAAAGTCTTAAATCTGATTTTGATTTCAAGCAAACATGTAATAGTTCTTTTTGGCATAATCTCACCCATGGTGGTTCGAAGGAGAAGACAAAGGTGTGAAATCTCCATAATTTTTTTTTTTTTAATTCTTTCCTTTTCTGTAAACTTTAACCTTATAATACTACAGTACTCAAAGATAACAGTTTTACATTTATCAGTATTTAACTTATGAGTGTCTTCGTATCATTGAAATTACAGAGGTTCCTTCCTGTTCTCCTATTAGCTAGAAGGTTATTATGTGGTCATACCACTTACTTAGCTACGACTAATTCCCTTCATTTTCAGGTGTGCAGGTTCTGATGTCTTTTCACGAGCTCCTCCATGATGTCGCAACCAGGTATGGATACTCTAACATGTTCAGTTTTAATTCCACCAAAGGTCATAAGATTGGATTTAGGGAACACTTAATTCCTGTTATATTAATACCAATTTGAAGGATACAACTTCATGCTATCAAGGTGATAGAATTAACAAGCAAGCTCAACATGTATTAGGATAATAAGAACACTAATGCCATTTGAATCTTGAACTATCGAGGTTGGAACACCAATATGTGCATCACCTTAATACTAGTGTTTCCGAAACTGTAATAACAAAGTTTTTGGCGCTATCCATGTTTTACCCCAACCTGTTATTTGTAACTCGTATTATCAAGGTTTTTATATTAAGGTTTTGGTTGCCACCATCATATTATATGTTTACCCAAACTGATATTCGAACCTATATTATCAAGGTTTTGTATTAACATTTGGTTACCACCATCATATTAATACTAGACCAATTTAATAATCGCATATAAAATGGAAAACCTTTTCTACTGATTCTCTATTAAATGTGCAGAGTACTCGGCCATGTGAAGGTAATTAATATGCTGGAATGTTATGGGGCCATCTGCCCTGAAGGGACAGGGATGGTTGTCTCGGTAATAGGGTTGCGTAATATCTCAGCACAACCTGCAGCTTACTGTGTTAATGCCCTTATTGGCATTCGAAATGGTGGTTCGAAGGTCTATTCCTTCAAACCCTGGCTATTCTGTCATGCTTCAACCTCTTGTTATTATACTTCTGTAATGAGGAAGGTCGATTTGAGCAGTATTGGTTACCCAGCGAGTATACCTCTTGGCTTGAAGGCACAGTTTCTGTACTGCGTTGTCTCAGAGGTAAAGACGATGTGATGACTGGTGTATTTTCTTAACAATTATTTTTATACTGCACTCTATTGCTATTTTATTAACTGCACTCGTCTCAATGGATAGGCATTCTCCAGCTCGAGACAGAGTAAAAATTGCAGAGGGAGCCTATCTTAAATGGTAAGTGGTATCGCTCCATACCTTCCAATGACAACAGAAGAACTTGGGAGTCCTCCTCCACGACATCGAGGGTTTTAAAGTATCATGGTTAGTTCAAATAAGAAAGGGGTTTCTGTTTCACCTACTCGAATTTCCTGTCGATAAATCCAGAACCAGAATATTGTTATAATAATTGAAGGGTTTAATATTTTGGCACTGTAAAGTTAATTTGATCTTTGATACTTTAGAATTCCATCTAGATGGAGCTGTGGAAAAATGGGTATTACCCAACTCTCTGTATTTTAAATACAACCATTTCTTTGAGTATGTACGCCTGATAGATAAAGTTTAACACGACTATGTAGAAACTGGAAGGTATGATGTTATAGTTCTGTTTTCCAACAGTCGAGTGACAGTTTTCCTTTTTAGGGTTTTATTATTAAAGGCTATGAAGCCTGATTTTGTTTCTCCTTGTGAATGGCTAGTCCACACGACATCAGAGACTCTTAACAACCCGATACGATATGGGTCTGTAGTATTTCATTTAGATTTGATTTTCAAAATCTCGCTACCTGGAAAAACTGTTTCTCTTTCAGCCAAATCTTTTAATTTTCTCTCTAAAAATGATTTGTACGATGTTATTGGAGAAAGGAAAACGCAGGGTGCCAGATCCCTGTGCTAAATACGATTTTCCCTAGATCGTTTTTATGTGTTTTCTTATGCACTGGTTTATGGATCTTATACCTTAGACCGTGTCCTGTGGGAACATGTTCGGGCATTCTGAAATGTAATAAACGTATCTCATACTGAAATGTTATATCTATTCCATATCTGTATACAAATGCGTAGTACACTATCTTTTATTTCTTGCATTGGAAGAAGGTATTTCGCATTACATAGCTCGTTTCACGTTTTCTGTTTCTAAATAAAGTTTAAGAGAAAGATAGGCATCTGGCTATTTTGCATAGGTTAGAGAAATCTGGAGGTCGTAGTCTGAAAAATTTATACAGAAGACACATTTTTCTGCACGGCGTTTAAAATGTTTTGTCTTTAAAAGAGAAATCATCGATATAGAGGTTGAGTCTCGATAAAGTTGCCAGGGAACACGTCTATACTCTGAATTTAACCAAAGAATATATAAATATATTTTTGACAGAGGAATATCTAAAATCAACCTTCACCCGGTCCGTTTATTTAACCTGGCTGTAACTCACCATGTAGTGGATTAATGACCAGGATCTATACTAATAGGGTATTACCGATCTAGCTATAGTTTGGATCTTATGCGACCATACGAAGGTCTCCCTTTGTCATGGCAGAATTAATAAAATCTATCACAATCTTTATTATAAGGGTAAGGGAAATCGTTTTTAGGGTTTCCTACCCTTCAATGGCTGAACACTAACCCAGCCTCAATGAATACTACTGCAGAAGAAATAATACAATTAAGAGATTGATTTTTCTAACATAAAACAGTACTTCTTAATTTAAGCTTTGAGGATAAATTTCTGAACAACGTTCATCATATTTTATTACAAAGTCTGGGTATAATATCGATTGAACTGAACAGTCTACAGTTATTTAACCTATGTTAATAAATAATTCAGATTTAAAGAAATGAAACGAAAATCCCCACGGCAGTAACCATTGCTATTCAGATCTAACATTTTGACAGTATTATAATAAACAATTTCCCTATGCGTAACCTCATAAGTTCATAAGATCTAGAAGGAAAAATAACAAAAGACATTGCAAGTTTAAAATCAGAAAAACCTGGGACTGATAACTGAATGAAACCGGAACAGCCACGTTCCACCCAACCGTAGATCAGGTACAAACACCAGGTCTGACCGTAATCACCCCCGAGCCAGACACATGCATGGATAAATGGGGACAGTTAGCCTCAAACTCAGTCTTGTTTTCCTGAATCCTTTGCCTAACACAGAGTGCTCACACAGCAAGTGAAATTCTTTCCGGCATACTCAGCAGCCTCCTGCCTCCTCACATATGCCCTCCTTTTATAGTTTTGCCTAGGTCTTTTCATTAACAGCCAATTCCTCATGGAATTTTCGCAGCTAATCAAATCCCTGATTTTCAGGGTGTGTCTAGTGTCTTAAATACACTCCTGACACTTGTTCTGGTGTCCCAGAGGCTAACTCTAACTTGTCCCCCACTTCTCCATGCATGATCTCCTCTTTTAACTTGGCTGTTCCTACTCATTCTTTTATTAATAATAATAAAATTGTTTGTTTACAACAGTCCTCCTAGGACTTTAAGTCAGCCGATTTTCTCATCTGGCTTCCTTATTGCATAAAAATAAAGATAAATTAAAAATAAATCTAACATAATGTTTTTATTTATTTATTTATTTCATCATTGGAGAGGGATGTCACATCCTTGCCCCCTTATTGTGAACACTGCCCTCAGTGTTCTAGTCTTCCTCCATAGGTTCTGGGAATAGGTTCGGGTACTTTTCCAGTATATCGCTTTCCAATTCCCAGGTTGCCTCCTCAGGACTAAAGTGCTTCCATTGCACCTTTACCTGAGCAATGGCTCGGTTCCGAAGTACTGTTTCTTTCCTGTCCAGAATGCGTAAAGGTTCCACTTGAAATTCGCCTTCTGGAGCCTCCTGTATCAAATTCCAATCAATAATATGAGTGGGGTCATAAATATATTTCTTCAGTAATGAAATGTGAAAAATATTATGAATCTTTAAATGTGCTGGTAACGCCAGTTTATAGGCTACGGTTCCAATTCTTTCCAATATTTGGAAAGGCCCGCAGAAACGTGGTGGCAGTTTAGTACAACTCCCTAGCCGGAGTGAACTTTTCTTTGGTTTAACCTGCAAGTATACATGGTCCCCAACTGAAAATTCCTTATCCCGTCTTTTTAGATCAGCATAGCTCTTTTGGCGGTCCTGGGCCACCTTTAAATTCTTCTGTACTTTTTGGACTGTTTGTTCCATGACTTTCAGCAATTCTGGTCCTATCAATAACCAATCGACCGGACTATCCCAGCTAATTGGGGTAGTGCATTTCCTTCCATAAAGAATTTCGAATGGACTCATTCTTGATGACGCCTGATACCCGTTATTGTAGGCAAACTCTACCAGATGTAAATAGTCTTCCCATTTGGTAGGTCTCTCCATAACGTACATTCTCAGCATGTCTTCAATGATCTGATTTGTACGTTCAGTCTGTCCATCCGTTTCAGGGTGATAACTTGTGCTGAAATTAATTTTTGTTTCCAAACCTGCAAATAAAGTTTTCCAGAATTTGGAGGTAAACTTTACATCCCTATCTGAAATTACCATCTTTGGTACTCCGTGTAATCTGAATATTTCTTTTAGAAAAATTCCTGCAATATCTGCTGCCTTGTAGGTGGTTTTTACCGGAATGAAATGTGCAGATTTGCTAAATTTGTCAACCACCACCATTATAGAGTCATGTTGCCGCTGGGTTTTTGGCAAGCCTGTGATAAAATCTAGTGAAATCACTTCCCATTTCCATTCAGGAATTGGTAATGGTTGTAATAAACCAGCAGGGTGTCTATGGTCAGCCTTCACCTGTTGACATTCCAAGCATTTAGATAAATAATCAGCAAGATCAGTTTTTAATTTAGGCCAAAAGAACTGTTTTCTAAGGGCTGTTATCATTTTTTGGTAACCGGGATGACCTGCAAAAGGGGGTTTGTGCATCTCATTTAGAATAAACAATTTAAATTCTGCAACATTAGGCATGTACAGCCTATTCTTGAACCAAATCAGACCTTTCTGATCCACTTTGAAATCTGTCCCATTCATGTTTTTCTCATTTTGTTGTAATTTACCTTGCAGATTTATGTAATCTGCATCCTGTTTACTTGCTACTAATACTTTCTCCATGAGATTACTTTCTGGTTGACTCATTATTATCTCGTACACCTCGTGGGTCCTTCGACTCAGTGCATCTGCCACTGTATTTTCCTTACCTTTTATGTGTTTTACTTCAAAGTCGAATTCACTTAAAAAGGCCATGCATCTTGCTTGTCTGGCATTGAGTCCTGGTTGGTTGAATAGATTCTTGACGCAAGTGTTATCGGTTAATAACAAGAAATTCTTACCCAGCAGGTAGTGACGCCACATTTTCAGTGCGTGTACTACTGCCGTTAATTCCAAATCATGAACCACGTAGTTGCGTTCATGTTCCTTTAGTTTCCGTGATTCATAACACACTACATGTCCGTTCTGGGATAGTACACCTCCTATTCCTTCTTTGCTAGCGTCCGTACAGACCGTGTACCCTTTACATGGGTCCGCTACTTTTAGAACAGGTGCCTTGGTTAATAAATCTTTGAGTCGTTCAAAACTTTCTTGACACTTGCTGGACCATACAAACTTTATTCCCTTTTTCTGTAGGGAGGTAATGGGATAGGCGATCTTTGAGAATCCCTCAATGAATCTCCGATAATAACCGGTGAGTCCCATGAAAGATCTAATATCCGTCACATCTTTCGGTACTGGCCAATCTGCTATGGCTTTTATTTTCTGTGGGTCTACGGAAATTCCTTCCGCAGAAATGATATGGCCTAGGTACTGGATCTCCTTTTTGAAGAACTCACATTTTTCCAACTTTGCGTATAACTGGTGATCCCTCAAGGTTTGCAATACAATTCTTATGTGTTGTTCATGTTCTTCCTCCGTCTTAGAGTATATTAGGATATCATCAATAAAAATCAGTACAAACTGATCTAGATATTTGTTGAAAATACCATTCATTAAACACATGAATGTGGCAGGGGCGTTGGTTAACCCAAAAGGAATTACTACAAATTCATAGTGTCCGTATCGGGTACGGAAAGCGGTTTTGCTTATGTCTTCATTTTTAATACGAATCTGATGGTACCCGGATCGAAGATCTAGTTTGGAAAAGATCCTAGCTCCCCCTACTTGGTCAAATAAATCATTGATTCGTGGTAAAGGGTATTTATTTTTGACAGTTACCTTATTCAGTTGTCTATAATCAATACATAGTCTTAGGGTCCCATCTTTTTTCTTGACAAACAGAACTGGTGCACCCCAAGGCGAGACACTTGGTCTTATATACCCCTTGTCTAGTAATTCTTGGATCTGAATCTTTAATTCCGTCAATTCTGGAATACTCATTCTATAAGGTACTTTTGACACTGGTGCTGATCCTGGTAAGAGTTCAATGGAGAAATCTATTTCTCGTTGAGGCGGTAACCCCGGTATTTCCTCTGGAAATACGTCTAGGAACTCACCTAAGACAGGATACTCTGCTATGGAAGTCTGATTTTCGTTGAGAAGTAAATCAGATACTCTTACAGCGTAAATCTTGCATCCTTTTCTCATGCATTTGTTTAGCTGCATAGTAGAAATCTGCCTAACAGAGATAGGTTTCTGTTTTCCAATCACTGTTCTAAGAATTTGGTCTTCCGCAACGTAGGTAAAGTTTTTGCTAAAGCAGTTCAGTACTACTTTATTTTTTTCAAGCCAGTCCATACCTATTATCATGTCGTAAGATCCTAAAGGCAGCACATTTAGATTAATCTTTGTTTTGTGGTCCTGTATTTGAAGTTCACAATCAGATATGTATTCAGTAACCTTCCTCTTTACTCCTGTAGCTAACTGAACTAACCAAGGTTTTGGATGCTTTACCTTATTGAGTTGGCAGTGCTCCATCATCTTGGGAGTGATGTAGCTTAAGGTTGCCCCCGGGTTAATTAAAATGGAGCAAATATGGTCAGAAATTTTACCTTCAATTTCCACGATGGCAGATTGATGATCTGCCTGTCGGTCCTCCAAGGCTGCATTAATTCGATGATAACTTTTTCCAATGTCTCCCACCGTGGATGCTTCTTGCATATTATGTAGTACTTTGCTTGTTTCATTGTATCGGGGACAATTCCTGCGTAAATGGGCTTCACCACATTCCCAGCATTTCAGGGGTTCCTTAGGAATGTCAATATTTCCTTTTATGCCCATGCTAGGGGTTTTAAAAATTTTCTGCTGTAACTGTTCATTCTTAGAAAATGAATTTCCCTGGAAGTTTTTGGGCATGTTCCTGTAGGGCGGGGGTTTGTAACCTTTCTTCCGCTGGTTAAACTTTTCCTGTTTCTTGTCCTTCCATGCTTTTGTAGTATCATTCCTTTGTTTGTATTGCTCAAAACATAATCTGGCCTTTCTCAGTGCTTCTTCTAAAGTTCTGGGATTGTCGAACTCAATTCGATCTTTGTAGGACTGCGGCAGACAGCTTAAGAACCGCTGTACCTTCAGTTTTTCTTCCTTGATATAAGGAACGAACCGTAGTAAGTCTAGGAATTTATTAATAAGGTCTTCCATAGTCATTTGACCCAGCTTTAATTCGTAGAATTCCTTGGTCTTTCTTTCATAATAACTTTCTGATAAATACTGTTTCTTGAAATATTTTTTAAATTCCGACCATTCGAGGTTCTTTTCTTTCAGTCCCTGGGAAATCTTTAGATCTTGCCACCATATGCTGGCCTTCCCCTTCAGGTTGTACACAGCCATTCTGACTTTCATATTACTGGAGTAATTGTAGATCTGAAAGTATTTCTTTATGTCTAGCAGCCAGGCTTCTGCTTCTTCGCCAGTTTTTGATTCTCCATCGAAACTAGTAGGTTTTATTTTTTTGAATTCACCCTCCAGATGGTCAACTTTTCTTTTACCCATAGTCTTGTCTTGATGCTCAGATTTCTGGGTCTCATTGGAGGAATCTCCCTTCTTCTCAGCGTTCTCGTCAGTCTCCTCTTTCCTCTTAGTATCTTCTTTCTGTTTTTCGCCATTGTTCCTTTCATGAAGGCTCTGCAGCAAAATCTCATTAATTTCCTGTTGTTTTTCCTGGGCCTTCTTCAGTTGTTCATTGTCTGCTTTGAAACTCTGTATCTCCACGATCAGGCTTCGCATGGTTTCTAATACCTGACTTGCTTCCGAATGTTCTGCCGTTCTTGCCTGTTCGTTTCCTTCAGGCTCCTCTCCGTGTTCCTCGTACGAAGTCATCTGTAATTTCAAAACTGGAATATACGCATGCAACATTCCAATATATATATTAACTTTTATTTTCCTGCGCAACAAAAGCCTAAGTGTTTCCAAGGCGACAGGGTTGAATCTAGCTCTGATACCATATGTGAAATCTCCATAATTTTTTTTTTTTTAATTCTTTCCTTTTCTGTAAACTTTAACCTTATAATACTACAGTACTCAAAGATAACAGTTTTACATTTATCAGTATTTAACTTATGAGTGTCTTCGTATCATTGAAATTACAGAGGTTCCTTCCTGTTCTCCTATTAGCTAGAAGGTTATTATGTGGTCATACCACTTACTTAGCTACGACTAATTCCCTTCATTTTCAGGTGTGCAGGTTCTGATGTCTTTTCACGAGCTCCTCCATGATGTCGCAACCAGGTATGGATACTCTAACATGTTCAGTTTTAATTCCACCAAAGGTCATAAGATTGGATTTAGGGAACACTTAATTCCTGTTATATTAATACCAATTTGAAGGATACAACTTCATGCTATCAAGGTGATAGAATTAACAAGCAAGCTCAACATGTATTAGGATAATAAGAACACTAATGCCATTTGAATCTTGAACTATCGAGGTTGGAACACCAATATGTGCATCACCTTAATACTAGTGTTTCTGAAACTGTAATAACAAAGTTTTTGGCGCTATCCATGTTTTACCCCAACCTGTTATTTGTAACTCGTATTATCAAGGTTTTTATATTAAGGTTTTGGTTGCCACCATCATATTATATGTTTACCCAAACTGATATTCGAACCTATATTATCAAGGTTTTGTATTAACATTTGGTTACCACCATCATATTAATACTAGACCAATTTAATAATCGCATATAAAATGGAAAACCTTTTTCTACTGATTCTCTATTAAATGCGCAGAGTACTCGGCCATGTGAAGGTAATTAATATGCTGGAATGTTATGGGGCCATCTGCCCTGAAGGGACAGGGATGGTTGTCTCGGTAATAGGGTTGCGTAATATCTCAGCACAACCTGCAGCTTACTGTGTTAATGCCCTTATTGGCATTCGAAATGGTGGTTCGAAGGTCTATTCCTTCAAACCCTGGCTATTCTGTCATGCTTCAACCTCTTGTTATTATACTTCTGTAATGAGGAAGGTCGATTTGAGCAGTATTGGTTACCCAGCGAGTATACCTCTTGGCTTGAAGGCACAGTTTCTGTACTGCGTTGTCTCAGAGGTAAAGACGATGTGATGACTGGTGTATTTTCTTAACAATTATTTTTATACTGCACTCTATTGCTATTTTATTAACTGCACTCGTCTCAATGTGATAGGCATTCTCCAGCTCGAGACAGAGTAAAAATTGCAGAGGGAGCCTATCTTAAATGGTAAGTGGTATCGCTCCATACCTTCCAATGACAACAGAAGAACTTGGGAGTCCTCCTCCACGACATCGAGGGTTTTAAAGTATCATGGTTAGTTCAAATAAGAAAGGGGTTTCTGTTTCACCTACTCGAATTTCCTGTCGATAAATCCAGAACCAGAATATTGTTATAATAATTGAAGGGTTTAATATTTTGGCACTGTAAAGTTAATTTGATCTTTGATACTTTAGAATTCCATCTAGATGGAGCTGTGGAAAAATGGGTATTACCCAACTCTCTGTATTTTAAATACAACCATTTCTTTGAGTATGTACGCCTGATAGATAAAGTTTAACACGACTATGTAGAAACTGGAAGGTATGATGTTATAGTTCTGTTTTCCAACAGTCGAGTGACAGTTTTCCTTTTTAGGGTTTTATTATTAAAGGCTATGAAGCCTGATTTTGTTTCTCCTTGTGAATGGCTAGTCCACACGACATCAGAGACTCTTAACAACCCGATACGATATGGGTCTGTAGTATTTCATTTAGATTTGATTTTCAAAATCTCGCTACCTGGAAAAACTGTTTCTCTTTCAGCCAAATCTTTTAATTTTCTCTCTAAAAATGATTTGTACGATGTTATTGGAGAAAGGAAAACGCAGGGTGCCAGATCCCTGTGCTAAATACGATTTTCCCTAGATCGTTTTTATGTGTTTTCTTATGCACTGGTTTATGGATCTTATACCTTAGACCGTGTCCTGTGGGAACATGTTCGGGCATTCTGAAATGTAATAAACGTATCTCATACTGAAATGTTATATCTATTCCATATCTGTATACAAATGCGTAGTACACTATCTTTTATTTCTTGCATTGGAAGAAGGTATTTCGCATTACATAGCTCGTTTCACGTTTTCTGTTTCTAAATAAAGTTTAAGAGAAAGATAGGCATCTGGCTATTTTGCATAGGTTAGAGAAATCTGGAGGTCGTAGTCTGAAAAATTTATACAGAAGACACATTTTTCTGCACGGCGTTTAAAATGTTTTGTCTTTAAAAGAGAAATCATCGATATAGAGGTTGAGTCTCGATAAAGTTGCCAGGGAACACGTCTATACTCTGAATTTAACCAAAGAATATATAAATATATTTTTGACAGAGGAATATCTAAAATCAACCTTCACCCGGTCCGTTTATTTAACCTGGCTGTAACTCACCATGTAGCGGATTAATGACCAGGATCTATACTAATAGGGTATTACCGATCTAGCTATAGTTTGGATCTTATGCGACCATACGAAGGTCTCCCTTTGTCATGGCAGAATTAATAAAATCTATCACAATCTTTATTATAAGGGTAAGGGAAATCGTTTTTAGGGTTTCCTACCCTTCAATGGTTGAACACTAACCCAGCCTCAATGAATACTATTGCAGAAGAAATAATACAATTAAGAGATTGATTTTTCTAACATAAAACAGTACTTCTTAATTTAAGCTTTGAGGATAAATTTCTGAACAACGTTCATCATATTTTATTACAAAGTCTGGGTATAATATCGATTGAACTGAATAGTCTACAGTTATTTAACCTATGTTAATAAATAATTCAGATTTAAAGAAATGAAACGAAAATCCCCACGGCAGTAACTATTGCTATTCAGATCTAACATTTTGACAGTATTATAATAAACAATTTCCCTATGCATAACCTCATAAGTTCATAAGATCTAGAAGGAAAAATAACAAAAGACATTGCAAGTTTAAAATCAGAAAAACCTGGGACTGATAACTGAATGAAACCGGAACAGCCACGTTCCACCCAACCGTAGATCAGGTACAAACACCAGGTCTGACCGTAATCACCCCCGAGCCAGACACATGCATGGATAAATGGGGACAGTTAGCCTCAAACTCAGTCTTGTTTTCCTGAATCCTTTGCCTAACACAGAGTGCTCACACAGCAAGTGAAATTCTTTCCGGCATACTCAGCAGCCTCCTGCCTCCTCACATATGCCCTCCTTTTATAGTTTTGCCTAGGTCTTTTCATTAACAGCCAATTCCTCATGGAATTTTCGCAGCTAATCAAATCCCTGATTTTCAGGGTGTGTCTAGTGTCTTAAATACACTCCTGACACTTGTTCTGGTGTCCCAGAGGCTAACTCTAACTTGTCCCCCACTTCTCCATGCATGATCTCCTCTTTTAACTTGGCTGTTCCTACTCATTCTTTTATTAATAATAATAAAATTGTTTGTTTACAACAGTCCTCCTAGGACTTTAAGTCAGCCGATTTTCTCATCTGGCTTCCTTATTGCATAAAAATAAAGATAAATTAAAAATAAATCTAACATAATGTTTTTATTTATTTATTTATTTCATCATTGGAGAGGGATGTCACAAAAGGACTATATGCACATTCAAAAATTTGATCCTACCTCAGCTGATTCGAATCACAGGTTCAAGGATCATTCTAATACTGTTGGATTTGTTCTCATCACATTCGATCTGAAGAGCAAGTACAAGCACATGCTTTTTGAGCATGATCCACTTCTTCCCAAGAAGAAGATACCTCCAGACATATGACCAAGCATCACACATGCTTGAGTTTGGAGCTTTTATTTTTTATGTGTGCCTTACAGTCTATTTTTTGAGGAGGGGGTATGTTTCCCATGAAATTTTCCCACTTCCTTGGTTTATTGATTGTTATTATTCATTGTATTGGGTGACCTTTGGTCTTAGTTACCAGGGCCCAGGATGGATTAAGGGGGGGTGTTAGGATATTCCTATACTCCATCCTAGTCCCACCAGTATTTTGATCATTTACATTTTCAGTCATGCATGCACCTTTTAGGGTTTGCATGCATTCTAGGGTTTGCATGCATTTTGCATGCATCCCAGTCATCAGTCCAGCACCTAGCCCTCAGTTAGCCAGCCCCCAGGAGCTTCTCACTATTCAATTTTAGCCCTCTAGTTGCTTAATGCGCCCTTCTTCCTTGATTTTAGGGAGCAACTCGCCCTCCTTCACCTACCAGTCCAGTTGTCACTCAGTTACAGTTAGTTACACTCAGTTACAGTTAGTTACACTCAGTTACATTCAGTTACACTCAGTTACATTCAGTTACATTCAGTTACACTCAGTTACACTCAGTTACATTGAGTTACACTCAGTTACATTGAGTTGCACTCAGTTACACCTATCAGAGTTAGTTTGACTGATGGTTGACAGTTACTTGAGCATTGATGACTCCACTGATGATGATGAAGACTTCCAATTGCGCTCCGATGATCATGAGGACACCTAGTTGTGCTCCGATGACACTCCAGTGATCATTTGATCACTTCATGAAGGCTAATTCGAATTGCCACCTTAGGCATTCGAATTCCTCATGCATTGTATTATTTATATGTCCATTTGTGATTAATAACAAAGTATGACCGAAGTATTATTGCTTCTATCTGAGTTCTACTGTACCATATTATTCTGTTGCTCATTATACTGCATGTATCACTCTTCTTCTATTTTCTTGCTTAATCATAATTATTCTCTTGTGAGATACATCATCTCTTAGATCTGCTGTGAGGATTTTCACATGGTATCAGAGCATGTTGAGAGTATTGTTTATCTCCATTCTTGAGAGTTTTTTTGCAGGTTATTACCAAGATTTCGAGTTCAGCAGTTGCAGTAGTTTCTGCATTTTTGCAGCAGTAGCAGTTGCAGTTATTCTATATTGTTTTTGCAGGTCTTCTACAACTTCAATGAATTTAGAAGAAATTACTCCTCTTTCTCCATTCAACTATGATGAATGGAAACGAAGAATGATAGCATATTTGAAGAGCCATGATCTCTTTGATTGCTATTTTGAAAGAGAGTTCGAATCCTCTACAAAGAAGATTAAATGGTTGAATAAAGGTGACATGCACATTGGAAGAATGAAGCTTACTATGACTGATTACATATTGTACCCGACCATCTTTGATATTGAAACTCCAAAAGAGTTATGGGCTCATCTGGATGAAAGATTCGGTAAAAAGAATGATGGATTTGGTCCAAATCCCTTCAAAAGCAAGCAAGTTGATGCATTCGCTCCACTTGATGGTCTCTTAGATCATGATGCATTTGCTCCTCCTGATGGTCTCTCAGATCATGTTGCATTCGCTCCCCTTGATGATCTCTCAGATCATGAACCAGTATCATCTCATATTGAAGTTGTTGACAAAGAACTTGCAGATTCTCCGCTCATGCTCAAACTTTCTTCTCTTTCTGTGCCAGTTCACACTCTAGATATTGCAGAAGGTCCTAAATCCTCTCTTGCACCAGAGTTTGTTGGTTTGCATCATGATCACATGATTATTTCAGAGGTAACATCAGCTATTGGAGGTAATGCATTCGCTCCTCTTCAGCAAACATCTCTTATTTACTACTATATGATCATTAGCACATGCTTTCAGAAGGTTATTGAAGAATATGGCCATTGCCACCCGCTTGAGATAATTTCTCATGCATATGATAGTTTTGATCTCACCCTTGCTGGTTCAAAGGAGATCTCAAGAAACTGTTTTGAAAGTCTTAAATCTGATTTTGATTTCAAGCAAACATGTAATAGTTCTTTTTGGCATAATCTCACCCATGGTGGTTCGAAGGAGAAGACAAAGGACTATATGCACATTCAAAAATTTGATCCTACCTCAGTTGATTCGAATCACAGGTTCAAGGATCATTCTAATACTGTTGGATTTGTTCTCATCACATTCGATCTGAAGAGCAAGTACAAGCACATGCTTTTTGAGCATGATCCACTTCTTCCCAAGAAGAAGATACCTCCAGACATATGACCAAGCATCACACATGCTTGAGTTTGGAGCTTTTATTTTTTATGTGTGCCTTACAGTCTATTTTTTGAGGAGGGGGTATGTTTCCCATGAAATTTTCCCACTTCCTTGGTTTATTGATTGTTATTATTCATTGTATTGGGTGACCTTTGGTCTTAGTTACCAGGGCCCAGGATGGATTAAGGGGGGGTGTTAGGATATTCCTATACTCCATCCTAGTCCCACCAGTATTTTGATCATTTACATTTTCAGTCATGCATGCACCTTTTAGGGTTTGCATGCATTCTAGGGTTTGCATGCATTTTGCATGCATCCCAGTCATCAGTCCAGCACCTAGCCCTCAGTTAGCCAGCCCCCAGGAGCTTCTCACTATTCAGTTTTAGCCCTCCAGTTGCTTAATGCGCCCTTCTTCCTTGATTTTAGGGAGCAACTCGCCCTCCTTCACCTACCAGTCCAGTTGTCACTCAGTTACAGTTAGTTACACTCAGTTACACTCAGTTACAGTCAGTTACACTCAGTTACATTCAGTTACACTCAGTTACACTCAGTTACATTGAGTTGCACTCAGTTACACCTACCAGAGTTAGTTTGACTGATGGTTGACAGTTACTTGAGCATTGATGACTCCACTGATGATGATGAAGACTTCCAGTTGCGCTCCGATGATCATGAGGACACCTAGTTGTGCTCCGATGACACTCCAGTGATCCTTTGATCACTTCATGAAGGCTAATTCGAATTGCCACCTTAGGCATTCGAATTCCTCATGCATTGTATTATTTATATGTCCATTTGTGATTAATAACAAAGTATGACCGAAGTATTATTGCTTCTATCTGAGTTCTACTGTACCATATTATTCTGTTGCTCATTATACTGCATGTATCACTCTTCTTCTATTTTCTTGCTTAATCATAATTATTCTCTTGTGAGATACATCATCTCTTAGATCTGCTGTGAGGATTTTCACATGGTATCAGAGCATGTTGAGAGTATTGTTTATCTCCATTCTTGAGAGTTTTTTTGCAGGTTATTACCAAGATTTCGAGTTCAGCAGTTGCAGTAGTTTCTGCATTTTTGCAGCAGTAGCAGTTGCAGTTATTCTATATTGTTTTTGCAGGTCTTCTACAACTTCAATGAATTTAGAAGAAATTACTCCTCTTTCTCCATTCAACTATGATGAATGGAAACGAAGAATGATAGCATATTTGAAGAGCCATGATCTCTTTGATTGCTATTTTGAAAGAGAGTTCGAATCCTCTACAAAGAAGATTAAATGGTTGAATAAAGGTGACATGCACATTGGAAGAATGAAGCTTACTATGACTGATTACATATTGTACCCGACCATCTTTGATATTGAAACTCCAAAAGAGTTATGGGCTCATCTGGATGAAAGATTCGGTAAAAAGAATGATGGATTTGGTCCAAATCCCTTCAAAAGCAAGCAAGTTGATGCATTCGCTCCACTTGATGGTCTCTCAGATCATGATGCATTTGCTCCTCCTGATGGTCTCTCAGATCATGTTGCATTCGCTCCCCTTGATGATCTCTCAGATCATGAACCAGTATCATCTCATATTGAAGTTGTTGACAAAGAACTTGCAGATTCTCCGCTCATGCTCAAACTTTCTTCTCTTTCTGTGCCAGTTCACACTCTAGATATTGCAGAAGGTCCTAAATCCTCTCTTGCACCAGAGTTTGTTGGTTTGCATCATGATCACATGATTATTTCAGAGGTAACATCAGCTATTGGAGGTAATGCATTCGCTCCTCTTCAGCAAACATCTCTTATTTACTACTATATGATCATTAGCACATGCTTTCAGAAGGTTATTGAAGAATATGGCCATTGCCACCCGCTTGAGATAATTTCTCATGCATATGATAGTTTTGATCTCACCCTTGCTGGTTCAAAGGAGATCTCAAGAAACTGTTTTGAAAGTCTTAAATCTAATTTTGATTTCAAGCAAACATGTAATAGTTCTTTTTGGCATAATCTCACCCATGGTGGTTCGAAGGAGAAGACAAAGGACTATATGCACATTCAAAAATTTGATCCTACCTCAGTTGATTCGAATCACAGGTTCAAGGATCATTCTAATACTGTTGGATTTGTTCTCATCACATTCGATCTGAAGAGCAAGTACAAGCACATGCTTTTTGAGCATGATCCACTTCTTCCCAAGAAGAAGATACCTCCAGACATATGACCAAGCATCACACATGCTTGAGTTTGGAGCTTTTATTTTTTATGTGTGCCTTACAGTCTATTTTTTGAGGAGGGGGTATGTTTCCCATGAAATTTTCCCACTTCCTTGGTTTATTGATTGTTATTATTCATTGTATTGGGTGACCTTTGGTCTTAGTTACCAGGGCCCAGGATGGATTAAGGGGGGGTGTTAGGATATTCCTATACTCCATCCTAGTCCCACCAGTATTTTGATCATTTACATTTTCAGTCATGCATGCACCTTTTAGGGTTTGCATGCATTCTAGGGTTTGCATGCATTTTGCATGCATCCCAGTCATCAGTCCAGCACCTAGCCCTCAGTTAGCCAGCCCCCAGGAGCTTCTCACTATTCAGTTTTAGCCCTCCAGTTGCTTAATGCGCCCTTCTTCCTTGATTTTAGGGAGCAACTCGCCCTCCTTCACCTACCAGTCCAGTTGTCACTCAGTTACAGTTAGTTACACTCAGTTACACTCAGTTACAGTCAGTTACACTCAGTTACATTCAGTTACACTCAGTTACACTCAGTTACACTCAGTTACATTGAGTTACACTCAGTTACATTGAGTTGCACTCAGTTACACCTACCAGAGTTAGTTTGACTGATGGTTGACAGTTACTTGAGCATTGATGACTCCACTGATGATGATGAAGACTTCCAGTTGCGCTCCGATGATCATGAGGACACCTAGTTGTGCTCCGATGACACTCCAGTGATCCTTTGATCACTTCATGAAGGCTAATTCGAATTGCCACCTTAGGCATTCGAATTCCTCATGCATTGTATTATTTATATGTCCATTTGTGATTAATAACAAAGTATGACCGAAGTATTATTGCTTCTATCTGAGTTCTACTGTACCATATTATTCTGTTGCTCATTATACTGCATGTATCACTCTTCTTCTATTTTCTTGCTTAATCATAATTATTCTCTTGTGAGATACATCATCTCTTAGATCTGCTGTGAGGATTTTCACAATATCTACAATCGATTATGTGAACCCAACTGAACAACCCCATCATAGATCTATCAAATATTTTTTGGAAAATATATTTCATTTGCCTCCTTCCTGGCTCTGAATCAATTACTTTTGGCCCCTCAGTAAGCACAAATCTTTCCTCGATCTAAATTATTCAGGAAGATAAGAGAAAGCCTCATGGGAAATCATATCTGCTATAAGTACTTTCGTGAATATTTACCCTGGCATATTAGTTTTGTAGGAGTGTCAACAACAATGCTTGTGTCCAAATGAATTCTTCATTGTTAAGACTATTCTATATTTCCTTTGCATGTTTAATGAAATTTATCTTCGGTCGAACTGAGTAAATCAAATCTTAATGAATGACCAACAAATAAACACAAACAATGTACACATAGGGGTTTCAGAACCCATATTTATTGATAAAGATGAGAAGTAAAATATATCATTGTTCAAATCTGGTGGAACACACAAATTTATAGTGACTGTAACATTAAGAAGAACTACCCAATGCCGACTTTTGTTCTCTGAGGTCAACCACATTTTAAAACATTAAGTGTGCTTTTTTTCTCCCTTGAACAGAACTCATTGCAGTATTGCCAGAATGAAACATATAAAATACTTTGGAAAAAATCCATACAGTTGTTTGCATACATTGCTTTAGAGAAAAAAGCGTTGAAGCTGAAATCTTTTACACATGGATATGGATCTTGATAAAAAAAACCAAACCAGGGTCTTCAACAAAATATCCACAATCATTAGTTTTTCATTCTTATAGCAATAGCTTGTTAGATTTCCATTTATACAGAGTTACACCTCTATGCTGACTATCTGTACACAAAAGCGAGGATATATTAAAATTGAAAGAGTGGATGGTTTTATTTAAAAAATATAACAATCTTGAACCTATTTGAATCATTACCCATAAACGACATGAGTACTGGACAGGAAACCAAACTCCATTGACCGATTAACTTGCATTTTACTTACACCCACTAGACACACTACTCAACATAATTAGCAACACACAAAGAGCTTGCAACCATTTGTAAGTATAGACTTACAAAAATTGTAGTGTTTACACTTAAACAATCATTTTGTAAATTTAGTCGAAGTCTTTTAAAATATCCATTGAAGCCACATGTTTACTCAATTCGGTGTTAAATAAAGCTCGGTTATTTTCATGCACGACATAGAAAATGGATGGTTAAATATGGCATACCTTACCTTCGAGGGACATCTTGCTATCTCTTGTTTCAACACATTCACATGAACTGTGATTAAGTTCTACTAAAAGAGAACACTTGCACATTGCCAAAACATTTAAAAAAAATATGGAGCACGTGTTTAAAAAAAATCTCAACCG
Source organism: Larix kaempferi (assembly GCA_027924585.1). NCBI lineage: Eukaryota > Viridiplantae > Streptophyta > Pinopsida > Pinales > Pinaceae > Larix > Larix kaempferi. The sequence continues at coordinate 13,823,891 of BSBM01001346.1, forward strand.
AACACTAAACCAATCCAAAGAATGCCAAACAAAATTTCTAGAATTACCTTGTGGAAGGAGCAGCATCATGCTCAATATTGACACGGGTGCAACCAGAGGAGTCAATACGTCATAGTGAGTAGCACACAAAAAAATACAGATGGGGACCATGACAGGAATATAAGTGTTTTTGGAGGTAAATAGTATGAGGTTCAAATTTTTAAATTTGAATTTGAAACAAAACTTCATTAATTGATGGAAGGTTGCAAACAACAAACCATCGAAGTACTCAAACGAATAATGGAAATGGTTTGGACTAGGGCGGACAATGTTAGGTTGAAGGTACTGCCTAAATATGATGGGAGTGATGTGATGCTATGCTATCCATGGACATACATTTCGAAGGACGCTATAGGTAAGGCCTAGCGAAGGACGACTTAACTAGTTGTTTTTCCAATTGTCAGAGGGATGGTTGACGATTTCGCCGTCATTTCCAACTAAAGTCATTGCAACTTCTTCGAGCAATATTATACCCACTGAAGTCATTGAAAATATTTTTAGTCATTACAACTTGTGACGCCCAAAATGCTTCCACTGCGAATGAAGTTGAATTTTTAAAATATTTTTGGAGATTATTGAACATTTTGATTACATAAATACAATTAAAATCCATGTTTTGTTACATATTAAAACAAATTATTTATTAAAAAAATTGATTATCTAATTTTAATTCATATTTAAAAGTTTTGATAATTTTTTTTTGAGATTATTTAACATTTTGATAAAATGTTAAAGATTACTATCCTACAAAATAAAAAATAAAAACATGTTTTTTTACTCTTTTATCAATGTCATGGATTTTTTTAACGATTCTTTATTGCACCGAGTGAAACGAGGTGCTCTACAGCCCAGTATGGGGGAGATGTTGTAATGCGTGTGATGTAATGTTTGTGATGTAACAAAATAATTAAAAAATATTTAAAAAAATTCATGTCGGCTCATAAAATAAAAAATTATGGACAGTATTTAAAAAAAAAATCCATGTTGGTTCATAAAATAAAATATTATGAAAAGTAATTAAAAAATAGATGTTCGCTTATAAAATAAAAACTTAAAACTTAAACCCGGATTTATCAATCAAGAGAAATCAAATTTCTTGAGTTTAAATTTAAAAAAAGAAATATACCTCAAGAAATTGGATCCCTCTTGGTGCTTGATAGATACGGGTTTAAGATGGATATATGCTGGTAGTTATGTTTTAAGAGAGTTAAATATGTAGTATTCAATAAAAATAAAAAATAAAAAAATGTTTTTTTTTACTCTTTTATCAATGTCATGAATTTTCTTAACGATTCTTTATAGTTATGTTTTAAGAGAGTTAAATATGTAGTATTCAATAAAGTTTAAATGTAATAGTGTTTTTATTGATTACTGTGAACTATTTTTATTTTTAATAAAAAAATTAAAATGTTGTGACTTATGTTCATTTTTTTTTTTATAATATTAATTTAGAGGAAATGATTTCCTAAAAGTATTTTGGAATAGATATCTATCACAAACTTAGTTGGAACTATAACTTAAAAAAGATGATCAATGGAGGGTGTAAAGCTTATTTTGGTTTTGAAATGACAAATCTTTTGATATGAGATAAAATGAAATTCCTCTTTGAAACTCTGTTCACTCTAGTTCTCCTCTTGAATGTGTCTGTTTTTTCTCATGTATGTGCGAAGTTCTAGAGAATTTTGAAGAAGGATTGAGCTAATCCATAAGAATTTCGTAATTTACAATCTTAAAATTAAAAGCAATACATCATTTCCTATGTGTGAATTTCTAGAGAATTTTGGAGAATGTTTGAGCAAATCCAAAAGCATTTTATAAATTATAATATTAAAATTAAAAGCAATGCGCCATATCCTATATGTGAAGTTCTAGAGAATTTTGGAGAAGGATTGAACAAACCAGAAGCATTTTATAACTTACAATCTTAAAATTAAAATCAATACACTATATCTTATTTTCCTATGTACCTAATGTACAAGAAAAAAATAACTTGGGAGACCATAGACTTCCGATTTTTTTTTTAAAATTCCAGTCTAAACCACCTAAGGCTCAAGCTTGGTTGGCATAAAGATGCCATGTCTTGGTTAAAGATGTGGAGGGTTGATGAAAATGTCACTTTACAAAATACACGTGATATTAAAAATATTATTACTTCGAAGTTCAAAAAAATGATGAACATTTAGAGGATAAAAGAAAATTAAGATATTACAAGGAGGTCATTAACCCTAATCTTGAATACCAAAATCATCCCTCTGTTTTTAAAGAAGATCACATGGCTAAAACAAGAACAAACTCTCATGAGATGCACACATTTTCTAAAACTTCGTGGGATGAAAGGATATGCCATCTTTGTGAGACTATGAGTGTTGAGGATGAAAAACACTTCCTCATACATCCACATAAGATATTAGTTTCAAAACTTTTGTTACAATATGAACTCACCCAACCTTCTATCTCATCAAAATTATAGTAAATTAGGAACGCTTCTATCCAAGCTTTTTGAGCATAGAAATAAAACTCTAAAGCAAACAAAGTAATTCCTTACTTTTTTTTCTTAAAGTTTAATAAACCAAAATTGGTCTAAATAGACATTAACTATTGGTGTCATCGTCATCATCATAAATGATAATTTTTTTCCATAAATATTTCTAGTTTTTATTATTTAATATTTGATTTTATGTAATGAATTGATGGTGAATATTCAATATTTCAAGATACTTACTAAAAAACAAATTTAATTGGCATTAATGTATAATGCAACTCGTACTTCCTTTACCAAAAAGTAGGGTAGGGACATAAAGATTTATTTTTCCCTTAGCCTTAATCATATTTTTTCTTGGATTCTATACACACCTTTCTAATAATTTAATTGATATTTTTTCATGTAATAATCACCTTATAATGGTATATTATTTATTTCACCTTAAAATTTTGTATACATATCTTTCTATAGTTTTTATATTAATTTTATCCCTCATCATAATAGTTGAATTTTTTTTAAATAACATTCATAATAACTATATGAAACACTAAATTCTTATAGCTTGCCTCATATAATACAAAAATAAAGTTGAACCTATCATAATGTAATTTTTTTTTATCTTAACACAAGTAAGACTTGAAACACGAGATTTAAAAAAAAGTTTACAAAAATATAGTTCAATATATGAAAAGTTTATATCTTAACACAAGTAAGACTTTTGAAATACAACAATGCTTTAATAAAATGCATATAAAAGACTTGGTGTGCCTTGCCTCATGTGGAATACAACACCATTACAAAAATACATTGCAAATACAATTTTATTTTTTCTTTGTTTTGCTTGTTTCCAAATTTTATACATTTTTTCTCAACCCTGTCAAGCATGAATCGGGGATGATCAGTGATACTTGCATAAGAGAATCGAATGTAGTTAGTGACAAGCATTCTCCTTATATCTTTGATTATATTTTTCTTAGAAAATCCACATTCACATGGCACAATGCTTTAGGAGATTGTAAGTATGAGTTTCCATAGCTTTAACATATTTGGAAAGCTTGTTGGCCAGGTATTTGAAAAACAAAAAACTCACCATGTATATTTCATAGGGAACCCTTCAAAACATGATTGAAGTGTATCAATAAATTCATGTAGTTCTTTTTTACCTTTTTCTTCAACTGGTTTGATGAAATTCTGCAATTTTTTATATTGGAGGATTATTCTAGAATCTCTGTTATTTGATGTACAAAACATGTCAATATAAAATAGACATTAAATGTTGCACAACTAAAATTTATATATCAAAATAAATTTTAAACTTCCAAATTTTAGTTTCCATAATATAAAATGTAAATTTGAGAAAGAAAGAAAAAAAGTAAATTTGAGAAAAAAAGATTGTTAATTACTTTTAATACTTTAATACGTTATATTCATTAATGAAAGTTTACTTTCCAAATATTAGTTTCTATATTAAAAATAGAAATTTAAATATAAAGAGAAAATATAGAAATATGCATACACATTTAATTATTAATTAACTAATTAGTAATAGTAATAGGTAACATTGAAAGACACACACACACACACATATATATCCTAGTGGGCTAGATCAAGTGGTTGAGTGTTGTAAGTCGTGAGCAGAAATTCTTGGGGTCAAATCTCCGGGTGGCTATACATTATTATATAAGGGCCTCACTTGATGTCTCCATCGAGGTTAGCTCCGTAATCAGAGGGAACATGGTGTGGCTCCCTCAGGTAAGCCCCCTGTGATTTCTTACCATGGACTTAGCAGCCCCACTAGAAGTTTATGAACCATATACAATATATATAGCAAATGAACTTATTTACATGTTACATTTCAATCCTAATTAAAAATGAACATATTACATGACACCACATTAATCATCTTAGAAAAATGTATTAAATATTCTTCAATCACATCTATCTCTATCATTCGTTAAATTATCTTATTCTTGTGTGTTTAATTTTTGTTAAAATCAATGAAATTCTTTGACTTCTTTGAACTATATATGACTTAATTCAATGTATTGTAACATTTTTTTTATTCTTTTTACTAATTTCAGATTTTTAATTTATAATTTTTTAGATAAAAATATTTTATTAAAAAAAATATACTAAGTGAGTTGTGCCCGAGTTTTTTCTATTACAATACGTGTCTTTCGCATTCACTTAGAACCCCTTAGAAATATAAAACATAAAACATGTTTCCATAGGATTGTTTTACATATCAAGGTTTTTACTTCCAACTTCATTTTACCTCTTCTTTCCATAAATATAAAACAAATTGTTTTGCATGTCAAGGTTTTTACTTCCAACTTCATTTTACCTCTTCTTTCCATAAATATAAAACAAATACTCATTTTCATAATATGTAGAGCCTCTTCAAGTAAAGGGCATCTCAAATTTGTTATCATTATTGGAAGGGCATTGGGTTTGGAATGCTAGGTTTGGGTTTTGACTAACTATTATATGCTTTTATGTAACTGTTTTAGTAGTGTGTAGAGGCTTCTTTCGAAACATATAAGAGTGATAATTCTTAGCATTGAAGGGAATCTCATACTTTGACTCGTTATTTCATTGTATATTTATTGAATAAGTTGTTATTTCATTGTATATTTATTGAACAAGTTAGTATGCTAATTTTTATTATGAATACCATTAAGAATAAAGAGATCATCTTTTCCAAATAGCCACCTTAAAGTAATCAGAATCAAAATGGGAATCTAAGACTTTGACTTGTTATTTCATTGTAGATTTATTTAACAAGTTGGTATGCTAATTTTTATTATGAAAACCATAAGAATAAAGAGAATCTTTTCCAAATAGCCACCTTAGAGTAATCAGAATCAAAATCGAACTACTAATGGGTGTAATAGTCCTCTTATTGTAATTTTTTCTTGGGAACGAATGATAACACATAATAATGATGGTTCATGGTTAGTATATCCATTTTTATGGCATTTAAGAATATATTCATATATGTTAAATTCACCATACCACCATCCACAAAATGTTTTAGGATCCATAATCCTTTTAAAGTGAAAACCTTGGCGAATCTTACTAATTCTTAAATTTCAACCATAAAATGTTGGACGACATTTTTCTAAAAATATTCAAATTTCTAAGTATTTTATATAATTTCTAGCCAGTTTTGGTGATTTTTAGAGTAAAAAACATTATCCCATGGAATTTGGGCAGATCAATTTTAAAAAACATGGAAATTGGCTAATTTGTTTTTGGAAAAAAAAGTCAAAAGTTATCCCATGGACTAAATTTCGCCTCTAAAATTTTCCCCACCACCCCATGTCTTTTCTTGCACAAAATGAGATAAAAAAGACAAAACAAAAGTTCATAAAATTGTATACGGACATGCTTATCTACCTAGAGTTGTCATGCAAGGATCTAGTGGACCACAAGGCTACCATGGAACAAGGGATCTCAAATGAATCTCCCACAAGTGAGGGGACTCTAGCTTGAAGAAAAAGAGATCACCAAGGGAGCACATTGGGAAAAAAAGTAATGACCTAAATAAATTTCTATTCAAATATATTTGTTCATATTAGTTTAATGAGTAAAAGAGTGGTCATAGTACTTCCATTAAGTAGTATTATGAAATGGAAAAATATTACTTCTTAAAATCATTCAGAGTTCATAGCACTTTATATTCAAGGATTCATTATGTCCTAGACATTATGTTTTCGGGCAACACTATTAATCAGGGCTGGGATGAAATATTTTGCAGCATTACTAGCATATATTCAATTTGTTTTTGTGCATGTTTTGATTGTATTTAAGTTAAATGCATACAAAATTAAATGATAAAAAACATATATAAAATCAATTCACAACTCATTAATATGGTATATGTCGTAGTTAAAATTACGGATATTTAATAGCTAGTATCAAAAATAGTTTTATTTATCTATTTAATATAAATGCATACACAAATTTGAAAATTCAAAAAAAAATGTTACATATATTAACATGTTTTAAATTGAATATAAAGAATGATATCAACTAAATTATATTGAAAAAAATTAAACAAAAATCGAAAGAAAATATGAAATATTTGATCACATAATATAAAATAAAAATTATATTATAAATGAATTGTAAATTTAAAAAGAAAATGCAAAAAAAAAAAATTCATTTATGATACTTATTATAAATGACAATAAAATATTCAAATAATTTCACCTAAATTACTACAAAATAGATAGCATATTATATTTTTAAAAAAAAAGATAAGAGAAAATGCAAAAAAAAAAGATTAATTAATCATAAATACATAGTATAAAGATCTAAGCTAATTATAAAAATAAATATGGTTTACATATCCGCAACACATAGTAGTTTGGTAGTAGTTATACTACTTTTTACATTGATTATTTCCATGGATAACAACTATTCTCGGTGGCTTCCTCCTAGCAATGTTTTAGATTGCATATGACTCAACCAAGTAATTCTATTTATAAATCCAACATGAATTAGATTCACAGGTGTGAGCTTCGTGTGTTTCAAGATTCTTTGTTGTCATCCTCTAGTTTCTTTATTCACCTATACAAGACACAAAAACATAACTAAAAACACCACAATTCAAGATAAGAAGATCACTTGCATAACAATACAAAATTAAAATATAAGATTTTACGTATAAAACAAAAATATTTACTCACTGGTGTAGAATTAGGAGTGTTTTGCATATTAGGTGTCTCATAAGAGTCATCTAATCCTAGATTGTCTTGTAAGCACTCTTCTACAGATAACTGTGTGTACAAAATGCATATACAAACATACTTAGTATATATGATTTTCAACAAAAAAAAAAAAAAAAAAAAAAAGTATACATATGATAACAAGTATACAAATCATATTAAAAAATAATGTAACTTCAAAATTATTTAACACTTACTTCAAACATATCATTGTGGAATGCATTATCTTTGTCCTTATATTTATCCTCTGTGGTGGAAGATGATCATTTGTCGCATAAAACCATTTTATTGAGATTTTTTGTTAATTCATGGAAATTTTTTAGAATTTTGCCTTTCTCCTTTCATAAAAGTCTACATAATATAAATAAAGAATTCATGTCAACACTAAAAATTTACATAACATGTCAACTAATTAAAGACTTAAGTATTTGAAAATAACAAATTCAAAATAAAAATATCTAATAAAAAATACTAGTTTACTTACTTCCATAACACAATCATTGATTGGAGTGTTCTCCATGGGTGAAGATGAACCTTCATTGGAACATGTGAACTCATTCAACGTCTTTTTAATTTCAATTCTTCATAATGTATCTTCACGTCATTTCACTTCATTTGACTTATATTCTTCTATGTGATCAACGATTCTCTCTATCGCCTCAATGCTCAATTCATGTTCATCACTCACTTCCTAACATGGGAAATATATATATATATATCTCAATGCTCAATTCATGTTCATCACTCACTTCCTAACATGGGAATATATATATATATATATATATATATAAGTTAATACAAGTAAACTACTTATATAAATGAGTAAAAAGAAATCTTAAGATGAAACCTTAATATGAAAACACCTTTTTGGATATCTCTTGTTTTACCAAAGGCCTTCTTAAATTTTTGAGAGCCATTTCCATACGAAATTCAAGGCGAAGGCTTCGCAAGTCATTAGTTTTTCTGCACTGCTTTGGGATCATTTTTTGGCCAATGGGAATCGTGGGCACGTGGTCGTCCCCTTTGACGAGGTGGAATTTGATCAAGTTGATGGATTCTTTGCCGATGTTTATTTAATGCATCAAGTGTAGTAACTACATATTTATGCTTGCAATTACCAATCATACAGTAATGAAGTGGATGCAATCTAGGCCGTTTAATAATTTTGTAATCCAAGTCTACCTTGTGAGGCTCTATAAAACACTATCTACAAAATAGCCAAAACTTTTATTCACATAAAAATAAATAAATAAAGAAGAAAAAATAAATAACTTCCATTTTCATTATGCATAATCAAACTAACATTTATCAAACTATTATATATATATATATCAACAATTATCTAAAGGAAGAAATGACTAGGGAGGAATCCCTCTATTAGTTGTCCATAAGGAATTTCCAAGCTTTGTATTGTGGGGGATTTGGCTTGCAAAAAACAACATGACATTCCAGAGATAATGGTAATCCCTCTAAGTATGCCATCAAATTAGATATTCTTATGGAGGACATGGAAACATGAAAAATTAAAACCTCTAAGAATTATGAAGGCCAGGCCGTAGAAAATAACAAAATACAATTTGGGTTTTTTCTTTACTATGTCTCTTAAGCAACTCCATGTATATTTGAAGCTAGTGGCATTTGTATTTAAAAGATAAACATTATATTTATTTAAGTATGTAGCAAGCTAAGGAATACATAATAGGGTTTTAAGCTTTATGGCTACTTTTGAAATGTGCAACCGAAAGAGCAACAGGAGGATTCCAAATTGCTTATGAAGTCAGAAAATGGATTACATAGATAAGAATGAAGTTTTCATAAATTTACTTTTCGTGCATCTAAAAAAATCAATGAACAAGCAGACGTATTATCTAAAGAACCATTATCTATATAGAAAGGAACATTCTATGAACATAAATTTAATGAAGATGCTTCACTTGCAGAATTTGTTCAATCTTTATGTTTAATCTCAACAAAAAAATTGCTAATTGTTATTATCCAATTTTTATTGGATATCTAAGCTTTACCTTTCTTAAAGTGGCCTAGTTTAGGCATACTTTGAATGTAATTTTTTGTGTTGTATTGCATAATAATGATGGTAAATTCCTAATAAGAATAGAAAACCCTTTCAAACCTTTTTTAATGAAATAAGCAAATATATATAACTGTAAAAGTATTAAAAAGACAAGAAAATGTATATTCTCATTTTTCCTATAAAATATATAATATAATATTTTTTCAAAAATATTTAAATAAATTTTAAATTCTTTTTAAAAAATATACTTATAAATATACTTTTTACAAAATTGTATTTTATTGAAAATAATAATAATTTTTTAATAGAATATGAAATACACCACTAATACAAATTACAAATTATGTAACCGAAGTAAAACAAATTATGATTTTAGTTATATATTATAAAGTTTATTCTAATAAATATAATTAAGATTAATCAACTTATATATTCATACATTAAAACTTGAAAAGTTTATAATTAATTAAAAATATTTGATATAAATATAATATAATTTAAAGTATTAATTCATAAACATGAATACTGATTTTATGTTAAACAAATTGCATTTATTATATATTATTATAATAAAATTTATTTAATATTAATATAATTAAATTTAATTAACATATATACCTTAACCTTTATATTGTTCACTAAACTCATTAATAAAATTTATTTTTAATATTAATATAATTAAATTTAATTAACATATATATCTTAACCTTTATATTGTTAACTTTTAACCTTTATAACATGGGACTTTAAGTCTCCTACCCAAACTGCAAAAGGGCCCACCTCTTCTTTCCAATGGAAAGGTACCTTGCCAATACCGTTCGAAACAAAAGAGGACAAGCTAACAACCCACCATTCACCCAGCTACGACCAAATCTTAGAATGCTTCACCCACCTGGACACGGAACTAAAGTATTAACGTAACCCCCCGTTCAACTAGGTACCCACATAGGTTGGCATGTCCCGAAACCTCGTGATTAAGCTTTTAAAAAGTGAAAGGTGGTCATTACCTTCAATGTTTAAATGGTTATTTATTTTTATTTGACATCTACAACCTGCAAATTATTTTTCTGAAACTGTGTCTCATTTAGAGCATTTAATTGTTATAATTCATCATCTATTTAAAACTTCATTTCACTCAGTCAATATAGAAGAACCCCAAAAGGCAGCGAGTGCTCAGGTTAGCATTGAACGAATGATAACTTCAATTGACCCTATAAGACATTGGGAAACAACGATAAAGAGACCTAAACATAGCAACGAGGCCTCGACCTCAGGCTGTGATACCCTACTATGGGCTCTGGCTACTACCCTCGTAATGTTGATGATCCCGTTTCAGAGCTACATCAAATCCCACTCTCACTTGAGACTTTAGGATGCGATGAAACTGCACTCTTTATTAACTACTGCTGTGCTTCAGGGCAGGGTGCTGTAAATCATAAAGTTCCCTACTTCAAAATGCTCTGCGCCTCGACCCGGATGGATAATATGCTTCGGACCCACCACAAAAGAGGGTTTGCTTTACAAACAAACAAGCGTAGTGCGTCAACGAACTCAACCAGTGTCAAATAAAGGCGATAGGTAGTTGCGATACGTGATATAAATGAGTGGGTTTCTTATACTACTACCATTTACAGGCATAAAAATATGATGATTATTGCATTTTACCTGAAGAAAATTATTGTGTTGATTGTGCCGCTATCTATCCTATCAACTAAAAACATCCCCATATACTACCATACAATCCACTAACAACACTAATGGTTAAATGGGAACCTGATAGTTGTAGACTGGGGGCATCACTAACCTGAAAACGACTGAACCGAGATGACAAACCCCTTCCTTCCCTGTAGCGACCTCCTCAAGCAGCATACTCCGTCGCTTTTGGCTTTGATTCTCGCAATTCTGGCAACAAAAGCACAAAAATGGGAGAAGAGGAAGACGACCCGACCTGTGATAGTTGTAAATCCGGGTTGGTGGGTAGATTGAGCTTCAGTAAATGGGAAAAGACCCCTCTCTTGGATCCCATATCGCAATCGGAAGCTCACGTATCTCCCGGATCCCCCGTACTAGGTGGAGTTCCCCTGGCACCGTCCACTATATGTCCATGTCTCTCCCGCACCACGTAGAGGAGAACCCATTCAACAGACAACGGAGACGTCGATGCCACGGATGTAGCATGCCGATGACAAATGGGTACATGGTCGATGGATCCTATATGAATGCCAACTGATGTTGGATGGCATGGATACATGCATACAATGGGACGTGCGACTGATAGGTTAGTTATACATACGTCCCTCGACGGCCCCTGGTGAAAATCGTCGAGGAGATAGCTTACTCCTTTTCAAGAAGGCCTCCATCATTATGGAGAATTAAGAAAAGCCAAGATAAAAACTATTTTAAAGGGGCATCAATCATGACGACATCCGACTCCATGTCGTAGATGAGAGCTCACAAATGGGTGAGAACTAGCTCGGATGGTGAGAGTCGGGTAGGGCTGCAGGAGGGGTTGGCTTTGAATCGACTTTTTATGTAGTTGTGTAGCAGAGCATTAGCCTTGGACATCCTCGTTTGGTATTGGACGTGATAGGCTTTCATTTTTTATTAGCTTTCACAATTTCGCTTAGACAATTGGAGTCCTCATCCAGGAAAATGGTGTTCCCATAGGCATTAAAAGGGCATTCAAGAGGACGCTGAAGCCGAAGACATGAAAATTGCAGGGCTTCTCACCCAGAACACTTTTAGGGATCGTCAATCATGATGAGCACTGCTAGAAATCTAATTTTAAAGGGGCGGTAGGGCGTGGGATATGGGGCACTCAAATCGCCCCGTCCCGTCGCCAAATGGAGCACGACCCCGTTGTTGTTCAACACCACCCCGTCGCGTCTGCCGTTGCCGTTCAACCCCATCCACCATCTACTGGATACCCTACCCTGCCCCCGTTGCATCCACCACTCCACTGCCGTAACGAAAACTCTGGCTAACCCACCGTGTTTTTTACGTTATCGAGGCAAGGTTTGAATGTTATGGACGTGAGTTAATGCCGAGCTACCACCTTCATGTGTTCAAATGGTTTACACGCTCACTCCCACAGACCCTGTTTCAGCAAACGATGCAAACGAAGGGATATAGAAATGGTGACCTCAATCGGCTAGGAGTCGAATAGTTGCAGTTCGAATTCGCATCCCGAAGCGGGCACCCATCGATCCACCTGGACTCGCAGCACTAAGCGGGTACCATAACCAATTGATTCATAACTAGCATATGACAGTGATAGAGGCGCTTTATCTTGAACCACCAGTAGCAGATCCGGTTCCACTTGCAATTGGTCCAGTTTCAATTGAAGAAAGAGAAAGACCCGCCCATTCCAAGGCCATAGTGCTAGTTTTTGTTGAAGCATCACCAGTAGTAGAGTTCTCGGAAATGGATCCATATGCCGTGGTTTAACCTGTTTATCCCTTAGACTAGTTTTTTTATATCCGTGCTATGCCAATTGCAGATTTTATTGACCCAGATCGAAACCCAGTAGCAGGGGAAGCTGCTGCTACTGCTGCAAATGACCAAGCAGATTCAACGGTCCTGCATACCCCTGTTTCAGCAAATGACCAAGCAGATCCGGCCAGCGAGCCAGAATCTGGTGTACGCGCTTCAACAAACCTGTTCTAAACACTGGTTTCTGCCTTGTTTCAGCAAACGAACAGACCCAGGTAACATGCTTGAAACCCGACTGCTATATACAAAATGAAATAGAAATACAGTGATGAAATGTCATAAGCTTCCCAAAATCCCCCCAAAAATCCCCAAATCAGATGAAATGGCTATGATTATTTGCTATTAAAATTAGGAGAAAACGTGTACAAACCCATAATAACAAATTTACAGACGGATTAGTAGGTACCAGGAGTTTGTCCTATGTCTACTTGCTGAAGATTCTGTATCCTGGCATCTTGATAATTTCCATAGCTATTCATGATCACCACAACAAGATTTGCTAGGTAGAAACTAGATTAGCTAGTTAGACTTCAAAAGATTAACTATTATCAACTATACATATCAACTATGGTGTACTATGTATCCAAAAGGATTAATTATTATCACCATATTCAATCTCATTAACACCTTCAGCATTTTGGGTAGAACCCCCTTCTCTTTGGCCTTCGTTTTCTGTGTTTTGTAGGAATTTTTCTACTGTCGGTGTCCATTTCTTCATCTTCGCTGGGAGGTACTCTACCTTGAATCCTCAACATTCCTTCCAGACAATAAAAGTGAGCTTCAATTCAATTTTAGACCATTCGAACTCTTGTGACCAATCTTTGCTCCAGGTTAATGACCTGTTCTGGCAGGCTGCAAATCTGCTGGTTATCTCTGTGAATTGTTTAGTTCACAATTCTCAAAGAGCATCATCTAGATGAGATTTCGCATTGCTCTAGGCTTCACAAACATATCATCATAATCGCTATTAATTTAATAAACTGGATTTATAGGTATTGATTTCATATTGGCACCTTTTTTCTAGTTTTATACCTGTATTAAAGGGTTTGATTATAACAAATAGTTTTAGAAAACAGAGAATATTTAAAATAAGCTCAAAATGTGTACAACCCATTTTTTTATTTTTTTTGGAAAGTGTTGTTTCCTTTAAAGTAAACTTTAAAGGCATTAATTTTTCTATTTTCAGCCCTGTATTCAAGGGTTTGATTGCAACAAATAATTTCAAAGAACAGATAAGGTTCTTCATAAATCCTTATTATAATGGATGTGTTGTGCTTATTAACTAAATTTTGTCTGATGACACAAATATAGTTTGTGGAGGCTTTTTAAGAATGGAAAGTTGAATAAGTGTGATAAGTTAAGATTAAAAATCGTTGGTAAGGAATATGTAAATGAAAATGGAAGGCATTTTGATTAGATTGCCTTAGCATTAAATTTTAAAAATTGATATTGGTTACGTTAGTAATTATGTACTGAAAGCAATATTAGGTTAATATTGTCTCAGGTTAATATGCTATCAAAAGTTCAAAAAATTGTTATTAGCTCAAGATTGGCCAGGTTAAAATTTTGATATTGATTAGTATCATTAGAATGTTTTTTGATTTATTTTCTCTTTAACTATTGATATAAACAAATATGTACATAGGCATTTTATTAAAAAAAGAAGAAAATGAAAGTGGGCCACCATCACAAAAGACCCACTATGCTAATATTGACCCTTTGGTCAAACAAATAATATATGAAGAATTCGTTAAGTATCCAGATTCCAAACAACGATAACATTAAATAGGTTTAAGGCCCCAATCAACCAAAATTCCAATAAGAAACAACAGGAAGGAGCCAACATCAAGTTGTAGACCATCATGGTCCTTGGGGATTAACCTTTAACCATAAACAATAGGCTTTGGATCAATAATAATCAGTTCCCAACCATCATTGTTGGGTTTAGAGGGTGTTTTCCCCTTAGAAATGGCAAGCGGATTGTAGGGAATGTATCATTCTGCTATATGGGTTGGATGGATAGCTATGTTGATGTTTCCTTTGATTCTAGGCCCTATTGTTGTTAGATCTGACCTATCATCTGCAATGTTTTACAACTCATCCCTCTTAAACAAAATTAAAACATTTCTACGTTGGGACAGTTTTAGGTCGATTAGAATTGATTTTTTGGCTTTAAGTGTTTTGCTTAAAAAATTTATGTATACTTTTCATGTTAGACTAGCACTTTGGTTAGTTTTTTAGCAATGAATTATTGAACAGGTTGGGGTTCTTCGAGTCAATTGCCCATTAGCTTTGCTTTGTTAGCTTTTGGGTTTACTCCAAAAGTGTTTTCACTTGGAGATCACTTGGTCTCCTAACCCCCTGGTGATGCTTGATGGACATATGGATGGCTGAGTTTGAGTGGATGCTTGGCCTTGGATAGAGTGTTGGCATAGCACACTTACCTAGGGGGTTGTTATCCTATGTGGCATGATGACTAACCCATTGGGTGTACACAATGGGGGATTCGGTTGCTTGATTATGAGAGGTACCTATCTAGGAGGATGAACATTAGATACTTGGAGGAGGAAATTTAGCCCTAAGAGCGGGGGAGCATGTGACATACATCTTGGAGATTGGATACGTGACTTGAGAATGCCTGGAGAGGAAAAGGAAGATGAGCTTCCAGTCCAGTAATGGAAGAGCAAGTTATGTTGAGTTGGTGTTTGTTGATTTTTTGTCTGTTGGTTTAAATATTGTTGAGTCCAAGATTGATGAGAAGGAAAATAAGGATGAGTAGAGGAAAGCACTCATGGCTGCTGCATTAGAGCTGTATTTTTTCAGGGTAGAGCCAAGGCACTTTGGCTTGCAGTTAGATCAAAACAATGATAGAGGAGTCACACTTGAGGAGGCATGGTCAAGAAAGAAAGAAAAAATAAGCCATTTAAAAATATTTGTTTTAGTTTCTAATGATGATGCCAAAAGTAGAAAATTATTGTTGGTTGGATACTTGATCAAACAAAAGCATATAGGCTCTTTGATCCTTTGCCCAAATTGGGTAGTTGTAAGCACAGATGTGAGATTCGATGAAGGCTCATACCTTAATCAGGTTGATGATGGTTGTTATGAAGCTAAAAAATGAGTTGATCTATAACAAAAAAAAGTGTAGAATGTTGGTGGTCATTGTTTGATGTTGTGCAGGTAGCACAGGAGGCAAGAAATGTGGAGAATGTTTTAAGAAGCAGCAAACATTGTTGAGTCGGATATTGATGAGAAGAAAGATAAGGATGAGTGGAGGAAAGCACTCATGGATCCTACAACAGAGTTGGATTTGTTCAGGGTAGATCCAAGGCAATTTGGCTTGTGGTTGGATCAAAAGAATGATAGGGGTTTCAAACCTAAGGAGGCATGGTCCAGGAAGAAACCAAAGGTAAGCCATTTAAAAATATTTGTTTACATTGCTTATGATGATGCCAAATGTAAAAAAATATTGTTTGTTGGATACTTGATCAAACAAAAGCATATAGGATCTTTGATCCTTGCACAAATCGGGTAGTTGTAAGCAGGGATGCGAGATCCAATGAAGGTTCATATCTGAATCAAGTTGATGATCGATGTTTTGGAGCTGAAAAATCAGTTGATCTTCAATAAAGAAAAGTAGAATGTTGGCTAGTCATTGTGTTATGTTGTGCAGGTAGCATAGGAGGCAAGAAATGCGGAGAATGTTTTAAGGAGAATTAGTAAAGTTGTTGATTTAGATGTTGAGATAGAGAAATATAGGCTTGGTGAGGAAAAGGAGCTTCCACAGTGTTATTTCTCAAAATAACACCCTTGATCAAGGTCACGGATCTTGGTGCGATGAGTGGTAAGCATTGGAGAAGCTAGTATCCCAATGTCACCACAACCTAGCTCCTTAACACTTTAGGTCAACTCCTAAGACCAAGGGGGAGTGCCTAATGTCGATGATAGATATCTGCAGATGCTTAAACAACACACAATCACCTTTCTCAAGAATCCTCTCAGCAAAGATCAATGTCGTATGGAGTCAAGACAATGAAGCATAAACAACACTGGGGGAGGGGTAGGACTCAGGAGTCATAACACTTAATTATGGATTCCAAGAAATATAACTTGAATGTCTTGTTGTTGTTATAAGATTACAACAGTTAATAATGATCTAAAAATTTCATAGAAATCAATCAAAACAATACCACCTCATTGCATGAGATGTACTTAATGTATGGAGGTGAGGGGGATATGCAATAGGATGAAGAAGGGGGGCTTAAATCAGATCTGAAAATGTGAAATCAGATCTTGTATGTTCCCTAGAATAGCCTTCAAATCGACGGTGGTCTCGCTTATAAAGTTTCCTAGTTAGTGTCCAACCCCTAAGGGACCAAGGGTCAATCTAGGCCCAAAAACCTGCTTTTTAGACCTTCAAACTTTGCTGAAATGATGAATATACATGTTGTACCTGCAATAATAGATCTGCAAAAAAAAACCCTAGCAAGCAGAGGTTACCCTGAACCTCACGATTTAACCATAAGATCAAAACGCCCGTGAAGATTCACCATTAAATTGTTTAGGGCACACTTTTTTGTCCAAACAGAGGTTCCAAATTCTAAGTATTTTTTTAGATATGGATTTTTCTAGTTTTTAGGGTTTTTCCAATTATATTTTTTGGTATTTTTTCAATAAATATACAAGATAATTTTGATAAAAATGCGAAACGAAGGGGTTATGACCTTAGTCTTCAACCCTAGGGCAATTAGAGATCTAGGTCAGTGTCCCTACTCAAGTTAGCTATTCAAGATTTACCAACTAGAGCAAAGGCTAGTGACCCAAAACTAGGTTGAAGTAGCCAAACCCTAATTAGAATTTAGGGAAAACAATGAATTCCAAGGCCCACAGTGGAGAGCTCCGTCAAGAGGAAGGTATCTTCTAACAAGACTAACAAGATGCCAATAAAACCCTAATTTACCTTGCTTAAGGTGCAAAAGCAACATCAAGCAAGATAATGGAGAGATCTTACCAACATCAACCAAGGAAAGAGCAAGAGAAATGGTTTATAGGTCCTCCTTAGCCATGAGTTATTACAACTATTATTTGGATCAATCTTGCAGAAAAATCCACCATTCAACCTTCATCACACATAAAACTTGCCAAAGAGAGGTGCACATCACTCAAATGCTCCAATATACCAAAATGAAAAGAAAAAAGTACATAATTAGAACCCTTATCTTGTTTCAAATGAATGCTAGGAGCCTTTATTTATATGAGGGTTCCTAGTCTTAACTAACTTTAGAGCCTACCTTTACTAAAAGGTAAACTGACTGAATTTTAGGATTTGTCACCCACAAAAGACTAAGAATAATGATAAAATAGTGAAGATGGCTTCATCTGGAAGAAATAATGAGTCGAGGAAATGACATCATGCCCTAACTAACCCCAATAATGTAGAAGATCCCTCAATGCCATCCCATTTAGCAAGGAAAAGTTGTCTTGAAGAAGATGATGTCATGATGAAGTGTGCACATGTGAACCAAGAGGAGGGGTCATCCAAGAAAGCGAAGGTCCAATTGAGCATAAATCAGGTGTGCTAAATCGGGTATGAAAACCCTTACATGTGCAATTATTTTCTACATAGTGTAAACATGAGTGTGGCTAGGAGCCCTTAAGCCATGTGTCCTAATGGGTCCATCCCAATAAACATTGGACACCAACCCAGGGTGCAAATGACCCAACATGACTGGGGATTTCCACCCATCAAGGGGCAATTTGCAATGCCATTAATCCAACACTTCTTGGAATGAAAACCAAAAGGACTTGCCATGACCAAACCATGGGTCTTGAGCCACACTATACGAACACTTTTACATAAACAAGCCCAGACTTGGCCTTTTATAATGGCAAAAGACCCCTTCGCTTTGGTATATGCTGGAAGGAACATTGTAGATAATCCGGGGCGTAACACACAGTTCGATGATGGAAGAGCAAGTGATGTTGATTTGGTGTTTGTTGATTTTTTGTGTGTTGCTTTAAATATTGTTGAATTTGAGTGTTACCTCCCACACTAGCATGTGTGATTAAAGTCACAAAGAAGCAAGTTAGCCAAGGGGAACCAAGAGGAAAGGCCAATGTCACCACACCAATCCCCTTTTACACTTTGGGTTGGCTCTTCTCCACTAAGGGGGACTTCCCTGAGATAGGATTACTAGAGCGATAAGCAATGAGGTTCAAGGTGATGTGAATAATAGCTTTAGCAAAACATTTGTTTTTTGTAGTATAGGAATATATAATAGTTGATGGGAGGATAAAGGGGAGAACTCCAAGGACTAGTGCCAATCCAATAAAGGGAAAATCGAGTCAAAGGATCACCAACTAAGAGGACCTACCCAAATAGGTCACCAAGAGAAGAGAATTGCATGCGCTAACCCCAATTTGCTTGGTGGATTCAAGATGAATTAGGGTTTACAAGGGAAGGGATCGAATGAAGTTCACACTTCCTTTCAAGTTTTATGGGGTGCACCCTATAGATAAAGGCCAATGTCTTCATCTTCACATGAAGAAAACCTTCATTCTTGAGTATGTGCTCCATGCGGTTGAAGTGTCCTTCCATTCTGGAAAACACATTATCCACCTTTCTCGTTTTGGATTCCATTCTTTGCTAAAACTAGATGGTTCTCATCTCTAGGCCAGAAATTTGGTGGAGAGCTCCATACAGACAAGAATTAACTTCTTGGAGTGGCTCTGTAGTCTACTGGTTGGTGGCCTTAGCCTTCCCTTGTGAGTTAAGGGTCATCTTCTCTATCTTGTCAAGCTTGCTCCTTAATGCTACTCAGTCATGTTCATGACAATATGCTGACTTTGGAGAGCAGCTTTATCCTTGCTCCATTCGTCCACATAGACAAAGGGGCTCTTGCAGCTTGCCATCGTAGCTTCTAGGTTGGACTCCTTGGATACATGTGACACAAATCTGAAAAATGAAAAATGCTTAAAAAGGGCATTAGGAACATATTTAAAATTTAAATTGAGGCCATCTTGTTCTTGTGATTACTAGGTTTGTGCTATATATGTAAACCATAGAGAACATGATGATGGTTCTTATGGCTCTTGTTGTAGCACTAAGATTTCTAGCCTAGTAGAAGAGATGGGAAGTGGAGATAATGCCTTACATGATTAGGAACCTTGTTATTTTCAGATGATCCATGGACAAATTCTTGATGATCCATGGAGGTCATGGTGCTTTTGTGATGATCCAACAGTGGAAGACTTAGGGTTTGAGGAGCCATGTCTATCCTATGGTTTTCAAACCATAATGGAGACAACCATGTTATTGTGGAGAGCTTGTGTAATAAAAGCTTGGTTTTGAAGCCAAGGATAACTTGCATGAATCGATGCTTGCTTGTTGGAGGTCTTAGATGGTGGATAGGGTTTTCATGGTTTTGGAGAGCTTGAAGTAATGTACCATTGTTGTGATAAAACTTTGGTATGCATGTACTTCATTCTCATACATATATACTATATGAGTAAATGGAGGTCATGGTGCTTTTGTGATGATCCAATAGTGGAAATCCTAGGGTTTTAGGAGCCATGTCTATCATATGGTTTGCAAACCCTAAGGAAGATAACCATGCTATTGTGGAGAGTTTGTGTAATACAAGCTTGGTTTCAGAGCCAAGGATAACTTGCATGAATTCATGCTTGCTTGTTGGAGGTCTTAGATGTTGGCTAGGGTTTTCATGGTTTTGGAGAGCTTGAAGTAATGTACCATTGTTATGATAAAACTTTGGTATGCATGTACTTCATTCTCATACAGATATACTATATGAGTACATGGCAAGACAACTCTAGTGGTAGCCTCTAAATCTACATGTCTATCCTATGGTTTGCAAACCCTAAGGAAGGAAACCATGCTATTGTGGAGAGCTTGTGTAATAAGTGATGGAAATTACCTAAGGAGGACTTTCCTGTATTGATGCTTGCTTGTTGGAGCTCTTTGATGATGGTGGCTAGAGTTTTTATGGTTTTGGAGAGCTTTCATGGTTCATGGTCATGGAGGAATCGAATAAGAATTTCTTTGTTGCTGAAGGGAAACCCTCTAGTTTAAAATGGTTATTCATGTTAGGAACTTTTCCCAACGGGAATTGTACTCGTTATGAACTTTTCCCAACATGAACTATGTCTACTAGGAACTTTACTCAACCGGAACTATACCCGACAGGAACTTTTCCCAATAGAAATTGTGCATGAGAGGAACTGTGCCTGACATGAACTTTGCCCAATAGGAACTCTGTCTGTTAGGAACTTTTCCCAACATGAACTTTTCCCAACATGAACTCTGCCCAACAGGAATTGTTCCTGACAGGAACTTTGCCCAACAGGAATAGTGCCTGTTAAGAACTTTGCCCAACAGGAACTGTTCGTGGCAGGAACTTTTCTCAACAGGAACTATGCCTGTTAGGAACTTTGCCAAACACGAATTGCGCGTGATAGGAACTTTTCCCAACAGAAACTGTGCATGACAAGAACTATGTCTATTAGGAACTGTGCTTGATATGAACTTTTCCCAACAAGAACTGTGCCTGATAGGAACTTTCCCAATAGAAACTGTGCATGACAGAAACTGTGCCTATTAGGAACTGTGCTTGACAAGAACTTTTCCCAACAGGAACTGTGCCTGATAGGAACTTTGCATGTTTGGAACATTTCCCAATAGGAACTATGCCTGACGAGAACTTTGCCCAACAAGAATTGTGCCTGTTAGGAACTTTGCCCAGCAAGAACTCTGCCTGACTGGAACTTTTCCCAACAGAAATTGTGCATGACAGGAACTTTATTCTATAGAAACTTTAATGCGACCATTGATAGGAACTTTGCCCAGCTAGAATTGTGCTTGTTAGGAATTTTCCCAACATGAACTGTGCCTGACAGGAACTTTTCCCGACAAAAACTGTGCCTGACAGGAACTGTGCCTGTTAGGAACTGTGTCTGATAGGAACTTTTCCCAACAGGAACTGTGCATGACACGAACTGTGCATCATAGGAACTATGCCTGACAGGAGCTTTGCGGCACAGTTCTTGATAGGAACTTTGCCCAACAGGAACTGTTCATGTTAGGAATTTGCCCAGCAGGAACTCTGCTTGATAGGAACTTTTTCTGTTAGGAACTTTTCCCAACAGGAACTGTGCCTGACAGGAACTTTTTCTGACAAGAAATTTTCCCAACAGGAACTGTGCATGACAGGAACTGTGCCCAGCAGGAACTGTGCCTAACAGGAACTTTGCCCAACAGGAACTCTGCCTGTTAGGAACTTTGCCTGATAGGAACTTTTCCCAACAGGAACTGTGCTTGTTAGGAATTTTCCCAATAGGAACTATGCCTGTTAGGAATTTGCACAACAAGAACTGTGTCTGACAAGAACTTTTCCCAACAGAAACATTGCCCACATTAGAGAGATTTTGAGGTCAAAAAAGGGCCTCCTAAGAGATGTACTACAAAAATATGAGATATATTAAAATATTATGAATTGAGGGTTTTATGGGGTAGGTATATATGACAAGTCACCTCCCACACTATTTTCTATGCACAATATAAATAACCATGGTTGAGTTGCTTTTCAAAATTCACTAGAAATAAAATTAATAAAATAAGTCTACATTGATGTGACTAAGATTCATTGTAAATTCCCAAAAATTTATTGTCCTTTAGCATTTATTTGTCTTGAACTTGCAAATGAAATTAAATAATAAAAAATATTTTTAAGAGCTATTTTTTTAATTTTATGTTGACTTTTTATATTTAGTACTTTTCTCATGAATTTAATATAATGTAATTTAATTGAGAATTTATTTACATGTAAAATATAATAATATTATTATAATCCACATTGCATTATTATTATTATTATTATTATTATTTATTAAATCTATTATTATTCTTTATTAGTTTGACATTATGTTATTAAATAGAATGGAGTGAATATATAATTTAAAATTAAAAATATAAAAATGATAATATATTATTTTATAAAAAAATGTGAAAGGACTTTCTTTATGAATTAAGAGAACTTCACTTGAAAATGACAATAATATTAT
Organism: Larix kaempferi; assembly: GCA_027924585.1. Lineage (NCBI taxonomy): Eukaryota > Viridiplantae > Streptophyta > Pinopsida > Pinales > Pinaceae > Larix > Larix kaempferi. Next base: position 13,846,746 of record BSBM01001346.1, read on the forward strand.
TTTATGAGAAAGTGTGAAAAGACATTCATTATGAGTACTTTACTTGAAAATGACAATAATATTATTTTATGAAAAGATTATCATTATGAGTACTTTACTTTATGACTTAAAAGTACTTACACCACTACCTTGGTTAACTATGTGTTTTCATCCACCATAGAAAATTTGACAAATAAGCATTCTTAACTCATGCAATGCCACCTCACCAAGGGGGATGATGTCATCTACTAGAATGTGATTGGTTGTTTTTTATAGTACATTTTCTTTGTTTTGAGGCCATTTTTTGACCTCAAAATTTCTCTAATGACAGGAACTGTGCCTGTTAGGAACTTTGCCCAACAGGAGCTGTGCTTGACAGGAACTTTGCCCAACTGGAACTGTTCCTGTTAGGATTTTTCCCAACATGAACTGTGCCTGACAGAAACTTTTCCCAACAGAAACTGTGCATGACAGAAACTGTGCTTGACAGGAACTGCGCCTGTTAGGAATTTGCCCAACATGAACTGTGCCTGACAGTAACTTTTCCCAACATAAACTATGCATGACAGAAACTATGCCTGTTAGAAATTTTCCCAACATGAACTGTGCCTGACAGGAACTTTGCCCAACAGAAACTGTGCCTGACTGGAACTGTGCCCAGCAGGAACTGTGCCTGACAGGAACTTTGATCAACAAGAACTGTTCCTGTTAGGAACTTTTCCCAATGGGAACTGTGCTTGACAGGAACTTTGCCTAACAAGAACTGTGCCTGTTAGGAATTTTCCCAACATGAATTGTGCATGACAGGAAATTTTCCCAACAGGAACTATGCCTGTTAAGAACTTTCCCCAATAGGAACTGTGCCTGACAGGAACTTTTCCCAACAGGAACTGTGCCTGTTAGGAACTTTTCCCAATAGGAACTATGCCTGACGGGAACTTGCTTGTTAGGAAATTTGCCCAACATGAACTTTTCCCAATAGGAACTGTTCCTGACAGGAACTTTTCCCAACAGGAACTGTGCCCAACAGGAACTGTGCCTAACAGGAACTTTACCCAACAGGAACTATTCCTGTTAGGAACTTTGCCCAATAGGAACTGTGCCTGTTAGGAATTTTCCCAACATGGATTGTGTCTGACAGGAACTTTGCCCGACAGAAACTATGCCTGACAGGAACTGTGCCTATTAGGAATTTTCCCAACATGAACTGTGCCTGACAGGAACTGTTCCCTGTTAGAAATTTTCCCAACATGAATTGTGCCTAACAGGAACTTTTCCCAATAGGAATTGTGCCTGACATGAACTTTGTCCAACAGGAACTGTGACTGACAGGAACTGTGCCCACAGGAACTGTGCCTGACAGGAACTTTCCCAACAGGAACTATGCCTGTTAGGAACTTTTTCCAACAGGAACTGTGCATGTTAGGAACTTTTCCCAACAAGAACTATGCCTGACAGGAACTTTTCCCAACAGGAACTGTGCCTGTTAGGAACTTTGCCCAACAGGAACTGTGCCTGACAGGAACTTTGCCCAACAAATTATCTCGGCTCTGTCCACTGCAGATTGGAAATAAGGACACATTGGGTTCATTCTATCACTATTATCCTAAGTTACCAGGATACGAATATGGGTTCGGATATGGATCCGGATCTGGTTACGGATTCGCCATATTTTTTAAAACCCAGGATCCGGATACGGCAAGGAAACAACAAGTATAAAAGAAATAAAAATATAGAGTGAAGAATCAAACTATTCATGAAACTCAAGAGTAGAACTATAAGTTAATGACAAAAAGAGAGTTCATGTACCATAACTGATAATTTGACGAGTTGTAACTTGTAACCATGATTGATATTGATAATTTTAAAAACCATTTCAGCATGAACTTGAAGCAGGTCATTATAGTGTTTTTGTGAACCACATCCACATGTCCCTATCAGTGGGGAATAAAGTTGTTTTCTTGAAGACTATGGAAAGACTACATAACGGTGTAGGTGAAGTGAGCAACAACATATCACATAAAGATAGATAAGCCCTTGACCAAAAAGATAAATCAAATAAAAACATTGAGAGTAAAACTTGATATTGATATATCAGAGTTGAAGAGCAGATCTTGACATAAGGATAGATCAGACCTTGAGAAAGAATGGGTTTTAAACTTTTAGCCATTACTTGTATGGTTTTTTAAGTTTTTCATTAAAAAACAATTTCCACAGTCTAAAATTCTCTCTCTGCCTTAACACATCACATAAGCTTGTAGTTTGTTTTACTCATTTTAACACTTTGTCCTATAAGAGATCATTCAATCATTGATCTAATGGTTTGACATTTTCAGGACTGCCATAATACTTTTGCAAAAATCATACACAGTCTCAATTAGGCATACATCTTTGGACAAGTTATAACTCAGAAAATCAGCAACATATGCTTTGATTGGACACATCATGATCATTGTTTGAAGCGCTTCAAAATAAATATGCCATTTACTGTTAAAGGCTACTGTTGATTGTGGTTACTGCTGGTTGCATCAACATTTGTTGTCCTATCCAAACACTTGACATTTTTCTAAGTTGCTGGAAGTATCTTTATAGAGATAAGAATACCCACACATTCATGAGATTTTGTAAGAGGAATTAATAAGTGGCATTGTTTTGGTTTACATAAAGAAATCAGATTTATGGTTGTTATTTTTTTAGTTGAATATTTGAGATGCCATCAAGTTCATGAGAAACCATTGATTTCCATAAACTCATTACATTAGTCGATTATCTTGTGAGTTTTCATTTAATCTTATTGACATCTCATATAAGTATTTAATTTGGTATGGGATAACTTATCTCTAAATTTTCCATTTTGGATATACACACAATTCAAATCAAATATATCATTAGCTACTCGTGCAAATACTTGTTTTGTTGACACACATGACCAAACACATATGGTTGGTACTTATACATTGGAAGGATGCCATTTATTGCCCCAAAACCATTGTATCTTGCTAACTTGTCTTTGAACATTTTATTGCTATAAACTTAGAATTATGAAGACTAGTGCTAACGCTAATGTTTAAAAGATACCATTATTTTTGTGTAGGGTTTTGTTTGGTTGGAGGCATTAATTATAATCACATCTTTGAATAAGATGGCCACATTACATGTTTTTATTCTATCTAAACATTTGAAGCATTGAATCTTAGTGATGTGATGCATTACATGTACAAAATGCATGATTGGGTAACCATTTCAGGAGGATCGAACTTATGAAGTAATTAAGGACAGTAATGGTCGCAACATCTTATGTTGCTTGGCTAGTGAATGCAATGGTCTGCAATGCAGAAAGTGTTGCACGTTCAATAAACATAGAGAGGAAGTACATTCTTGGGCACCCATAAAATTGCATGTTGGTGCACTGCGAGGACATAATTACAAGCTGAGATATGCAACAAAATTGGAAAAAGATCGTAAGAGAAAAAATTATGACATTGAATATCGGTTCAAAAAGAATAGGAAGGTTGTTGAAACTGCTGCCATCCAAAAAGAGATAAAAAAAAACAGTAAGTTGTTTTTTATTGATGTTTTATTTCTAGATATATTCACAAGATTATGCTTTACTCATATTTTTGTTTTGTTTTTATTTTTATAAGGGGTGAAATGCGTGCAAGAGTTGAGTGTAGATACATTGGAGCGCGTGAGAATAATTGTATCTGAATATGATGCACACTCAAAGGAAAAAAAAAGTGCTAGAAAAGGTTGTCCATAAGAAAATTATACAAAACAAGGACTGGAGTATGTTTCGCAAAATCTTCAACAAGTCACCATTGGTAATTTTTTCCAATTGCTATTCAAATTTATATTTGTTTTGTTGTATATAGTAGCAATATTGCAAGGTATTTAAAAGAACTAACTTTTTTCAAACATTCTTTCGTTGCAACAGAGAAATGTATGCAACTCTTCACAAAGTCTTGGGGACAATATCATGTCCGTTGAAGAGACACTTAGTGTAAGTTTTATAAGCCGCTCCTTGTATTGTTACACATTGGAAATACTTTATTGAAAACCCATTTTATTGACATTGTTTCCTTATACTGGTAGAGAAATATTGTATATGTTGGTGACTCATCTTCATCAAATCTGAATGAATGTATTGAGCAAGGGGAAGGAACAAGTCAAACCCCTGATGTTGGTGAAGATGTGGATGTTATTCAGTGTTCATCTGATAAATATTCTAGGTTTATATTTGATAGGACACCGGATAGTGTTCCTTTAGGCCTGCCAATATTTGATAGGACACTCGAATGTGTTCCTTTAGGCCCTCCAATATTTTATAGGACACCTTATAATGTTCCTTTAGGCTCACTAATATTTGACAAGACACCCGATAGTGTTCCTTTATGCCCGCCAATGTCCAAAAATGTCCAAAAGAACCAAAAGAAAATGTCCAAAATGTGCTAAATGAAGAAGGTGACAGAGATGGGGAGGACAATACTATTGTAAATCATGGAAAGGTCCAGAATGCAAATACACAACGTAGGGGCCGCAAACGGACATTTCTCACCCCAAATAAAACAAAGGATAAGAAATCGAAATATCATCACCCTTCATTCTATTCAGAATCTATCGCCAAAACAAAAAGGCCACGCACATGCACTATAAAGAGAAATATGTGTGAAGTGTTTTTTTGTTTGTACTTTGTGTTTATTTTTTCAAATTTAAGTACATTGTTTTGTATATTGTTTAATTTTTTTAATTTACAAATATTGTTTTTTTGTTTCATTTGACAGGTAGCTTGCTGATCCAAGGCGAGGTTGACTAGTTCTATCCAAATTTATGTTCTTGGAATTTTGTTGCAATATGAAGATGTTTTCTTGGAAAGGAGAAAAATGCTGACTTTCATTGGTATACAAACTAGTTTGTAGTTCCAATAGGGAGGGCCAACCCAATAGCGTGTAGGATGACCAAAAGTGGTGTATACAAGCTGACCTTGTATGTATATAATGATGACCTATTTTGATATAGGGTGTCTCCATTGGATGCCTATAATCCTGTTAACAATCCTGCATGGTTTTGATAAAAATATATATTGTTTTTCCTTATATACTATTTTGGGTTGTGTTTCTTTTTTAAGCCTTGCCATCATACCAAACTTGCCATACAGAAAGTTAAAAACCTGCAAGCACTCAAGTCTATCTTCCAAACCAGTCATCATATAGAAATGCATAAATCTCAGAGACTCAGTCAATAACTACAGCAGCTACAGAAAGAGAATGTGATGGCAAAGACCTTAGCCGAAGCCAAGGAAAACATCTGGGTGGATATCAACAAGTCTATGGCAGAAATTTGGCCATGCATATAGATTTGAAAATCAACACCAAGGATCCGAACAAATCAACATAATTCCTATATTTTGTAATTTGAGATCTAATTAGTTAGATATTTTCTCCATAATATACTAGTCATTCATGACAGGAGCAGATGTAAATAATTGTATAAATACTTCTTTCTTCGAAGTATTGAGGGCTGATTTTTGCACCTAGGATCTATTGTGTAAACTTTACAAAGGATCAACCAGTAATAAAATAGGATTGTTCGCAGGATTCTTGTGTCAAATTGTTGGTGATGTCTCTTTAATGATTTTCCAAGAAAAATCATGCATATATAACTAGCTTCTGTTGTCTTTCACTTAATAAACATCATGTCTTTAGTCAATAAAGCAAAGTAACAAATATTGTTGTTGAGTTTATATTATGCTCCATCTCAAGATATTATTGTTGGGTTTAATATCCTTTAATTATGTGTAGAACGACTCATCAACTATAATGTCGATCAATTAAAATATCCATGTGTTTAAGGTATTAACACTGGAACAGCCTACCTTCCTAATGCTAGTCACTTATTGTCATTACATTGGACTTTTGAGACACCATCTATCAATTATTGAGTTGTTGATTGATCCCATTTGCTGATTGGTTGTCCATTAACACACCATAAACTTATATTGATTACTGTGCACAAATACAATTCAAAGTTCAATATTTACTGGGTCATATACAACTGGTTTTAAGTGCATTCGATTGATCTTCAAAGGTTACTTTGAAGATATCACACTTAAGGATGTTTGTTGGTTTGATCTTTGAGGCATAATCCGATTTTCAATTTGAGCTTAACACTGTTGATAGTACACTAAATAGTGCTGAATTTGACAACAAATTTATGGTGTTTTAGTTACACGACATTTGTAACATTGTCCTAGAAATTTAATGTAAAGGGGACTGAAATTTGTGGGTATCTTAACTATTCATTTACACACACAGATGCAATTCTACTTGGGGCTGATTTGTTTGCATAAATATGATTACTTGGTATATACATAGAGGACCTTCTTGAAAACTTGAACTTAGGGATGATTTTTCTCTCATATTTTGTCTCCATTTTTGCATGATAATTGTGATCACATTAGAATATACCAGCATCTACAACGCATAAAAAATCTGAGTTTGAGGGGATTTGATATTGCTGTTTTATTCAATTAGAAATCTGAGTTTTACTCATTGATTGTATTGAAGTATCATTGGAGGTTTATTTGGCATCGTTATTGTCTCTATATATTGGCATGTGCTTGGAATACATACAATACCTATTTTAAATTTGAGTTTAAACTAAAACTAAGCTTCACATACTGAAATTGACTTGTCAAAAAGTGAAGTATGTTATGTGATGAGGCTTTACAATAGATGAAAAGGAGAATTACTTGTCACGAGCCCTTTCCTGCACAACAATATCATGATAGAGAATGACATATAAAGAGCATGGTAGAGAACCAGTAGGTATCTCTTTGGATGTCTCTTGCATTCGAATACTCTGCCAAAACAAGAAGTCCCAGATGAAACCTTCTTATATATTTAAAAGATAGAGAATAAACCATGAAAAATGTGCAAAGGAATTGAATGACAGTTTCCAGCTACTAGGCACACTGTAGAACCCAATTTGACCATAGCACAAATTTGACATCGGATTCTAAAATTCTATAAGCAATTAAAATCCAAAAATGAATATTGAAAACTGCTCAAGCCTAAACCAATTAATCATATGATTTTCTTAGCAAAAGGGGGTTCGGAGAGAGTTCTTAGGCCCGAGGGGCAGAGAGGGAGAGCTATAGGTTGGGAGTTAGATACACAATCAGAGATTGAAAGTGTAACTGTACCCATGAGATTGAGATTAATATGCAGATATGGGTCATTATTACTATTGGTTGATGTTCCTTCAATGTGGGTTGATTTATTACTGTGTAAGTGTAGTCATTATTTTGTTATTGCTAATGGTTTATTTGCAGATCTAATAAATCATGTTCAAGCTGCATCATAACATTAGTATAACCTTGCATCACAATTATATCAGCTGGTCACATTATGCAGATATGGGTCATCTCATTACAGTCCAGTAAGCCTCCATACATCCCTGCCTTACTGAACATTTGCCATTCCAAGGTTTTCCTCTATCCTCCTAGGTACATATACCTCATAATGTGTGACATACCATCATTTTAATAAGGTGGATTCCCAAGTAAGATTGTTGGTGATACATTGCAGACATGTCCAAGACATAAAATAGATGTTGTGAAACATAAATAATGCGTGACATACCATCATTTTAATAAGGTGGATTCCCAAGTAAGATTGTTGGCGATACATTGCAGACATGTCAAAGACATAAAAAAAATGTTGTGAAACAAAAAAATAATTACCCTACATTACTCTTGAATCTCTTGAGCAAAAAACATATAAATAGAATGTTATAAAACAAAAATAATGCATTAATTACATTTGAATCTCTTTACAAAATTGAATTTTTAACAATAAATGGGTTTGAACTACTCTAATATGTTTATTGTGTTTACCACTTAATTACATCAAAAACCCCTATGAGCTCCAATTAGCTACTCTATCAAATTTATCATGCTAAGTGGCACTTTGGGCTGTTTCAGCTAGCCACTTAATTACATCAAAAAACACGAAAGAATGCCCTCCAAGAGCAATGCCTTGTCCAATGCATCATGCTGGTTCATTGAGAAATCTTGGTGATGTCATCTGTGGCCTCTAAAGGCGGGGTACCAACAAATAAAATTATTCCATGTGTCTCTCACCTGCTCATCTGAGGTACACTGCTACTCATTTGAGGTACAAACTCAGTACAAAGTGGTCTTAGTTCTTTTGTTGTTGATGAAGCCACCATATAAGTTTTTAAGGCTACTTCAGGGGTTCTCATTAATTCACTGTTATAGGCCAGCATTATTGTTGATATATAGCCTTGATTTCCTTTGATGTATCCACAGGTAGATGGTGTCGGAAATTTTGGCCTTGTGTCTTGTAGAGGAAACAAAAAATACCATCAAATTTAGAAAAAGAGTTTAAAACAAAAAGATTGTAGAGATATAATGGAGTCATTATTGTGCCCTTCATCATCTACCTTCAAATAGAAGTGTCCATTGGTTTCACAACAAATTTAATAAGTGCTTGGAATTGATGAATATCTAAAGATACCAAAACCACCTTATGTGCTTACCCATTATAATGTACCCACCTTCTAAGTAAATACATAATAAACCTGCTAATTACAATCTCATATCTATGTAAACTGATGCAATACTTCAACAAGTCAATTCCCTTAAACTTCAAGGCACGAAGAGGATTTTGACCAATTCCACCTTAGTTGACCAACCAAAATATAATCTCTCTTTCCACAAACAAAACCACAATAAGCCTAGTTTTCTGTAAAGTCATCAATATAGATATATTCTACTTCCCTCTGAACATTTGTACACAATGACCATTCCGATTCAAGACTTTAACTGGATAAATTTATCTTATAATCACCAGTATGAATGGATGGGGTCTTTATGAGAAAGGCCATCAAGGAACTATATTTAAGTACATACAGGAAATTCGGTCAGGTCTGTCAAAGGACACTTTTAGTAATTAATGATAATTTGAAACTTATGAAGTCAGATACCTTTAGCCTTCTATAAGAACTGTCAAAATGATTTGGAGCAAAAATTGTTTGAATAGTTTGCAGATCCAAACCTGTGCTATACTTTTCAAATGCACCAACATGTTGCATACATCCCTCTGAATATGACAACCCTGATACTGAACTTGTCCTTGTTCTAGCATCCTCATCCAAAAAGATAGCATGCTATTGGTTATAGTTTGCCACTCTAAATTCAATCTCTTGATGAATATCACATGATCCAATGGTCCAATTCTAAACCATCCCAAATTGTGCAACAAACCCTCATTATGGAGTTTCATTCAAAAATGGCAATAAATACATGCAAATCTGTTCCAAAAGGGCTAAACGCTCCTTCATCACAATGGAACAAGACACATAAGATGATTTATGTAAAGGCTGCAAATGAATTTCTGGGCAAGAAAATTTACGTCCCCAGTAAGCTACAGCACTCCATTCGTCCACTTTGCGACCTTTAGTGTTCCTTCATGAAGGTTGATGGCTTTGTTTGCCATTACATCCACTCCATATTTATGCTTATGGAATTGCTTGAATTTAGAAATGAAGTTGGTGAAGAGGGAGGTGCCACTAATGTCAATGTTACAGGTGGATGGGCACCATTAACTAGTTGAGCTTCATTTCCTGAGATAGTTCCTTCTAGAATATGTGAAGCTGGAACAATGCGTTTTATTTGCTTCTTTGATCCAAAAAATTAGGATCTAGTCCATCAACCTCCTAGAATATGTGAAACTGGTACAATGAGTTGTATTTGCTTCTTTGATCCAAAACACCAGAATCTAGTCCACCAAAGTTGCCATATTCATTTCTTCCACACAAGACCATACTCCAATGGTTTCAAAAAATAAACTTCAAAAGACAATATATTAAACATGCATTACAAAATTACAATTTAGAGATTACCAGAACCACAGAATTGGCAAGCCACTATATCCTACCTATGTCTGTCTCTCTGATAAGATTAGTAAAGAGAGATGGGACAGCTATCCAGACGTTTGTCATTCAACTCACAAAGAGTTTATTGAGTTTAGGTGAAAGATGAAAGATTCCATATTCATTTGAAACATGGGAATGATCCCTTTCATGTTATCAACAGTGAGGCATCTACGACTTCTCTAACAAGTGTTTATGTTGGATGTTTCTATTCTAGCAGAAAATGCAGGATCCAAAGGCCAAAATACTCAGTATAACTTCATCATATAAAATTGGTCAGTAAGTAATCAACTAACCAGCATATCACGGCCAATGGAAGATAACTGCCATGAAAATGTACAGCCTTGTTCTGTATGGCTGCATTAGAAGGGTGCAAAATTCCCATTTTTGGATGCATCAGTTTGGCTTAAAATCTTTGAAAAGCTAGACTAGGATGATATTTGAGATGTGGATTCGGCACATTCAATGCGCATCTCATGTAAAGGTTTCTCAAGCTACAACAAGTGCACATATAAAAAAGGTGAAACAAAGTGAACATCCAACAAAGAAAAATAGAACAAGCTGATAATGGTCTGATCAGTACAATTTCAAATTGTATTCTAACAACAACTTAAACCATATTTCTTCCTCTAACAATGCCACAAAACATTTGTATGGAAAACACTATCTACCATGCAGAGTTTGCACACATCTTGGAAGTTGAGGTTACAAAGTATGCAAGATTTGCACCAGTCCCAAGGCAGATGAGGTTGCATAGTTGGATCTAGATCTGAAGGTCCTCATACATCCAACGATGCAACCTCAGTTGCCTTGGGACTGGTGCAAATTTTGCAAACTGTGTAATCTCTCAACTGTCAGGATGGGCCATCAGATTGTTTCACCAAGAAACATATGTTCAATCTATGTTGCTTGTTACTTCATGAGAAGAATGGAATATAATTAACAATGTTGTTAATGTCAAGGAGTTACACATTAACATAGTGAAATTGAAATTTGACATCATGATTTTCTGCAGGTAGTTACACGAAGGATATGAGGAGAAAATTCAATGAAAACTTGAGGCCTTTGAAACTAAACAAATTTTTCAACATGGATCTAGTTGCTTATCAACAGGAAAAAAAAGAAATATCCTATCTTTTTGAGATTGCAGCATGATGTGTAGTCAATTACCTCTCCAAGATTCACAATGTACGTACATGCAATTAGAGGAATGGTATTTATTACATCTTAAAATGATCATAGAGAGAGCCAATATAATAAAGACTAATTACTTACTAAGCTAAAATACAAGCAAGGTCCCATAATATCAAATGAATAATGCAAGGAGTATTGGTGGCAACAAAGAGCTGGTATGAAGTGACTATAATTATAGAATAAGATTTTTGAGGAACTACAATTTGGAAAAAATAAAAGATGTGCACCAGCCAAAAATAAGAAAAACACAACAGCTCGACTAGTTTAAATAAAAAATCAGAAATGCTAGTATTTTAAGGAAAACAAAAAGGATGTCAATGCTTTAGATAAAATGGAACAACAACTATTATAGGTCAAATCTGTACTTCTCCGTCCGTGATCACCTTGAGATGTCGATCACACAAAAGGAAAACTTGGATTGAAGAGCATGATGACCTTGGATGATACCTTGACCTGACTTACCCTTCTACAAGCTAGCAAAACCCTGAGAAACCTCATGTTTTGAGCTGTGCGCTACTCTACTTCAGCATACTAGCGCTCATGCCCTACTCCACAGTATCAATAGTAGCACACATCTCATGTTGTGCACTACTCCACTTCAGTAAACTAGTGCACACCCTCAAAAAAGTTGCAAACGTTGGTTGTTAAACACTGAAGTTTCATACTGTGCGCTACTCCACTGTGAAAAACTCGCGCACACCTTAAAATATGATAAAAAATATATTAATTTGACGATTTGGGATTAGTTGCAGTTGGTTCTGCAACTTCCCCAACTTCCATTACAACCACCTCTCGATCTAAACTTCCTTCCTTGTCCTATAATTACAAGGAGGATTGGGGAGAGGGGTTAGACATTGTTGTGTCTCTCATTCACAAGAAGAGAGATTTGTATGAAGGGTTGTTATGCTAGAAGATTTCAAGTATGAGAAGAGCAGGAGCCCAGACTCTGGTTGCACAAGCATGCTGCATTGATCAGGTATAACTTGTAATCATTATATGCTTTTGACAATAAAGGTTGAAACATTCCTTCCTGTCCCAAATATAATGCCTAATGGATTGTGTATTTATTTGGTTAAATGCTTGATTATTCTTGATGTTTGAATTGCATTTCAATTTTATCATCTTTATATCAGTCAAGATACGCTGAGGAAGGTATCTTTATGTTGCAGGTCTATTGAAGTGGAAGATCAAGTTGAAGATTGAGCGCAAGATCGAGCAAAGCTAGGATCAAATGTCAGCAGTAAGGTACGTATTTAATATCTTTGATCTATTTCCATTTATAGATGTTTCTGTAGCATAATCATTGTGTTTACCTATCTCCCCCTAAGTTGATAGTGTCCATTTCCTCACTATAGGGTGAATTTCCCGAACAACAACAACTAAGTGCTAGAAAATTGTGAATTGTGGCCTTACATCAGCTACACATTGCTTCTCAACACCTAAACCCTTCTTAAGGCTTTCTTCTCACTTCTCTGCTTCAGCTATAACAATTATCTCATGTAGTAGCAGATACCTATAGCATCACAATTCTATGGCCTTTTCTGTAAATAGTTGTAGCTCCAACTTCTGTAATGTAAGTTTGTTAAGTTGTTAGCATAAGACTGTTAAGTTGTTAGTTGCTAGTGTAAGACTGAGATGTTAGAATGCTGCATGTTAAATTGTTAGCATAATGCTATGGAAAATATGAGTTAATTTAGAAGTGTTTTTTGTGACAACTAATAAGGTCTCACCACAGGCCTGATTTTCACCCAAATAAACTAGCAAATCAGTCTACCATTCACAAGAGCGCGGTAAGAAGAGATTAAATCAGTGTGACAATGATCTTCTGGGCAGCTTTGTGGACAAATCTTGAGCCTCAACATTTCCCATGACTGTTAAATGAAGCTTGGGATTCAAATTCTGCACTTTCCATCATTTAACTCATTTTGGACTGATTTTGGAAAGCTTGAGGCTAGAAATTGAAGGCAACTTGAATTTGTGGTTTATCTTGAGAAATTGCATACTGCTACAGAGAGTTCTGGGTGCATTTGACAAGTGATACATCAACTCACAGAATCCAGTATTGGAGTATAGACAAGTCTTCTACAACATTATAGTGATCCCATTCCTTGAGTTCAAGGCCGGTTACTTTCAAATATGCCATATATCACCTACAGGCATGTAAAATAGTCTTTCTTTAATATATATATCGGATCTGTTTAGTGACTGTTAAAAGCATTTTGACTCCTTATTAGCGTCTTCAAAGTGTATCTCAAAGGAGTACACAGTAACTTGACACTTAAGGTTAAAATTGAACCTAAAATTACATGATGTACTTGAAGACGTCTATACAAACTTCATATCAAATCTGCAAACACATCAAATATGCTACAGGAATTAGGATCTATATGCTGCAACAGATAACATTTGTGACAACAGTCTCCAATCCTTAAAACTATCTCTATTATCTTCATCAATTAGGAATCTAATCAAACAACTTCAAATCCCAAAAAAAATATTGTATACTTGGGATCATCTTATAGTCAGCTAATGCAACCATTATACAAAATCTCATCAAATACTGGCCAAGGAATGTAGTAATATGTTTAGGGAAACCGTTAGATAACTTGGACCAGACTCACATGATTTTTTCATTGGAAAAACCCATAGTTTTATTCATATTAAGATAGAAAGTACATTTCGTATATGTATTTAAGTATTTCTGTCATGTTAAAAAAAGAGAGGAAACTAACAACTTTGTTTCTGCCTTTTGCTTGATACTCTAGAACATTACAAATATTGGCTTCCACAAGGGAGCAAAAAACTTGTCTATGGACAACACTCGCAATTCTAAACTTAGATTTCTCAAAAGAGGTTCTAACAATTTTCCATCTAAATGATCAAAATAAACCAGTAACTCCTAAATATTTGATACATCAGTATCACTATATACTCCTCCATCCAGAATAATATCAAAACAAAGTGGGATGAAAATATCCAGAATGCTGGCTCTTAAATATGCCACAATCCATTCTTCAGCTGTAGACCAACTTTTGAAAGTCCATCCGTTTACCCATTTCTTTCCCTGTACATGTGATGGAAAGAGATTGAGTTAAAACATTTGAATCTCATCAAATTTTGGACTAGAAATGTAGTAATAAATAACAAGTAATATAAATTATGTGAAAAAAGCTCAGTGAACAAAGTCATACCTTCTCTTTCCAAAAGAAACAAGTAGGAAATTTCGAATACAGTTACTTACCTTCATATTATAATTCCAAATCGGGGAATAATGTCAACTTCATTCGTCCTAATGTTGGCATGTGTGCAATAGAAGAGACATTGGTGTCTGAAAATATGCATATACAAATACACGTCAATGAATTATAAGTGATAAAGTCTCTCCAATAATACCACGATAAATTCACTTCAAAGTTAAACAAACCTAGTGGTGAGTTCATAGATGCAAGTGATCATGAATGTGTATGATTGATAGATGATGGTTGTTTTGAATTTGTATTTACTTGACTGCTATTCTGAATCCTTACAACCCTTTATGGTGTACCTTTCAAAGCACGTACTCCACCTGCCAATATATTACAGTTATGAAATTATCTATGATATGCCACTTCATGACATTAATTTATTTAAAAAGTATTAGAAGTAATATTTGAAATGACTGTTGATGAATTTTTTTTTTGCATACATTGCCTCCAATTATTTTTCAACCTCCCCCCCTCTACCACTGAAAATTTATATTTTGTTGGGTCAACATTAAATGTAGATGGGGAAGCATCATGATGTCCTTGAATGGGCATGGTATTAATTGACTCACTTAACATTTGTCTACCTATCAAAGTAAAGTTGAAAGATTCAAATGCTTATGCATCCACATTTAGGTTTGGAAGCAATGCACGCTTATTTTGTCGTTGGTGAGACCTCTTCTTAGGGATCAACAAGCTTTTTCTTTGCTTCAATGTGCGTTCATTGTCATTATAACTAAAATCAAAATCATGAATGCATCGCTGATTCATATAAGCAGCAAATTTATCCACGAGCTCTTCCATCAACAATGCCCTTGAAATAGAATGTGGAGGTTGCACCATTACTGCTTGAATTTTTTTATTGCATCTGTCAAAAATTTATTGACATCTCCCAAGGTCACACTCATCCAACTCATTGATGATAGGATCAAAATTCTCATTTGAGGAAATCTCAATGTTTTGATCCTCAACAATGTCATCATCCTGTCCCATAATTGGAGATCCACCATTTGCTACATCAACATTAACATCCAACCTAGCTAATTGATGTATTTCCGTAGAACCATATCCTTGCAACATGCTCACTTTAATGACATGTTTACAAATATTTCCTCTCATATCCCATGGGCAATCACATGAACTGAATGTTTGGTTTGAATAAACCACAAGATATTTTTTCAAGGACAATTGACTTTGCACCCAATAATAATTTTGATTTTCATCATGAGGAACACAATGGTCATCCGGAATATTTTTAGCCTTTTCAATAGATGTCTCTATGATATGCTCCAACCTGTAGTTATTTATGAAACCAGCTTTCTTTAGATGAGTCATGTTCCAATAATAGAGTTCCACCCTTTTAAGCAAAGTGTAGATAAGCCAGTCCATCCGTCTGTAGCATTTTCATCTATGATCACAAAGGAATTTTGTTTTTTAAAAACAATGATATGCCTCAATGGCGCTATTTGTTTCTTGGTTGGCATGACGAAATTTTCGATAACCTTTTTCCCACATATCTGCAAAAAGAAAGTACGGAATTTACCATATTCAATAAACAATGCATTTTGCAGCAACTTGAACAGGTTTAAAAGGTTCTTACGAAATTTTTGATTATCCATCCAATTCCTTGAAAAGTAATGAAAGAAACGGTTCTCATTTTTGAATTCATTATAAAACTGATCCAAAGCTTTGACTACAGAGTTTGGATCACGACAACCATTCATGATAGCACCTAATGTTGAAAACATTTTTCTTCCAACATCCTCACAACTAGCCAATCTAAAGACATTCTTTTGCCATGCTCTTTTGACATGCCAAGCACATAGTAAAACTTGACAACCTATAACATATGTACACATAGCAAAAAGAAAATTCTCTTAGATAAATCAGTGAGTGAAGAAAAAATATGAGGAACTATCTTAACTAATTGCAAAAAAATACCTTATTGCATCAATTTCTGCCAATGCATCATCTATCATGAACGCATTCACTGTCCAATCAGGTTTAAGTTGTTGACCTCTTTCCATAAGTTTGGACAACCACAATGAGATATCAGATGACCTATTTCGAGATAAAACAACCCATGTAATAGGGATTCCATTTTGTTGTTTGTCAAACACAAGCAGTGTCACCTACCCAAATTTTTGAAAATTATTATTTTATTTGCAAAATACTTTATGCTAAATTTAATTACAAAGTTTTGTAATTATGATCAGTTTTGATCAAGGATGAATGTAATTACTGAATATTATTATTTAAATAAATTAATTAGGAGACAAACACCCAAGGGGACTGTTAAATGAGTGTTCACTGACCCACTAGGAGGAATGGAAGTTGTTGGAAGGTATGGGACAGATGGCAGCAATTGCATCACACCACTAGCTATTGGTTATGGGACAACTACCCCTAAAAATGTGGCATTATCCCCCAGGTGGAGGGAGTGAGCAGGCAGCTCATTTAATAACCCAGTAACATCTGAAAAGGCCTAGGCAGCCTACTTAAGGCAAATTCGAATTGGGCAGGCAGCCCTTATACAATATTTCTGTAGAATATTTTCCTCATGTGCATGAGATGATCACTGAGAGATTCAAATAGGGAGGCTAGTGGTGATTGCAAAGCATAAGTTTGCAAATTATTTGTTAAGGAGAACCAGAGGTGCTGGAGTCGGTCTTTTAGATTGCTAGTTCTTTAAGATTCAATAGTTAGTACTACTGCAAGTAGAGATCCTAAAATTCCTAAGTTTCTTCCTCCTGGTGGTTCAGTGAATAGGCTCGAGGGTCCTAAGGCAAGCACTTGACTACTTTCAGGAATTGGTTGGGTGGAACAGTCTTCTTGGGTTGTTTGTTGCCCTACAGATTTATCCAAGTTTTTATAAATTTTCTATCTTCTCTCAGCTAATAGATCTGTTCTGTATAATTAGTAATCTCTATTTTCTGTTTTCGAAAAAGAATCTAATTCTAATTTTTTTTCAAGTCTGAATGTTTAAGTTTAATGATGATTTGAATTGATAAACCAGTATTTATATTTTTCCACATGTTGTTTTATGCATCGTACTCTAGTATAGATACGCAAATTAAGTATAGATGAAAGATAGACAAATTTCCATGGAGATTCGGTAGATAAAGATAGTAATTATATGTTTATCAGTTTTTTTCCTATATTCAATAATTGTAGAAGGTTCTGTACAAACCTAAAATATTATAGAATATTTCATTAATTTTAGTTTTAAACAAACATTGTTTAATTCCTGTACATTTACATTGCATTATTCTTATCATTACTATGTATATAGGAAATATATAGAATTCATATTTCTATCTATCATATTATGTTTGCAATATAATATCATAGCTGTAAATAAATAAATTTGTGTGCATTATATCAAGGTTGTACATAACAGTCATCACATAGTCTTTCACATTGCACATACACACACTGTTTTCATTCTTACTATAACCATTGCCTATAATTTTATAGTTCAAATAGATAATGAAAATATTATAAACATTTTTATTGCATCAGTCATTTTATTCAATAGATATTCTAAACTAAAAGTGTCGATTTCCAAACTGAGACTCATATCAAAACCTAGTTAGATTTTGATTCCCATTATTATCATTTTGCAAACTCAATCTACACAGGCCTTGGATCGAACCAAAGTTCTTTTAAAAATTCATTTTCAAACATTTAATTTCTATTCAAACAAAACACGAACTAGGGTATGGCCCGTTCATTTCCATTACAACGGTTTGAACACCATTCCAAACAGCACACAATACAGAGCTATCATCTAAGACAAGTTTCACAAACCCTAGTATAGATTGAAAATCACGATTTCAACCTACATCATTAAGTTATAACATAGACGATTTTACAACATAAATAAATAGCATACATTTTCATTGCCGAGAAGAGAGCATCGTATCCACTGTAAACGAGCCTCGGCTCCTTTTATCATTTCTTATAACTTAAACATAACAGGTCGTGGCTCAATGGTTTTAACCAGTACAAGTTCCATTCTCAAGAAAATGAACTCGATGTTCTCAGAAAACAAAATTACAACATGATTTCCAAAAAAAAAATCATACAGGGTTTATTCCCAAGTTCAACATTTGAAACGAGTCCTTAAACCCTCGTCTTTGACGAGTTTTACATTTCCCAGTTCGACGAAGATAAGTATCAAGGTATAAAACCAAGTATCACATAAATAAATGAGAGTCACAGCACTGAACAGACAACATTTGAATAATAAAATGTGCTTCGAAGTTCTTCAAATAACAAATACGACGAGTCATGGCAAGGACCTGCTACTCATCCTTTGAAACCACATCAACCACAGACGGAGAGCACCTACAAGGGTTTTTGGAAGACCCGGAGCTTACCCGAATGGAAGCACGTCTTTCTTTCCATACCCTTTCTCAAATTGTTCTTCACAATCTGCAACTGACAAGACAATCGTTTGGATTTAGACAACTGAAACTTTTCAAACTGAAAAACAAAATGCAACATAGAAAATCGCTATCCTTTATAAGAATGTTTACCTTTGCTGTAAGCGACCAAGCTTTCCACCTTCACCAGTTAAACGATGATTTCCACGCTGTAGATGAGACAAGAAACCCTCTGTCCATTTACACCAAGGCGTATCTTTCACTCAAACTAAAAATGAAAAGTTCCAAAAACTATCAACCATTGACACTACAAACCAGATACCCAATATGTTAAAACAATGCCATTACAGAAGGAAGGAACCTACAACCTTTCCAAACTAGCAGGTCTCGAGGTCGAAACCTCATACAACTTTCTAAACCAAAATTTCGACAGCCTGTCGGCCCTAACAGACCGAAATAATAGCAATAACATAGAACACAATAACTTCTATCAACCGAACACACGATGCAATGCTAGGGTTAGATCCGACAATCAGAATCAAAGATGATCAACGACTATAAACATGCCAACACTCTTCACATTGGAACGAGCAACAATCCCATTTATTGCTCATTCAATATCGTAGCATGACCTTACCAACTTGTGTACACAGTGGATAACCATACAGCCAGCTCGGAGGACTATCAATGAGATGAGTTACATGGCAGCATTCACGTTCACCTTATGCACTCGTTACAATCACGTGGAGCTTGTAAGTCCTCGTCAAAAAGTATTTTTGGATGGCCATTATTGCAGGACTGAAACACAATAACCAACGTCGATTCGTATCACTTGTAACCTTCAATTTGTCCATCACAATTTATTGCATGCCAGCACTCTCTTATTCCAACGTTATGATTTCAAATCTTGATACATAACATTATAACATTATATGTTATGTTTAGTTGATTCCAAAGATCGTATGGGTTCCAAGTTACGTTCCAAAACACACATTATAGTGTTATTTTGACCAATGTCGATACATTTATTCATATAGTCCCAAGCCTAGGTCGCATTCTAGGTTGGTGATATTATATAGAACCATTTTTTTTCATGTATATATATATCAAAAGGTAAGCCTAGTAGTCTTAAAAATTAATTATATAGTTTTTGTATCAGTTGCAATGATAACTATAGTCACTAGGTTGACATAGTTCTCATTAACATGAGATTCATACAATGAATGATACTGTAAATAAGCCTTAGAGGCTTATAAGTTATCACATCTAGTTCGACATTGCAGAATTACAATTAGAGTAATCCATACATGAGAAAATTACACACTATCTTGGTGACATTGGTTGCATTCATAGAAATTCTATTATTGTAACTATAGATAGACTGTATGGTAGACGTTTCAATAAATCCATTGATAAATGATTATCATAATAGCTAACTAAATGTTAGGTGTATTATCTCATTGCAAACATTTAAATGATTTTGCGGTACAATTATTACATCAGTAATGGGAAGATAATCAATTATCTTAAAGACGACAACAAAGCCAGCTACAACAATGACGGAATTACAACAACAAAACTATCAGTATGATGACATACATAGACGACTATGTTTTAAACATTGTGGAGTTGTAAGACAACATCTGGAAACGGTAATTATAACTATGAAATCCATACCTGCATACTTATGGTGGATCGCAACAGGATTCTAACATTTTATTTAAATTATGACGTTGAAATTGAACTTTACACGTACTTTGTTTCTACGTAGCCATGAAACTTCTTACCTGTCATCTGCACATAGGACATTCAATATACTTTAGCATTGCAGCTAAGTAAGCTCCAGGGTACCTCGTAGGACACCCTTATGCAACAAAGTCAAACTATCAGTATCATTGTAAAAGAAAAGTGTCGCATCATATTTCCGATCTGTTAATTCATTTGTTATCATAATCATGTTCATTAATTATTTTATTAAATCTGTCACTGTCATATTACTACTAAACAGAAATTAAAGTATGTTTAGTGCTAACAACTTTTCATTTACTGCTGTCACAATCAACAATTATTACTTCCGCAATTATAAATATCATAATTAATGTTGTTATAAAAAATTTTAAATTTTTATGAAATTATGGGATGTTACAAGTAGAGTATACAATTGATACTGCATTCACACAATTATGATGTCAATATTAAAGACAACAAAATACAAATAGTAGAAATGAAAATAAGTGTACGTATGTATCAATTTTTAAATGAATATTCATCCCATACTTGTTTGTGTTGAATGTTGAATCCATTGCAATGATACTGTTATGTGCATATTTCACCATATTATGCAACATCCAATCTGTTTGAATACCAATGATAAATGGCATTTCATCACCATGAGGGGTTTGGTAGAAAAAGAATGAATTCGGATCTTGTTGGTACCATAGATTCACACTTATTGAATCATTCTTATCAAGTTGAAATTTGTTTTTTCCCAATCAATTAAAAATGTTGACGACATCCCTCCGTGTCAAAAAGCTGTCTCGAGTGCTTTCATTATCCACATTGAATAAGCCTTCTATAACCTCCAACATATGTCATTCGCAAACCAAATTAACAAATAATCCCATTTCATACATTGCCTCCACTTATAGTACCATTTCTCTTGAAAGACGAGGTGCATACATCACCCTTGGCTCGTTGGATCTATCAAACTGTCCATGGCATGGCCAACCATCTTTGTCTTCATGTGCATACATATTGTATGTAATTATGGCCACATTGGGTTTACCAGCCATTTGTCTCACAATAAAGTGGCACTCACATCCCCTTTTTTTAATATATCGTTGCCTTTTTTTAGGATTTTTTGGTCCATTCCTCTTGTCCTTTGGTCCATATGTGCATCGATAACTACACATATGAAAATTTTCCAATTATAATACTTTAGTTCAATATAACAAAATACAAAACAGACAACTCATACATGACAAAAATGTAGTTACTCACATTGAATATTTGTTTGAAATTGAATCCCTATGATCAATCCCATCGTTCATCCTACATAGCTTTCGAACAAATTTGCATGGTGCATTTGGGTTCATTTCCTCCCCCTTGATGAAGTCAGAAACTCTAGAATATGGAATTAATGCAACATGGTCAATAGATTTGTCCCTTTTCACAACTTCACTCTAGTTCAGATCAGTGCTGGAAAAGATGTCTTTCCCAGGTAGGTCTTGTACTTTTAGATCCATAACAGTGGTCCATTTTTTCTTTTGAACCATCCTCTTTGATATTCTACAAACAAATGAAACATATATGTCAATATTCATATATCCAATACATTGATTTATAAATATATGGTTGTGCTTACATTGAGTATATGAAAGATAGTAAACCATGTTAGAAGAAAACAATAAACCATAGAATATGCTTGGTTTCATAATGAACACAACCATGTTCAGGAAAAAACAATGAACCATTATCCAACCATTTGTCCTGCAATGAACTTGAAATATTCTTAGCAAACTTGGCGTGTACCGGAGGCTCCACAGTCTCTATTTCGTGGGCAGCAAGTGGATTGGTAGAATAGAAGTGTGAACAGCAGTTAACAAGAGGGATTCTGGTCAAGGATACAAGCTTTAGCAAGGTACTAGATCGCACTACTGCTGTAGAAATATTTTCAATTTATTATTTTAATAAAAATAAGACTTAAATTAGTGAAGTAATAATAGCTTTCATTTCCATGTTGGCTTTATAATCACATAATTGTCAAATCTAGATGCGGACACAAGTAAGTAGTTACTTACATCTTGAAATTTTCGGTTAATGGAATATGTGTATGTCAATGCCAATGCCAGTAAAACGAATAGGGAATATGAATAATGGGTACCAAATGAATAGGAACTCCATAATAGGGAAATCAGATTCATGCACTCATGATTAACACTGGATGTATTTCCAATATTTTCGCAGAGATTGCTCTTTAGATATGTACTCCAAATGTGGGAGCATGGATGATGCATACAAATTTTTTGACAACATGGCTGAAGAGAATACCATTTCATTTACTGCATTAATCACAGGTTTTATCCAAAATGGGCATGATGAGGAGGCACTGAAACTCTTCTTCCAAATACAAACAACAGGCATGAAGCCAGACTAGTTTACCTTCTCGAGTGTTCATAGGGCATGTGTTGGCATAGCAACTATGGAACAGGGTAGTAGCATCCATTCCTACATCATTAAAACTGGGTTTGAGTCGGATACATTTGTTGGGAATGCTCTTGTGGACGTGTATTCTAAATATGGGAGATTTGAGGATGCATGGAGGGCTTTTGACAAAATGCCCATATGAAATGTTTTGATGCTTACAGTAGTTGGGTTCTTCTCTGTTGGCTCCGGAGAAGGCATGGTTATAGAAAATAACATGAACCCAACAAGAACCCATGAGAATTCACACATTGTTCTTTGTGGAATGTGACAACTATTTTGATTGGAAGACAGTTAACCTGAGGAAGTTATGAATGGAGATCCTAGATTACATGTATTGGTACAAATATCTGATAAGATTATTTTCATGTTCAGATAGACCTTCTTCATCTGGGTGGACATCTAATGAAAAGGGGACTGATTTCACATGGAAAAGGTCATCTAGTTTCTTGCAACGTCTTTTGTGATTTTATTGAATAGCATTCTGCGAGACCTCAATGCGAGTTAACGTGGTAAAAGGCAGTGGCATTGATCAATGCCAGAAGCATCCAAATTTCATGGGAGTCATCTATGTGGCTAAGAAGCTTGCAAGTTAGACAGTACCTGAGTAGCTATATACTCATGAATAAGAGTAGGTTCCAATCTAAAAAAGGGATATTTTATTGCTTTAGGGTTTAAAATGCTAAAGCCTAAAACTGTTAAAGAAAAGATGAATTGATAAATACTGATGACTCTACAAAAGGCCATAGTTGTTCAATTTAATAATCAACAACTTGTATTTGCATTGGCATTTCTTCTTCTGAAGGAGTGGTGAAAAGTATTCATTATTCTTATTGACCAGAAAGAAGGCAAGAAGAGCACCTTAATTGTTAGATCAGATAGATTTCACCCATTCTTTAGTATACTTAATCACCTTGTTTGAACCATGTAGGGTGTGTGTTGACAGCCAAAATGCAAACGATCAGTTTGATATATCATTTTATTCGTTATTCTAATAGTGCAACAATTGGTTTATTCTTTGTTGCACATTATTTTTCCACAAAGTCTCAAGGTTTCATATTGTAAAATTGTATGCAGGTATCCTACAATAAATAAACCAGCAGGTGTTGTACATTAGCTTAATCACAGCCAAGATGCAAAGAATGTTGACTGGGTTGTAATTTTGTATGCATGGGAACTTGGTGTAGAAAAGGGAAAGCCTATGGCTACATAGTGGGTATGTATTTTAAGCTTCCCTTGGTTCAGCTTATGACAATCATTGTTATTGCATCCATCATTTTATTTTTTTGGACAAATGTTCAAGTTCTATTGTACTTCTTACAAGATCCAAGCTGTGGGCCTTTTTCATGCAAATATCATTTTCCTATTCATCTAACAAAAATGCTATTGCAAAAGAAATGAGTATGTCCGTTATTGCATTTCATTATTGAACATTCATCTCTTTATCTTCTAAAGTCCTTTTTTATGCCCATAGGCAGTGACATTATTAAAGAAAAAATATTAGAGGGTTTAGGCTCTGTCACATTTACTAATTTTCACATCCAAATTGAATAGCCCGAGCTTCCCTATCTTCACTATGTCCAAGAATACATGATGAATATTGAAGGGTAAATGGATTTGTTATAAATATGTCTTAAGGAATTTAGTCTGTGAATGTTGCAGATTTATGGGACATAAATTTGAATCTTGTATATAGTGCAAAAAATTACAAATTATTTAGATTTTAAAGGTAGATCTAGATCGAGGACACAAGTAGTTATTCCCATACCTGTTTGCAGAAATAAGATTTGATTTTTTGAATTTTTATAAATCTGTGCTTCAGATTTATATATTGAAACTGGAAATTGCATTTTATACAACACGAATTTTCAGTCTAGTTTGAAGCGTGAGAGAGAAGGTTCTACTAGAATTTATGGGTAGAATTTTAAGTCTAATGTTAAGTGTATCAATCAATGATTTTTCCAGACTTTTCGGCAAATTTAATTAAAAAGTATGTGTTGTTAGTTTCAGATCTGCTCTGCTGTAATAAAAATATGTTTTTTGGGGCCTTGGGCATAAATAAATCTGTTTTAAGAGTTCCCTTGTGGCTGGAAAATGCATATTTATTTGCCAGAAGCTACAATCCAGATTAAGGTATAATAAGTGTAGCTTTTCTAGACTGAATTTAGACAAATCTGTAGTATGATAGATAATAGTAATTTCCATATTTGTTTTGCACAAAATAAAGGGGCTATTGCAGAATTTTAAGGTGGTTTAAAGGTGATACCAATGCCTATGTGTTATATTGGGAAAATGGGGGCTGATGAGGTTCAATGAGAGGCTATGCTAATAAGGAAATTGACAGAAATGAAGAAACAGAGTGCAAGCTTATTTACTATCTCCTTGCTATCCTATACTTCAGAAATCTGCAAATGTGGTTTTATTAGAGTACATACATCCTATGTTTATGCTTCTATATTTATCAAAAATGGATTATTGATGCATAAAACTGTATGTAAACAAAAATACATTCATCCAATTCATTAGAATGACAAACATAAGAAAAAAGGAAGGATGCATGTTACTTGTTTTGCACAAGCACATTACAAATGAGATATCAGCAACACAAAACAACATCCACTTTGTATAAAACCTCATTCACTACGTTGCACCATATTGTTGATATGTCCTAAAAATGTCAACAATAGTGTAGAGTTGTCCCACCAAAATTGTTGATAAATAAAAGCATGACACAATGATTTAATGCTCTCCCTTGTAATGCCAATGATTGATTGTAGCTAATAAGTCCATTGAATTTTGTATAGAGACCCCAAAACTTGCAATTGGTTTCCAACTATACATTCACAATTTTTTTTATCTCCACTATTGATTGAGAGAACATGCTTGACAGGGATGCAATAATTTGGTGAATCTAGCATAGGCGACAAATGTTTTTTTCTTTTTCTTTTCAGTGAGGTATCCATGAGGCTACTCAGGCATGGAACTAATCCTCCCTTGAAACCTCATGACAACTTACACACTATTCATTTTGATGTCAAGTATGTTGATGCTTATGGTTCTTGCCTCTCCCAACTTGTCCCACTAATTGTGAGTTATCTTCTTTCAATATAACCAAATTCAGGTACAACTTATTACCTAAGGTACTTTGGCAAGCTGCTTTAGACTCTTAGCACCAAACCATTCACTATAGCACAGGTGATTGCCCCGTGTATCTGTTCTCTGAGCCATTTGACTTAATTCGGTCACTTGTGGACTTTAATATAACTTCATTTCATTTTTCCAACTATTTTGCTGGTTGTTTGCTTACTTTTGAAGATTTCCCAGTCCCTCAATACACCTTTTCTCAACGAGCTTTTCAGTTTAACTTGGGTTTTGCTTTATTCTCCAGTTTCATAGTTTCTACCATGCTTTTTCTCTTTGGTTGCTCACTTTAATTCTCTCTTGGTTTTGTTCTTTCACAATGAGCCTTCCTTGCTACATTTTCTAGTGTCATAGTTTCTACTTTGATTTTTCTCTTTTATTATTCACTCTAATTCTCACTTGGTTGCATTCTTTTACAATGAGCATTGCTTTTGGTAATCCCGATCATGTTGTGCCACTCAGGTGTAGGCTGCATCGGACAGGTAAGATCCCACCATGCCAGGCCTAACAATGTAAAGGAAATATAGAGGTAGCTCTGTATTTACTCTCTATGCATTGATTGCTCATCGATGAAACCCAATCACATGCCATTTTTTTCGGTGAATCTGATGGACTCCGATGCCATCTATAATTTCAATGGAGTGCTTGCATACTGATCTTGAGATAAGCGTAACGTTTTACGATAAACATTGTTCAAAGACATGAACCATTCAGCGATTCAGAATTTGGCTCATTTGCTAAGCGTCCAATTTCAATTTTGCTCACCTTTTTCACACATAAAATCTAGCTTTCGTATTCACTACGTATACGTGAACAAACTCTCTTCGTCCTTCATTACTGTGACTAATGCTATTATGCTACAGTGTGAGGGGCAACGCAAATGGTTACCTATGCTTGGTTTGAAAGCGCATTGATTACTGAGTTATCACATAATGAGAGGGAGTTATCGGGGATTGCCAAATGGGACTCACCAGAAAAGAAACCAGCTCGAGTGCAGGGCATTGTTTGGGATTTTGGAAAGCTTACGACATTTCATCACTGTATTTCTATTTCATTTTGTATATAACAGTCGGGTTTCAAGCATGTTACCTGGATCTGCTACTTCATTTGCTGAAACAGGGGTCTCTTCGTTTGCTGAAACAGGGTAGAAACCGGGGTTTAGAACAGGTTTGCTGAAGCGCGTACACCAGATTCTGCGCTCGCTGGCCGGATCTACTTGGTCTTTTGCTGAAACAGGGGTATGCAGAAGTGTTGGATCTGCTTGGTTGTTTGCTGAAACAGGGTCCGCGAGAGTGAGTGTGTAAACCATTTGAAAATAGGAAGGTGGTAGCTCGGCATTAACTCATGTCCATAATATTCAAACCTCGATAACATAAAAAAACACATAATATTCAAACCTCGATAACGTAAAAAAACACGTGGGTTACCCGGATTTTTCGTTACAACGGTGGCGTATCTGGTAGATGGTGGACGGGGTTGAATGACAATGGCAGACGTGACGGGATGGTGTTGAACAGCAAGGGCATGCTCCGTTTGGCGGCGGGACGGGATGATTTGAGTGCCCCATATCCCACGCCCAGAAATGGCTCCATATCATCCTTATATCCATCAATGGCACATGTAGATCTTCCGGTCATGTTGTCAAATGCCAACGCGCCATTTCGATGTTGATGAGTGCCCGGAAATTGGTTTCAAGAATTGTCACTCCGGGAGACACATTTAAAGTCGGTGTATTTTATTATTTAAAAAAAACAAATTTACTATATGTACGAAGTTTTTCTAACCATCTCTCTTCTTCTATTGATACATTTACATTACATAAAATCTTATCCTATAAAGACATAGTAAATATAAATCATTTTTTAAAGTTAAAATTATACATATACATAGGTTCCAATGATCAATGATCATAACACAAACATACAATAGATAAGTTGCATTAGTAACATTAACCTATAAAAGAAAAAATAAGAAAATAAAAAAAACAAAGCTTTCATATAAAAAAAAAGAAATAACAAAATCTAAAAAACATTGTTCTACAAAGAGAAATCCCCCCAAATATAAATCCCATATCAAGATTTTAGCATGAGAAGGTAAGTGAACTCTAGTATAAATAAAATACTTCCAATTTGTAAGATGTTTGTTGGCCAGAGTTGTAATTGTAATTGATATAAACAATATAGTAATTGATATCCATGTTGTAGTAATTGATATAAACAATAGTTTTGGATCTGCATTCTATGAAAATACATGCTTTATGCAAATTTGCACAATCATAGTGCATGCCTTGAACCTGGTAAAGAAAATCTGGTCATGTAAATGATCGATATAAACAATAATTTGGCTCTGCATTCTATGAAAATACTTGCTTTATGCAGGTTTGCACAATCATAGTGCATGCCTTGAACTTGGTAAAGAAAACCTGGTCATGTAAATGATCAACATTGCATGTATCAAATAACATTGCATGCATCAAATGACAAACATAAATTAAAAAAGACAAACATAAACTAGGATTCTGTCTCCAATTTTTGGATTTAAAAGAAGAAAATCAATTTCCGCAAAAAATATAAATAAAATTATTTATAAATTATTTTGGAAACTAAACTATTTTTCAGTGTAAATAAATGGATATTTTGATTTGTTATTAAGAACAAACTAGAGTTAAAAAAATAAAAAATTTTGATAAATTCATTTGATTCAAAACTCTCCATATCGAAAAACACTCTTCACGTTTTTCTGATAAATTAATTGTAGTCAAAACGTTATATTGAAAAAAAAAATTTAGTATCCAGTAGAATTCTGGTTAGATCACTTGTAAAACTACTCAACATGGAATAATACAGCTCTTTTTAGGTTTGAATAAAGGCCTGAGTGATGTATTAACTAGCGTATAATGGCAATTGCATTTATTTTGATTAGTGATGTCTTGGCGTTCTCCCTATGTTATGGTTGTCATCATCTTTGCTTTCTTGTATTTGAGTGCACAACAAATTCAATGTATCAGTTGTGTTCTATCTTCATACAAAGCTCTAGTCAATGGCACAAGCTTCCTTACAACCATCGCTTTCCACAAGTTGGGGGATGTACCACATGTTATACAGATATCGAAGAACACATATTAGTAGTAGCAAAGAATATACATTTTCTCCTAACATTGTTGCAAGTGGTATCTACAACACGATCATCACACTTTGGTGAGTCAATGGTAATGGAGCACATTGCTAACCAATTCTTTTAATAAACATCTAGACAATATCAATAAGCGCAAAGTTCCTAAATCTCCATATTTTGACCTTCTTTTCTAACACATAAAAGTCTCAAATAATGACCAACATCACAACCAATACCTCTCTCAATGACTATTTTCTAGCAAAATTGGGAGAAGCAAACAAAATATATGAATGATCAATTTATATAGACTTCGAAGATGTTTAAGCCCCGTTTTAGAACTTCGACATCAAGAACTAGTTTATTGTGAGGATGCAAACCATTCAAGGTACAAGTCAATATATATATTTCTTACTTTAAAGGTAGAATAAATGAAAAGCCTCAAGATGGTTGGTTGCAAAAGGTCGATTCGTGCATCACTATTAACTAGTTAATTTATGAAAGAAAATAGCATTTGCTACTCTTTAACTCACATTGAATGCACTAAGTTGGTGGGAGTCAAATTTGATAGTGCAAGGATAATAGTGAGCTTAATAGAACAAGGATTAAGATTACAAAAGCCATGCAAATTTAATTTTACTATTTGAAGAACAATGATATAGGCTTTCACAATGGCAATCGTTGCAC
The DNA here is from genome assembly GCA_027924585.1 of Larix kaempferi. Taxonomy (NCBI): domain Eukaryota; kingdom Viridiplantae; phylum Streptophyta; class Pinopsida; order Pinales; family Pinaceae; genus Larix; species Larix kaempferi. The sequence continues at coordinate 13,876,645 of BSBM01001346.1, forward strand.
CTGCGCAAAGATTAAATGGTTTAGGAGTACATGAACTGTTTTCACAACTTGGTGCCGAGTTTGAACATTTGGGACATGTAGCACCATAAGATCCTCAAGTTCTACAACACACTTAAGCATTATAATCAAGTAGAGATGGAACTGCATCATAACCAATGAGAGAATAAACAATTAGATAAATTGTGAATGAACCACAAAGCTCTTCATATTCTAATGATAAATTTCATGTGCACAAAACTTTGTTGGCTACAGCGACAAGCCAATAACCAATGTAAGGAAAAGTGAAGCATGGCTAAAATTCAAAACCAGAGACATCTAACTCCACACTCCTCATTGCTCAAATGAAACAAGTTGAAGTGCCCACTCACCCACCATATCCAAAAAAAGAGAGAAGCACCTCTTCCACTCTTCATTGTGGATAAGTGGTCAACCCACCAATGTAAGGAAAAGTGAAGTATGGTTAAGATTCAAAACCAAAGACATGTAACTCCACACTTCTCATTGCTCAAATGAAATGAGTTGAAGTGCCCACTCACCCACCATATACAAAAAAAAGAGAGAGAAGCACCTCTTCCACTCTTCATTGTGGATAAGTGGTCATCCTTTCCATTTCATTCTAGATACTAGAAGATAAAAGAAGCTAACTTCAGCAATTACAATCAAAATACTCAACATGGCTACAACACCACATCCACAACCATACACCATTCCATGGTTGTACCAACAATTTCAATGTCACACCATAGTGAAGGTTACAATATTCAACCAAACCTTTCAAGGATGAAGTGTTGTTCAACACTATGCTACCAAACAATTGTGATGTTCTCCTAGCTAAACCTTTCTTATTAGAGCGACATGTAATTTATGGATCGTCCCTACAAAGGTCATTAGCATTGGGGATCAATGCTACAACATTCCAAATGTAGTGAGAAAGGAAAAAAGTTTCTTCAGTCTCAACTAAGCAATGAGAAAAGTTCATAAATCATTCACAAAATTCATGTTGTTGATGACATACCCACAAATTGAGCACAAGACTATGGTGCAAACACAAATTTCTTCCATTGCACAACCCACAAAACAAGAGCAATTGTACACACTTTTGGAGGACTATTCTAATGCTTTTCAAGACCCCACAAGCGTCCCACATTAGCATCAAGTGCAACACACAACGAACTCAATTCCTAGAGCCTTGTTGCTAAATAGTCCACTGTGTTGCAGGTCAATTTTGAAAATTGACAAGACGATAAGGAAAATTCATGAAATATTGAAAAAGGAGCACATACAACTTAGCACATTTCCTGGTAGAAGTACAGTATTTATGTCACCAAAGAATAATCAAACCTAGCACATGGGTATTGGCTTACATGCAATCAATAAGATCACTATTAAGGACAAGTACCTTTGGTTGTACTTTGGTAGACTGCTTGACTACTTGAAAGGTGCTTAAGTTCTTTACCAAGTTGGAAATCAAGTCTGAATATCATCTTAAGTGCCCACATGTCTATCAAATGTATTGAATACCACCTTAATGTCAAGAGGGGCCCATACAAATGGTTAGTCATGCCATTTGGGCTAAAGATTGCACCAACATCATCCATGAGGCTTATGAACAATGTTTTGATCCGATTCATAGACAACTTTGTCTTAGAGCGCCTGGATGATGTGTTGATCTTCAGTTGAACCTGGAATGAGCACTTACATCACATCAAGCAGATTGTGCAAACTCAATTCCAACAAAAGTCGTATGCCAACCCGGATGAGTGCTTCTTTGCCATGAAAATTCCTTCCTTTCATGGAATATAGTTGATGGATCTAGAGTACACATAAACACTAAGAAAATCAAAGTCACCCTTGAGTGGCCCACACCAGTAACCCTTATGGATCTTTTCAACATAATTAGTGTAGCCATCTCCACATGCTCTAAATTCGAAAAAAGGACTATTAGTTCAGCTAAAGACATTGAATGAGAATTGTGCACGAAGCAATATTAAAGTAATGATTTTATATCACATCTATATATATTATACTCTATGTGGCAAACATAAGTGTCTACGACAGCCAAAGACTTGCTGAGATTCACATTAAAAGAACATAATGTTTAAAATCAGTGACTCGTTCAATGCTCCCTACTTAACTGATCTGTCGCATAGATGGAATCTGGAATATTTGTACTAAGAAAATACTGGCCAGATTTGCTAGAAGTCAGATGGTTATAATTAATAATATTACTAGTCTGATTTATATAGGATATCATTTTCTGCATGTCTGCTTTTCATTTGGTGTAGATGTTACAACATTTTATAAGAATAAAAAAATTGGATCACTTATTGAATTAAGCAGAAAAAAACTTATAGAAACCTTTTTTTAGCTTGGAAACAATTTGAACTAAAAATGTGTAATAAAGAAAAGTAATGTTTACCAAGTTTGGTTCCAACAAGAACTATTGGAACACCAGGTGCAAAATGTCTCAGCTCAGGAAGCCACTGCATAGTCATTGCAGGACTTATGTTAGACTTGACCATTTTAGTAAACAATACATATTTACATGAACACTTTCAAGATATTATATTTGTTTGGCGGGGAAAAATGTGTCTTCTCGGAAGTTATTTCAAAAAGAACCTAGAAGGGAAAATAATATTAGCATAGAGCACAATCTAGATAAAACAAACCTTTTTTGTAATATTCTCATAGCTTGCCTTGCTAATAAGAGAAAATGCCAGAATAAAAACATCTGCTCCCCTATAGCTCAGAGGTCTGAATCTATTGTAATCTTCTTGACCTGTTCCACCATATTTTCAGAGAAGGGCCAAAATCTAAACTCTTAGAACGACCTCTCTTTGCAATAAATAAAAATGCACAGCAAAGGACTGTTTAAGACTTTAAACATGAGAAAACACATCAATAAAAAAATGTAGATCCCACAGTAACTGGTAACTATAGAATTTCTTTAAACAGATAAAACTCAAGAACAAGCAGATCTTGGATAAGAACAATGATTCTTCCATTAGTACCTGCTGTATCCCACATGCCAAGGTTAACTGTGTCGCCATCCAACACAACGTTTGCACTAAAGTTATCAAAAACCGTTGGTACATAGTCCTAAGATCCACCATACAAACATATAATCGATATTGGCAGCCTCAACCAGACATCAATCAAGTAAATTAATGCCAAATAACACTAAAAATTGAAGCGCACAAATCTTGTCAGCTAATTTCTCCCACTGTGAACCAAAATACTGACCAGAAATATTAAATGTACTTGTCTTGACCCGTTTTCAGAACATGGTGAAAAGCTAGAAATAAGTGGATCAAAAGCCAGCTAAATTTTTCCTAACTTGAAAGCACCGACAATTAAATGAAGGGATCTATTAAGCAATCTCTACCACAAGAAATTCAAATATTGTCCCATAGTTTCTTTAAATCCCTTCATGTTGACCAAAACCTATTAAACTTAACTTGTTTTTCCCAAATCCCAGACTTGAGTGAATAGCTGGAAAGAAGCAGATCAAAAGCTAACTAAATTTTCCCTAACTTGATAATGCCTACAGTTAAAATTCCAAAATCTGCTTTTCTGTCACAATAACTTGAATTACCAGCCAATAATTTCCTCTGAATTTAAGACCTTTTCTGCCAACGAAAAACTATTAAACTTAACATGCTTTCCCTGTTACCAGAATACAGTAAGTCTCTAGAGTTTAGCTCAATCAGTTGGTGCATTGTTGGCAGGCATTGTTGGTAATCTAGCAGGTTATACAGGTCCCTAGTTTAATTCCCATGGGCATAGGCACAGTTAGTCTTCACCGTTCACTTTACACTAGGTATCATCCTTATAATGGAGGGAAGTGTCCGGGAGTTTCCTAAAGAGTTATTTTCAAGAAAAAAAAATACCAGAATACAGTAGCTTAAGGGGTTAGCTAAACCAATTGTTGCCAATGTGGTTCGGCATTTGAATACAGTAACTTAAGAGATTATCTAAACCAGTTGTTGCCAATGTGATTGGGAATTTGGCTAATTATGAGCTAAAAAGTATACAGTTGAAATCTCCATGACTTAGGCACATTAATATATGCCGACAGATCTACCAGGAATACCATCCATGAATGTGGTTTTCCTTGAAAAAAGAATTGCCAGAATACAGTGAACAGTTGGAAACAAGCATATGAAATGCTAACTAAAATTTCCCTAACTTAACTAACAATGGATACTCTATAAATTGAACAGCAAGAATCTCAAAAACCATCATGTAGCTGGAAAATACATTGACTTTTCTTTAAACAGATAAAAATAAACGAGAACTGGAACCAGGATAAGAAAACAAATCTCTATGACATAAGGGGGAATTAAAAAAATAAGCCCTTGCAAATACAGCACGACAGGGACAAAATTAAATTAATTGAAATGCCGCCTTATAATTTCTTTAACTCATATTTGTGAGTATGTTCCTCTTCCAAACTGCAAATTTAATCAGCGTGCACTGACACGATCCTGAAACTCATTACTCGATCCCTTACCAATAAAAGGTTAAGCCCAAAAATCGCCTGTCACATCTCCAAGATTTGCATGTTAGTATTTTGGTGAAAATAAAAATTTCTTCCCTTAAAGATCTTCGCAATAAAACATTATAAGAAAACAGCCAACATGTAATTTATCACATACATCCAAATACAACATTAATAGTTTATCAGGTACATTTCGATGCAACATTTATAATTTCTCACATAAGTAATTGACACAACGTCCCAAATGACAAACAATAAGCCAAAATTAAAAACACATGATCGAGACAAGGATATAGGTGGTTCACCCCGGCTGGGCTACGTCCACAAAGGCAGGTCAATTCTTGTAATATTCAAAGTCAGGGGATACATTATGCAACTCAATGTTGCTATTCTTCCAGCTTCTCCTCTAGAGGGAGATCATTTTCAACAATAATCAAATTATATTCTTCTCAAAAGAGATTACATCCTACGACACAGTTGTCGCCATAATTAATTGCCGCAACGGGGTTCACAGATGGAAAGGGTTTCACTCGAAATTCTATCAAGAGGGTTAAACGCATTATTCCAGTGGACCACGTTCTATATCATAATAGATCCATCTGCATTTATACAATATAATACATATATATATATAATACTGCCCATAGATAACGATCATACAAGGTAACATAGGTGGTTAGTACATATAAATCGTAATGGATCATAATAAAATATATTTCTTACTCGAGATCAACGCTGGAATTGGCAGAGGTTCGTTTGATTCAATTTAATAAAATGCAAACAGATCTCGTAACCGAGAACAATGTAGGACTAGCAGAGGATTCGTCAAATTAAAAAATAATAATAAATTAAAAACAGATCTCATAACCGAGATCAGTATTGGACTAGCAGATGATCCATCAGATTCAAAAGGGTAATTCAAATCCAGCATTGAATTTAAACATACAGCCAATAACAATTTGATTCCGCCACTCTCAGGAACACGTTTTGCACTCCAATAAAGAATATATATAGAGTTACGTTTTCAGTATTGCCAACTACTATATGCAGAGATCAAATCTAATTTCTGATGAGCAAATGAAATACGCAGAATCAAATCTGATTCTCAAGCAGAGATTGCTTAGATCAGTATTGGACTAGCAGATGATCCATCAAATTCAAAAGGGTAATTCAAATCCAGCATTGAATTTAAACATACAGCCAATAACAATTTGATCCCGCCACTCTCAGGAACACGTTTTTCACTCCAATAAAGAATATATATAGAGTTACGTTTTCAGTATTTCCAACTACTATATGCAGAGATCAAATCTAATTTCTGACGAGCAAATGAAATACGCAGAATCAAATCTGATTCTCAAGCAGAGATTGCTTATCAACCATCAATGTACAAAAATCACATAAAATAAATTTTGTCAAACTACAATATGCACAGATCAAATCCGATTTCTGTCCAGCGAATGAAAGAAGCAGGAAATCAAATCCGATTTCCAGAGATTGTTTATCAAACCATCAATGTGCATAAAAATCACCTAAGGAACCTTTCCCAACTACTATATACAGAGATCAAATCTAATTTCTGACGAGCAAATGAAATATGCAGAATCAAATCTAATTCTCAAGCAGAGATTGCTTATCAAACCAGAAATTCCAATCTGAAAGCACCTACAGAGTTAGACACGTCCCTAAACTTACACACGCAACAATGTAGAAAGAAATAGACAGAGCTCTTACCTCCTGCACGCAGAAATGTACAGTCACCACAAAGCTAGGAGATCGACAGAGCTCTTACCTCCTGCACGCAGCAATGAGAGAAGAATTCAGACCCCCCCGGGATCTCCCCAGATCCAGAAATCGTAGTCGTTTCTTCTGAGACTCCATCCAAGGCGGATCACTGGTACATATTATGCTCAGGAAAACATATCTCGCTATCAATCCAACTCAATACACAATAAGCAAACATAATGCAGATTGTAACCATACAATTTCCATAGATCCACTATTTAGCAGGCATCGCTTTCCTCTTCATACATCCTACGCTAACAGATGTAATACGAATTCTACCACAGAGGACAATTAAAAATGATTTCAATACCCTAGATCCACTAATTGCTTTGATTGCAATTGAACATATATCCATAGATCCACTATTTAGTCTCACAAAATGGGTCACAAAGGAGGGATCTACGATTTGCATTACAATACAAATTTTAAAAGAGGGATCTGCGATTTAATCGAGATTCACGATCTTCCCTTTCAACATACAGCCGAGCCATCGGCATAAGAAAGAATAGATCACGAACTTCGTGTAGGACCCCTCCTTTAGGGTCCCCTTTGAACTGAACCTGAAACTTTAAAACCTTCATACAAACAAATTAGCCATTATAGTTATTGGAAAAATAAAATAAAAGAGTGAATAACTTAACAAAAATAAGCAAACCTTAACCTGTCAACCCGATCCAGCTGGTCCATTGTTGTCTGCATCTTCCGTAGGATCCCTCCAGCAAAGCTCGTTTAACCATAGGCGAAGCAACCGTTAGCTTCGCCACCCAACCATAGGCTCATGCTTTCAGTCGCATGGCCTCCCCCGAGCTTTGGGTCGTAGAGCTCACACAAGTATTTCAGAAATTCAGCTTGGGCTTCCCTTCCCACCAGGATTTCTAAGCCAAACCCTTAGATAGCAGCAAGTCTTTGAGGCATTCAAAAATTACGACAATCGTCCAAATTATGGGCCCTTTACCCATTCCCCAAGACTTCCTTATAAAGGAAAATCTCATGCGACACATGTCGCTTCATGCATAATTAAATATTTTTAATTAATTATTTAATTAAAACACTCACCCATCCAAGTGTCAGTTTCTCTAGGAAGTGAACCAACACCCCTAAGTTTGCTCCAGTTTGTCCGCCAGATATTTTAATTAACTCCTAGCTTTTAGTTGACTAGGTGTCTAATCTTAGGATTCTATTTTGCTCCTAAATAATGATTTCTATTATTTTAAATGCTCAACAAAAATAACTATTCATGTGCAAATGCCTAAATTATTTTTATGCATTTGCTAAGTAATAATCTAGAGTTATTCTCATAAGTTTTTATGTAGTTAAATATAACAATCAAACTCACTAAGATCACGGTGCCGCGCCGTTGGGCTCCTAGTTCCATAATTTTAATTCCCTGACATGGCACCACTCCGTCGGGTCCAGTCATCCATGGTTTCCATTCCTTGGCATGGTACCGCATCGTTGGGTCCTTGCATCCATTCTTTCCGTTCTCGACAGGGTACCGCATCGTCGGGCCCTTCTGCCACCATCTTTCCGTTTTGACTTGCGGGAACTCTTGTAGGGATTTTAGGAATCGTTACCATCCATCCTCCGTCTACATGCTATCTAGGGACTAATGGCGTTGAGGAGTGAGTCCGTTCTCACTGCGCGCCCCCCAACTCGTACGTGACCAGCTCCGTCGTGGCCCACCTCGTACGCCCTCACGCTTTCCTCTTGAGCAAGCGGATCAGTGCTTATCTGCTCAAGCGTGGTATTCCGTCGGAAGTCGACATCGTCGTCTCTCTCCCTGTGTGTGATTTACTCGTACTCTACGACCCTTCATATTCCTTTGTGTGTCCGTTGGTGAGCCGTTTCACCTGTCGCTACACACATTTCTCGCAAACGTAAATTAGTAGCACTGTCCCCAATAATCACAATTTGTTTTATAAATCTGTTGCTTCATTAAGCATCTATAATTTACTTAATCATTACTCATTCGTCTAATCACATAATCAATTGCACAGCTAGTCGTTTAAGCATCATTCATATGTACAATTTTCATATCAAAGTTAATCGTTAAACAACATGAAATTGTCCATTCACAATAACTACCCAAATGCACATATATCAATCAATCGTAATCATAAATATACTCAAAATAAAATCATAGGGTTATTTTATTAATGTTTCAAATAGTCAGGTGACTCAGCAGGTGCCCTCAATGTCTATAGTAGTCTAGGGGCACTACATACACCCCTACTTAATTAGAACTTCGTCCCGAAGTTCAGAATAAAAATGGAAATCTATGACGCATCTCAGTTGCGTCCTCCCAAGTTGCAGAGCTAGGACTGTAACTGTCCTACTGCACTTTGACTTGATCAATCCAGGCTAATCATTAAGCAAGAACTAGCCAATCAATTATTCCACTCCACACATATAATTTAATTCTTTAATTCATTTATCAATTATTGTCGTCATTCCCATCTTCAGGTTTTCCTCAATCATTTAAGACATAACAAGGCTCAAGAGACCATTATATCGAAGTTGTTCAGCTGGGTCACTCGACAGGTGCCCTTAAGGTCCATAGTCATTCTAGGGGCATTACATACACCCCCTCATAAATAGAACTTCGTCCCGAAGTTAAATTTTGTTCTCATACTTCCGAAATTAGGCTTAAATTTTTGTTCTCGTTCTTTCGATGTTAAATTTCTATTCTCAACTTCATGTCATCGTATTCTATTTTTCTCCAACAATCATGGTCATAAGTGTTGGTGGTTCTAATCATTAGTTTTCTATTTCATGAGCATGGTTCCAATACCTCCTTAGAAACTCAATCATAATTTAGAGGAATGCAAATCCAATAATACCTTCATAATTATTAGTCCCAAATTAGATTTTCTATACCTTCGAGTCATCTATAAAGGTTTACAATGTCCATTTATCTACAAGCTGCATTACATCAATGGCCACCCAAAAGTTTATTCAACCATAATTCAGCATAACAAATCTAAGCAAGGATTCCCATCTAATTGGTTATCCTCCCTCCAAGACGAGAAGGTAAACATCATAAGATATACACTCAAATATAGATAGGCAAGATATAATCACAGATTTAACAAATCAGGAGAGACTCTCAAATAGTCCAAAAACCAAATTCCATAAGACTACTCCCAAATCCTTAAATGTCAGTTCTCAATTCGATAGGATTCCTAGGGTCGTAATTTAACGGCTTAGTAAAAAAAAAAAAAATTATTAACTTTAATTCCTAGTCCTTTCATCATTAACATCATGTCCAAGTCAATGATCTTATCACATCCTTACTTCATTTTATCCCTTTTGTTGTCACATGGTTACTTCGACAGACTCATCAAGTCGTAATGTGTGTTTTTCTAATTCTTATTGAGTTCTAAATCGAGGTCTAGTCATATTTTCTTCAAGGTTTGACTATGTCCTATTGTCGGCTTCATTGCATTCAGTTCATTGTTTTGATCGTCTCCATACTTTTTTTATGAAAATCGTCCTTGTTTAACCCTCTCGACAGTCTGTCGAATTCTCGACAAGCATAAGCAATTGTGTTATTATAATCTTCATTCCCATAAATAATGTATGTATCCACACCTTAATTTAATATAACCTCGCACTAAGTATTAATAAGAGTATCCATACTATATATTAATAATGCCCATACATTATTAAAAGTACCCCCAATATATCTTGATAATGTCCACCACTATTACCAAAAAAATTTCATACCTTAATAATGTTTACCATTAATTTTTAAAATATCCAACTTCAAAAAAACACTTAATATTTTCTGTCAACTAAACCTTCCCACATTTATAAAAGGTAACTTCTTCATTATTTAGGATTCATGAAATGAATAAGATCTTCCTTTCTTTTTGATATAATAACAAAGATGACTTTACACATTCTATTAAGAAGTAATCACATAATCACTAATTCTCTCCAAAATAAATAAATTCACTCTTCTTTTGCAAACGGAGCATTTCAACACCTCCCCATATAAAGTATTTACATAAAATTACCATCATTTCAATATTCTTAAAATACAATCTTTTTACTACGAATAAACTAGGTGAACTTATAAATCCTATAGTTATAATTTTAAAACCTTTCGTAATAATATTAGTATGGCATTTCGTTCGGTATGCATGGTAACAATTCTATTTTCTTTCAATCAGAAACAATGCAGAATTTCCAATCTTTCAATACATTAAATTTCGTCTGTTTTTCAATGATTGAGAAAAATGAAAGTTTACAATCCTTATTAACTAGGACATGATTACACAATTCTGTGAACTCTATCGACATAATTGAATTTTTACTTTACCCAACCAGCTTGAAAGGAAATCCATTTCCGTAAATTCATAACTACAATAATAAAGTTTCATTACTTTCACGATAAACAATTTGAAGAGATTATGGTTTGAATTAGCTAGCTTCCCATTCGTTCTATCCTGGGTGAAGCACTTATATATAAATATTCACTTTTAACCAACAAGATGAAAGTGCGAGGACTACTAGAATAATTTCTCTAACTTATATTCCAATTCTAAATATAATTGTATATATATTCTCCCCTCTATTGACGATAAGACAACATACACTAGTAATAAAGATTTACTGCGATTTTACTATCAAAAGATGTATATATAAAGATTCTTTTGCAATGATATATCAAGACACACTACCTAATCATATCTTCCCGAAATAAATAGATATCTGGCGTTATAACACGACGCTTATGATTACCAAACAGATACAACGATCTAAACTTTTGATCTGGCGATTACAATTCACCACACAGGGTACGAGTCATAAAAGCATCAACAATACAACATACAATCTATTATTCTGACCTGGATCTGTGATTCTAGTGATTTCAGTCAAAACACCGGATATAAGCAAAGACACGAAACACTAAAATACTGTACACAATATCATTAACCTGAATCTGCGATTTTAATAGTTACAAACAAATAAATAGGTGCAGAGAAAAACATACTGAAACTCGCTTACTTCGGATTTGAGCAAGTCTATGAGGTAAGGATCCTCCTTAAATCTTAAATGCAGAAATCAAGTTAACATGATGAAATTAATAAAGGGCATACCAGCGTTTGGAAAGAGGTCAAAACAAAAACGATAATTCTTTATCTACTGGTATGCTATAACCGCAGAGGGAGTTAAATCTTTGTCAAAAGGTTTGCCGGGGCAGCCGTAAGGTAACTACGAGCAGTTCCATAGATTCGTCCATAAGGATGGCATCCCTCAACTAATCAAAGATGGAAACGTTTAACACATAGAGCTATAAGCATCATCATATATAAGGGAAAAGGCTACAAAAGAAAAGAAAAACCTATCATCATGTTATGGAAAACTTGCAATTCTACGGAGCAAAATCATCACTGTCAAAATAAATGGTGTACAGCTATTAACCATCAAAGAGAATACGATGTCTGATAACGGAAATCGAGGATAATTGCTACAGGTTAGAATTATACAACGATCAATAATATTGAGCTGCTAGTTTCTCCAAAATCTAACATTTATAATCAAAATAAATTACTTCGTAGGTATTGCAAGGTAAAGGAAAATGCATGGGATCAAGCTCAACTAAAGAGACACCCTAACTTTACTATGCAGAAAGGTAAGAGATCTGTTTTCCTCAAAGATCTACTCTCCCGCACATAACCAAGGTTAATAAAATACATTATCTTAGTTCTATTGGTAAGCGACTATGTTTTTCCTCCTTCTAAGTAATATAAAGACGCTATGATAGAGTAGCGGTTGTTTTAACAGCGTTTAACAATATAGTGTACAGGATTTGTGCATTATAAATGTCCATAACAAAAGGGAAGCTAACTACACTCAATCAGAAAATCATCAACACGGAAAATATAGACTTAACTATAATGCAAGGATAAAAGAGATAAAAAGGGTTTAACCTGTTGTTCCACAGCATCGAATGAATCATAGTAGCCAAAGAGGGGGAAATGATCGCTCTCCTCCCATATTACGAGCATGAATCCAAAAATAAATGGATAACCGACATTGACGTAGCTATGGAAACCTATGCTATCGGTATGTTCTGCAATGCTCAGAGATTAGCTTTGGGGCCGCCTCTCGTGCAAATTCGACTTTTATTCAGTTTCAAACTACGAAAATCGAGTTCGTGATGTGAACAATAAATTAACACAAGAAGGAAATGTGAAGGGATTACGCTCTCAGAACCTGGATTTGGCGTGCTTAGCAGAGTCAATTCTTGAAGGATCCAGGGCATTAAATGCACCGGTTGGTAGCAGCGCTTTAGACAACAGTTAAAGGGTAGAGGATGTAGAGTATGATCCCTCGGTTGATAAGGGTTTAGCAAGCTATGATTCAAGGTCGAATACCAAATGTAGGGCTAAAAAAAAAATAATGCGGAAATTCTGATGCATACCATGAGACGGTTTAGGGATGTGGAATACCCGATACGACTACAGTTTAAGGTGGAAAACTAAAGATTCAACTGGGTGGTTGTGGTTCCAGAGATGGGCTATTCTTAATCACATATAGCCACAGTCAAATTCTGGGGTTGTAAATGAAAAGAAGAAAATATGACCAATAAAACTACACAGCCCACCTGGTTCGCTGCCAGGGTTCAAGATCTCGAATGGTTTTAAAATTTCAATGTAACTATTGCGGATAGGGTCCCAAACCGCTTCCAGGAAAATGAAACAGATATAGATCTGACATTACACATTCGACTAGATTACTTCTCCTACTGACATGTCTTTGCTGTTTCTCTTTTTCAGAAATTTATATAATAAAGGAATGTACAGATTATAGTAACCACAATTTTATAAGTAAAAATAATCTTTGTTATCTTCCTTGAACTTGAGGGTCTTGCACGATTACTCAGAATACAACAACTTTTAATGCTATAAAATAATAAACAAAATGTAAATCAAAAGAAGAACCTGTTCGGACGTTTGTTACAGCAGTTGGTGATGTCTCCTCAAATGTTGTCCGTCAAGTCTTCCCTATCTCAACGATTCACCGAAAAACCCCTTGGTAGAAATATGAGTCCGGTGCCCTCAGTAATACTGCAAAAGGGAACTGACACAATACTACAGAGACCATGCATTCCCACACTGCGGGTGTATTTGTTGCTATCTTCAGGGATCAACACAACCAAGTAACCCAAACTGTAGCACTCCAGCAGAGATAATGATTTCCATTCAGCATTGTTAAGAACACACGTAGAGATCTATAAAATTCACAATGAAATGCGATGGCAGAGAACCCTGTTCCTATCTGCACGAGCAAACGGAAAGCAATGGTAGAGGAAAAATCTTTCCTATCTGTGTCCGCAAGAACTTATAAGATTTAAGAAATCTACAAAAGGAATGCGATGGCAGAGAATAACCACGATTCCGGTTACCTATATTACGGGGATCCAACTATATTACAGAAGTTATTCTAGGCTTGGCGCAGGGATGAAGAAAAAGAAATATAGAGAAATATAATACCGAAAATTCAAAACAAACGCCGATCTGAAAATAAGGACGGAATAGGATAATTTAAATACAGAGTGGATCTTAATACTGAACTTAAAGATGGAAATTGATATGACTATAAGGACTGTGCATTGTACTAAAACACACGTCGATCTAACCATCAACTATCTGAGCAGATGATCTCCTACACCTAAATATCAGATTATGGGAAAAGTTATACAACGAAAACAAAAGTATTGAATTATATGAGGCAAGTATTTCGTTGAGTTACCTCAGCGATAATGAGACACCTGTCAGAAGAAGGATACCATGATTCAAGGAAATCAGCGTCAGTCAACTCGAACAACTGGATAAAATCTTTTACACAAGATTTAATTCGCATTGGAGATCGAATGATCTAGGCGTTATGGAGAAGTTAGGTGTAGCGCCATCAACAGCGAGTTTAGTGTATAGACAGAGATCCCGAATTCCGGTGGTGTAGCCGAACTTCAATCACAGAGTCTTTTAATTCTAATGTTACCAATCCGATGTTAAGGTGGTAAAAACGTGGTGCAAAATTGGCAAAGAACTGAAGTCTATTGAATACAAGATCAGAGATCGATTTCATGTGAATAAGATGTGATCTGCTACCCGATTGTAGTTGTTACTCAACTAACAAATTAAAACTTTCTAAATACTAACATCTGAGATCGAAATTAAAATTAATGATGATGAATCGGATCAAATTTGGGGATAAATATAATCATCACCACAACAATCGATTTCCAGTTTTAAAAATCACACAGAGATCTTTACATTTAAAAATAATTACACATAATTTTCAATTTTAAAACAATTGCACAGAGATCTTCACCTTTTAAAATAATTGTACAGAATTTTCAATTTTAAAATAATCACACAGAAATGTCACCTTTAAACAATTTCATAGAGATTCTAGATTTCATACTCACCCAGAGATTTCGTGGTTAACAGTGTGCATTCATGTTTGCTTATTCAAAATAAAGAATTCATAAGTCAAATAAACTAATTGATCGAACCTGTTTTTGATGATTAGATGGACGGAATGAGTAAGTTAGTATGCCATTCGATCTAGACCAATTCTTGCTGATGATCCACCCGAGAACACCTGATTAACATGAGTCTGGTGCCTTCAAGGATCGACTGGCTCTGATACCAAATGTAGGACCCCTCCTTTAGGGTCCCCTTTGAACTGAACCTGAAACTTTAAAACCTTCATACAAACAAATTAGCCATTATAGTTATTGGAAAAATAAAATAAAAGAGTGAATAACTTAACAAAAATAAGCAAACCTTAACCTGTCAACCCGATCCAGCTGGTCCATTGTTGTCTGCATCTTCCGTAGGATCCCTCCAGCAAAGCTCGTTTAACCATAGGCGAAGCAACCGTTAGCTTCGCCACCCAACCATAGGCTCATGCTTTCAGTCGCATGGCCTCCCCCGAGCTTTGGGTCGTAGAGCTCACACAAGTATTTCAGAAATTCAGCTTGGGCTTCCCTTCCCACCAGGATTTCTAAGCCAAACCCTTAGATAGCAGCAAGTCTTTGAGGCATTCAAAAATTACGACAATCGTCCAAATTATGGGCCCTTTACCCATTCCCCAAGACTTCCTTATAAAGGAAAATCTCATGCGACACATGTCGCTTCATGCATAATTAAATATTTTTAATTAATTATTTAATTAAAACACTCACCCATCCAAGTGTCAGTTTCTCTAGGAAGTGAACCAACACCCCTAAGTTTGCTCCAGTTTGTCCGCCAGATATTTTAATTAACTCCTAGCTTTTAGTTGACTAGGTGTCTAATCTTAGGATTCTATTTTGCTCCTAAATAATGATTTCTATTATTTTAAATGCTCAACAAAAATAACTATTCATGTGCAAATGCCTAAATTATTTTTATGCATTTGCTAAGTAATAATCTAGAGTTATTCTCATAAGTTTTTATGTAGTTAAATATAACAATCAAACTCACTAAGATCACGGTGCCGCGCCGTTGGGCTCCTAGTTCCATAATTTTAATTCCCTGACATGGCACCACTCCGTCGGGTCCAGTCATCCATGGTTTCCATTCCTTGGCATGGTACCGCATCGTTGGGTCCTTGCATCCATTCTTTCCGTTCTCGACAGGGTACCGCATCGTCGGGCCCTTCTGCCACCATCTTTCCGTTTTGACTTGCGGGAACTCTTGTAGGGATTTTAGGAATCGTTACCATCCATCCTCCATCTACATGCTATCTAGGGACTAATGGCGTTGAGGAGTGAGTCCGTTCTCACTGCGCGCCCCCCAACTCGTACGTGACCAGCTCCGTCGTGGCCCACCTCGTACGCCCTCACGCTTTCCTCTTGAGCAAGCGGATCAGTGCTTATCTGCTCAAGCGTGGTATTCCGTCGGAAGTCGACATCGTCGTCTCTCTCCCTGTGTGTGATTTACTCGTACTCTACGACCCTTCATATTCCTTTGTGTGTCCGTTGGTGAGCCGTTTCACCTGTCGCTACACACATTTCTCGCAAACGTAAATTAGTAGCACTGTCCCCAATAATCACAATTTGTTTTATAAATCTGTTGCTTCATTAAGCATCTATAATTTACTTAATCATTACTCATTCGTCTAATCACATAATCAATTGCACAGCTAGTCGTTTAAGCATCATTCATATGTACAATTTTCATATCAAAGTTAATCGTTAAACAACATGAAATTGTCCATTCACAATAACTACCCAAATGCACATATATCAATCAATCGTAATCATAAATATACTCAAAATAAAATCATAGGGTTATTTTATTAATGTTTCAAATAGTCAGGTGACTCAGCAGGTGCCCTCAATGTCTATAGTAGTCTAGGGGCACTACACTTCGAATGGAAAGATGCGAAGATCACGTTCAGACTTAGACCTTCAAAGAAGTCAAAACATCTGAAAAATCAAAATGATTTAGTAGAAAATCTCGGCAGGAACTTCAACTCAGGCGAATCATTCCCCACAGGTAGAACTAAGAAAAGAGGAAAATGAACTGGGATCGAACTCGAGTGAGTCGTCCTTTCCCTTCCAACCCGAACAGAATGAGCACCCTTTCTAATACAGAGCATAACGCCTCCTTAAAAACAAAACTCCCCCTCCGTTCAGCCACTACGTGGAGGAGGAGTAGGTGAAGGGCTCTACCTCCTTTGGAAATAACGACATTTGCCAAGAAGGCGCCACATGCTAGCGTCTACTTCCTTTGGAAATAACGCCATTACCACGAAGGCTCCACGTGCCAGCGTATAACTGTTGTGCTGGGATTGGTTCTCTAAATGAGAGACCATCCTCTTAATGGGTTGAAGTGGGTTCAACGACCCCGTCCAGAGCGATGAGCGGGATAGATATTGTTTTCTATTAAAAATAAACCATGGTTCCCTCCTTTACAATAAGGAAGGACATAACAAAAAGGTTCGTAAACATATATAAATATATAAAGTATTTGTTGTCTTCATCTTGGAGTTCATGCTTCATCCTATCCACGGGAAGTATATATATATAAATATATATAATATATATATATAACGATCATAACATGGTAAATCCTATACATCAACATAGATGTATGGTGTGCTTCGTATTTCAGTTTTCATACATATTTTTATATGTATGTTATTATTCTTAAGTATACCTACTCCTTATCTAGGATGAATACTAAGCCATGTTATTACTTAATTAGCTAAACTCCTTTTTAGATTTAATAGGTTCTCCATCACTCTCTCGTTAGAGTAGGTTAATGATAATAAATCTAAACAAAATCATCCTTGACGTATGGCGTTATGTTAAAGGATACGTCCTAACGTTACCTATTCGGCTTAGGGTATCGCATAAATGCCTTAGAGTAATAATCATCTTTACATTTTCTACACCCTCAACCAAAGTAGTTCGGTCACCTAAGAGCGTCCTAAAGACTCTTAGACATCATCCTTTAAAAACTCAAGGCTTCTCTTAACCTTTCCTCTCCTTTAGTGGATTCGACTGTCGTCGGTTAGTTGCGTCCAACATTTGGTTTCTTCGTCTATGAACATAATTAAACAAATAAATAAAATGTTTGTCAGGTTTTCTCATGGGGCCTTGGCCTTGAGCTCCTCATGAGAAACCAATAATTGATTACATTTACAAAAATGAGGCACAAAGGAGGGATATTACAGCTTTAACTCATAATTGTGAGTATGTTCCTCTTCCAAACTGCAAATTTAATCAGCATGCACTGACACAATCCTGAAACTCATTACTCGATCCCTTACCAATAAAAGGTTAAGCCCAAAAATCGCCAAGCAATGACTAAATTTCGACTATAAATCTTGAAGTCAGTCAATCCAGAGCAACCATCATTGCAAATCGATTCCAAATATTGCCCATTAAAAAGTTAAAACATAGAACAACACTACTAATTGAAGAATTACATAAATTGAACTTCAGTGTTCAATGATGGAAAAATCGAGGATGAAAAGAATTCATAAACGTGTTAAAAGAGTTCTTTGGTCCAAAAATATGCATTGCATGACTGAAGCAATCCAGCCGGAAATTACCCAACTAGATGATCAATGTGGCAATAAAAACAGCAAATAATCGTGGGCGTCAGACATGGGCACAGTATAAGATAATAAAATAGCTCTTCATCATCATCTCATGTCAGAGGAAATTTCAGGCATTCTCCACTTTAGTAAGCAAATATTGAATGCCAAATACAACAAAGAGAACTCCACCACAAACTGCAACCTGTTTCGCCAAAAAACCAAGCAAGAAAATAATCAGTATAATATGATACAGTGGTTATCATTTCAATAATTCCTCATTTTTGGCAGCAAATACTCAATACAAAATACACCAAATTTTTATACCAGAGTGCAACGGCAAAAAAGCGAGACAAAAAAAGTACAACCGGAAATTAACTTGATATGATAGAAAATGAAACCAACATGAACAATTTACCATTCTTTCATAAGCTTATCAAATGCTAGCTAAGTTTTCCTTAGCCTTTCTACAGGGCTCATCCATTCTGTAGTAGCCCCCAGCCCTAGCTCAGAACATATGTTTTAACAAACCTTTACTCTTATGGAGATGGTTGAGGTAACAATTGAAAAAAGGTGGGGGGGTAAAATATGGATCTATAGATTTGCATATAGCATATGTGAGGAGGCATACTATCTTTGTTTTGATATTTTGGGCATGCCCTGGAAGTTTTGTAACCATTCTTCATACTGGAGAGTTTGATGAGGCAGAAGAGTATGTTGAGACAAATGCAATTTTCTGGGAAACGACCAACTTGTCTCAGCAAACATTAGTGCCAACCCATGATTTGTTTTGGTTAAGGTAGTATGTATGCATATTTGAACAATTGACCTAGTGTGCCATATTGAGTTTTGTGTTGGATTTATGAGGACCAAAGGCTAAGGTAGCGGATGGAGTTAGGTTTTATATTTTTTGTTCAATCTTTTTTTAAGCAGATTTCCATTATAGTCAACATTGATTATTCCATTTAAGCTCATACAGATCCTGAGGGCTTTAATAATCTGCAAAGCCTCAACCTCACTTAAATTCTTCTTTTTTTTCTCCTTGAACACTACGTTTTTTGAGCAAAAACAATGATCTTCATGCATTTCCTCATAGAAGGACAAACTATAATTAATGTTTGTGTTTTTGGGTCATAGATTTTGATTTGGATACTGATGTTACAGTGTTTCATATGCAGTTTCAAAGTACAATGGATTCAAATAACACTGAATGTTTGGGAAAACAAAAGCATGAGGTTCCCCATACCTTCCTCCATACAAAGGCTTAATTCCATGATCTGTAAGCCTTTAAAACCAAAGCCATGATACAAAACTATCAACACATCTTGAAAACAACATCTTGAATAACCCTAAGAAAACTATAAAGCACCACAGCTGAGAGAAAAATACAATAAGCAAACAACAATTCTTTTTTGGAAATAAGTAGAACAAAATACAAACCTCTAAATTTGTAGTCGAATCAAGCTAAATGCACGCATGACAGAAAGGAAAATAAAAAACAAACGCTATAAACTATGGTTCCAATAAAAAAATAATGTTATTTGAAAAAACAATAAACAAGAGTTTCGTACCAGTTGAAGTCTTTGAAATTGCACATTGTTTTTGTCCAATGCTAAAGCCCAACCCGTCTAACAACAACATACAACCTGAAAATCCAAAGCAATAGAAACATTTTATCCCTATAATTTATCAACAATAACTATATTTTGCTTTTATTAATCTAGCAACTGAATTTACCGATGCATAATGCATAATAGCCCAGAACATACCACATCTTCAGCATCTTTCTTCTATTTATAGAGACAATGTGAAGCTAACTGCAGCTGAAGTTGGAGCTCAACAATATTTTCACCACAGAAACCAATAGATGAACTTCCTGACTGCCAGATTCTTGGTAAAACAACTGAAATAGTCACATTGCAAAACAAAATGCAGGTGAAGCCCTATCAATGGTAAAAATAAAAATAAAAACTAAAATCTCTAAACGACAATAATCCCAAAATCAGAGGCCACAATGTGAAATTAAACACAGAATCTTCAATGCGATTGAGAACATTAGCAAGCAATGAAGGTTCCAGAACCCATTCTTTGAAGAGTGTGTTATGATACCTACCTGCACGTAAATATGGAAAATAATTTGCTTACACGTAAACCTGGAAAATAATTTGTTGTATAAAAAAACTCAATCACACCTAAATATCAGATGTCACATTAATAAGATGTCAGATTGATTTTAAATGTTTGCTGCAAATGGCAGACCATGTCAAATCACTCAAATATTTATATGTAGTTGGTATGTAATAAAATGTATTGTATCTTTTTTTTTTGAATTTTAACTAATGTTGAACAATGAGAAAAAATGTCCCATCGATAGTTATTATCTAATAGAAATTTAGAAAATAAGTAATAAAACAAATTGGAAAATCATATTATTTTTGTTCACTTTGATCAATATAATTTTTTTCAATGGATTGATGTCTAAGCAATAGGAAAACACGGAACATATAGGAGCCGCCTCATACCTTCCTCCATACAAAGGCTTAATTCCATGATCTGTAAGCCTTTAAAACCAAAGCCATGATACAAAACTATCAACACATTTTGAAAACTGCATCTTCAATAACCCTAAGAAAACTATAAAGCACCACAACTGAGAGAAACATACAATGAGCAAACAACAATTCTTCTTTGGAGATAAGTAGAACAAAATACAAACCTCTAAATTTGTAGTCGAATCAAGATAAATGCACGCATGACAGAAAGGAAAATCAAAACAAACGCTATAAACCGCGGTTCCAATAAAAAAAAATGTTATTTGAAAAAACAATAAACAAGAGTTTTGTACCAGCTGAAGTCTTTGAAATTGCACATTGTTTTAGTCCAATGCTAAATCCCAATCCATCTAACAGCAACATACAACCTAAAAAACCAAAGCAATAGAAACATTGAATCCCTATAATTTATCAACAATAACTATATTTTGCTTTTATTAATCTAGCAACTGAATTTACCGATGCATAATGCATAATAGCCCAGAATATACCACGTCTTCAACATCTTTCTTCTATTTATAGAGACAATGTGAAGCTAACTGCAGCTGAAGTTGGAGCTCAACAATATTTTCACCACAGAAACCAACAAATGAACCTCCTGACTGTCATATTCTTGGCAAAACAATTGAAATAGTCACATTGTAAGACAAAATCCAAGTGAAGCCCTGGCAATGGTAAAAATTAAAAAAAAAAACTAAAATCTCTAAACAACAATAATCCCAAAATCAGAGGCCACAATGTGAAACTAAACACAGAATCTTCAATGTGATTGAGAACATTAGCAAGCAATGAAGGTTCCAGAACCCATTCTTTGAAGAGTGTGGCAGGATACCTACCTACACGTAAATCTGGAAAATAATTTGCTTACACGTAAACTTGGAAAATAATTTGTTGTATAAAAAAACTCAATCACACCTAAAAATAAGATGTCACATTAATTAGATGTCAGATTGATTTTAAATGTTTGCTGCAAATGGCAGACCATGTCAAATCACTCAATATTTATATGTAGTTGGTATGTAATAGAATGTATTGTATTTTTTTTTTTTTTTAATTTTAACTAATGCTGAACAATGAGAAAAAATGTCCCATCGATAGTTATTATCCAATAGAAATTTAGAAAATAAGTAATAAAACAAATTGGAAAATCATATTATTTTGTTCACTTTGATCAATATAATGTTTTTCAATGGATTGATGTCTAACTAATAGGAAAACACAGAACTTATAGGTGTCACCTTATACCTTCCTCCATACAAAGGATTAATTCCATGATCCGTAAGCCTTTAAAACCAAAGCCATGATACAAAACTATCAACACATTCTAAAAACCGCATCTTCAATAACCCTAAGAAAACTATAAAGAATCACAGCTGAGAGAAAAATACAATGAGCAAACAACAATTCTTTTTTGGAAATAAGTAGAACAAAATACAAACCTCTAAATGTGTAGTCAAATCAAGATAAATGCATGCATGACAGAAAGGAAAATCAAAACAAACGCTATAAACCGCGGTTCCAATAAAAAAAATAATGTTATTTGAAAAAACAATAAACAAGAGTTTCGTACCAGCTGAAGTCTTTGAAATTGCACATTGTTTTTATCCAATGCTAAAGCCCAACCTGTCTAACAGCAACATACAACCTGAAAATCCAAAGCAATAGAAACATTGAATCCCTATAATTTATCAACAATAACATTATTTTGCTTTTATTAATCTAGCAACTGAATTTACCGATGCATAATGCATAATAGCCTAGAACATACCACGTATTCAGCATCATTCTTCTATTTATAGAGACAATGTGAAGCTAACTGCAGCTGAAGCTGGAGCTCAATAATATTTTCACCACAAAAAGCAACAGATGAACTTCCTGACTGCCAAATTCTTGGCAAAACAACTGAAATAGTCACATTGCAAAAGAAAATGCAAGTGAAGCCCTGGCAATGGTAAAAAAAAAAATCTCTAAACAATAATAATCCCAAAATCATAGGCCACAATGTGAAATTAAACACAAAATCTTCAATGCGATTGAGAACATTAGCAAGCAATGAAGGTTCCATAACCCATTCTTTGAAGAGTGTGGTAGGATACGTGCCTACACGTAAATTTGGAAAATAATTTGCTTACACGTAAACCTGGAAAATAATTTGTTGTATAAAAAAACTCAATCACACCTAAATATCAGATGTCAGATTGATTTTAAATGTTTGCTACAAATGGCAGACCATGTTAAATCACTCAAATATTTATATGTAGTTGGTATGTAATAGAATGTATTGTATTTTTTCTTTTTTTTGAATTTTAACTAATGTTGAACAATGAGAAAAAATGTCCCATCGATACTTATTATCCAATAGAAATGTAGAAAATAAGTAATAAAACAAATTGGAAAATCATATTATTTTTGTTCACTTTGATCAATATAATGTTTTTCAATGGATTGATGTCTAACTAATAGGAAAACACGGAACATATAGGAGCTGCCTCATACCTTCCTCCATACAAAGGCTTAATTCCATGATCCGTAAGCCTTTAAAACCAAAGCCATGATACAAAACTATCAACACATCCTGAAAACCGCATCTTCAATAACCCTAAGAAAACTATTAAGCACCACAGCTGAGAGAAAAATACAATGAGCAAACAACAATTCTTTTTTGGAAATAAGTAGAACAAGATACAAACCTCTAAATTTGTAGTCGAATCAAGATAAATGCACGCATGGCAGAAAGGAAAATAAAAACAAACGCTATAAACTGCGGTTCCAATAAAAAAATAATGCTATTTGAAAAAACAATAAACAAGAGTTTCGTACCAGCTGAAGTCTTTGAAATTGCACATTGTTTTTGTCTAATGCTAAAGGCCAACCCGTCTAACAGCAACATACAACCTGAAAATCCAAAGCAATAGAAACATTGAATCCCTATAATTTATCAACAATAACTGTATTTTGATTATATTAATATAGCAACTGAATTTACCGATGCATAATGCATAATAGCCCAGAACATACCATGTCTTCAACATATTTATTCTATTTATAGAGACAATGTGAAGCTAACTGCAGCTGAAGCTGGAGCTCAACAATATTTTCACCACAGAAACCAATAGATGAACTTCCTGACTGCCAGATTCTTGGTAAAACAAGTGAAATAGTCACATTGCAAAACAAAACGCAGGTGAAGCCCTCGCAATGGTAAAAATAAAAAATAAAAAATCTCTAAACAACAATAATCCCAAAATCACAGGCCACAATGTGAAATTAAACACAGAATATTCAATGCGATTGAGAACATTAGCAAGCAATGAAGGTTCCAGAACCCATTCTTTGAAGAGTATGGCAAGATACCTGCCTGCACGTAAATCTGGAAAATAATTTGCTTACACGTAAACCTGGAAAATAATTTGTTGTATAAAAAAACTCAATCTCACCTAAATATCAGATGTCACATTAATCAGATGTCAGATTGATTTTAATTGTTTGCTGCAACTGGAAGACCATGTCAAATCACTCAAATATTTATATGTAGTTGGTATGTAATAGAATGTATTGTATCTTTTTTTTTTGAATTTTAACTAATGTTGAACAATGAGAAAAAATGTCCCATCAATAGTTATTATCCAATAGAAATTTAGAAAATAAGTAATAAAACAAATTGGAAAATCATATTATTTTTGTTCACTTTGATCAATATAATGTTTTTCAATGGATTGATGTCTAACCAATAGGAAAACAGGGAACATATAGGAGCTGCCTCATACCTTCCTCCATACAAAGGCTTAATTCCATGATCTGTAAGCCGTTAAAACCAAAGCCATGATACAAAACTGTCAACACATCCTAAAAACTGCATCTTCAATAACCCTAAGAAAACTATAAATCACCACAGTTGAGAGAAACATACAACGAGCAAACAACAATTCTTTTTTGGAAATAAGTAGAACAAAATACAAACCTCTAAATTTGTAGTCAAATCAAGATAAATGCACACATGATAGAAAGGAAAATCAAAACAAACGCTATAAACCGCGGTTCCAATAAAAAAATAATGTTATTTGAAAAAACAATAAACAAGAGTTTCGTACCAGCTGAAGTCTTTGAAATTGCACATTGTTTTTGTGCAATGCTAAAGCCCAACCCATCTAACAACAACATACAACCTAAAAAACCAAAGCAATAGAAACATTGAATCCCTATAATTTATCAACAATAACTATATTTTGCTTTTATTAATCTAGCAACTGAATTTACCGATGCATAACGTATAATATCCCATAATATACCACGTCTTCAACATATTTCTTCTATTTATAGAAACAATGTGAAGCTAACTGCAGCTGAAGTTGGAGCTCAACAATATTTTCACCACAAAAACCAATAGATGAGCTTCCTGACTGTCATATTCTTGGCAAAACAACTAAAATAGTCACATTGCAAGACAAAATGCAGGTGAAGCCCTCGCAATGGTAAAAATTAAAAAAAAAACTAAAATCTCTAAACAACAATAATCCCAAAATCAGAGGCCACAATGTGAAACTAAACACAGAATCTTCAATGCAATTGAGAACATTAGCAAGCAATGAAGGTTCCAGAACCCATTCTTTCAAGAGTGTGGCAGGATACCTGCCTACACGTAAATCTGGAAAATAATTTGCTTACACGTAAACCTGGAAAATAATTTGTTGTATAAAAGAACTCAATCACACCTAAAAATTAGATGTCACATTAATCAGATGTCAGATTGATTTTAAATGTTTGCTGCAAATGGCAGACCATGTCAAATCACTCAATATTTATATGTAGTTGGTATGTAATAGAATGTATTGTATTTTTTTTTTTGAATTTTAACTAATGCTGAACAATGAGAAAAAATGTCCCATCGATAGTTATTATCCAATAGAAATTTAGAAAATAAGTAATAAAACAAATTGGAAAATCATATTATTTTTGTTCACTTTGATCAATATCATGTTTTTCAATGGATTGATGTCTAACTAATAGGAAAACACAGAACGTATAGGAGTCGCCTCATACCTTCCTCTATACAAAGGCTTAATTCCATGATCTGTAAGCCTTTAAAACCAAAGCCATGATACAAAACTATCAACACATTCTGAAAACCGCATCTTCAATAACCCTAAGAAAACTATAAAGCACCACAGCTGAGAGAAACATACAATGAGCAAACAACAATTCTTCTTTGGAAATAAGTAGAACAAAATACAAACCTCTAAATTTGTAGTCGAATCAAGATAAATGCACGCATGATAGAAAGGAAAATAAAAACAAACGCTATAAACCGCGGTTCCAATAAAAAAATAATGTTATTTGAAAAAACAATAAACAAGAGTTTTGTACCAGCTGAAGTCTTTGAAATTGCACATTGTTTTTGTCCAATGCTAAATCCCAACCCGTCTAATAGAAACATACAACTTGAAAATCCAAAACAATAGAAACATTGAATCCCTATAATTTATCAACAATAACGGTATTTTACTTTTATTAATCTAGCAACTGAATTTACCGATGCATAATGCATAATAGCCCAGAACATACCACATCTTCAGCATCTTTCTTCTATTTATAGAGACAATGTGAAGCTAACTGCAGCTGAAGCTGGAGCTCAACAATATTTTCACCACAGAAACCAATAGATGAACTTCCTGACTGCCAGATTCTTGGCAAAACAACTGAAATAGTCACATTGCAAAACAAAATGTAGGTGAAGCCCTGACAATGGTAAAATAAAATAAAAAACTAAAATCTCTAAACAACAATAATCCCAAAATCAGAGGCCACAATGTGAAATTAAACACAGAATCTTCGATGCGATTGAGAACATTAGCAATCAATGAAGGTTCCAGAACCCATTCTTTGAAGAGTGTGGCAGGATACCTGCCTACACGTAAATCTGGAAAATAATTTGCTTACACGTAAACCTGGAAAATAATTTTCTTTATAAAAAAACTCAATCACACCTAAAAATCAAATGTCAGATTGATTTTAAATGTTTGCTGCAAATGGCAGACCATGTCAAATCACTCAAATATTTATATGTAGTTGGCATGTAATAGAATGTATTGTATTTTTATTTTTTTTTAATTTTAAGTAATGCTGAAGAATGAGAAAAAATGTCCCATCGATAGTTATTATCCAATAGAAATTTAGAAAATAAGTAATAAAACAAATTGGAAAATCATATTATTTTTGTTCACTTTGATCAATATAATGTTTTTCAATGGATTGATGTCTAACTAATAGGAAAACACGGAACATATAGTCTCGTGAAACTAGCCGGGACTGACTAATAATGTATTATCTACGATAGGCGTAAGATCATATCTTCCTGACGCCTTTCATACATATCTTCTCGAACTCGTTATGATGGAGGGAGCCTAAATATATAGTCCAACTTCAACCATTTGTTCTTAAAAGTTTGGTTTAATAATAAAAAAGTGCAACTTGAACCATATTGTGATAAAGTTTAACCTTTATAACAACGTTAGTATATTAATGTATCCATCCCTCAAACCGACACTTGTGAAGAGGGCCCACCTCAATTTTCAGATACTACTGAGCCTTCCAAAGTAATAATATATCACCCAAGGCGGCATGTTTTATAGTTACCATCATATCTCCAAATCTGATTTAATCAGCTTTTACACGCTAACTCTTGTAAGTCACTCTCCTCAATTGGAAATGCCTTCTCTTGGCCGCGAGTCTATTTCGGTCACTAGCGAGGCCAAGCCGAACTATACTCAAAACCTATGCATATTACGCTAGGAAACACCTTGGATAATAAAAAACAATCAAACTTTGCTAGGGGACCATGGTAACATCCTACCTACGGCAGGGACTAAAAAAACATGAAACAAACCATTCATTACCCTTTTAATTCTCTTAAACTTCAAATCATAAATTAGTTTAACATTAATTTGGATGATGGTCCTCTTCCTACAATCCCTTTTAGCTTCCATTAGAAATATCTTGTGCATAGTTTAATTGTGGAGATCTAGTTGTGATGAACAAGATGGGTTTATATCATATTAAGTATTTTGATTTTATCTATTATGAATAATAAAGGATCTATTTTTTTTTGGAAAAACTCAATATGATTTGATATGAGTGTTTTTTAGATAATATTTTAAATAAATTTATAACTAGTTAATAAAATTGTATTTCTAAATATGAAGCATTACTTTAATTATTTCAATATAAATATGAAAACCATTATTTTAAATATTTCAATATAAGAATGGATAATTAATTCTAATAAAATTATAGCAATAGTATTCATATATGTAAAGTTTTTTTTAAATTAATATGTTAATATGCTAATTAAAAATGTTAAACTATAATAATTGGTTTAATTTTCTTTTATTTATATTTATTAAATATTTGAAAATTAAATTTTTAGAATACATACGAATAACTAAAAATAAAATTTCATTTAAAGATTAATTATATTTATATTTGATTATTTTCAAATTAAAATATAAATGAAATTATTTTTATATTTGATACTTTTCAAATTAAAATATATCATATGTATTTATGAAATGATAAATAAATAAACAACTATTTAACTTAAATAACAATTACATTAAAATTAATTTATATTATTAATAAACAAGTTAAATTAGCAGCAAAGCTACTATACTTACCTCTTGTAAATATTTTAATATTAAATATAAATAATAATAATTAAAATTTTTATATAAAAAATTTAATTTAGATTTTGTCATCTAAATTTTAAGAAAATCAATTGATTTTATTATTTTATTTTTGTTAAGATTTCATGAATATTGAAATAGTATAATAAATAGTGTAATAGTGTATTGTATAACAAAAGTATGCATTAAATCTTGTTTAGTTATATTTAATTGTTGTGATTTTTTTACTAGTTAGCAAAATAAAGTTGAAAAGCATGCATTAAATCTTGTTTTGTTATATTTAATTTTTGTGTTTTTTTTATTAGTTAGTAAAATAAAGTTGAAAATTTTTTAATGACCATTTAATATACAATCTTAATAAATGAATTTTTAATAAAATTATTTTTAGTGATTAAAAGAATTTTCAATAAAATTATTTTTAGTGGGAAGTTACTCATTGATGAAAATATTAAGTTAAAAAATAATTATCAATTATAAAATAAGGAAAAAAAGTTTTGCAGATGCTTATTGGGTAACTTAAAACTCACCTTTATTCATTGTATTCCAAAAAGATTATTCAATTATAGAGGAAGTGTACTAAAATTTTGGTGGTTGACGTGGAGGTAAATTGTTAAGTGGAAGGTCATCTTCCTAGGTTAGGAGGGTTTATTAAATTATAGAGGAAGTGTAGGTTCACTGATATCCTCTTGAAGAGGAGTTTGAAAAGTTTACATATCATTATTAAGTTATAAGGGAGAAGGATAAAAAAAATTATGAATTTGAATTTGTTTATATTTTTATAATTGTGATTTGGTTAGAAAAACTTTACGAACGTGATAAAATTGGTGTTTTTAATATAAAATTAAATTTAACATTTTTTTAATATAATTATACATTATTAATATTTATATCAATTTTATTTATCTAAATCATTTTAAATTTAAAAGATCAATTTTTCCCCTTAATTTAAAACCAAAAATTAACAAATTCATAAAACATTTAAATTATAATAATAAAAATTTTAAATATTATTTAAAAAAAAACCTCAAAATTAACCAATTCATAAAACATTTAAATTATCACAATAAAATTTTTAAATATTATTTATAAAAAAATTCCTCAATCTACGTTTAAATAAGTTCATGATCTCACAAAATTGTGATAATAGATTTTTTTTAATTAATTCTAAATTTTGATAATGATATTGTCAATTTTAATAAGTATGTTGTTTATTTAATTTATTTTTAATATTTTTAATTTTATTTTAATAAATTATAAGTAAGTTTTTAACTTTTTCATTAATTTGTTAATTAATTATGAATTTTGATAATGATATTGTCTCTTTGATTCCAACATTGTTGTTTTCAAATAACCTTTTATTTTATTTTTAATTACTAATAAATTAAAAGTAATATGTACATTTACTATTAGTATGACTTTTTCTAGTTTATTGATTTAAAAAAAATGGACATTTAACAAGGAATTTTGATTCTAGTAAATGGTGTTGACTATATTCATAATATAAAATTAGAGAGAATATTGGGATAATTTGATTGAGTAAAGAGAGGCCTGGTTTATTTTTTGGACCTTGGCGTTCCTTTATATAGAGGGCATACGGAGCCTGAACGCTCTGAACAATTTCTGCTGCATTCGTGTAAAGTAATATGGGGGCAATCAATGCAGCATTTAAGCCGATGGGTAACCAAGCCGCAGTTCGCAGCAAGTGGGCAAGTGGACGAGGACGAGGACGAGGACGAGGACGAGGACGAGGACGATTGGAAACATTCTTTATTTAAGGCAAAGTACATGACTTGAGCTATGTGGCGGTTTTTAAAATAATCTTTATTTTAAAATTATTAATATATTTTTTAACTCTGATAAATAATTTTAAAGCAGGGAAAATTAGTTAAATCATGGTTTTTGTCCAATTACAAATCAGAAATTTGATATTTAAAAATTATAAAAATTTATTTTTAATTTTCTTATAATTAATTTAATATAAATATTTTTCAAAATTATTGAAAAATTATAATAATAATTTTTTTTGTCAACAGTAAATTTTACAAATTAATAAACTAATAAATGCAAACCGGTTGCTGCCATGACAGGTATAATAAATAAGTTGTATTTTATATTATATGATTAGTTTAGATGTTTTTATGTTAAACTATATTATTTATTTACATTTTAAATGATTTTCTCAATATATTAAAAGAATATATAAAGATTAAATTGATAGTTATAAAAAAGTTCTAAAAACTATTCTTATACTCCATTTTAGAATATATGTTTCTTTTTAATATGCTTAATGATGTATACTTTATTTTTATTAGGATTTATGTTTAAGTGTTATTTTTATTGAGTTTATTTAGATATATAAAAAATTCAGAATGTTATAACCAATATTTCTCTATAAACCGTAAAAACCCAATTTTACTATTTAAATATATATTTAATTTTTAAAATTTATTAAATATATAAAATAATATTTAAAGTATTACTTATGAGAATACTCATTTCTATTTAATATGTTTAATGATAATATTGTTTAATGATAATATTTGAAGTATTACTCATTTTTAGAATACACATTTCTATTTAATATGTTTAATGATGTATACATTTTTTATTGGGATTTATGTTTATTTGTTATTTTTATTCATTTTCTTAAATATGAAAAAAAATCATAATGTTATAACATATTTTTTTGAACTTTAAAAATCTAACTTTATTATTTAAATATATATTTAATTTTTAAAATTTACTTATATATATAATAATTTTTGAAGTTTTACTATAGATAATAATGTGGGTCTTTTTAAAAAGGGTTGAAACCCTATAGGGAAAGTTTCATGTTAAAGTTTTAATTAACAAAATAAATAACTTCTATCAAATATTTTAATGGATTTGGAGAAGAATTTCTATGGCTAAAGAGTTGAGTTTTCCACTTATTAACTACACCTACATATATAGGTAAATAAGTGGTGATTATGGTCTATAAGTTACTATTTTATTTTTCTTCATGTAATTTAATTTGTGGTTTGGGAGGAGGAGGTTTTTTTTAGTTGCAATTCTATAGTGGGTGAAGGTCTTGGTTCTACATGTATGTCTTTATCCTAGTAAATTGAAGGTTATGGATCTTGGGTTGAATGAAGTGGATTATGGTGAGGATGCATTTACCATTCCATCGACAATATTTAGATCATGGGAAGATATGGAAGGATGCTCACAGATTTAAGGAAGAAGATTTTAGCCTAAGTCAGTTTTTGAAATGTAAATCTCCAATGCTGGATGGTGGAAATAGGCCTATGCCTGACAAAATCTAGATCTTTAAAGACAAGGAAGTTGATATGGTTCTTAAATTTCCACATGATTTTAGTTAGGTCTCAACATACCAACTCTCTCTTGGTCAAGATTTGGAGGTTTCAAGGAAAAGAGAGATAGGTCATGACTCATATATGAAAGCTCTTGTTTCACCTTTAACTCCTTCATAGTTTGATATTTGAAATCCAAAGAAAGGCCAAGGTTTTGAAAAGCCGAGGCAAAGTAACATGTGTATTAGACCTAAAAAGGATACATGATCAACATGGTGTTAGTCATTGATGTGAGTATGGAGAGGGTTGAGCGATTATTGAAGCGGGAGTAGTAGGTAGATTTTATAGTGAAATGATGAAAGGTGAGAGTTTGAGGCAATGGTTAGAAGTGGGATGGAGTAAGGAATTGGGATATATCCCACAGTTTCACCTATTTGTTAATGTCGTATATGTTTTGAGTTCAAATCCGTGGAGGATGTAGACTTCATTCTAAAATAGGATTGGTTGTGGGGTCCTTCAAGCCTCGTGCTAGATCATTAGAAGTCGAACTTCGATCCTCAAAGAGACCCATGAATTTACAACATATTTGGGTTTTATTGCCTAGCTTTCCACTTGATTTTTGGAGCAAGGATATATTGAGATTAAGTGGAGGAGAGTTCCTGGACCCTTCCCCATTAAGAAATAGATAGGATTCTAGTTGAAGTGGATATAAGGGACGGACTCCTAACGAAAATTGAAATTTCTAGAGGATATTTGGTTTAAGTTCGAAGATTAGATTATTATTGGAGGGTTCCATTCTAGTGCTCAAAGTTACATGAGGTAGGTCATATTTGAAGGGTCTACCAATCTTTGAGACAAAACTAGCATATGAAGCAGAAAGTATGGGTGAAGAAATTTGAGGCTATTAAAATTTTGTTTCCAAAGGACATAGAGGAAGATGTTATCAAACTTGTTTATGCACCAATATAAAGAAATATATTGAATATGGATCATCGGAAACAAGACTCCCCCTACCCTTCTTCACCATTGAAAGTGGTTCCTTGCACAACTTCAACTGATGGAGAAATCGATATAAGTAAGCTATAAAAAATTCTAACTTATGAATCCTTTGTATGATGGTAGGGTGGAGTTATCCATTTTGATAGGTCAGGGGCTAATAGAATATAAGGGGACTCTTTCTATTGCAACCCCTTCGATCAAGCAAGTAGGCCAAGCCCTTAATTTGTCAGGGGTTCAAGGTATGACTCAAAAGGCGAGTGAGGGTGTAAATTCATTTTTGGGTGACTTGTTCTCAAACTGCAATCCTTCGCCAAATCCTATAGTTTTCCCTCCTTATAAAATGTGTCCAAGGAAATCAATTCTAGTAGATGATGGAGGGGAAGTAAAGGGAATGCTTGCAATGATAGCTTCAAAACTAGGCATGGTAGGAAGAAAGTCACATATATCTAAAGTTAATTCAAAGGCATGTAAATAAGTGAGGGAAAGAAGAAAGCTAACCATTAAGGGGGTACTTAGAGTAGAAAATTTCTTCGAGACATCTCCATCATGTTCATTCTTTCTCTCAATATCATAGGGTTAGGAGATTCCCTCAAAGAGTTATTCCTCAAAAGAATTCTCTCGATTTACATGCATGATGTTATTTTGTTTTAAGAATCGATGTGTATAGGTTCTAAAGATGTTGAAATTCTACATTCCTTGTTGAGGGGGTGGAATTTATGTTCTATTGATGGGAATGGTATGCTCGGGGTATCATAATAGGATGGAGTAACAATTTTGATGCCATTAATAATTTTTTTTCTTTCTATAGGTATTGTTCTAGAAGGAAAGGCAAAGGGTTTAAACATGATTTTCAAGATTGTAAATATTTATGTGCATTACATTGATAAGAAGTAGTTCTATAATACTGTAAAAGAACAATAGGTTTTGATCGAGGAAAATATATTTGTGGGTGTTGACTTAAACTCTCTCTCTCTCTCTCTCTCTCTCTCTCTAACCCTTACTAACCCCTTGTCTCACTCTATTTCTCCCTTGCTCCACTTACCCCCAATCTCCTAAAACCCCCCTATGTCTCTACCTCTAACCCCTTGACACCCCCCCTCTCTCTCTCTCTCAAACACACACCCCTCTACTCCTCCATCTTCCCCTAACCCCCACCTCTATCTCTCTCCCAACCCCCTAACACCTCTCTCTCTCTCTCTCACACACAAACACACACACAACCCTACTCCCCCCCTTACCATCAACGCCGTTCTCCCCTCTCTCTCCCCTTGTAACACACCCAAAAATTGTAACAACAAAAAATTTTATTACACAATTTCTTTTCTTCAAATATACTTCTCTAATTATTTATAATTTAAATATACTAATAATATAAGTATGATTCAAATGCATTACAATAATTTTGATTCAATTCAATGATTTATAACTCGAATTAAATTACATACATTACTAATGCACTGCTTTACATATAAATACCCTTGAATATAAAACAACGTAGTAAAAAGGAATAACCTATAAGGCCTACGCTTTACATAACAGATATATTTTCCATTCCTAAACATATCATAATAGATACCATACCGGAATTATAGTTCAAATACATTAGATATTCCAAAATGCAACTCAACTAATGAACTATGATGCACATGCATCACATGCCATATGACTTAATAGCCTTCCATATAAATTTCACATTTTCTAAAACATGATTCAAGTGTAACACGTATTTCAAGATAATACTATTCATATAAATATATAAAATCGATTATATATATATAGGTATATTCCATCATTCAAAATCCAATAAAACAAAGGAAAACGTAAATGATTAATAGGCATAAAAGAAATGAGTTTTACAATTCATCAGACATCATAAAAGGAACGAAATAGTCAATACAAGGTTCCAAAGCTGAGTAGTTTCAAAAGGGAAACAACTAACGGATTCATATGTTGAATTCTCAATATTTACTGAAGTTTTGCAATGATAAAACAATCAAACAACAAAAGAAACCGAAGGGTAATTCTTGGATAAATTCATAGAGGAATCGTAAAGCCATTTAACACAATAAATCGTTTCATTTACTGTACAAAGATTAATTTAGTTATGTTTAACACAATAAATCGTTTCATTTACTGTACACAGATTTATACTCTGCGACAGACCCCAGTTCTTGAAAGAAAAAAATGATAACATGATTATTCACAATTTAAAATAACCTTCAATCTTCCAAAGATCGAATGGTGTTCATTCCTCAGAGATAGAGTTAATCATGAATACACATAGATCTTAATATGCAGAGTTAATATAAAATTTAACCTACAAAGAGTGAAGGATATTCATTCTACAACGATCGACTTAATAAGGAATACACAGAGATCTTAATTCACAGAGATTGAATTAATAATCATTCTAAAGGCATAATGATGGAACCTTCTTTAACACATGCAAAAAAATATGAAAGGATTTTGACGCTAATTTCCCTTGCCATAAGAATATAAAATCAGTCATATTTCACCACCATAATTCCCACATGTAACGAGAAACAATTACTTAAAAGCATTACTCAAAATAAAATCAAATAGTTTAATACCATGAATATACATCTACATGACTACTTGGAGAGTCAGCTCCTCCCAACCATAGGAGGAAAGAGAAACTCGACTGTTTGCCCAACTCCACCCCGGAGCTAGATCACCACCATGCACTAGAAATCCAAGCAACACTTATACATAGCACTCTCTCTTTTAGAGTCCGTAAAAAAAAATGATGGACTTATGAAAGAGACATAACACTAAACCACAGTTTCTCCATGCACAACATATCGTCCCGTGAGCTTTTAGATTGGATTTGATTGGTAAAACTATCATTTGCTTGCTTTACACGTGTTCTCTGTGCCATGGCGGAATCCCCTCATTTAGTTGAATTATCCAAGTGCCTTTTCCTTTTATTAAATAATAAAATAAATAGTTTGTTGTGCAAAGTGTCACTCACACCTCTTGTGAGTGTTTTTGAGTTTTTAAATAACTCTTACAAAAATAATTATCTTTTTAAATACTGTCACAAATATTAAATCTAAATAAAATAATAATGTCTTGGGTTTATCAAACCTCTCCTCTCCATATATGCGCATGTACAAAATATACATAAGCACACATATACAAAAGAGGGTATATGCGCGCTATTGTACATGTGCTCTAAAGCGTGCGTATATGAAAGTGTTTTCTGTATATGCGCATATACATAAAAGAGTATCCTAAGTTGGACCATCCATCCGAAAAGAAGTACATCTAGTGTGGGTGGGAAACTATTTTCTACGGAAAGCTCTTCCGTATATGCGCGCGCATATACATAAGTGCATAAATAAAAGCGATGATGTATATGCACGCGCATATACAAAAGCACCTATACAGAAAGTGCTTCTGTATATGTGCACGCATATCACATATGCAAAAAGTGCTTCCATATATGCACACACATAGATAGAAGGATCCTCCGTATATGCACACACATATATGGATATGGAAGGCTCTTATGTATATTCACACGCATATACAAATATGGAAGGCTCTTCCATATATGCACATATACAAAAGAGCCTTTCATATATATGCATGTTTCTGTATATGCGGATGTATGGAAAGCGCTTCTGTATATGCTCGTGCATATACAGAAGCGCTTCCGTATATGCATACGCATATAAGGAAGCAGATATATAGAAATCTTTTCCGTATATGTACACGCATATACAGAAAGTGCTTCCATATATGTGCACGGATATATGAAAGCGCATATACATAAGGCTATTTTGTATATGTGCGTGCATAACAGAAGCGCATATATGCGCATATATAGAAAGTGCTTCCGGATATGTGTGTGCATATACATAAAGTGCTTTTGTATGCGACGCTCACATATACAGACATGCATATACATAAGCACTTCCATACATGTGCGCGCATATATGGAAGCACATAGACGAAGCACTTTTGTATGTGCGTGCACATATACAGAAGCACTTATGTATATGCATGTGCATATATGGAAGCACATATATAGAAATCTCTTTCTTATATGCGCGCACATATATGAAAATTGCTTCTGTATATGCGCACCTATATGAAAGCGCTTTTGTATATGCACGCGCATATACGGAAGAACATATACAGAAATCCTTTATATGCACGTGCTTATACAAAAGTCTATTCCATATGGATATGTGTGCTTTTGTATATGCGCATGTACATAATATACAGAAGCAAACATAAACAGAAGCACTTATGTAAGCTTCACACGTGTACACATATACAAAAGCGTATATACAGAAGCGCTATGTTAATGCTTGTGCATGCACTAAAAACACTTCCGTATATCCGCACACATATACAGAAAACACTTATGTATATGCATGCACATATATGGACGGAAGGGCATATACAGAAGGTTCTTCCGTATATGCGCACTTCCATGTATGCGCATGTATGGAATATACAGAAGCATGCATATACGCAAGCGCTTCAGTAAGCTTCATATGCATGTGCATATACAAAAGCACATATATGGAAGACTCTTCTATATATGCAGACTTCCATATATGCACATGTACAAAATATACGGAAGCATGTATATGCACCTTCTATATATGTGAATGTACGAAAGTGTGCATATACGAAAGCATGTATATACTTGCATTTGTACATGCACCCTAAAGCATGCATATACATCAAATAGTAACCTAAGATAGACCATCCATCTGAAAATAAGTACCATCTAATGTAGGTGGGAAACTACTTTCTACAAAAGGCTCTTCCATATATGCACACGCATATATAGAAAGCTCTTCCATATATACGCACGCATATATAAAAAGTGCTACTGTACGTACATATACAAAAGCACATATATGAGAAAGATCTTCTGTATATGCGCATGCATTTACAAAAGCATATATATGAAAAGCGCTTCCATATATGCCCGCACATAGGAGGAAGCGCATATACAGAAGTGAGTCTGTATATGCACGTGCATATATGGAAGTCTCTTCCGTCTTCCATATATGCATGTGTCTGGACGTATGGCGATCAAAGAACAAAAAACCCATCGCCCTTTAGGGAACTCTCTTGTCCTGGGAGCTCTTAGTCTTCAGTTGCTCGGGTTGCTTTCCCACCCCTTCGTGAATATTTCTAATCCACAAACGCTTGGCATAGATATTGTAAGCAAACTATTCCTTTTTATTTCTAATAACCAATTCACGATACAATTTTTAGAAAGAAAGACCAAACAAATGGAGAACAATTGTCATTTTGTTTGAAAACACGTATCAGGACAAATCATCCGCAAGTAAGCCAAAATCTACATAAGGAAAGCCAAAATTTGCAGAAGAAGCTGTAAATTTGAAGAAGAATTCCAAATTTGCAGAAGAAGCCGAAAATTTGAAGAAAGAAAGCTTGAAGAAAGAAGCCAAAAATTTGAAGAACAATCTTCATACACCCTAAGTTTGAAGAAAGAAAGCCAACGTGTGAAGAAAGAAGCCAAAATTTTGAAGAAGTATCATCATTCTCTCCAACGAAGGAAAATTTCCGAAAATACCTACCAAATAGATCTATTTCTTCTTCCCCTTTCTGTCCTTCCATATGACCATGTCCTAGCCAAGGCCAAAATAGCCTTGGAAACCCTGAAATTACAGGCAGCTTGACCTACATAGGGGCCATTCCAGGGGTAACAATCCGTTAAAAGTGTTCTCAACACCCTATCTATGGAGTCGATCAATTACTCAAAAATTAAACTAATAAGTTGCTCAAGAATAGAAAGAAGACTATGAGAGAAATTGAGAGCAGGCAGGGACTTGTGAAGGGTTTTCGTTGTGAAGGGAGGGTTTGATCTCCACCTTCAGTAGCTTCACGAGTCCACTGCATCTTCCATCGACTGATGTTAGTGATCAAAAGGCCATTTTGAGGGATGTTTAGTAGCGTTGGCATTTTGAAATTCAAAATTCAAATTTTTCTCTTAGGAACTGTAGCAGGGAACGGTGAAGCGTTGCAGGCGGATGCAACCTCTAGAACAGTGGACTTAAGAAACACGTTTTAAAAAATGCGTTTCAATGTGTTCAAATTTGCAACTCAAGGAACACATTTAAAAATAATATGTTTAAATTTGCAACTTAAGGAACACATTTAAAAATAATACGTTTTTAAATTTTATTGATGTTTATTATTTATGAACGTAACATATATTATTAAAAAAAAGAAATAATTCATTAATTTCTTTATCCCAATACTTTGTTTTTAAAATCAAGTTTATTTTAGTTGGCTCTCATGATGTCTTGTATGTCCTAGCACATCCACGTTAATACCAAGCATATGGGTACACCGATAGCTCATCCGCTTGGTATTAATGGGGATCTATTAGTTATAAACAATCGACAACTTATGGC
The DNA here is from genome assembly GCA_027924585.1 of Larix kaempferi. Taxonomy (NCBI): domain Eukaryota; kingdom Viridiplantae; phylum Streptophyta; class Pinopsida; order Pinales; family Pinaceae; genus Larix; species Larix kaempferi. Next base: position 13,915,936 of record BSBM01001346.1, read on the forward strand.
ATGACTTATTAACACAAAAAATTATATATTATTTGCAAATCATGCCATTTAACACATGTTTAACATATATCATAATAATAGGTCTCCATTGCACATTATGTTATTAACCATTTCAATTGAAAGGGTTGGAGGTATAGTTGTCTCCACACTTGCAACTGCTAAAAAAGTCGCACCCACTCTCATTAGTGACAATAGCAGGATCATCAAAATGCATGTCAATTAAAAGGAAATTCCTATCAACAAATACTTGAATCCATTAATGTTTAGGCATCAAGAGACATAAAAATATAGCACAATATGTATGATTATATGCAAGACTCACTTACCCCAAGTCATAAGTGGCAACTATAAACAAAGGTGCCTCCACAGTATTCCCACTGAAAGAAAGATCGAGGGTTCTTTTGCATCTGCATAAACACACATTAACTGTTAAAGTGTAGAGGAAAATTTCGGCAAAACAACTCATACATAAAAATAATTCAATGACCTCGTATGCTCATACCATCAAATTCAAGATCTTTTCACTAAAAGGCAAAAGGAATCACTGATGAGCATAACAAATAAATCGAATAAGATCCAATGCTTACCCATTATAACCACTGACCCACATAGAGACATTAGCGCATAAGCAAAGATCGTAGGACAAAACAAATTATAATGAAACTAAAAATCATGTGGATATTGATAGTTGAGGAAATGTGACAATTAGTAATACACATAAAACTTATCTCAATCAAACTATAAAGGCCAGATCTCAATTAGTAACTCTTCATATGCAAATCTCATTATTCATGCCTATGCATTGAAATACCCACAACGAGGTTAGTATAATATCATAAACAAAAGGCTAGATGTGTGTGCAGAAATTAAATAAATAAATGGGCCATCGAAGGAAGAAATATTTTATTTATAGCACCTAGTTAGGATGTGATCTCACCGACGAAGCTATCCACAATAACCCAAGAGAAACGTGTTTCATAAGTCCAAGGCTCCAAGGCTCCAAGGCTCCAAGGCTCCAAGGCTCCAGAGTTCTCTACATTAACATGTCACACTTGTTGCACACATACTTTTTAAGCTCTCTTACTGCATTTTTGCACCCCGATGAAAGAGAGCAGGAACATTTGGAAACTTGTTAGCACTTAGAGCATCCCAATGAAGGAGAGTAGCATTGTTTGGAAACCATTCTCTCAGTCCATATTTATAACACCACTTCTTAGCAATTACCACACCTGCCACGAAGTAGCATGTGACATAGTTGAAAGAGAATTTTCCCTTCAACAGAGGCATGGACAATACGAGGTTGCATAACTCCCCCTTTAATTATTAAATAATTGAAATAACTCGCCCTTCCACTCTTAAAAAACTCTCAAACTCGCCATTAAGCTCAATGATCATTGAAGTCACTATTTATTATTAAATAATTGAAATGAACTCGAGAGCTGAACTCACTCTTTATTATTAAATAATTTAAATGAACTCGGCAACTCTCCCTTGATTTTGGAGTTGAACTAACTCTTTATTATTAAATAATTGAAATAACTCGCTATTTTAACTTTAACAATTAAGAAAAACTCTCAAAATCACGTTCGTTAAGTTCACTCTTTAATTTATTTTTATTTTATAATTGTTTATTTGGAATCTTGAACGATGCTCATAAAATCAATCTAGACGGTACGCTTGTCTTATCCTCCTTCAATCTAGGAAAAACATAGATGGTAGTCCACCCCAAATTCTAAGATATAAACACCTATTGACGTAAATATATGATATCCTTATTATTAGAATGGATATTGGACTCATACCTCCTGTCTCATTCATATGTGTTGTCTTGATGATATCTCAAAGATTTCAAAACCTCCCCTGCTTTGGATCCATATTGGAGAATCGTCAATGCTTGAAGATCGAATATATGTCTGTGTTATTGGCCGAGTCGATTAGTAGAGTTGCAGAGGTTATATTCCTTCTCAGATTATTCTTCCAACATATTAACATGAACTTTGATGGGCGTTGATGGCGACAAGGCGGAGAAAGATTATATTCATCCCAAAAATTCAACCACTTTGTAGGACAAAACATTCCATAAGAACCTCAAGCAAAGGTTAAAAATAAAACAAACTTGTAAATTGAACACTGAACCATATCAAAGAAGCGGAACAATATTGCATAATTACTTTGTGTGAGCACGAGTGATATCTACAACCAGGAGAGCCACGGTAGTGCATAACGAGTTGCGTGCACAAAAACAAATGCAAATGGAAACCACAACATGAACAATTTTTTTAAAAATTGGGTGGAGGTAAATCTATCATGTTCGCAATTTTGAATTCTGAATTTCAAATTTCAGATTGAAACATAACCGCATTAAAAACAATCCCATCGAGATAATGAGGCATGGCTTTATTGTTTCCAAAGGAAAGGAATGAGGACCCCGACGCATAAAACAGAAGATGATGGCTACAACATAACATGAGTCTCCAGGGCCCAAACCATGGCAGGAGTAAGTTTGGGGATTCGAGCATGTGAACTTCCATTTACAACAGATTACAACTTCTCTTCTTTACCACTTGAGCTGCCCTTCACGGGCTTTTACTTTATATATATATAATTACTTTAAAAATTATATATATATATATAATTGTGTTTTCAAAAAAGTTGTATATATATATATATATATATATATAATATACAATTACTTAAATTTATTGATATAATGCTTTCTTAATACTTATATTTATGATTAAATTTATTGATATAATGCTTTCTTAATACTTAATATTTATGATTTAATTGATTGCATTTACATTAATGGTTTTAATTTATCCATATATATGATTTCATTGATTTCATTTTTGTGATTTAAATTGGAAATTTGAATTTGCTTTTTTGGAATTCTATTTATTACATTTTCAAATTTGACATTTTGAAAGTAATTTAGTTATCTAGGCTAAGGATATTAGAAGTCAAAACAATACAAATAACTCACTTAAACTCACTTTAAATGGAAATTAACTCACTTAAACTCACTTTCACTTTAGATAGAAATTCAAATAATTGTTCTTATAATTTTGATTATTAGTCTTAGTTTCAATCAAAATTTAAATTCAAATAATTGTTGTTATAACTTAATTATTGATTTTAAACTCACTTTAGATGGAAATTCAAATAATTGTTTTTATAATTTTAATTATTAGTCTTAGTTTCATTCAAGATTTAAATTCAAATAATTATTGTTATAACTTAATTATTGATTTTAATTTCAAATCAAATTTGAGTCCTGTAATGGAATTATTTTGAATCAAATTTATCACTTATTTTTATGTGTTGTAGTGATATATGGCACAAAAGAATTATTACATACATTATTATTATGATGTGTATTTTAGTTTAGAGTGGTTAAACATTCTAAGTTTTGGACCATTTTTCTAGTAATTGTTAAAATTGTATATATATATATATGTTATTGGAATTGCATAATCTAAGTGTCCATGGGTATTCAAGGCCATTGAATCCATTCTACAATAAAAAAATGGAATTTGAACAATGAAAATCGTGATTTCAACAAAGATTTTATCATTGGATTCGAAAAAAAGTCGTTAGAAAAATCCAAAACATAGAACATTTTCCAACACATTTTACATTATAATAATAATGTATGTAATAACACTTGGAATCCAAAACATAGAATGGTGAATAACACTTGTGTTTTCCAATTCTCTTTAGATCTCGAGATCTCCCTCGTTTTATTTTCATTTTCTTTAGGCATTCAACCAAATTGTTTCACCTTCATATCATGTTAACGTTTGGGTTATTTTGTTGTTTATCAGTTTTTGTTTTCTTGTAGAAAATTTGCCCCTAAATTTGAGACACTTCAAGTGTAACATGTCTTCTAAAATTAAAACGAATGCCTTTTTACTTGTAAGTTATGAAAAAACAGAGCATTCCACCCATAGGATATTTTCTTCCAAAAATTTAATCATGACAATCTCATTGGATGATCTGGTGGGGATGGATTCCACCCACTTTTTGAAGTAGTCAGTGGCAGTAAGGATACATCTATGTTGACCATATGAGTTAGGGTGAATCTCTCCTATGAAATCCAGTCCCCATTATTAGAAAGGTGCTTTAAAACATTTAATGATGACAATCTCATTGGATGCTCTAGTGGGGATGGATTCCACCCACTTTGTCAAGTAGTCAGTGGTAGTAAGGATACATATATGTTGACCACTTGAGTTAGTTTGAATCTCTCCTATGAAATACAGTCCCCATTGGAAAGGTGCTTAAACTCTAATGGGTATGAGTGGTAAAGTTAGTAACTTTTATTTACCTACAAACAATGGGCATTCTAGACATGCCCTAACCATTCTACTCATGCCATAGAATAAGGTAGTCCAATAGCCCTTAGAACTTTGTATTCTATGGATATCCATGCATGATGACCCCAACATACACCTTGTGAAAATCTGCTAGTATCCCTTATGTTTCTTCTTCGATAACACAATTTAAAATAATTCCTAATGGGTCTTTCCATATCAAGTATTCATCCAAAATGTAGTACTTAATTTATTTAAGATTTAAAGATCTAGATTTATCCTTATCAAGGCCTTGGGGGCAATTAATATTTTGTAATTAATTATACCATTAAGAGCTCTATAATTTTGGATTAATTTCACAGGATTATCTTTTACAGTTACATTCCTCTACTCTTGTTGTTGTTGGGATTTGTGCAATCAAATTGACATCCAAAGATTGATAGTTTGACTTAGCTAAGATATTAGCCAATCCTTGAACTTTTACTAGTTTTGTTGGATTTATTTCTAGATCATACTCCTGTATTTTGGAAATCCACTTTCCCCTTCTCCCCTTTCTATTAGGTTGATTCAGAATATATTTGACAGTGCTACTAGGTACATATACAATAATATTGGAGTGAAAAACATAGCCTTTGAAAGCATTGAGTGCTTTAACAAAAAAATTTGCTTAGTTCTCCATGGTGTTGTATTTTATTTCTGCATCCTATAATGCTCTACTTAAAAAGGAAATGGGTTATTGATCATAACCGTGTCATTCTTCCGTAAAAGGATAGTTGCAATAGTGGCTTCATAAGTAAAGGAGAAGATGATCAAGATGGATATCAATGGCCACCCACAATTCCAATAGCATAAACTTGCTATGATTTTCTCTACTTAGATGCATGTTCATGGCTTCCTTTTATAGGCCAAGAGGTGTCCAAGAAAAATCTACTTCCAAGTGTGAATCCCATCACCTCATGAACTAGCTCCAAAGTACACAAAGAGGGTTATTCAATGCTTGAAGAGCCAAATTCGAATTTCAGTTGGTGAGGGAGCATTCATGATCCTGCAATGCTCAGTTGGTGGTTGAGATCTCGCCATTTTTTATAGTAGCATGGATCTCGAAGGATAATCCATACTAGGCTAGTGTGGGCACATAATTGGTAGCACATGTTATAGCGCAGGATAACATGGCTTTACCTGTGTTACCTCTTCTTTTGAATTTTTTTTGGCATTTTTGGACTCATACTGTTTTCTATATCTAATGTTATGTGTTAATGTCGTCTTACTACAATATTAGCTAAAATGTTGCATGTGTGCAAAATTTGAGCATTAACATATTCCCCCTAATGTATGAGGTTTAGAGGGTACTGTAGAGCCGATAATGCATCATCATTTCTTTTTTTCTCTCTTGTTCTTGAAGGTTATGAAACATGTGTGGATGAAAAGGTCCTCCGAAGGGAGAAGAGTGTTGGTGATGACTGATGAAACTATAAAAAATAATAGTGTTTTATACAAACAAGGTGGGAATAGCCATGCTCATGAAAATATGTCAAGATGATTACAATAAGAGGCGACCAAGGGTTCAACTCATAATATTGTTGGTACATGGATGAAGGTGGATCCAATCCATATGAGAATGAATGAACCTGGAAATGATGTTACTAGTGCTGAAGAAGCGGAACCATTGATTATCATGATTATCCCACGGAGGTGGGGGACCAGAATACTAGTGAAGTTGTTGGATGGAGAATCTCACTATACTGCTGCTGCCATGATTTGTAAATGTGAACACTACTACCTTCAAAATGTATGAATCCCCTTGATGCAATAGATGTTTTGACATCAAGAATAGGGGAGACCACTAAGTTAGGGAGCACTAATGACTCTCCATACTTATTTTGAGGTGATCCCTTATAGTGATTGAAAGGGAACCCAAGGTACAACTATAACTATTGCAATTCTCATAAAATGGTGATTTGATGTCGATAAGAACTAAAGTACACGATAAGACAAGGGTCTTATCCTGAGAACCAAGATCATTTTGTAACCAACTGTAATACTAACAGACCTGACACAAGATTGGATAATAAGCGTGGGGCTCATAACTTCCTTTGATCGATGTCGACTTGGGGAGTAACTAACGAAATATTTCTTCGAAGAGAGGTACAAAATGTAACAAAGGGAGACAAACTGTAGATGAAGAGATTTGTTGGAGACACGACACTGAGGGCGATGATGACTAACAAAAATGGCAATGTTGGGGATATAGAGACCCAGCTACATTGATCAAAGGAGACTAGGGGGTTGCTTCCAAAAGAATTATGGTGTTCCCACAATTTTAAGTGGATTGGGGAACTGTTTGTACATAAAGAAAAATTGATGGGGTCTCCACGGTTTTGAGTATGTCAGGGGACAAATTTAATGATTGGTGGGATTCCTACGCCTTTGGGTGAATTGGGGAATCAATTTGATGATGGGAAGAGTTCCCACGATTTTGAGTGGGTTGGGTAACTTTTTCCATGATGATGTGAGGGTTGTTTGCAAACACGAAGATGGGTGCCCATGAATCAATGCCATGCAAACTGCTCCTGTGGGATTAACTAGATAGAATTGGTTTATTCTGAGGGTGGGGGCCCCATTGTTGTCTTCATGGGGATGATGATATGAAGGATATTCCAAATGGTAGATTACTCATGGAGATATGAGTGGTTAACCGTGAGTATTTATTGTAACGTGTGCCAAGGAATATGATGGCATCAACTACTGAAGATGGGGGAGTAAATGTGCACCTACAAAATGATGAACTATGGGTTAATCTTTTCAAATGTGTCAGATTCATCAGACTTATGGGGAGTCGACGTCATGGGTGAAAAATGATGACAAGGATGCAATGGTGTGCACACCCATGGGGAAAACATGTTATTCTAAGAAATGACATTGATGGCACATCAATACTAGGAATGAGGACCCTATGGTTATCAACGGGAATACTAGTAAAATGCAATGTAGACAGAGGGAAAATGTTGCTTATATGGCAATTTAGGAATGATACATATGAGGTGATTCATGCACCATTGCTAAGGGTTTGGAGTCTCAATGTCTTGGTCATTCTCTTTCACACATGACACCAATACCCAAGTGTAATAGAAAACATAACAAAGGTATTGACGATGCAGAAAAAGTATTGTCCCCATTGAACTAGAGGGTAGTATACTCATATGTAATGACATGAATCCAACACTTGAAAGGATATCCCCTGGCATTCAGATGCCATGTGACAAATGTGGTGGATCCTGGTCTTCATTATAAGATGATGAATCATCACTAGTAAGTAGGCCAGCCAATGATGATGTGTTATTGATGGTATCCAGTGAAGGGAAAGGATTTCCTTAGTGAGTAACCCTTGCAGAAATACCCTAAGGTGGGGAAGATGATCTTCCAGCCGCTCAAGATTGAGGTGAGATTCTCATTCAACGCATAATATGGGACATTAAAATGAGTAGTGGGAAGTGTCATGACACAATCGAAATGGGCATGGGATCTAGGCATGGATAGGTGCGTGTGTAGAAGTTAAGGGTGGGGTGGCACGGTCAGGTATGACTGTGTTGATCTCGTTGGGAATCATATGAGTATGGTGCTCACAAGATGTACATTCATCATATTGTGCTTATGATGTGCAAGCATTAGATTGTGGTACTTGTTGTGTAGGTGACTCGGTGGTTGATACCACTGAGATGGCTAGTTCTGAGCCGGATGCAACTAGTGTTGTCGCCAATGTAGTGAAAACATTTATTGAAGCGGTTTCTTGTGGTTGAGGTGAAGGAATCTGTACCAAAGGGAGGGTGAGTTGAATGGTCGCCAAGGCATTTTGAAATTAAGGGAGGTTGGGACAATGGTTTTTGTAATTCCCAAACTTAAATCAAATCGAACAAGCATGATTGGTATGTAATGACTTGGACATAGTTGTTGTGTTGGGTGAAGACGAGGTTCAAGATGTGCCCCATACTATAGTGTGTGTTGCATGCATCACACTAAGAGGAATATTGAGTAATTCCTGAGCTTTGGAAAGGTGGGGAACAGGTTGGTTGCATGGCCTTGTTTCCCACATAGGGCACATGATGGGGTGACCCTTGCTATGAGAGTGGTGGTTGTCATTACCGGGGATTTCAACCTAGCTTGAGTTATGCCCACTACTTTAGGCATAGTGGTTTTCGATGATGGTTCAGGAAGAGGGTTGTTTAGGATGGGGGACTTCAACTTGGGTTGTCTTATGCCCCCATTGTTGGGTTTAGCGACGATCAATGGTGGTTTGGTCACATGCGGCGTAGGCTCAACATGCGATACATATGGCATAATTACCCTAGATGGTGTAACTATTGATATAGAGACAAACTCATAATGGGATACCATATTTGATCCCATTTCTAGGTAAGATGGAGTAAGGTACCATACAGGTATTCCCAAACTGATCCTAGGTAGAGTCAACTGATCCATAACTGACGTCCATTGCAATCCCGTAGGGGGGGTTATAAGAATGGTATATGAAAGATGGGAGGCACTGATGGAATCAATGTCTATTCAATGCCATGAATTATCAGAGGTGTTAATGAATGAGGCTTCTGATGGGGTGGCGAATGTAATTTTAGAGGTGAAAATAATGCTAATGAGGCCATCTGTTGATCCAGGAATTTCAAGTGGGGGACCTGAGTATACCCCTAGAAAGTTGGAATATTTGTACACTCCTGGAAATATATCAACATAGGGAGGTTGATTCACTCTGCCTGTAGTGGGGAGGATGTTTATGGGGTTGGTGTTGATATGAGGGCCGTAGTAAATGAGTTGGTCAAGGGTGACTATCTTCCCATTAAAGGGAAACATCATGATGCAGAATACCGAAGAAGGAACTACTTTCATGGAGTACATATAACTATGGCCCAAAAGGATATTGTAGTCGATTTGTGCATCTAACCTTTGAATTTTACATAGACTCTATATGGGCTTCTAACCTCTGAAGAGAGGAACAATGTAGCTGGGTAGTTTTACAAACAGTTTTACAATGTACTTTGCAATTTCTTATTTTATAGAAATTGTTACATATAATTTGTTAAATTCAATGTTTTAAAAATGATTTTTAAACTCGCATGAGCGACACAGTGACAATTTTGTAGTTTTACTCAGAATTAAAAATCAGTGTGGGATTGGTAAATTCATTTTGTCAAATCTATAAGAACTTGCCCAAAACAACACTGAAGAAAGAACCGTCTAACTAGTGATGGAACAAAAGTAGATACCCAGATTGAAAAACCAAATTCAAATGGTCACCCTAGTTCAAGATATGAATAATAGACCTCAATATTTATGCTTACCATAAAGTCAGAGTTTTACACATGTTTCAAGGAAGGCTTTCAAAATATCAAAGAAACAACCTAAGAACAACTTAGTGAGCTTTGCAGTTTAAGTTACAATTATATATTTCAGAATGAGATTGGAAAGTTGGTTTTTTCAAACTTATAAAGGTTTCTCAAAACACACAGAAAAGATCCCTCTAACTAGTAATGGGAGCATGCCATTGATGAGACAAAAATTCTCTTTTTTAACCCACCATTGATCAAGTTTAGGGGTTTAGGTTGAGGTTGCATTCTCCACACCGAGGTTTGGGATAGGGCCCTCTCTCTCACCAAAATTATCCCACCCACAAAAAAATTTAGTGTGCTACCTAATCTTTGTCTACCATTTTGTTTTTCCTTCCAAAATGAAAAATTGTGCCATTCAAATATTTGTCTTTAAAGAGAGCACAATAGATGAGAGTGTTATAAATAAATGATGTTGAAATAAAATAGAAGAGTTCTTGATTATAAGAAAATAAGGATTATACAATGAATTCTCGCTACAGTAATCTAATCAAATTTTCCTAAATCCGATTAAACATTATCCGAGATTTTTCTCAAGCCTTCCATGCCTCTACAATTATATATTTCAAAATGGGATTGGTAAGTTGGTTTTGTCAAACTTATAAAGGTTTCTGAAAACACACATAAAATATCCCTCTAACTAGTAATGTGAGCATGCCATTGTTGAGACAAAAAAAATCTTTTTTAACCCACCACGGATCAAGTTCAGGGGTTTAGGTCGAGGTTGCATTCTCCACATCTAGTTTTGGGATAGGGTTGTAATGTAGCCCCTAGGTTTCGATCCTTTCCAAACACCTCCTAATCAGATCAGATTTTTCCAAACAACTCCAACTTGACTCAAACACATCCAATTCAAGCCAGTTAACTCTCTAACATACTTCAAGGAACTTTTATGAAAGTTTCACACACAAAAACATATGATTGTACAACCACAATTGTATATCTACACATAAATCAACCAACAACTCAATTATTAGAACACAACATGGGAAAATCACTATGAATTTTTATTATTAAATGGATGGCACTGTCAGTATAGATATTGTTGCTACTGCAGCTGTAAATACATAGATAAATATTCTCTAGAAAGAGGAGAGATGTCTACCATAAATTAGTAGAGAAAAGGAAGGGAAATCCTACTCCTAATGAGAGATCTGCTCCAACTAGTCATGCACCCTCCACAGACAGAATTCGATCCCAAATTGCATATCTGACTTCCCTAATACACCCTCCATCATATATGAGTGCAACAGAAACAAAATAAAATCCTTGAATAATTTTAGACAACCACTGGTGCACCCTCCTCAACTAGGATCTACCACAACACAAACTACAATCCGAAAAACACCAACAAAATAACACTGCTATAAACTAAAACATTGAGACACCAACATGAAATTGAACCTGCAAATGAACATGGATATGTTCCCCTTCAATGATGCCAAACAGAAAAATCAGTGTGAATTCTCCCATCTACCAACTAGGGTAGAGAGGAGAAGTCACACCTCTCCATGTGAACCTCTCTCTTATCTTCCTATATATTTTCAAGTACCCCGAGTAGCTTGCTAGTGGTGAATCATGAGCTAATTCCATAATATTCCTTTTCAAGGATGATTCCGGATCCAAATAAAATATGTCCTTATAGTATGAATGCATTGATTATATTGTATTGATCATATCGAGTCAATCCATCCAACAACTCATAGGAAAACTTGTTTTTAGAGTACTCTACTATTAGTTGAGCTTTCCAATGTGATGAAATTTCCATCAAAGAGATAGTTAGTATTCTGGAAAGGGAATTTGCAACAACATTCCTCTTTCCCTTCATGTACTATGTTTCAAAGTCATAAGCTTGCACTTTGCTGACCCACCTTTTTTCCTGTAATTCAACTCCTTTTGAGTCAAAAAATGTTTCAAACTGTAGTGATAGGGGTGTGTGTAGTGCCCCTATACTGATGTAGACATTTAGGGCACTCGTCGAGTGACCTGGCTGAATAAAACCTTAATAAAATGACCCTTTGATTATATATTTTGAATAATTGAGAAACACCTGATGATGTGCATGACGACAAATTGACGAAGGAAAACAATGAATTGAATGACATTTGTGGAAATAGAGACTTTATCCGAATTTGACGAATAAATGTATGTTTGCTTAATAATTAGTTGTTTTATGAAATATATGATGTGTATACATGAATATGTTGCTTAACGGTTAGCTATGTTTTGAAATATATGATGTGAGTGAAGGAAATGCATGCTGGCTTAATGATTAGCAGTTTGATGAAATATATGATGTTGTGAGTAAATTATGGTTGTTTAACGATTAGTAGATTATGAAATGAATTATGGCAAATGAGAATAGACTACTAATGTGTTATTTGGAGCATGTGTGTAGCGACAGGTGAAACGATTCACCGACGGAATCTGTCACATACCCCAATTTTGTAAAAATAATGTAATTATTTTATTATATTCATGAGACATTATGTTAAACTTAATGCTAAGTAGGAATTGATGACTCAGCAGAGTCATTAGAAATGGAATGTAAATCAGAATATTTTATTATTAATAAATAAATTATGGAGACAACAGCATGGGAGAGCTGTTAAAAGAGGTTACTGGTCAAATTGGTGGATGCAACTACGTGGAAAGGCAAAATACAAGTGGGAGCATCCTCAAACACTTCCTAGGTTGCAGGTGGCAACTTCCCTATATTTGGGGTCATGATTCCCCAAGAAAGTGGAATCTGAGCAAGTGGCTCATTAATGACAGTTAACCCAACAAAGACCTAGGCAATCTTTTAAATAGTACTCAATGAACTGAGCTGGGGGTTCGAATTGTTCAGGAGGGAGAATACATTCAGGTGAATGCTATTCAGGAGTCCCATTGAGGAAGAGGGAAATACAGTAAGGAAGTTGTTTGAGAGGTATGCTGCAGTAACTTGGTTCCATTATAGTTGTTTGGGCTGAGTGAATTATTCTGTTGCACCTAGTTCCAGCCAGGGAGACCAGAGCAAGCTCGGGGGTCCTGAGAAGTGCTATCTGGGCACTCTCCAGGAGCTGGTAGGGAGGAATAGCCTCCCATTGCTGTTGTTGTCCACAGATCAAGACAGGTTCTGCCATTTATTCCTTTATGTTTGTTAAGGATAAATGAATGCATGTTGTATTTATTTCTATATGTCAGAGTAGCACTAGATAGATTTTGTAGAGTTATTGTGTCTCAGCAATTCCTTAATATCATTATTATCTTACAGTTAAGGTATTTTTAATGCATGCTATTCATTAATATTATTGTAAGAAATAGTATATTACTATAATCTTTAAACCTGGTTTAATATAATAGTTAAATAGGATAAGTAGAGTTTAAGTATACAATAATTCTTTTCTGCAGCATAAACTTGTTTAAATAATCATAGGAACGAAATTAAATATAACCACATAAGCGACAGTAATGATACCATTATAGAAAATATTGCAGAAGAATTGTAGCTATAATTAGAATAGCTTTGTAAAGATACAAACCCTAGTCATTAGTTAACCAGTCTTAAACTATAAAATAAAAAACCAGAACCCTAGTTAACCATTATACAATTACTATCTGTTACACAAATGAATGTGCCAAATTACAGTAGAAAATTTACTTAGTTATTGTTTGAACATACGAAAGGACTAGCAGAACCCTATTTGACTCAACAACGAACTAAAACAACAGTACAGTAACATCTTTCACTTGATTAACCCCTTCGACAGAGTCAAAATATTAACAACTGAACAAGATACACAAAAGCACGACCGTGGTGTTCGAATCAAACCCTACCACTCCAGTTTTTAACAATAGGCATTTATCAGTAGTAGAAATAACCTAGTTCATAATCTTTTATTTTCAACAAAAATAAACAAACAAAACGATATTCTAGCTTCTTGTCGAGCTTCGGTATCGTAATAATATATTGCATTTGGCTTTCAAAATTTTGTTTAGAGAGTTATCATCATAATAATAGATTAAGCTTTTAAAAAAAACAACCCGCAACTGTAAGATTTAGTTTGAACCCTATCGTTACAACTTAACACACAAAAACAAAACGCTGAGAATTAAGACCATGCCTACACCTACAGTCGTTTCACCATTTCACTCAATAAGTGTTTTAGAAACTTAAACTTTCCTACCACTGTACCTAGCATCAAATTAAAGGAAAACACAAACATTAAATAAGCCATCATACAGACAACACTTTACATTAAGATTTATTTTCAAAACCCTGGGAGTTAACCCAAAAACCTTTTGAAGAAGTGTTGTAACAAAACATAAACATTCGAGGCCGTAACCTCACCTACAGAACAGGCTCATGAGCCTTGTTCTCTTCAAAATTTACAATACATTTCTTCTGTATAAAAACCTAAGTGCCGAAAGGAGGTTAAAATATTCGTACAACACCGACTGAAGCCGTAATATCCAAATACATCACAGAGTTGTTCTTTCCCAAAACCAAACCCTAACCACTCAACAACCAGCAAGGAGGAAAAACCATGGTGAAACCAAGCTTACCCGGTAAGAGCCAAGCGCCAAGGGTTGTGTCTTTCGCACCTTCACAACTTTGCCAACACCTGCATAAGACAAAGTTGAATCAGGTACAGATGATATTCTCAAAAACAAAACAAAATTCTTTCAAACTGAAAACGATGAAGTAAATTTTATAGCTTACCAACGATTTTGAAGAAGTTATAAACACAGTATTGGCCTTGTAGCTACGAGCTGATTTAATGGAATACCTCACCCGGGTTACCAAAGAACGAATTGGCAAATTAAAAGGATACCTTCCATGATGGAAGTTGTTCTGGAACTAAGACAAAAAGGTGCAGACAAAGGAAGCCGTAATAGGGATTGGAACTAGTAACAGAAGGGATAAACCATAGGGCTTTCACAAACCTATAGCCACTAATAGCACAACACATCGACTACCAAACCAGACAAATGGAAAAGCCCGAAGAGCTGTAGCATCATGGGAGTTGTCACCACCTTTGTTTCAGCGAAATTTGGACAGGAGAATTTGCAGTGCGGCCGAGCCCGAAGGCAAGAGAAGAAATGATAAATTTAGGGTTTAGTCAACGTTATATATCACCAACACTTGGTCCTAGAGCCACCACGTAGTGCCCAAATAATTTGCATGCAAGTGGGTCGAGGTCTAAAGTTTTTACAACAAGATTCCCAATGATTATTTTCAAAACAAAAACATAATGGGAATAAACAAAATCATAGCAGAGGTGATTAATTTTATGAAATAGATATTCCGTAAGGGTCGTGACCCCATATTTAAACTTGTCAATATTTCATGATGAAAACAATGCCCTCGAACCTTGTATTGTGAACATTCACATTTTCCCTACAATCAATAAAAATATGCAATTGTCATTAGTGTCTAAGACTCCGATGAAAGTTCCATTTTTTTTGCCAATTAAATATCATAGCTTGGGTAACAGATTTATCGCATGATTATCTATATTAATTTCAAAACCATAGTTCATTTGTTATCCTTTTAACAAATAAAACATTTGGATAATACCATGAACTTTGCTATTTTTATGTAATGAAAATGTCGCCTTACATTCCTTTACACCATGCAATATTGATATTGTCCAAATTCAGTCTTGAAGCACTTTGTACATAGAGGAAACTGATTTGCATTATAAAGAGAATAAGAGCAAGGGTGTATTATTATACTATAAGTGGTTCACATTACCTTATTACTAATTTTCCACATACCCTAGCCTCATGGGAAAAGACAACAGATATGACATCTCTTCTAAGTCTCTCAGATAAAGGTAACAATGTTGGGAATAGTGCTTTACAATTTTACAACAATAATGCGAATTGCTAAAGCTGCACAAATGTTACAGGACTTGCAATTTAAAGAAAGTACAATTGCATTACAAGAACAAATACTCATAGAGTTAGTTAATCCTTTTGTTCTCAAGAAAACATAGCTATCACACTCTCTAGTAGTTCTAATTCTACAACAGTAAGATCAGAAGGAGGTCATAGGATGAAAGCTACCTTTTAAAGTTTGATGACAGGGTTAGACCTTTTTACTGAATGCTTTGGTATAGCTATTTGACTTATAACACTTTAAACGATTAAATTGCAGCGACCCAAACTTACCTGTATATCTGTAAAGGGAAAGAAACCTGTTGCATTAGCTCGGAAGCTAAGTAAGCCCAGTATGTCATAGCAACTCCCCCTTGTGGTTGCAAAACAGTAAAAAAATCAGTAACGGAAAAGAGAAACCCAGAAACCCATAATAACATTTAAGTATAACAAAAGATAATTTAGACACATGTATGCTCACTTAAACAAATCAAATAGATCAAGGAATGCATTTATAAATATTATATGCTAATTTAAAATTTTTAAATTTTTCAGAATTTTTTGGTTTTGACATGTGGTATCAGAGCAAGGCTCAAATACTAGGCCATGATGTGACTCAACTAGTTTCCGCAGAACAGTGACCATGACAAGAAAAAAATTTATATGTATAATGTACTAACTTGTATTTCTATTTCATAAACACAGAGCAGAAAATTTCCTTTTTCTGAATCTAACAGGCAGGTATGGAAAAGCTAGGAGAATATGTTGAGGAGGAATCTCTAAACACTGAGACAAGACAGATGTCTAGAGAACCTGTGATGGAGGAGGTAATTGCTCATTCCTCAGAGCTGATGCAGACTATAAAGGGGTTAAAGACTGAGATAGAAACAGTCAAGAAAGATAATGAAAGGATTCTGAAAACTCAAGAGCAGTTAAACCAAATTTTAATAGAAAAATTCTAGACTGAAGGAAGAAGCAAAAGAGCTGAAACTGAAGAAGCTAACCATCAAAAAGGATCTAAAAGGATGAAACTAGCTAAATCGGACAGCAGTTCATCATTTGAAGGAAGAAGGGAACAACAAAGCTATCACACTACTAGTGACAGTAGTGAGGCTGAGTTGTATAACAGAAAGAAGAAGTTCAGGCCTTATGAAGAGATTTTCGGGGAGTTCAAGAAAATAAAACCCCCAACTTTCAATGGAGAATCTGAAACAGGAGAAGAGGCAAGATCTTGGTTATCCGGGATGCGAAAATATTTCCAGATATACAAATATTCAAATCAGCTGAAGGCAAGAATGGCCATCTATAATCTTTTTGGGAAAGCGGACATATGGTGGAAAGACTTGAAAAGGGTCAAGGGGATCAAAGAAAAAGAAGTCAATTGGAGTACCTTTAAAAGGTACTTCAAAAAGAAATTTCTGTCTGAACAGTACTATGAAGAGAGGGCCAAGGAATTTTATGAATTAAAGCTAGGATCTATGACTATGAAGGACTTAAACAACAAGTTCTTAAGTCTGTTAAGATACGTGCCGTATTTTGTTGAAGAGAAACCTAAAGTAAAGCGGTTTCTCAGCTGCCTACCGTATCATATAAAGGACAGAATCGAATATGATAACCCCAAAACTCTAGAAGAAGCTATACGAAAGGCTAATTTATGTTTTGAACATAACAAAAGGAAAGAAGGAATAGCCAACTGGAAGGCTAAAAAGAACAGTAATTAGCTCGAGTACAGGAAAAAGGAGTTTGTACCCCAGAAAAATGTCAAGAATAATAAGAACGGAAACCATTTTAATGTTAAAAGCTTCCAGGGAAACAAAAATGGAGCTGCTAATCATTCCAACAACTTCAAGGGTAGCAAGGAGGCTTCTAGCAATCATGGAAATTACACAAAGAATTTTGAACGAAAGGAGCCTGTTAAGTGCTGGGAGTGCAATGGCCCACACTATGCTTCAGTTTGCCCAAATTGGAAGAAACCAAACAGCAATATTCATACTATACAAGATGAAATGACTATTGGAAATTTTGCAGGGACTATGCCCTGAATTAATGCAGCGTTGGAGAATCACCAAGCTGACTATCAAACTTCCATGGTGGAAGTAGGAGGTATTGTTAACAAAACCCCTGTAACTATTTTGATAGATCGAGGTGCTAGCCTTAGTTATATTTCACCACAGATAGTAGAAAAGTGTAATTTGACTGTTGAAAGGTTTGATAATTCTTGGTCAGTACAACTAGCCACTAGGGCAAAAAGAAAGGTGAATTGTTATGTTAAAGAATGTACTCTAGATATGAAGGATTTTAAAACTACTGTTAAATTAAATATTCTGCCACTTAGCTCGTATGACATACTTATTGGTATGGACTGGTTAGAACAGCATAAGGTAGTTTTAAACTATTTTGGTAAAAATTTTACATGTGTAAACAATAATGAACAGCCTGTAATTGTTAGGGGTATTCCAAGGAAAACAGTAATCAGGCAGATTTCTGCTTTACAACTTAAAAGGGCAGTCAGAAAAGGGTGCAAAGCCTATGCTGTAACTATCACAAATGAGGCAGATAAGTCTGAAATCAGCAAGATAACAGTAGAGGATATCCCTGTAGTAAACGAATTTATTGATGTTTTTCCGAAGGAAATTCCAGGATTACCTCCCAAGAGGGAACTGGATTTCACAATTGAGCTGGTACCAGGTGATGTACCCAGTTCAAAAGCTCCGTATCGTATGAATATTTTGGAGCTTAACGAATTAAAAACACAGTTAAAGGAGTTAATAGATAAGAATTACATTCAACCCAGTGTGTCCCCTTGGGGAGCACCAGTAATCTTCGTTAAAAAGAAGGACGGAACTATGCGACTTTGCATAGATTACCGTCAACTAAACAAAATGACAACTAAAAATAGATATCCGTTGCCTCGCATAAATGATCTGTTTGATCAGCTATGTGGAGCTACGGTGTTCTCGAAGATAGACCTGAGATCCGGCTATCATCAGGTGAGGATTAAAGAAGAGGACATATTCAAAACAGCTTTCAGATTGAGGTATGGACATTACGAATTTGTCGTAATGCCATTTGGGCTTACTAACGCCCCAGCTGTATTTATGTGTCTAATGAAAAACATAATGCATAAATACTTGGACAAATTTGTTGTCGTATTCATCGATGATATTTTAATCTATTCTAAAAACGAAGAGGAACATAAAGAACATTTACGGATAGTCTTACAAGAATTGCGAGAACAACATCTCTTTGCGAAGTCCAGTAAGTGTGATGTCTTCAAGGATGAAATCCAGTACTTAGGTCACGTAGTGACTAAGGAAGGGATTTCCGTTGATCCTGAAAAGATCCAGGCAATTGAAGAGTGGCCAGTACCAAAAGACGTAACAGATGTTAGGTCCTTCATGGGAATTACCGGTTATTACCGAAGATTCATTGAAGGCTTTTCCAAAATAGCCAACCTAATCACTTCCTTGCAAAATAAAGGCAAGAAGTTTGATTGGAACTTGAAGTGTGAAGAAAGCTTTAAGAAATTAAAGACTTTATTAACGACTGCGCCTATTCTAAGAATAGAAGATCCTAATAAGGATTTTGTGGTTTGCACCGATGCTTGTAATGACGGTCTAGGCGGAGTGTTGACTCAGGATGGGTATGTCATTGCCTATGAGTCCAGGAAGCTGAAGATTCATGAAAAGAATTATGCCACTTATGACTTAGAACTAGATGCTATTATTCATGCCTTAAAAATGTGGCAACACCACTTAATAGGCAGAAAGTTTACCTTAATGACTGATAGTAAGGGTCTAAAATACCTTTTAGATCAGCCTAACTTAAATGCAAGGCAAGCAAGATCGTTGGCCTTATTAAGTGAATACGATTTCAAAATTCAGCACATAAAAGGAAAGGAAAATAAGGTGGCTGATGCTTTGAGCAGAAATGCAAGGCTGAATTTTATATCAGCTAGCAGCACTTACACCTCTGATTTAATTGAACAGCTATCTGAAGGGATAAAATCGGATGAAATTTATCAAAAGTTACAGGTTACAGCTAAAGAAGAACCTACAGAAAGTTTAATAAAGGGTTATATCCTAAACAAAGATGGATTTTTATTGTTTAAGGACAGATTGTATGTGACTAATGTATCCAAGGTTAAATTACTAATTATGGATGAAGTGCATAAAACCCCTTACTCAGGGCATCCAGGCTACCAGAAGACTGTCACCATGTTGAGAAAAGATTATTTTTGGCCTAATATGAAATCTGAAACAGCTGAGTATATAGCTAGATGTTTGGATTGTCAACAAGTAAAAACAGAACATCAATATCCAGCGGGGTTGTTACAACCTTTGCCTATTCCTAGTTAGAAATGGGAAATAATCAACTTAGATTTCATTACCGGTTTACCCAGAAATCAAAATCAGAATGATTCAATTATGGTGGTAGTAGATCAATTGAGTAAATCAACACACTTTATTCCTGTTAAAACCACTTACAAGGCTGCAAATATAGCTGATATATTTCTGAAACAGATTTTTAGGTTACATGGGGTCCCAAAAGTTATTATTTCAGACAGGGATCCTAAACTCACGGGAAATTTCTGGAAATCTTTGTTTAAAGGATTAAACACAACACTGAATTTCAGCACTTCTTTCCATCCTCATACAGACGGACAAACGGAAAGATTTAATCAGGTATTGGAAGATCTGCTAAGAATGTATGTTAAGGATCAACCAGGTAAGTGGGAGGATTACTTATATTTAGCAGAATTTGCATACAATAACAGTTATCAATCGTCAGCTAAGTTCAGTCCTTTTGAAATTCTGTATGGGCGTAAATGTAACACTCCTATCTCTTGGAATAATCCAGTAGACAGATTAGTGTTAGGTCCTGAATTATTAAAAGAAATGGAACAGATTGTGAAACAAGTGCAGGTAAATTTGAAGATTGCCCAGTATCGACAAAAGAGTCAAGCAGATTTGAAAAGAACTCCTAAAGAGTTCCAGGTGGGTGAACATGTGTTCATAAAGGTAAGACCAAAGAAGAGCTCCCTAAGATTGGGGAGTTGTGCAAAATTAGCACCACGTTACTGTGGTCCCTTTGAAATTTTATCTAGGATTGGTCAAGTTGCTTATCAGCTAGCATTACCACCTAATTTAAAAGTGCACAATGTTTTTCATATTTCTGTTCTGAAAAAGTATGTTCATGATGCTACTGATGTTATTGATTGGAACATTGTACAGGTAGAACCAGAAGGGGAAGTTCTGGTGGAACCGGATTGTATCCTCGGTAGGAGGGAAATTACTATGCGAAACTGCACAATTGGACAGCTGAAGGTGCAATGGAAGCACCTTAGTCCTGAAGAAGCTACCTGGGAACTGGAAAGTAAGATGCGGGAAGCATACCCAAATCTGTTCCAGCAGGTGGCTGAGGATGAGGAAAAATTAACATCGAGGACGATGTTACATTTTAAGGGGGTGTGTATGTCACATACCCAAATTTTGTAAAAATAATGTAATTATTTTATTATATTCCTGAGACATTATGTTAAACTTAATGCTAAGTAGGAGTTGATGACTCAGCAGAGTCACTAGAAATGGAATGTAAATCAGAATATTTTATTATTAATAAATAAATTATGGAGACAACAGCATGGGAGAGCTGTTAAAAGAGGTTACTGGTCAAACTGGTGGATGGAACTAGGTGGAAAGGCAAAAGACAAGTGGCAGCATCCTCAAACACTTCCTAGGTTGCAGGTGGCAACTTCCCTATATTTGGGGTCATGATTCCCCAAGAAAGTGGAATCTGAGCAGGTGGCTCATTAATGACAGTTAACCCAACAAAGACCTAGGCAATCTTTTAAATAGTACTCAATGAACTGAGTTGGGGGTTCGAATTGTTTAGGAAGGAGAATACATTCAGGTGAATGCTATTCAGGAGTCCCATTGAGGAAGAGGGAAATACAGTAAGGAAGTTGTTTGAGAGGTATGATGGAGTAACTTGGTTCCAGTATAGTTGTTTGGGCTGAGTGAATTATTCTGCTGCACCTAGTTCTAGCCAAGGAGACCAGAGCAAGCTCGGGGGTCCTGAGAAGTGTTGTCTGGGCACTCTCCAGGAGTTGGTAGGGAGGAACAACCTCCCATTGCTGTTGTTGTCCACAGATCAAGACAGGTTCTGCCATTTATTCCTTTATGTTTGTTAAGGATAAATGAATGCATGTTGTATTTATTTCTATATGTCAGAGTAGCACTAGATAGATTTTGTAGAGTTATTATGTCTCAACAATTCCTTAATATCATTATTATCTTACAGTTAAGGTATTTTTAATGCATGCTATTCATTAATATTAGTGTAAGAAATAGTATATTACTATAATCTTTAAACCTAGTTTAATATAATAGTTAAATAGGATAAGTAGAGTTTAAGTGTACAATAATTCTTTTCTGGAGCATAAACTTGTTTAAATAATCATAGGAACAAAATTAAATATAACCACATAAGCGACAGTAATGATACCATTATAGAAAATATTGCAGAAGAATTGTAGCTATAATTAGAATAGATTTATAAAGATACAAACCCTAGTCATTAGTTAACCAGTGTTAAACTATAAAATAAAAACCCAGAACCCTAGTTAACCATTATACAATTACTATCTGTTACACAAATGAATGTGCCAAATTACAGTAGAAAATTTACTTAGTTATTGTTTGAACATACAAAAAGACTAGCATAACCCTATTTGACTCAACAATGAACTAAAACAACAGTATAGTAACATCTTTCACTTGATTAACCCCTTCAACAGAGTCAAAATCTTAACAACTGAACAAGCTACACAAAAGCATGACCGTGGTGTTCGAATCAAACCCTACCACTCCAGTTTTTAACAATAGGCATTTATCAGCACTAGAAATAACCTAGTTCATAATCTTTTATTTTCAACAAAAATAAACAAACAGAACGATATTCTAGCTTCTTGTCGAGCTTCGGTATCATAATAATATATTGCATTTGGCTTTCAAAATTTTGTTTAGAGAGTTATCATCATAATAATAGATTAAGCTTTTAAAAAAAACAACCCGCAACTATAAGATTTAGTTTGAACCCTATCGTTACAACTTAACACACAAAAACAAAACGCTGAGAATTAAGACCATGCCTACACCTACAGTCGTTTCACCATTTCACTCAATAAGTGTTTTAGAAACTTAAACTTTCCTACCACTGTACCTAGCATCAAATTAAAGGAAAACGCAGACATTAAATAAGCCATCATACAGACAACACTTTACATTAAGATTTATTTTCAAAACCCTGGGAGTTGACCCAAAAACCTTTTGAAGAAGTGTTGTAACAAAACATAAACACCTGAGGCCGTAACCTCACCTACAGAACAGGCTCATGAGCTTTGTTCTCTTCAAAATTTACAATACATTTCTTCTGTATAAAAACCTAAGTGGCGAAAGGAGGTTAAAATAGCTACAACACCGACTGAAGCCGTAATATCCAAATACATCACAGAGTTGTTCTTTCCCAAAACCAAACCCTAACCACTCAATAACCAGCAAGGAGGAAAAGCCATGGTGAAACCAGGCTTACCCGGTAAGAGCCAAGTGCCGATGGTTGTGTCTTTCACACCTTCACGACTTTGCCAGCATGTGCATAAGACAAAGTTGAATCAGGTACAGATGATATTCTCAAAAACAAAACGAAATTCTTTCAAACTGAAAACGATGAAGTAAATTTTATAGCTTACCAGCGATTTTGAAGAAGTTATAAACACAATATTGGCCTTGTAGCTACGAGCTGATTTAATGGAATACCTCACCCGGGTTACCAAAGAACGAACTGGCAAATTAAAAGGATACCTTCCACGATGGAAGTTGTTCCGGAACTAAGACAAAAAGGTGCAGACAAAGGAAGCCGTAACAGGGATTGGAACTGGTAACAGAAGGGATAAACCATAGGGCTTTCACAAACCTATAGCCACTAATAGCACAACACATCAACTACCAAACCAGACAAATGGACAAGCACGAAGAGCTGTAGCAGCATGGGAGCTGTCACCACCTATGTTTCAACGAAATTTGGACAGGATAATTCGCAGTGCGGCCGAGCCCGAAGGCAAGGGAAGAAATGATAAGTTTAGGGTTTAGTCAACGTTATATATCACCAACACTTGGTCTTGGAGCCACCACGTAGTGCCCAAATAATTTGCACGCAAGTGGGTCGAGGTCTAAAGTTTTTACAACAAGATTCCCAATGATTATTTTCAAAACAAAACCATAATGGGAATAAACAAAATCATAGCAGAGGTGATTAATTTTATGAAATAGATATTCCATAGGGGTCGTGACCCCATATTTAAACTTGTCAATATTTCATGATGAAAACAATTCCCTCGAACCTTGTATTGTGAACATTCACATTTGCCCTACAATCAATAAAAATATGCAATTGTCATTAGTGTCTAAGACTCCGATGAAAGTTCCATTTTTTTTTGCCAATTAAATATCATAGCTTGGGTAATAGATTTATCGCATGATTATCTATATTAATTTCAAAACCATAGTTCATTTGTTATCCTTTTAACAACTAAAACATTTGGATAATACCATGAACTTTGCTATTTTTATGTAATGAAAATGTCGCCTTACATTCCTTTACACCATGCAATATTGATATTGTCCAAATTCAGTCTTGAAGCACTTTGTACATAGAGGAAGGGTGTATTATAAAGAGAATAAGAGCAAGGGTGTGTTATTATACTATAAGTGGTTCACATTACCTTATTACTAATTTTCCGCATACCCTAGCGTCATGGGAAAAGACAACAAATATGACATCTCTTCTAAGTCTCTCAGATAAAGGTAACAATGTTGGGAACAATGGTTTACAATTTTACAACAATAATGCGAATTGCTAAAGCTGCACAAATGTTACAGGACTTGCAATTTAAATAAAGTACAATTGCATTACAAGAACAAATACTCATAGAGTTAGTTAATCCTTTTGTTCTCAAGAAAACATAGCTATCACACTCTCTAGTAGTTCTAATTCTACAACAATAAGATCAGAAAGAGGTCCATTAGAGAAATTTTGAGGTCAGAAATGGGCCTACAAACAAAGATAATGTACTTAAAACTTCAACCAATCACATTTCAAAGGATGGCATCATCCCCCTTGGTTGAGGTGGCAATGCTTGCTTATTTGTCACATTTTCAATGGTGGATGAAAACCCATGGTTAACCATGGTAGTGCTTTGAAGCCATAAAGTCAAATACTCATGATGAAGGTCCTTTCACACTTTCCATAAAATAATATTATTGCCAATTTCAAGTAAAGTACTCATAATAAAAAATTATTATTGTCAATTTCAAGTAAAGTACTCATAATAAAATAATATTATTGTCATTACCAAGTAAAGTTCTCATAAAAATATTATTATTTCCATTTTCATATTTTTTCAAAATAATAATACAAATAAATATTATTTTTATTATATTTGTGTATTTGATGTCTTTTTTTTCAAAATGTGTATTTCATATTTTTAATTTCAAATTATATATTAATTTCATTTTAATTAATATCTCAATGTCAAATTAATTATAAATTTATATATATTATGCATTCCAATTCAAAAAGGGAAAAAGATTGATAAAGATAATTTTGTATTTATAAGATAAATTAATATAATTATTTATTACAAATATTATAATTAATATAATACTATAAAATGTCATTCAAATCTAAAAGTAATACTATAAATATAAATACTATATAATACAATTATATTTTTAATCTAAAAAAAGTAATTAGTTCAAATGTCATCCAAATTAAAGACAAATTAGGATATAAAATTAAAAATTAATCTTTTTAGTGAACAGAAAATAAAACTTAACTTATTTGATTCAAATTAACACAAATTCATTTAAATTTGAAAGGTAAATTTTAAAATTACATTTCATTTAAAGACGAGGGGAAAATTTTTAATTTAAAGATGAAGGGGGGATTTTTTTTATTTTAAGTTGTTGGGGAAATTTATAAAAAAAGTACCAGTTACATTGCCGGCAATTGCCGTTCAGTAATATCCCAAAATCCAACAAAGAGGGACTCCTAAAATGCACATGACAGATTGCACTAAAATTAAAAACAATTGAATTAGTAAAATGTATTTTAGAATATTTTTTTATACAAATCATAAACATCCTATTTTATGAGAATTTAACTAAATTAATTCTATTATAAAAACACATAAATTGGTTTAATAAGAAAATAAGTAATTTAAATTAAAAAATACATATATATTTATTATTTTAATTTATAATTTTGGAATAATAAGTTAATCATATCATTAACATATGTAAATTTTGTTAAGAAACTAAAAAAGATAAGTTATAATAAAAAATTAAAAAGAGATATGTATCTTAAATTTTAATTTCCAAACACTAAATTAATTATACCATAAAAATACATAAATTATATTAAGAAACAAAAGAACACAAGTTATAACAAAAAATTAGTGCATGTTTCACAAGAAACAATGCCATATTTTGAAGGGTGATCTAAAGGTTACCACTACTATCCTTTATTCTCCAATATTCCTCTTTCAAGAGAACATTGACATATCATTGAAAGTGGCCTCAATCTCGATGTTGCTATGTGATTCTTATTAAAATCAATCTCAACTCTCACCCTAATCATCCCGAAACATGGGGATGAAATTGATATGATGAGTAAGATCACACTTTGAATAACTAAGAAATCACTTAATATCATTTCCCAATCCCCTCTTTCTCCTTCAAATAATAAGCACTATGCCCATCTCCTTGGATTACCCTATGAGGCACCATAAAAAAACTCCAAGATCGGGACTCATAAATATCTAAGGGTTGAACTTGTTTAGGAACCTTTGGCTTTGAAATAGTATAAAATCCTCATAACAATATTGTAATTTGTAGAATACTTGAAGAGGAGTGATCATGACACCTTGAAAAAGGATCCCATTTCTAGTCCTCCGAATTGAGCAATTCACTACTAATGGGAATGCTCTAATTTTTTTACCAAGGGTTCTTCATAACATTCCTTGAAATATTGGGAGAGAATATCACCAACCTAATGGCCCAATCCATCCAAAAGTGTTTTTGCTGTCGAACACACATCTAGAGTAAAATCACATCCACTAACAAATTATGTATGTATTCTTCATGCTCCTTGCATAAAAATCATATACCTGGTCCATGCCACACCCTTATGTGTTGTTTATCCCAGTGCATTATTTTGTTAAATAAGGCTTGCAAAAATATAAACTTGGTCTTTATTGATAACTTGAATTTCCAATGTTTAGTCCACTACAATTTTGATATTACTTGAGTAATTGCCACAAATAAAGAAGAGTAACTATTTTTTGTAATGTAAGATCTATTCTTTAGATTTCTATACCAAACAAAGAGGTATGGGTCTCCCATTCATTTTCCAACCATCCTACAAGTCCCAAACCTTTTGTAGTCATCTAAGTCTCCCTCCATGAATGCCTTTGAATTGTAGAAAAGCATCACACTTGAAATTAAGGTTTTGATTATATAATGAGTACACCAAGTGCACAAATAGCTTGCAGTTCGACTCCATTGGTTAGACCGTAATATTACCTTCCATCATTAATTTTCTAAGCCAACCAAGATCCCCATGTTGGAAAGGAGAAATTTAATGCTTTCCATATTATTGAAAGTTTGTAAATTTGAGATGAAAGTTTGTAAATGGCGCCAAGGGATTTCGAAGTGGGTTTTTTTGGGGAAGTTGATTATTGGCCGGTGGGGTATGATTAAAATCATCTAAGATTTGCAGGGGCGTGTTTTGGGAAGGTGAAACCAATTTGGATGGTTCGAAGGGCATATTTTGGGCAGTCGAAACCAGTGGCAGCTGCAGCTTTCCTTCACCTATATCCTTAGGCCGCAGCAGATCTCGTCTTAGCTGCACTTCGCCGATCTCGTCTCAGCTGCACAACTCTCCAGCATCGAATTCTCTTTCTGATTGGTGAGTCCTAATACGTTTCCCAACTCTTGCTGAACAGTTACCTTAGCGGCCATTATTTTTTTTTCAATTCATTTGCGAAAAAACTATTTCTCCTTTTTTTTTCCTTGGAAAAAATTAGTAATTTTATTCATAAAATGAACAAAATTACAATCTGCACATCTAATAGAATCACTAAGATCCCTACATTGTCACATATTTCTGTCCCATATCAAACATCATAAAAACATCATATCTGATGTCCCATATCATACAGGTATATCGGCTGTCCATACAACTCACTTAAATCTCATTACAGATTACAAAAAACAGTAAACAGACTTGCTGTTCGCTGGTCTACAAAAATCAAAACTGTGAATACGACTGTCCCTACAGCCCACATATATCCAATTAACATATAATCCTATGCCGTCCATCGCTGGTTCAATCAACTGCGATTTCTATCCATCGCTGAGAGATTTGTCCATCGCCGGTCAACAATGCAGAGAGAAAATGTTCATCGCTTGTCTCCTAAAAAACTGAGCTATTGCTCAATTCTGTGCCTCAATATCTTCGTGAAATGGTCTGTGATAATAGCTGTAGATGCCCTCAGGTGAATGATTAGTGATCTTCCAAGTGCCAAATGGTAAGTGCTGCTGCGTCGCTTCCTTGGAAAGCATATCTGCAATCCCATTCCTCTCCCTGTAGACATGTGTAAATGTAATTTGATAAAATGACAGCTTTAACCAGATCACCTCCTCCAGGATAGGTAATAGTATCATCACATTGCAATGTGTGATCTCCTTAGCCCATTCGATAACTAACATGGAGTCGCCAAAAATCTATAGTGATAGACATCCTTGTTCAAGTGCGAATAACATCAGCAGCCTAAGAGACATAAGTTCAGCATAGTTATTGGATCCCCTCCCCAATCCAGCCACCAGATGAAAATAATGGGACTTTGTTTGGAAAAGAACTCCCCCCCCCACCACACTCCGATTGATGGTCTATTGAAGCACCATCAAAAAAATCCCACGGCATGGATTTGTCAATCATTTCCACACACACAGGTCGCGTTCTAATCACAGGAACAGGTGCCTTGAAGTGAAGGGTAATAGCCACGATTTGTGCCACTACACTCTCCAATGGAACCCTGCAATCTTGAAAAATAATCTTATTCCTGGTAATCCAGATGCCCCAGGCATAAATACAAGGGAAAGCCCAGATGTTTGATGTCTTATGTGTTGTCCACCACAGTTGAAACGCCTCATGAACACTCGCACCCTGCCACCCCACATTGAGATCCAGGAAAATGCAGGCATCAGCCCAAACTGCCTGAGAATACCAACAATGGACAAAAAGATGAGAACTAGTCTCTTCCGCATCTCTACATAGTGGACAGATCCCCGGACCCTGTATGAATCGTCTTTGTAGAATGTCCCAGGTTGGGGCCCTTTGTTCCAGAATAGCCCAGAAGAGTAGTTTTGCTTTACCTGGACACTTTAGCTTCCATAGATTTTTCCACCACCACACCAATCCCCTGTTATGTACTTCCACACTCAATTGGATATATCCATTCTCAGGGGAGTATATTCCAGAGGGATGATGGTCCCAAATAAGTTCATCAGTCCTATTGGTCAGTCGAATATTCGGTAGTCTTAAGTGCCGAAGATAATCCGCCCAAGCCCCATGCAAATCACCAGGGATCTCAATTCGATGTGCAGAGTTCCATCCCTAATGCCAAAGTGTAGATGTTCTCGGATCCGCAATATCAGCCAAGAAATGACAACCCCTTGCTTCTAATATATTCCTCAAATCCACTTGAAGGACATGACCACCCCTACAGCCAACCCAAGGGTCCAGTCCGATACGAATAAGGCTCCCATTTCCAATCCTCCACACTAATCCAGAACCTACCAAATGAAAATGCTGCACCACCGCTTTCCAAACCACAGAGCAATTTGCCCTCGTCTTATTGCCCAGCCTGATCCATTCGAGTAGAGTAAGAGGGGCAATATATTTATGATATACCACTCTTGTCTAGAGGCTCTATGTGTGAATAAGTTGCCACGACACCTTGGCCCCCAAGGCTTTTGCGAACAGAAATATATTCTTTAACCCCCATCCTCCCAGGGCTTTTGGGACCGCAATTTTTTCCCATCTTACCCACACCAACGCTCGTTTGTCACACTTACCCTTCCATAGAAAAGCAAAACACAACCGACGTATCTGTTCCAATACTCCTATGGGAATCCAAGCAAGAGACAGCCAATACACCGGGATTGCTTCCAAAACTGATTTAATCAGAACCAGCCTCCCAGCCCGTGAGAGCCATTTATGACTCCATCCATGTAGTCGCTGTTCTAATTTAGCTAATAACCAGTACCAATCAGCCTTCAGATAAGCATTTGTTTCAAGTGAAAGCCAAGTACTTTAAGCCATCATCAATATCCAATGTCCTGTAAGGTAGTCTGAGTGCCAAATAGTGAAGCTCCTGCTCGGTTAAATGCAAACAAGTAATTGATGACTTGTCAATATTCACTAACATACCCGCAGCTACTTGCACTAAATTGAGACCTTCAACCACCTTATCAATATCCTATCTGGTGCCATCACAAAATATCACAATGTCATCAACAAATAGGAGATGTGAGATATACAGTACCTGAGAAATGGATATGCCACGAAAGAAACCATCAGCTTTTGCTTTCAGTATAAAACGACTGAGTCCTTCAGCAACAAGGAGAAACAGCAGCGGAGAAAGTGGGCATCCCTATCTTAGGCCCCTTCCTGCATGGAAGAATGGACTAGCAGAGCTGTTGATCAGTACAGCAAAGCTCACCGTAGTGATGCAGGCCATAATCCATCTGATAAATTCGTAGCAGAAACCCAGGTGAGTAAGAAGCATCTGGAGATAGAGCCAACTAACTCTGTCAAATGCTTTTGAGAGATCAATCTTGATCACAGCACCCTTCTGTTTCTGCACTTTCAGAGTGTGTAATCCTTCCTGGGCAACACCGATGGCCTCGTGAATTTGTTGACCTTCCAAGAAGCCAAATTGCCCACAAGAGATATGCTGAGACAAAATATTCTTGAGTCTCCTCACCATAACCTTAGAGATGATCTTATAGATACAGTTACAGAGAGAGATAGGTCTGAATTCATCAAAGTATTTAGGCTTGTCCGCTTTTGGAATAAGAGCAACAAAGGTCGAGTTAAAAGGACCATGTACAAACCCAGCCTTTCGCGATTCTTCCACCACATTCAATAATTCCTCCCCGAAGAGGTCATAGAATCCCAAGAAGAATTCGATAGGCCAGCCATCTGGCCTAGGGCTTTTATCTCTCTGAAAGGAATGCATGACCTGCAAGAGCTCATGCGGCAACACTTCCTCCATCAACAATCGATTTTCTTCCTTCCCCACAAATCGAGGGAAAAGCTGAGTCACACGTATAACCTTAGCAATAGAGGCCCCAGGTTGTGCAGTGAATAAATCTCCAAAGTGTCTAACACCCAACTCCGCCAATCCATCAAAACTGGAGACCCGTTCCCCTTTAGTAGAAGATAGTTCCCAGATAGAGTTAGTGGATTTTCTCCATTTTGCATATGCTTGAAAAAAATTTGTGTTCTCATCACCGCACTGTAGCCAAATCGCCCTACTCTTCATTCTCCACAGCTCTTCACGTTCACACAGAATCACATTTCTGCGTCTTTCCCATTCCATCAACTCACCTTTCTGTTGATCATCCAAATAGCCTATTCCCGGACAATGAAGCAGTTTATCGATATTCAGCTCAGCAGTCTGTAGATTCTGTTCATCACGAACCCATTTTTCATGTGCCCATAGGATAGTGGCCTCTTTTATGCGCTGAAGATTATGCTGAAAGTGTGCACCCGCATACTCTAATGAATCTAAAGGTTGATGAACCCACAAATTCTGAACCCGCATACTCTAATGAATCTAAAGGTTCATGTTTAGGTAGCCCATAAGTGCTGGTAATTAGCTCAGATTGTTTACCTATGGCTGTCCCTTTTATTGTCAAATTACATCATAATAGTTGATATTCGAGGAAGATATATTTCACCAAACATCTTTACAAGCTATTCCAATTGCATGATAGTATACTCTTTGTACATAAAATAGAAATCTAAATGATAACTTGCATTACTCAATATCAAGAGACCATTGCAAATATTTTACAAACAACCAATGATTATATCTTCCTTCTCTCTTAAATCAGCCAAAATCTACTCAATGTGAAGAGTTAACTTTTCCTCCATCTCAGCAAAATGGGTGATCCAATTCCCCACTTGAGTTTGATATCCGTCTCTAACATAGAATTCATCTCAATATTTTGAGTTTTTTTATAAGGGTAAGATTTAGACTTCAAAGAGTGGAGATAATCATATATTTATCTTCCATTACATAAATTTCTACAGCAATAGAAGGAGCATTGAAGTAAGACCAAGCAGCTGCTATAGGACTAATATTTGTGTAGCTCAAAAGAGGGGTGGCTTCAAAGCCATGAAGATGTTGTAGATCTGATATTTCTATAGTAGAAATTAGACAATCTTAAGGCCATGAAAAATTTGTTGCATATGTGAATGTTCATTTCTTAGAATTGAACCTGAAACTTAGGCAAAATTGGCCAGCATAGAGAGGAATTACTTTGATTCATCCACAACTTAGGCATGAAGATTTTCAGAGATCGTGATGAGATTCTCATGAGTAAATTGAACCACAAATGACTGAACATATAGGCAATTTGGACTATGAATTAGTGCTTCTCCTATAGTAATGGAAAGGGTAGCTTTAGCATTAAAAAATTGCAAAAATCACAAAATTCATGCTACTTTAAAGTTTAAACATCACAAAAAAATGCTGCTAAGTAGAGCAATCTGGAGCTAAATTGAGGGTGCTTTCAAGTTGTGAATCTATTGGTGAAATTCATGCATGCAAACTCACCATCACATTCAAGTTGTGAGACTCTTCCTTGGCTACAAATCTGTTGTAGTTGGAAATTCATATTGGGTCATGGATCTGTTGTAGCTACATGAAAATACACGACTGCCTATGTGAAAATCGCATAGATTCACCTACTCATATTTATGTAGCATGATAGTCACTACATAGAGAAACCTTTAGGTCAATCACTTAACTAGGGAGGCATTAAATTCTAGTGATATTTAGGACAAGTGTGTGGGCCAATTAAAGCAACAAATTACCCCCCCCCCCACCAAATTTAATTTTTCTTCTACAATGAAAACCCTCCTTAAGATTATCCTAGGCTCCAATAATCTTAAACAGTGATATGGGGGTCTTAAACAAGTTTTTGTGCCAGTAGTAAGACTTCATGCTCATGATTTGTGAAGATCATCCTGTGTAGGGACCTTGTTAAGGTCATCTTACTTCAGATTTTGCTACAAATTAAGGGATGTGAGGACAGTTTATAACAACATACTAGTTGAAGGGCATCTCGCCATTTTTCCCATGAGAAAATCTCCTTATTTCAGTCCCAAAACAATATTAATATTAATAAACAAATACAATGCAACTAGGAGGAAGTTGAGGTGATAGTTCTAAAGTTGCGGTCTGCTAGAAGGATGACCTAAGCCACTATTATATCTCCAACCCATTTTAGATATAGGCATATAATGGGATTGATCTTTGTAGAAACTTGGTAGATTGCAACAGCTTATACACCAGCATTCTTGAGGCAGTCCTATGCCAGTATCTTCCACAGTCATATTCAACATTCCCGAGTAGCATTTCATGGAATTATCAGCAGGTTGCATGCCACTAGCAGATCTAAGATTCCCTGAGGCTTAGAGGTTCACTGGTAGCAGATTAGATCAGCATTTGAAGTTAGGATTAGCATTTAAAGTTAGGCTCAACTCTTCTCCCAAGGGTTTTGTAACTCTAACTCTAACTCTAACTTTTATCCCAAGGGTGATAAGACAATGGTATTTTGTTTCTCATAGTGTTAGAGGTAGGTCAAGTGTGGTTTAGTGACTTGCTAGAAGTAATATTGAAATTTCAGTTCTCACATTTTCATGGAGTCTACCATAATTTGCTCATTATATGTAAGTAATTTGGATAAATAGATCACATTTGTTAACTTCTATGGACCCTGCCATAGTAGAAAGGAGTATTTGCTAAACAATTTGAAAGTTGTTGCCTTTACAAAATCCTTATTTTGAGGTTTTTTTAATAGAAAGATCATACTAAACATTTTTTATTTCATTTTTATGTTGCAGAAATCAATGGCTCAACGACGTCCCAGGAGTGAGTTGAAATCAGTTGTGTTATACAACAAAATTGATGATGAAGGAAAATGGGTTTCGATGCCAATATCTGTTGGGTCATGGGTAACAATGAAACCAGGAACAATTGGAAGCCATGGAATAAAAAAAAGGCGTTTGCATGACATTAATATCCATTGGAAAGGCTTGGTAAAAGTATTTAAGATGAGTAATGGAGGAAAAAAAGTGGCAGAGATTCAAGTGGCACATGTCTATGACTATAGGGAGATGTCAAAAGAGAAAGTTTTTATTCAACCAGATTTTCCCAAAATTGATTGTAACTGTGAGTATGGATGACCAATTTGGATATCATAGTTTTTTATGGTCAATTTTGATTGAAAGCTTATAGGATTTCCAAATCTCCTTATTTTTCTTTTATAGCAACATGAATATATTACATTTATCTCAGATTTATGCATATCAAATTGGAAGGAATGGGAGCCAGCTGAATGCATAACGAGTGTTTTCCAAACTGTTCATTCAAAAATTGGAGAACTACTCTATGCTGGTAAGGATCCTGCATGGTTAAAGAAAGAAGGTATTTTCTTTTACAAATATGAATACATTCTTCCGAAAACAATTGGATCGTGTGGATATCTCAAAGAGATCCCTTTAACTTCACTCAGCTTATTGGAATGGCCAAGTGTAGATGATTCTTCAGTAAGTTCTTTTCGTTACAAGCTATTTTCAGAAATGCAAATTGGAATGAAAGAAAAAGGCGGCATCCACGTACGTAGTGGCATTTTCATGCCGTTCTCTATGTTTTTTCATCTGTTTCATAAGGAGGAGTCGATAAGGCAAACTGGTAAAATGTATGCTACTTCAAAACCTTCCAATGAGCTACTTACAAATTTGTTTTTCACTGGGTGGGATACAAGAGTACATGACCAAAGTGGAGAAGAAATACAGTGCAGATTGAGTCATGACACCTTGTCTTTCAAGTAAGTCATTTCAATATACATTATTTTAAATTGTATTATGCATCTTAATATTTAGGGTTAGTCGAGGCAAAGAGGGAGTTACTTATGAATGTAACAAATGATACAACATTTTCATTTGGTTCTTTCAGGTATTGGATTTCAAGACAGATATTATATCTCTCATTTAAATTCTGTAGGTGGAGACTAGTTCGACAAATGGGGAAATGGATTTGGGTTCCAAAGGAACAGGATGACGGTGATGGAACACATTATCCAATAGTTTCTCTTGATGTTCTGAAAAATGGTGAATTATTTAGAACATTATCAATGGAGGAGGATTGGACACTATTTGAAGTCAGAGAACACTTGGAGCTGCAAGAAGATTTTGACCATTTTGTATTTGTACAGAATGGTAAAATGGTGAGAATGTAAAGATGAATATCACGATTTTAATATGAAGATCCAAGTTTACCAAATCATTGGCATGTGAAACCTTATTTATAGAGATTAATTATAATTTCTTTTATTGTATTTTGTAGGTGGGGAAAAGACGAGAACATACTGTGCGTTGTAAAGACTGTGTCAGACCTTCTACCATTGAAATTAGGGAATGCTAGATATTTGTGATGTGAAAATATAAAATGGATAACTAATCCACATTATAAGAGCATTCCCCGAATGTAATGGGATTTTTGATTTGCAATCTCCAGTATTTCTTTCGGTGTTACTATTCAAGAAACTATAGTAGTCCATTTATGACTATATTGTACCTATACTTTCTTCCAAAAAGCTGAAGTGTTTATACACTTTTAGTATATGTGTTTTTCAATTTCCTATGTATGCGTGTGTTCTTAGTTTTCTATTCAGTTTGGTTTAATACATGATTAAAATTTAAATATTGCAATGAAATAGATGAAAATAATGTGGTTTAGTATCATTTTATTTTGACCAATATACGGACTTGTGTCCATCCATCCTTAACATTATTTGAACTTAAATAGTCTTGGTGCTTTCTGGAGGTATACAAAATTATCAGGTACCATAGATGGCTTTTGTCTCAGCTAGTGAAGGGTTTTGGGCAGTTATTTGTGTAAATTTCTGGGATTACACCAGCAATATATGACAATTTTAGGGCTGGAATGATTGTACCAAGAGGCAGCAATGGCTTCCATTCAAACGAGAGCAATGGCTTTCATTCATAAGCTGGATAACAGGCCAAAAAAGGGCTTTCATTATACCTTGTTGTTCCTTCATTATCAGTTGTAGTTTGTGTTTATATGAATGTATAAAATTGCATTTCCAGCTCTGGTTAGTTTCTGGGTTTTTCATATATATCATCAATTGGCAATTAAACATTCTAAACTGAGATCATAATAATAAAAAATAAGGGGAGCCATAAGGGAAATATCCAAGCATTCTATTTTTAGCTGTGTTTGGAGGTTGCATGCCAAGTGTCTGACACCAAGAAATTTTCAAGAAGTTTTATAGAGAATTTTACATGAAGTGAAATTTTATAGAGAATTTTACATTCTCTAATATAATCTAAATGTCTTGCATTGATTTACGATTGACATGGGTATTCAAAAGTGTTTTTGTACTTTGGTGGAAACATCTACCTGAGAAGGATAGACTGGATATTATTAACGCAAATAAGCCCATAGATATTTTAATGGAAGAAGTAGCAGATGAGTTCTATGGAAATGTTCCTATAGATTATGCACATGTTTCTAATATGTATATGTCACAAAATTTGTGTAATTTTGTTCAATTAAATGCTTCAAATGTGTTGTGTGGAGTCTCCTATATAAGAAAAATGATCTAGAAAATGTTTTCTATTTCTGGCATTACATTGTTGCAAAGCTAGGAATATTTCCTACGTTGTCAAAGAAATATTTACTTAGCATAGATCCTGTTATCCTCATTTGGCATGGGTGACAAAATGCAATAGGTCAATCCTGTAACATGCATCCAGCAGTAAACACCCTTTGATTAAGTTTTGAAAATGATTATTTAACAGCCAGGTATGATGAACCAATTCTGGGCACTTTAGGGTTGTTCCGGGCACTATAATGGAGAAGCCTTAGCATCATAAACAGACTTGGGTAGACAACATCAGGTTCTGGGAATTCCTATGCCTGTTTGGGCACTTTGCAACAGTACTACAGTCACGTACAACCACAAAGCATCCCTGGGATTGTGTTCTACATCAAACAGCATTAGGTAAAAGGTCACTTGCAGCTATAAATATCAGTTATGGGCATTCCTGCGGATGTTTCAGCCTCCCAACAATAATGAATCTCAGATCTGGGCAAGTCTGGGCATAGTTGCAGCAGTAAATAGCCACATTAGACCAATCCTGGGCAGTCCTGTGGGTGAGAAAGCAGCAATAAACCCACATCACTTTCACCCTGGGCATGCTAGCTCAAATTCAGGCCTGTTCCTGTGCCTAACAATGGTAAAAAGTAGTCTCATCTCTAAATATGGGCACCAAATAAAAACCAAATCTGTCCAAGGTAGTGAGAAGTTTGTAAATGTAAACTTGAAAAAGAATAAAAGAAATGATTTGACATTATGACCACCATCAGAACCTCTACTTATCATCATAGCATATGTTGTTTCGGTTAAAAACAATCTATTCCACTTTTTACAAATATAATCTTCATGCTGAATGTGCCTCTCTCCTCCAAGAAAGTGATACATATTACAAATGACAAAGGCACCTCCATTCAAATAAATAGTTAAATGAACAATGCAGTGGTTCAATAAGAAACAGATCCTAAATTTTCCAGTGTTTTTTGACCCACCGATCTCCCAAAAAATCAATTGTTTAATTGAAAACCTTCCAAGACCCGAAACTCCTAAAGGCTAAAACCCTAAACCCCATTCCTTGTCAAGGTCTGACTTATCCTTCTGTCAATATCTGCTCTCGAGGTGTTCTCTCAAGTTTTGATCTATCATTATGGTCAATGTCTGATGTCAAGGTCTGATCTATCCTTATGTGTTGTGTTGTTTCTCACTTCACCCAAGTCCCACACTGTTATTTAGTCCTACCATAGGCTTCAAGAAAACCACCTTTTTCATTGTTGATATGCACATTTGGATGTGGCTCAGAAAAACCCTGCTTCATTCTCATGCTGAAATGGTCTTCAAAATTACCAATTATCAATGGTGGTGTCAACTTATCGAATTATAACTTTATAAGTTATGGTAGATGGTTGGCTAACAGTAATATGCACAAGAACTCTCTTTTTTGGTTATAACTTATAACTTACAGTTTTAATCTTGTGGTTTCTGAATGGTTTTGATTCTTAACTCTATTTTTATATTTTTGTGTACTAATCATTTCCTCGTTGTATCTGGATCCTGACTTTTCGAAAAATCATTTCCAGGTATGACATATTTGTGTAAATAAACCCCAAAACATCTAATAAAGAAATAAAGAAAAATCGCAATTATTATCTCCCCAAAACAATATGCATGCTACTCCCCCGTAAAGATACAAATTTTACCTCATAACATGTCAATTTTGATACGAAGCAACCAACTATGATTTTCTTATTTTTCAATGGTAGCTTCCAAGCTATAGATTCCATAATCTATCTTGCCATTACCCAATGCAAATAAAGCTACAAATAAAGAACTCATAAGAGTAAGATGTTTCCAGTAAAGCTGATAAGGTCTCTAATTTCTTAAACATTAAGTATCATAATAATGGTATCTACATAGGATTATACCAAAATGGTGTAGTTAGAATAGAAAGGTAACTTCTTATACCTCACCTCCAAACCAAAATTAACTGGGGAGGGTAGATCCTAACTATCATATGTCAATCCTCTTACAAAAATATCTTTCAAGCATCTACCAATCACTTATCACCTTAACCTATTGAGATTGAGATAAGTAATGTCATCAACCACATTCTAATATTTCAAGCATCTACCAATGTCTTATTACCTTGGTCTATTGTGATAATCACAAGTATAAGAGAACTCAATATATCACAGTGAACACTGAAACCTATTTTATAGAAGTTCATAAATGACTAAACATTTGGGTATTGTAGTCAATATATGTACCGCAGTCTTGCATACCCTAAGGAATGCATAAATAGGTGACAACTCCTAAAAGTAGATCTTACCATTATAAATGATTTTGTATTTATGCCTCGAAGGAGAGATGGGTGAAACAACTGACCTTATAGCAGACATGCATTAAATAGAATAAAGTTGTAGAAAAATCTTCACTAATAAAGATACAGCTTTAATCGGTCATTCCGGATGTGAATAAGATGCTTATGTTTTGAAACTTGACTTGTCTGACCTCAAAATTAGTCAAAACATCTATAACTATGATTGTGTGTATGTTCTTATTATCTTAAATTTTAGATATAATCTGACTCATGCTGAAGAATAACAGAGGAACCAGACCCAAAATGTTGCATCTAGACTCAACCACTCAACTCCTGCATCAAAATGTAATTGATTCAAGGGTTATATTATAACAAATTGCAATTTTTATCAATACTTTCATCTTTTGTGGAATTGATTCAAATACCATGTCATTACAATCCACATTTCTTGTGACTGAATTTAGACAATTACATAAAAAAACATATCAGCCATATTCAATGATTATTTAGCTATAAGTTCAGACCTAATAGGTATTAGCTATGATATATTAATCACAGTTTATCATTGAATAATTTTACACAATGAAAACTCAACCATAATTGCATTGGAATAAAGAAATCATATAAAGATAGCCATACACAATAGACACAAGCGATTTATCCTGGGGAAACCCAAACTCGGCAAAAACCCATCCAACTTTTATTAAAAGAATTATGTTCAGAAAACCAAGTACAATCAGACCATGAACAAACCCTAATACATATGTATGAAGAAACCCTATTACATATGTATGATAAAAAGTACTGATCTCATGACATATCCATGAGCTAGCACCAGAATAAGAGCATAAACCATAGCACATGTCTTCTTTCTCTTTCGTGCACCAAAGATGAGATATCTCACGTGATGATTGAGATAAGATAATACAAAAATTAGCAATAGGACCTCTTATTTATATTAATCCAGGGCCTTTTTTTATTTTTAATTAGGTCTACATACATGTTCGCATAATATCACTTTTGGGTTTGGGCCGACCCACTCATCATGCATTATGAACCCACTTGGTACATTTCTTAAGGGTTTTCTTCCATGTTCAATGGTCATGTACTGGCTTCTAGAACATCTTCAATCTTCCAAAAAGGTTGTAATGCAGGAATACTTCCTGCTGCTAAAATACACCAACATGGATGTCCTTGTACAATAAATCAATGTTTCTGATCCAGTTGGTAACCGATGCCACACCACTGCAATGTTGTTTCTTTGATCTCATTTCTAGTATCCTGGTATACAAAAGGATAGCAATTTCAAATGAACCATAAACTTGCGACACTGCCAATCTACAAAAGAACAAATAGAAAGGTTAGAAGGTAAGAATACTAGATTT
Source organism: Larix kaempferi (assembly GCA_027924585.1). Lineage (NCBI taxonomy): Eukaryota > Viridiplantae > Streptophyta > Pinopsida > Pinales > Pinaceae > Larix > Larix kaempferi. The sequence goes on from BSBM01001346.1 coordinate 13,956,247, forward strand.
AACTAAATAAGACCAATAAAACATTGAAGAAAAAGTTCCAATTACCAATAAAATGCCAATATTGACAATTACTGCATTCCAACAGTCTTAAGTTTCCATGCCACGGGAAAATATATATCTAGAGATGGATTCTTCAGTTTTCGTGCTTATAAATGCTTTGAATGCAGATTGATGAGCATCCATCTCATACATTGAACATCTTGTTCATACATGGCAAAGTTATAGTTAACAAAACTGTCCAATATTTGCCAGAAAATATAGATAAAAAGCAAACATAAAGTGCAGGAATGAAAAGTTAAAATTTATCACCTAAGGACCAGATATCTGATTTGAAACCACAAGGGATATCTGCTAGAAGTTCTGGACACATGTAGTTTGGAGTGACCACAACCTGCACACATCATCCAATCTCAATATGTCTCAGAGGAACACCTCACTTGGACTCTTCCACGCCTCCAGAGTCTAAACCCAAGAAATAGTGCATCAATCCAATGTCCTCCACCTCAAACTCTTATGCCAATTCTAGCTCACACCCTACTATGAGCTGCTTAGATTAGGTCATCTACAAACAGGACCAAAAGAAGCATATTAGAACTATCAAATAAATATAGGCACAAGAAAAAAATTATAGCTGAATTAATAGAGAATGGTTGAATATACTAATTTAGGTATAAGAAAAGAAATAATCCAGCTCGAATTCCAATATATAACTAAGGTTCAATCTCAACAAATTACCAAGAGAAATCAAAAGACCTCTAATACCAACTATAGGTTATCCTAGATTTATCATTCTACAGTTTTTTCCCATGTTCTGGCTAGTTAATATTTATTCAGATCAGCTTGCTAGCTTTAGACTTCTGAATTAAAGAATAACACCTGAAGTCTCTTGGGAGCAAACTAATTATTAGCATAGGATTTATATATGCCTATGCACATTACAAGTCTTTTCCAAAATCAGTACATGAAAGTACTACTCTGGCAAAGTTGCCAATTACTCTCACAACCCGTTCTAACTGGCGTGGAGCACTACCCCGAGACCTTCTAATAAGTTTCTGTCACAACAATCGCTTATATGATCCAACATTCTCTCTATCAAAGGCAGAATCCATGGCAAAACTTCAGAATACAAATCAGACACAGCCAGGTCAAAGTGGGTATTTAAAATTTTATATACTCCACAAATCATAGTGACAAGTAAAATTATAAAAATGTTAGTTCTTGTACTACACAAATGATAGTGACAAGCAAAATTATAAATATTGCATCTAATATATGGATCATATACCTTATTCCTCACACCATCCCGGACATGGTCTAAAATAGCTGGTACAGCAGTCACCAATGTAGGACCCAACATAGAATCATCACCTTTGGTTCCTTTTTTGAATCTTGCTTGATGTATCAGTTAGTGTCAAAGTTGAACCATAACCAATATCACTTCCTGCAGCAACCATTACAGCCTGCAACACACCAATGAACTTGGTTACTTACTCAGCTTAACATGACTTCATATTTTAGCTAAACAACTGAAGTCTGCAAATCTACATGCATCATATTTATTCAATCGGGAGAACAGTCAGGTTATTGCACCTCAGCTTCCAGTTCAAGAATATGAGCTGATGGAAAGTACGCTAGATAAGTGTCATTGTTACTAAGGCCTGGAACAATTTTCATCACAACAGCAACTGTAGCTACAACATTCCCATGTGTCATCATAACTCCCTGGAAGGAAAAAATAAGATTAAACATTAGATTTTTCAAGGAGAGAAGCCAAATAAACAATTACAACCCCAAAAAATTAAAGTACAACAGTATGAAATTTCAAATGTGTTACCAATATATAATAAAGATAAAAATATGTTGTATAAAGTTTAAATGGTTAAACCCCTTCTACATTGATCTAACTGGGAACTTTGAGCATAATCATCAACATGAAACAAGCTAACCACAATGTTACAAGCATCCAAATTCAACAATCAGTCTCTACTGCAACTTGCAATTGATTTGCATGAAGCGCACCACCCACATCTTTCCTTTGGTGGTTCCATTGAGTGTTGTTTTTGACTTAAAAATCTAGAACTGCTTTTTGACTAAATGTTGTTTTGTAGGAGGCGAATTTGGCGAATTTCTGAAAAAAAAAGACCTCAAAGAACCAACCGTATCTCCTAAACCGTGATAGCTGTCAAAAAATAGAGAGAGGTTTTTTTAGAAAAGTCCGTGCTTGACAAAAACCTCCTATGGTTTTCAAAAATACCTTTCCATCTCTTTGAAAACTGTGCCCAAATTGTGTGACTAAAACAGGAAATCATTTACTGTTTAAATCTGAAAAAATGATCTGTAAAGATTCATTCGAATCTGCTAAACCATCAGACCTGTTGCAAAACTGAGGGAGGTTTTTGTTGCTGGGCTTGTTATTGACAAAATCCTCTTCCAGTTTTTGAAAATTCATCTCCAAATGTTCGGAAATGGTGTTTGAAATAAGTGACTAAAACAGAGTGCCAGATAACATTGGGTGAATTTGATCCTTTACTTGCATGATGTTCTAGCTATGCTTCAAGATCCTTTACTTGCATGATGTTCTAGCTATGCTTCAAGATCCTTTACTTGTGTGACCAGTAAGAATAAGCAAATTCTTTACTTTAGTGCACTGAACTAAACAATTATCAAGCCATAGCACTTACAGGTTTAGTTAAATAAAGAATGAAAATAAGCATTACCTTCTCTTGAAGATTTCAACACATATGTTCTTTCCATTTGAGTTTTGCCCCATATTGCATGCTCTCCTTCTTCCATTGTTGTTGTTGATTTTTGATCTTGGTTTCAAGTGAAAAAGACTAGATTGTACATAAATTTGCAATAACAGTTCACTGGTTTATCTTTACAAGCTTAAAACAAAAGTGAAAAATACTAGATGGTAACAGTTCACTGGTTTATCTTCATAATAATCACACTAGCATCTTGTACACAAATTTGCAATACTTATATTAAAACCTATTCACTGACCATTAATGAATCCCATAAGTTACAAGATCACATAACTGAACACAAGTCTGGCATGAGAGCAACTATGTGAAAACCAGAAGAAAACCACATTAATTTTGCCGGTTCACAACTAGCACTTCTAAAAAGAAATCAAGGCAGATTGCTTTGAAATGGTTATATGCTTAAGAAGAGTTTTTTACAACCTCAACATGAGTGATTACAGGCCTCTAATATGAAGACCCGCAGAAGATAAAGTTCCAAGTGCAAAGATACAAAATCATGTGCAATGTAAACTCTGTAAGCACTCAGTATGTTGTACTGCCTAAAATACCTTTAACACCTCTGTCACAAACAGACTGAAGACTAGACAAAAAGCAACAATTTGATTGTCTTGCACAACAACTGTTAGGAATCAGTAGCTTGTACAATCAAGTACAATAAAAATACAATAAATGACATCTTCCGAAGTTGCACAAAATCAAACAACCACAAACATGGCAATCTGTGTGGCAGAACCCATATCCACAGCCAATGAAATATCCTGCAAGAGATAGTGATATGTTAAACTCCAATTTTCATGATATTATAAACACCATGTAATTGATAATTCATTTACAAAACAACAATATTTAGATACAACACTTAAAACAACGCAATGCATATCAAACATAACACAGTGGAATATGTACTTGCCATATATAATTTAAAGTAATTCTTGGCCTGTATCTTCTTCCAAAACCCATTTTTTACCCTTCCTTATTCTTTTTGAACGCCATTCTGTACAAGCATCTCTACCTTTAGATTGTTCCCATGTTTCACACTTTTGTCTTATATGCGTATCCCTTACCCATTCTTCAATAGAGTCTTCACTAGAACTATCTACTTTTTGAGTAAACTTTGATACTATCCGTCTATAGAACCACTCAAACATTTGAACAAGTGGATTTGAAGGTTTGGATCCACCTCCATGTTGAGTATTTTTATGATATGCTACTCGTGCTTGCTTATGAGATTTTTCCATTCCTTGGGTATTCCAAATTCCTAAGCTACCATACTCGTTGGCAAACCATGGTGCATGAGCATAGAGTATGTGCTGCAAGAATAAAAATGATCAATTAAATTTTTTAATTAAGAATGACATAATAAAAAGTTTTGAATATGATGCATGGTGAAGGAAGAAATGATGCCTACCATGTAATGTGTGATCTCATTTTCTCCCCATGCCCCAATCATTTCATTTGTAAAATGTGTAACTGCTGTAGTGAAAGCCATAGCATCCCCTTTCTCAAATTTATCCTTGTCCATTAGTGAGAACAAAGTAGAAAGAGCCATCCAAACTTTTCTTTTTCTTAAAGCAGATCTACCATTATCAGTTCGATCATTCTCTGCATCAATAAGGTCCTTATAAATTTCCCACTGACCTTTTTCTGATGGTATGACATCTGCAATAAAATGGCGTTCTTTAACCCCACCCATGGATGGTTTAGAAGGAACATTACCTCGAGCCCCTGACAATTTTGTATCTTTGCAAATTTTCACATTACCTCCATGCAAACCCGCATTAGAAAGAACCTTCTCAATTGCTTCAATTGAATTTTGAGCAGTTTCATGTGGCAGCTTATTCCAAACAAATAAAATAGAAAGGTACACTAGTTTATCAACAATTCTTACAAATGCATGCAACATACATATATGTACTCTTGTAAGTGGTATAGGCAATATGGGATCCATATTTTTATCTATCTCATCTCTATTTGGAGGGAGGTCTTGTCTACAACTCGTAATCCCATTTGACCACCCACCACTTGGCAATTTTTCTTTCTTCCTTGTGTGCATACAATAAATGCAACTATGTTTTGCATTAGCACCATGGCCAACATTGTACATGCATTTTAGAGTTTTTAAATCAGCTGCTAGATGCCATTCAACTTCATATGATCCATAACCGTCAACATCTAGTTTTTCTCCCATTCTATGTGAGGCAATTATTGTGGGTATTGAAGTTTGATAAAAAACCCATTTAATGTTTCATGAGATTCCTTAGAAATGCGAAACAATCCCAACCACCATATGTGATTCTCAGATTGGACAGAGAAATATTTTTTATCAGTTACTTCAATATTAGGATCCATGGACCTATTCATTAATGTAATGGAAACTCTTTCATATTTTTCACTATTAATGAGTTCCATCTCATCCAATTTGATGACAAAAACCAATTTTCCATGTGCTTCTTCTACGGAAATATCATAAAATTTTACCATAGCTTGCAACATCTTCTCTAGATCTAACCATATGTTGTTTTTTGAATTTAATATAAGAATTTCAGTTTGAGTATTTTTCTTCGCACCCTTTTTTTTTATCTCCTTCTTTGCTTCTATATGATACATGTCACCCACTAGGTCAACAATATTCTTGTTGCTTCTTGCACGAGCATTTTCTATATGAAAAGGACGAGGAATGACAACTTTAGTAATTCCTACCTGCACCATTCCTTCTCGTAATCATTTAAAGAGTGTTTGATAACCTCGTCTACTAATCCCAGTATCATCGCAAACACTTTGAACTTTCTCTACATTCATGGACTCCGCTATTTGATTTATCACTTGATAAACAAGAGTTTTTCTAAGGGAACTAAAACGAGGTTGTCCAATCATAGATATTATCTCATCTTTCTTGAACATGGACTTCAATATACAAGACAAGTTTGCCCCCTCTTCGATTTCTTTTGTCTTGTTTGTCCTCATAAGCGACTTTATAGCATATACTCTCCTTTTCATTGCACCCCCAGTGGATACCAAAGAAGAAATGCTAGTAATTTTCTTAATTCTATTTCTTCCTCCAAGTGGTGTTTGCTTGATTGCTTTCAAACTCCTTGTTAAAGCAAAAACCTCAAGTTTTAAACTGTTAACATTTTTGCCCAGACTTTTATTTTCTTCAAGGATGCTCATAATATTTTGATTTTGCAGGAAGATGGTTTGTTGTAAACTTGTAATCTCATCCTTTGCAACCAAATTAATGTTTTGAATTTGATTAATGCTTTCAACCAACTTGTAGTTTCTGTACTCCAAATCATAGATTGTTTTGATTAGACTATCCACTTTCTCCTCAAGATGTTTATAAGTTCCGCTTAAATTTTCACAATATCCTAGCAATCCTTTCTTTCCATTGCACAAGAACTTCACTAGTCTTGTTACACTTTTAAAGTATGGGCAAGAGTTTGTGGTAGGATCTATTGGGAATAACTCTCCCTTTGCCCACATGTCAACATTTTTTGCTCCCTCTATTCTTTTTTGGTTCTCATCCACACCCCTTATTTTATGGCTATTTCTCTTGTGTAATGGTGCCATATTTTTATCCACCTCAATGTAAATAGTGTATTTCTCTCTTTTATCTGAAGTCACTTTTAAATTGTCCATTTGCCCCAAAACTGGACCTGCAATTAAAAACATAGTAAAAAATTAAACTTATCATAGGATAAATATATGAAAAAAAACAATTTGAAGAAACTAACAGAATATTAAACTTGGGGCCATTTTTTACTTCAGGCTCCAAATAGAGCACAGGACTAGACGGGAATTTGGGAGAGATCCAGTGCTACAGTGATTGATTAGACCTCAAATCAGATGTCAGAGTTGCTACTTATTAGTTGCCCACTTGAGTCCAACTTATCATGCAGGGAATGTTACAATAGCAATGCAAACTGTTTTGTCTCTAATTTTAGATGAGGAGAATGATATATCCCAGCAGTTGCTATCTAACTTGTTGACCATTTGGAGGAGGGAGAAGTTTTTTTATCCCATAGCTCATGAGTTATCAAAAGGGTTGGTTGAGCAGAAAATTGAAAAGATCAAATACCAGTTGACTGAAGTGGAATTGATTTCTTTGGGTTTACAGGTTACGGGACCTCCTAAAATGAGAAGAGAGCAGTGTTGTTTCACGTGCCATTATACTTGGACACCTAGTCACATTTGTGGGTCATACAAAGAAGATGATTTAATGACTCCTACCACATGTTCATCGCAGCCAAGTGATGATGTGAACAAAGAGGAAATTGAGACAATAGAGTTTGAAGGAAATGCCTTATCTATATGTATGAAAAAGCTTCGAGATGAATCTATACATCCTAACCAAGTTTAATGGATAGATTACCTAGATCTATCATAGCACTTCAAGATTACATCCTAACTATTATTATTTGCAAGGATCTAACGTCTTCTATTGCTCCAATCATTGAGGGTGCATTCCTTCCTTATTTGTGGGCAGTGATTTAGTCCATCAAACAAGGGCATATTCCTCAAATATCATGGCAGCTGCGTATTAAAGGAAGAGAGGTTGTACAAGGGCGTTTCACTACTGGCTCAAGGTAGCCTTTCTCCACTCTTATGAGGGAAATGACTAGATTCTTCACTGCTGTGTATTACTGGCTGATATGTGCAATATTGCAAGCCATTGTCATTGCTGAAGACATTCCATTAACTCGCATGACAGTGCTCCTCTATTATGGGCAGCAACAAATACTTAATCAAGTTAACCATTGGAAGGGGGTGTGCACTCTACAGAAGACGTGAATCTCTGTGGGAATCGTGGTCCCTTTTTGGGCAGCTACAGGACAGTTAACAAGGCATCTAGCGTACAGTGCTTGGAAGAGACCACTATCTCATGCATGGGCACGGTTGGAAGGTTAAGAAAATTGAGTATCAATATCTAGGTCTTAATTCCTCAAGAAGAGTAATAATTTGCTTGTGAAGACTTGTGTTCCACCCAATTGGAGTGCATATCAGATTGGCACCTACAGCCAACTCATAATGAGCTCACAAGACATAGTGTATATACTACTCAACTAAATCCACAACACTGTGGGGTCAAGACAAACATATGTTCTCAATAAATAAACCTCAAGACCACCCACTCACAACAAATATCATGCCACTGAACCTGAACTGAAAAAGAAAATGCCTATGACATTAAACATAGAGATCAAACTTGAAAATGCCAAGGCCATTTGAAAACAACAAATATGAAATATCAAAATGATAATCAACATTCCAGAATTCAAGCATAAGTCAGTCGAAAAAAATGTGTGGATTTGAAGATCAACAGCCAAAATTAAAAACACAAGCTTGCTAAAGCAAAGATATTAACTTATTTGAAAGGTTTCACAGATGGAACAATGATAGTGGGAAATTTCAAGGGCACAAAATTTCAAGAAGCAAAACCTCTAATAAGGAAAAATATTTTGAAAATAGGCCAGGCAATCATAGATAGTGAGCTCGAGAAAAAGATAATCTCTAGTTCAAGTGATGAATGCATTGTGGCCCTTACTAATCAATGGTATATAATGTATGGTGAATCTGAGTGGAAAGAAAAAACATAGGAGTGTTTTAACCAAGATGGAGCTTTACTATGATGAGACTATGCATGGATCTGAACATACATTAAGTTACTTTAATTAATGGACCCTAGGATAAACAATTTCTTATTGAGTCATTGTCAAACTCCACATTATAGATGACCTATTACACTATTGCTTACCTTTTGCAAGATTGGGACATGTATGGCAGACATGCTATTCTAATCAAGCTACAACAAATGGTAGCCAAGATTTGGAATTATACATTCCTTGGGGGACCTTTTCCACAATCAGAAATTCCCTCAGACCTCCTAAAACATATAAAGAAAGAATTTGAATACTGGTATCTTTTTTATTTGTGAGTGTCTGGCAAAAATTTAATGCAGATCCATCTCACGTTTTGCATTTACAACCACATAGCCATATTCCCCAAGGAAAATGGCCATGTTCATTTAGATGCAATGGAAATTCTATGCTTAATTTGGAAAATGGCCCCTTCAACTCGACCTTTATAGCTCTTATTCCCAAAACGGATAAGCCTAACAGCTTTGATGAATTCAGACCTATCTCTCTCTGCAATTGTATCTATAAGATCATCTCTAAGGTTATGGCGAGGAGACTCAAGATTATTTTGTCTAAGCATATTTCTTGTGAGCAATTTGGCTTCTTGGAGGGTCGCCAAATTCATGAGGCCATCGGAGTTGCCCAGGAAGGATTACACACTCTGAAAGTGCAGAAGCAGAAGGGTGCTGTGATTAAGATTGATCTCTCTAAAGCATTTGATAGGGTTAGTTGGCTCTATATTCGGATGCTTCTAACTCACCTGGGTTTCTGCTACGAATTTATAAGATGGATTATGGCCTGCATCACTACGGTGAGCTTTGCTGTACTGATCAATGGTTCTGCTAGTCCATTCTTCCAAGCTGGAAGGGGTCTACGACAGGGATGCCCCCTCTCTCCGCTGTTGTTTCTCCTTGTTGCTGAAGGCCTTAGTCATTTTATTCTGAAAGCAAAAGCTGATGGTTCCTTTCATGGCATATCCATTTCCCAGGTATTGTTTATTACACATCTCCTTTTTGTTGATGACATTCTGATATTTTGTGATGGCACGAGACATGATATTGATAAGGTGGTTGAAGGTCTCACATTAGTGCAAGCAGCAGCGGGTATGTTAGTGAATATTAGCAAATCTACTATCACATGCTCGCATTTAACCGAGCAGGAGATTCTTAGAATGACTATCAGTCTACCTTACAGGATTTTGGATATCGACGATGGTTTAAAGTACCTTGGCTTTCACTTGAAACCAAATGCTTATATGAAGGCTGATTGGCACTGGTTATTAGCTAAATTAGAACAGCGCCTTCATGGATGGAGTCATAAATGGCTCTCTCGGGCAGGGGGGCTGGTTCTGGTTAAATCCGTTTTGGAAGCAATTCCGGTGTATTGGATGTCTCTAGCTTGGATTCCCAAAGGAATCTTGGAGCAGATCCGCAGGTTGTGTTTTTCCTTTCTTTGGAAGGGTAAGGGTGACAATCGAGCTTTGGTATGGGTCAGATGGGAAAAAATTGCGGTCCCAAAAGAACTGGAAGGATGGGGGTTAAAGAATATTTTTCTGTTTGCAAAAGCATTGGGGGCCAAGGTGTCGTGGCGACTTATCCATACACATAGTCTCTGGACTAGTGTGGTATATAATAAATATATTGCTCCCCTAACTATAATCGAATGGATTAGGCTGGGCAATAAGTCGAGGGAAAATTGCTCTGTGGTCTGGAAAGCGGTGGTGTAGCATTTTCATTTGGTTGGCTCTGGATTAGTGTGGAGGATTGGAAATGGGCGTCTTATTCGTATTGGACTGGACCCTTGGGTTGGCTGTAGGGGAGGTCATGTTCTTCCTGTGGACTTGAGGACTTTTTTGACAGCTAGAGGTTGTCATTTTCTGGCTGATTTAGAGGACCTGGGATCAACTAATATTTGGCATCAGGGGTGGATCTCTGCACAGCGTCTTGAGATTCTTGAAGAATTACTAGAAGCTTGGGAGGATTATCTCCGGATATTAAGACATTCGAATATACGACTGACCAATAGGATTGATGAACTTATCTGGGATCACCACCCATCTGGAATTTACTCCCCAAAGAATGGATATATTCAGCTGAATGTGGAAGTACATAACAGGGAATTGGTGTGGTGGTGGAAATATCTGTGGAAGTTAAAGTGTCCGGGTAAAGCAAAATTGCTCTTCTGGGCTATTCTGGAAAATAAGGCTCCAACCTGGGACATTCTGCAAAAACGTTTCATCCAGGGTCCGGGGTTCTGTCCACTTTGCAGAGAGGAGGAAGAGACCATTTCTCATCTATTTGTTCATTGTCGGTTTACTCAGAAAGTTTGGGCTGATATTTGCAAATATCTGGATATCAATGTGAGGTGGCGGGGGGAGAGTGCCTATGAAGCATTCCAATTGTGGTGGTCATTACAAAAGACCACCTCCATCCGGGCTCTCCCTTGTATATTTTCCTAGGGCATTTGGATTACCAGAAATAAGATCATTTTTCAGGATTGCAGGGTTCCGATGGAGACTGTAGTGGCTCAAGCAGTGGTAGTTATACTACACTTCAAGGCAACTGTCAAAGCCATTAGTACTCGACCTGTGCGCGTGGAAGTGATAGATAAATCCATGCCGTGGGCTTACTTTGATGGAGCTTCACTCGACCATCAAATGGTGTGTGGAGGGGGAGGAGTACTATTCAAAACTGAGACCCATTACTATCATATTGTGGCAGGTTTGGGGCGGGGATCAAGTAACTATGCTGAACTAATGTCTCTTAGGCTGCTGATGTTATTTGCTCTTGAACAAGGATGCCTTACTCTTCAGATCTTTGGCGACTCCATGTTCGTTATCGATTGGGAAAAGGAGATGACACAGTGTCATGTGATGGTACTATTACCAATCCTGGAGGAGGTGATCCGTTTAAAGCTGTCATTTGATCATATAACGTTTACACATGTCTACAGAGAGAGGAATGGGTTGGCCGATCAGCTTTCGAAGGAAGCAACGCAGCAACAATTAGCACTTGGTACATGGCGGATTACCATTCACTCACCGGGGGGCACTTACAGCTATTATCACAGACCATTTCATGAAGCTTTTGAGGCACAGAATTGAGCATTAGCTCAGATTTCAAATGACCGATGATGGACACAAATCCTGTAACAGTGTGTTTATTTGTATTCGGATATGGCGGGCTGTATAGACAGCAGTTTTTAATCTCTGATACATACAGCTATTATCACAGACCATTACATGAAGCTTTGGAGGCACGGAATTGAGCATTAGCTCAGATTTCCATCAATCGGTAATGGACATTCTGTTACAGTATGTTTATTTGTATTCGGATATAGGCGGGTTGTATGGACAGCAGGTTTTATTCTCTGATATTGTCTTTGTGAATATGTAATCGGATATATGCGGGCTGAATGGACAGCCGTATCCATGGTATTTGTTTTTGTATGGGGCATTATTCTTGATGTTAATATGGGACGGAAAATATGTGACAATATAGGGATCTCAGTGATTCTATTACATGTGCAGAATGTAATTTTGTTCATTTTTTTTGAAATAAAATTACGACTTTTTCCATGGAAAAAAAAAACACATTCACAACCACCATTCCAAACCTATAAGGCCAAAAATGAAACTCCCATTTTGTTTCCTCTTAATGAGGGAACACTGCAACATCTTTTAATTGTTTTGTTCCCCATAGCACATATTTGGAAGAATAGCTAGAATTAGTATGGCTATATGGAAAGTATACAACTTTATGAGCACATAGTCTAAATTAAATAAATGAATAAGACCATGCCATCACTTGGAAAGTGAGTGGACTTCAGCTTGAACACAACAACATTTAAATTGCCTCTAGTTGGTCCACAGATTCAAATTTGTTTTATGTGTTTTCTTTTACGAAGAAAAAGTGTATTTCTTGTTTTTACTTCATTAACAGGTTCTGGTTACTTATGTTGAGATACATTTACAAATTAGAGCATTTTGCTAGTTTGGAAAACTTTTTTTTTTCCTTAGCTTACTAGATGTTAAAAATCATGGTAAATGAGTTTGACCTTTCCAAACACCACACTTCCAGTAGAAGACTTAATTTCTTTTTCAAAAACTATTTTGCACCTACGTATCTATGCTGCAAAGTTCCTAACTAGACTAAATAAGTACCTACGTAGAAGAAGAAAAAAACTAAATAAGTCTAACTCAAGGCTAACTTTAGGAATACAATGCCGAAAACAAGGGAACAACAGTTAAAGGAAGCATATCTCCCTTAAGGAAACAACAGTTAAGGGAACAAGTGGAGGAAAAGGTTATGAAAATGTCCCTTCATGACAAATTTATGTTTTACAGTGTTTCTCTTTGTAAGTTTGTTCTGGTAGTGTTCAGGAAGGTTTTTATAAAGTTGACTGCTTTGACTACAAATACCTGATAGATTCTTTCACAATGACAAGCAGGTCAAACATCCTGTGTTGCTATGCAAGTCTGAATTTTCAAGGTTATGGTATAAGCCAGACACAATGTTCTTTACTCCAAAGGCTTACATCAAGCTGGATTTCAACTGTCCCGAATCAAATTGTTCACCAGAAGCAGAAGTTCTAACTCATATTTTTACAAAGTTATTGCCCGATTACTTAAATGAATTTGGTAAGTACTACTCTGCCCCAGATATTGAGAAAATGATCTCACTCGACTTTTTTTAGGTGATAGTTGTGAGATAGGGTTCCAAGTTTAACTCAAATAGTTCGTAGTTTTGAGAGAAAATTCTAACTCTGAACTCAATATGTCAGTTTTGAGAGAAACATACCTCGGCCACGGATAGCAAAGACTTTTACACTTTCTTGAGCTCCTGCTTGAAAATTCTCTTCCTCCTTCTCTGTTGCTCATACAGCATGCTCTCTCTATGCAATTTTTTGAGAGTTTTAGGCTTCGTAATAATTGTACTGAGAGTAAGCACATCCTACCAATGTAGCCCATTTTTGACATAAACGAACCCATCTTCATTTCACTTCTCGCCTACTCTGGATTTCCCTTCCCGCCCATCGCTTTAACAAGAAGATCAAATGGTCACTTCGATCCAGTTAGCTTCATAAGACATTGCCATAAAAATGATTTCCCTTCCCGCCCATCGCTTTAAGAAGAAGATCAAATGGTCACTCGATCTAGTTAGCTTCATAAGACATTGCCAGAAAAAGGACAGGAGAAGGTTTGGAAAAGGGGTTGCTTTTGGAGGCAGTCTGATGAGAAGTGAACTACAAAATGGAGGATTCAGATACCCGACCGTATGGAAGCGACCAACATTAAATTCGTAATCAGAAATACTAGCTACAGCATTAAATTCGTGGACAGGAGATCCAGTATGCAATTAACTCGCCGATGAGCGCCAAATTCGGCCAAACCCTGCCATGAGCAACGAATTCGTCCCCCTCCAGCTTTCCCCTTGGCTATTGCTTCTCCGTCAAAGATTTTTAACTGTTATCCGACAGTAAGGGTTCACCAGCCCAAGAAACTTCTCTGGCTAGGATATTTGACTGAGACGGAAAGGATTCACCAGCCAAGCAAGGATATTTGACTGTTATTTGACGGAGAGGAATATTCAATTTAGCCACCAAAAATCGCCACGTAAAGGTCGTTAGGGTTTGAGATAATTTTTAATCCAATTCCACTGGAAAGGTAAGCCGGGAGCGGCTAGGCTAAGGTGTGGTAACTGCTGTTTGTTTGAGGTTGCAAGGAATATGTGAATTTTCAAAGGTTTTGAGGTTTAGCTTTAATTTCAACACTTATATGTTCATGTATACAAAAGTTTTTAAAAACAAATTTTAAGTTAATGAGTATTGAATATAAATTTCATATGTGCTATGAAATCGAGTTGGATGGATTTTTTACAGTTGGTTGCAGCACCTGCTCCTTGTAGCATGAAAACACTGTGGGGTTTGGGGTCCAGTCAGTTCTTCGGACTGACTCTAGTATCAACCAAGCATTAATACAAAAAGTGGGAAGTGGATTTTCTCCTGCAGTGTTTTTTTGGGGGACGGTGGCGGAGTAAACAAAGGTATGTATTTGGCTAATCTGGCTGGCGGTGTTCACGGGTCCGTTATTGTATGTTGGGGTTTGTTTTCTGGTTGATGGGGTTTTGGGCTGTCGGTCATCCGGTCCCCTTCTTTTTTGTACTAGGTGATGTTTGGAATTGTTCGGGGCTATTGAGCCGGGTTTGTGAATATACACCTGCGCTTCTTTCGATCATGTCTAGGACTTTGGTGCCTACACCTAGCTGGCTACCGTACTGCGGTTGTGACGGGATTCCGAGGTTTTTTGGGTCTGGTGTAAGGCGCACTTATGGATCTTTCACCACCTTCACGTATACCGAGTGATCAATTGGCATCGGGGGTTGAAAAGGTGGCAGAGGTTTTATCGGCGGTTTTGGAGGTAGAGCACCCTGAGGGTTATTCTTTTAGTGACACTCCAGGGGATGGAGGAGCAGGTTTTTATCCCGGACATGCATCGATAGGTGGTAGATGGGCTCGAAGACGAGGGAGCTTTAAGACCATAAAGGAATGGGAGGGATAGCACCAATTTGTCATTCCTGAGAACACAAACTTGGAGCGTGTGGAAATGCTCTATGCGAGGGCTATTGTGGGAAGGTTGGAGTTTACGTCCGGCTCAAAGGAAGAGATACTGGACTGGGTGCAAAAACAATGGACGCCCCTTTTAGGGCTTACGCCTCGGGTAAATATTCTACCTAATCGTTGGATTTTGTTCATTCTACCAGAGAATGGACAAACGAGCATTATATTGGACCGAAAGTGGGCCTTCAAAGATGGGTCTATATTTATTAAGCTCTGGCATCTTGCCTTTGATCCACTCAGGGAGCAACAGACTATTCAGCATCTTTGGATGATGCTCCCGAGGCTCCCAATTGATTTATGGACGGAGAATGTACTCATGGGGTTGGCAAACCATTTTGGTTCCTTTGTTCGCTCGGATAAGCAGTCCCTTCATGGGGTCGATATATTGGTGGCTTGGGTCATGGTGTGAATGGACCTGGGTAGGGGCCTCCCGAGGGAAGTCGAGATATGCTAGGGAAACATCAAATTCGTGCAGAAGTTGGACTATCACCGTTTGCCTTTTAGATGTTTTCATTGCAGGAAGACGGGGCATGTTTCAGCGAGATGTCCTGGGAAATAAACTGGGGATCCGGGCTCGAGGTCTCTGATTTGGTCACCTGCGAACGGGGATAGACTATCGAAGGACATTCAGACTCGGGTTGCTGGCACTGTTAATCCTACTATTTCCCCGGGTAAGTTGAAGTCCTCCCTCACACCATATAAAGATTTGAATGTGGCGGAATTAGATTTTATTATTAATGAGGAACAATCTCTTGACCGTCGTATTTCTGAGGGTAGGGTCAAGCTCAGACTGGATTATGGGACTGATTATGTGGTGACTCCTTGTGTGAACGGTTGTGTACATGGGGTTGAGAGGGAGGCTTGTGAACTTTGCAGACACGTTCCCCATCCTGATTCCACGGTTTCGAGACTCGGTGGGGCTACTATGGACTCTCTCTCTGGTTCTGTCTCTGTTTCGGACCCCACTTCTTCTACTGGACCTACTTCCCTGATTGGGGATGTGTGTGTACCCATCCCAGATCTGGTGCCGGAAAAGGCCGTTTGTGAGAGGGTTTCCATTATGCCTTCCCTTGCACAATTGTCTAGTAACTCTAGGAGCCCTTATATGGATGGTGAGTCCATCCCTTCTCTTGGTATTGCGGATTCGAGTGGGGGGATTTCGAATGAACCGACTCCCTTGACCCCATTAAACGTTATGGACCACACTGGGAATTAGTTTTTTGACTTTTTCTGTTATGGACCACACTGTGGCTGTAGGTGGATTTTTATTATGGTTTTGAGGCTGTTAGCAGTTGTGTTGTATTTTCGCACTATATTTGAACTTGATGAATAGAAATAGAATGACTTTTTTCCACTGAAAAAAAAAAAGAAAGATCACATTAACGTTATTATTGATTAGAATTGGTATAGTTTGGATCAATGTTTTTTAAAAATAATTTTAATTTAATAAAGATCAATTTATGATATTTAATCAATTTAATAAAAATTAATTTAAGTTAAATTTATTTTTACAATGAATTACATAAAATAAATAAATATTCATATATATATATATATATATATATATATATATATATAAATTGATTATAAAATAAATAAATATTCATTATGCATCAATCCTCTTTTAAACAAAGAAGGATACTTGATAACTCAAATTGTGTTTGGAATACAAGGTGTTGAGCAAGAAAAAAAATCAAGAATAAGATTTCCTAGTGAACGTCTTGGTATATTTGCAAGAGAGGATCAAGGCAGGGTTGGAGTTTGACCTCACTGCCTTGAACATCACGAAACATGAAAGGGAGAGCAGACTAGGAAGTTCTAGGTGAAGGACTGATTGCTTTACTTTGGTGGTCGAATTTATATGCCTAAGTGTACTAACCTATGAAGGAAGTTGTTTAATTAGTGCCATGACTCTCTAGGTGGGAGTTGTTTAATTAGTGCCTAAGACTAGGAAGTTCTAGGTGAAGGACTGATTGCTTTACTTTGGTGGTCGAATTTATATGCCTAAGTGTACTAACCTATGAAGGGAGTTGTTTAATTAGTGCCATGACTCTCTTTGTGCTGAGAACCTAGGTATAGAAAGGAACCTTATACCCTCCTAGAATGATATTCCTTCTAATAGTGCATGAAGAAGGATTCCTAAGAGTTTGTGTAGAATTTCCTAGTTTTCCAATGTGACAAGATTGACACCAAGTTGCTAGCAAGTCCAATTGAGCCCTTGTACATGCCAGAGAGATTGTGGGAAAGTGTTCCAATGGAATTCATAACTCAGTTTCCAATGACACAAAGATACAATGGAATATTTGTTATAGTAGATAGATTTTCCAAGTATGTGACCTTTGTGCCCACAAAGGTTCCTTGCAAGGATTTTTTTTCAAGGCTGTTGTGAAGTTATGGGCATATCCACTTGGTGGATTTGATTATAAGAGTTCGGTAGATATAAAGGTGGAGGCAACCAAGAGCAAAGGGCATCAACATAATCCAAGTTCAAGGGTTTTAAGTTTTGCATTGAATGGTTGCTAATGTGACTAGAGTTGTTGAAGAATGGGATCTATAGGTGATGAACACATGGGAGGAAACAAAGGTTGTAGGTAGTCAAGGTGACCAAGGGGTGAGCGATTCTCATACTTGTTTTTTTACTGTAAACATATCTCATAAGTGTGCCAGATCCTCCTTTACATTGAGGTCATCGTCTTATGCCATATCTCTCCCCTTGTGAAAGTAATCACTTTCTTGTATGTAAATGTGTATAACAGGGAATGATTGTTTCGGTCTTGTATATCTTTTAGAGTCCTCATTTCCTGGGCTCTAATGGATGGTGGGACTAAACCTAGTGACCTCTTTGAGGTTTAAAAACCTGAAATATTACACGTCATTCATCTTGATGCCTGGTTTGTATCAAGTCAAAATTTCTGCACAGATTGTTATTTAATGGCTTTGACGAAATGGTGATCAGGCTTTAGTCCAATATGGTTTGTTACTGGGTAAGGGTTATTTGGTCTATCCCAAGTTTTGTTTTTTAGCTCTGGTTTTAACATCCCTGCAATACGTGGTAAAAATTTTACTGGGTCATGTTGGCAATATGGCAGATGGCTTTGTTGGCATTGATGTCAATATATGAGATGATAAACTAATGATTGTGGACAGACACATCCTAGTGATGTTCATTGATGGAAAAATAAAATGAGAGGCATGTCCTTGTTGACAGAACCATGGATAAGGCTGAAAGCTCTGTCAAAGCAAGTGGTGAAACTAGGAGACACTATCTAAAAGAGGGGTGCTTGCAATAATAATGCAAATACAAAAATTGATAGGTTTTCTCAAAGACTTTGCTATGAGGCTCAAGACATGCCACTTCTTCAAGAAGCTTTGAGTTTCTACAGGCTAGTGTTGGCATTGCTAATTAAACATTGTTGGTGGATTTAGAATGCCTCTGCCTGCTGAAATGTCAAGTGGAATTTGCGTCCATGCCAAAACACTTTGTGGATGATGCAATGGAGATTTTTTACCTCTCGGTTTCCAAGAGCTTTAGATGGTGTTGTGTTGGATGATTTCATGAATCTTATCATCATGTTTATGGAAATTCCAGTCTATGTCAAGAACTCTTATTTAAGGGCCAAGATGGTGGAGGTTTCAAATGCCTGGATGCAATTACCAACAATGGCTTCTCTTTTTTAGGGACATCGCTTTGCCCAAAGGCATCTTGTATTCAACCTGATGAAGCTTTATGAGGACATTGAATTTACTGGGTCACATACTCAAATCTATGATAAGTTCAAACATACGCCATTATATTGCACAATTGCTAGAGTACTTGTGGCAGGTGCCTAGTCTTCGGAATAGATGGATAAAGGTTCACCGATTTCAAAAGGATATGAAGACTGCCTTGATAATACGATTTGAAGAATGTGCGACTTGAGGCCTCAACTCGTGTGAAGATTGCTTGGAGATCATTGCGACTAGTGCATTAAACAGTGTGTGTAATGATGCGTTTCTTATTTATTGTGAAGAGCTGCATGTTTCATTCCTCTAAAAGAGCTATGTGTAATAATTAATACTGAAGTGGCTGTACATTGTGTTTGAGTTTGTGTATGGATCCATAATTTGCCACATTCAGAAGTGTGTGAAACTGTGACATGGTGGAAACCCTAGTATGCTTGCGACTTCAAAGAATGACCTCTCCTCTTCCTGAACGGTGACTACTTGTGGACGAACCAGAATTGAAGATTGTTGCCGCATGGATTTTGTTGTGCTTTGAACTTAAGAATTGATTTCGAAGAGTATGGTGAAGCGTGCTTGGGGTTGAAAGCTTTGGATCGCTCACAGGCAGAGGCAGAGACAATTCAAGCTGATGAAATCCACCAACAGATGTTAAATTTTCAGTATTAAATCACAATACTATAGGATCTTTGCTGAGAGAATAACATCTACAGTATATCAATGCATGACAATCATAATATGACAAGCATCACAAGCATCACAAGAATCAAAAGCATAGAGACAAGAGACACAGAGTTTCCGTGGGGAAAACCCTAAGGTGAAAAACCCCACAAACTTCCTCAGAGATAGAGAGAGCAATGGCTCAACCAAAATACAACCAAATAATACAGAGATAGTCTCCTAGCAGATGATCCTCCTCCTCCTCACTAGTGCGCCACTTTCCAGAGAGAGAGATAGATACTTTTCCGAGTGAGTAAAATAGAGATCTCCTATCTCTATTTATACTCACCTTTTTGCCCAATGACCTACTGGGGCCGACTTGTCTACTTGAGTACATCCACATTATATTATATATTAATTAGGGCCGACCCCATAAGGTGGTCTAATAACCCATCGGCAAGTACACACACTTGCGACACTTGTCAATCCACATGACGACACTTCCTTATAGAGGAATAACACATCTCTTATAAGGGTACAATAAATATACATATAATATACTGATGAAATACATTCTGAAGTTACATATACATCAACACTCCCTCTTAACAAGGAAGGTATTTCTCGACACAGATCTGCTAGACAAGTCTTCTTCTCTGGATCATCGTCATCGATGCATCGTCATCATCATCGTCACTGCTGCTGCTATCTCATCCAATCTCTGTCTCTACTCGTCATAGGAAGTTCTACAGAGCCAGTCCTTTTTCATACTGGATGTAGGCCCACCACCTGCAGGTCTTCGTCATCACTGGCCATACTGTGGAATCCTCAGGACTTTTACGTGCGTCACAAAACCTCGAAAGAGCATTTGCCAGATGTCCCAGGGCACAGATTACATGCCATAGGAAAAACCTCGAAAGACCATCTGCAAATCTCCCAGGGCACAAATTATATGTGACCTCACCACAAAACCTCGCAAGAGCATCCCAGGACTGATTACGAGCACACAGCTCAACCTATCGGATCTCCCAGGGCACAAATTACATGTGGTCATGGCAAAACCTCGCAAGAGCATCCCAGGACTGATTACGAGCACACAGCTCAACCTATCGGATCTCCCAGGGCACAAATTACATGCCATAGGACAAAACCTCGAAAGAGCATCTGCCAGATATCCCAGGGCACAAATTACATGCCATAGGCAAAACCTCGAAAGACTATCTGCAGATCTCCCAGGGCACAAATTATATGTCCTCCCAAGCAAAACCTCGAAAGAGCATTTGCCAGATGTCCCAGGGCACAAATTACATGCCATAGGCAAAACCTCGAAAGACCATCTGCAAATCTCCCAGGGCACAAATTACATGCTTATCTGCACAACCTGATCCACGGCCACAGAGTATCATCCTGATACTCACCATACATCATCCTGATGTATCCATGATCATCCTGATCATCATCACTGCAACGTCCTGTTGCATGTCATCTGGAGCAACATCCTGAAGCTCGTCATCTATGATCATCCTGATCATCACTGCAACATCCTGCTGCATGTCATCTGGAGCAACATCCTGAAGCTCGTCATCTATGATCATCCTGATCATCAATGCATCTACCTGATGCATACCAAGTATCTACCTGATACATATCATCATACATGATCCTCCTGATCATCAATGTATCCACCTGATACAAATACAAATACATGATACATATCACCATACATGATCCACCTGATCATACAATGTATCCACCTGATACATATACAGATACATGGTCCAAGCATCCAACATGATGCATAAACAATACATACACATGATCCAACTGATCATATCCAGCATCCAACATGATGCGTACATACATACATAAAATGATCCAACTGATCATATCCTGCATCCAACATGATGCGTACATACATACATAAAATGATCCAACTGATCATATCCTGCATCCAACATGATGCGTACATACATACATAAAATGATCCAACTGATCATATCCTGCATCCAACATGATGCGTACATACATACATAAAATGATCCAACTGATCATATCCAGCATCCAACATGATGCATACATACATACATAAAATGATCCAACTGATCATATCCAGCAGAAACTAGAACATCATCCTGATGCTCATCATCCAGCGCTTACATCCACAGCCATGTGAAGGATCCTCCTTCCAACATGATTGGAATGGCTTCATCAAATGTGTCCATCACTTCTTCCTCGAAGTGTCCTCGATCTGAAGAACGCCAAGCCTCTCTCTGAAGTACTCGAACTTCACCCTAGCTAGTGGCTTCGTCAACACATCTGCAATCTGCTCGTCCGTCGCAACATACAGGAGCTTCACAGCTCCTCTTTGCACCATATCCCTGATATAGTGATATTTGATCTCTATGTGTTTCAACCTGTCATGAAACACTGGGTTCTCGGACAGCTTCACACAACTCTGGTTATCACAGAAGATACCAATAGCTTCCAACGGGAGATCAAATAACTCAGACAGTAGCTTTCGTAGCCATACTGCCTCACAACTAGCTGAACAGGCTGCAACATACTCTGCCTCAGCTGTACTTAGTGCTACGCAGGACTGCTTCCTGCTAAACCAAGAGATCACACCTGATCCCATACTGAAGCAGCACCCAGATGTGCTCTTCCTGTCTGCAGCACTGCCAGCCCAATCTGAATCAACATAACCTTCCAGGTTAAACTTTTGATTCGCCTCATACCTGAGCCCATAATCCACTGTACCCTTCAGGTACCTCAGAACATGCTTTACAGCAACCAGGTGAACACTCCTCGGATCCGTCAGGAACTGGCTCAATGTGTTCACAGCAAAGCAAATATCTGGTCTCGTGTTCGTCAGGTACATCAAGGACCCAATCATCTGACGATACATAGAAACATCAACTGGCTCAGATGAAGCATCACAGAGAAGCTTCAGATTCGATGCCATAGGTGTGGCCATGGCCTTGCAATCCATCATCCCAAATCTCTTCAGGATATCTACTGTGTACTTCCCTTGACCAAGGAAGATCCCACCTGCATTCTGCCACACCTCCATACCTAGGAAATAGTGCATCTTTCCCAAATCTTTCATATCGAATTCAGCTGCAAGCTTCCTCTTGGTATCTGCAATCATTCTGTCATCTCCTGTCACAAATAGGTCATCCACATATAGTAGTAGAATCACAGGATTCCCTTCCTCAACCTTGTAGTAAAGATTGGAATCCGCTTTACTCTTGGTAAAGCCCAAACTAGATAGGAAACTGTCCATCCTACCATACCAGGTTCTGGGAGCTTGCTTCAAGCCATACAAGGCTTTCTTCAATCTGCATACATAAGATTCCCTATCATGTATTTCAAAGCCGAGTGGCTGTTCCACATATACTTCCTCTTCTACTACACCGTTCAGGAAGGCAGTCTTGACATCCATCTGGTGTATTTTCCATTTCATTGCTGCAGCCAGGGCAAGTACTGTTCTGATGGAAGTATATCTGGCTACAGGTGCAAAGGTTTCTTCATAGTCTATTCCTTCCTTCTGAGAGAAACCACGAGCTACGAATCTTGCTTTATATTTTTCCACACTGCCATCTGCAGCATGCTTGATTTTGTAGATCCACTTGGAAGTCACAACAGAATTCCCTTTAGGTCTTGGGACAACATCCCAAACATCATTCTTCATAATTGATTGGTATTCCTCAACCATAGCATCCTTCCATTCTTTCTTTTCTGCTGCCTCTTCATAACTGGAAGGCTCTTTGTTCATGATGTCACAGAGTAAAGCAACATAACTGGTGTGTGATCTGGTTCTCTTCTTTGCTCTGTGTTCTTCTTCTGGAATGCCAAATCTTTCTGCATCATGAATGAGCTCTCTAGCCCATACAGGTTTCCTCTTGTGAGAGTTATCCTCACGGGGTGGATCTACAGGTTCTTGTGGATCTTCAAACTCACGAGCAGTTTCTGGAACTGCATCAGTCATCGTAGTGTCCTGAAATCTTGTTTCCTTAGGTTCTTCATACACTTCGATAGGTGCCTTTCTTGATTTGATGAATGCTGAATTCTCATCAAATGTTACATCCCTGCTGACATCAATCTTCTTGAACCCTGGAAAATATATTCTGTAAGCCTTCGAGCTTTCACTATAACCCACGAAGATGCCCTTCTTTCCTGAAGGATCTAGTTTAGTCCTCTTCTCCTTTGGGACATGAGTGTATACTGGACAACCAAATATTCTGAGATGGCCGACTTCAGGTTTCTTACCAGAAAAGACTTCTTCTGGTGTCTTGTTGTCCAATATCTTGTGGGGTGTTCTATTCTGCACATATACAGCTGTTCTAGCTGCTTCTGCCCAAAGATGCATAGGAAGATCCTGGTCATGCAACATTGCCCTTGCTGCTTCCTTGATAGTTCTGTTCTTCCTTTCTGCAACTCCATTCTGTTGAGGATTATATGGAGCAGTCAACTCCCTCTTAATCCCTGAATCACTGCAAAGCTTCTTGAAGTCATTTGAGGTGAATTCTCCACCATTGTCAGATCTGAATGTTTTGATTTTCTTGTCAGTTTGATTCTCCATCAAGTTTTTGAATTCCTTGAATTTATCAAACACCTCATCTTTGCCCTTCAAGAAGTATACCCAAGTCTTCCTAGAGAAGTCATCAATAAATGATACATAGTAAACATACCCACTCAGGGAGCTAGATGACATAGGACCACATACATCTGAGTGGATGATTTCCAGAATGTCTTTTGCCTTGCTTTCACTGCTTGGGAAAGCCTTCTTAGTGTTCTTTCCTTTTGCACATCCTTTGCAAACACCTTCATGTTTGGTCTTGATTTCAGGAAGACCTTCTACTGCCTTGCTTGCAATTGGAAGTGCCCTATAGTGCATGTGAGCAAGTCTTCTGTGCCAAAGTTCACTTGGCTCCATGGATTCATGTACCATGGCATGTTCAGGTTGTCCCTTCAATTTATACAAGCCTCCCTCTTGCTCTCCAATCACTACTGCATCATCCATGGTCTTTCCCTTTGGCCACATTAGTACTTGACCATCAACAAATGCAACCCTCATACCTTTTGCATCTAAATCAGAGATGGAGAGTAAGTTTTTCTTGAGTCCAGGTACATAGAGGACTTCCTTCATCTTCAGAGATTTTCCAGAATCTAGGTTGTAAGAAGCTTCACCACTTCCTTTGATTGGATATTGATAATCATCCCCAAGTTTCACCTTATGGGGTGATTCATGTTCAGAAAGGTTCATAAAAGATTCCTTGAACCCAGTCATGTGTTTGGAAGCCCCACTATCAATCAACCAATCATTACAACCATGGGAGATGGTACCAGTGAGTGCAGAGATTAAAACATACTCTTCTTCACTTGATGAGTCATCATCACTACTGCTTTCTGCCTTAGCCTTCTTCTTTGGGGGTTCATCATCTTCGGCAGCATGAGCATGAAATCTTCTTTTGCTGCCCTTCTTCTTCTTACTGAAGCTTTTGTTGTCTTTCTTCTTCTTGGGACAATCTGAAGCAAAATGTCCCTTCTCATTGCAAGTGAAGCATCTGAGTTCTTTCTTATCTTTATGATAATGATGATGGTGAGAGAATCTTCTATTATGAGATGATTCCTTCTTGGATTTACTTCTTTTAGTGTGAGCTGCAAGAGCTTGATCTTCTCCTCCCATCTTTTCCTCACGAGCTATAAGTCTAGCTTCTTCTTGAGAACATTCTTCCCGAAGTCTACTGAAGGAGATCAACTTCTTCCTTGCACAAATTCCTTGGATAAAGGAATCCCATGACCTGGGTAGGCCATTTAGAGTGGTCATCACCACTTCACCATTCTCCACCATTTCCTCTACTGCTTCCAATTGTTCCTTGATCTGAGAGACCCTTGAAAAATAGGATTGAATGGTTTCTCCATTCTGAAACTTTACTGCTTTCAATTGGTTCCGCAGGGTCATCTTCCGATTTATGTTCTTTCCTTCAAATAGCTTGGTCAAGGATTCAAACATCTCCTTGGGTGTCTTGAGAGAAGACACATGGGGTATGAGATGGTCTTTGATAGAATCAGCAATGATTCTCTTTGCCTTGACCAAGTTCTTCTTGTGCAATGCCTTGGCCTCTTCATCCTCTGGGATAGGGATGTCTTCTTTCACATATGAGTCCAACTCATTCTCTTCCAGGATTAGCCCAATCCTATACTTCCAGGCTCGGAAGTTATCAGCCCCTTCAAGCTTATCCTCAAGCTTGGTGTGAAGAGACATCTTTAAGAGTACTTCAAATGGAAATAGAAAAGATTTAGAACTTACCACTTGAAGTGCTGAAAACTGGATCTGGTCCCGGATTAGGGTTTGTCAGTGAAACCCTAAAAATTCAAAATGTGAATTTCAAAATTCCGGAAGGATAGAAAGATGCGCCTTGGAGAGCTGATCAGCCTAGTACATTCAGAATTTGAGATCAGCAAAGTCTTGCCCTTCAAAATTGCCTTTTTGTCCTCCCGGGTTCACTCGGGAGAGCCCTGAATTAGGGTTTGAGTTTCCCGGAGATCTACCCAGCCAAAAATCTCGATCTAAAGCTCAAACCTTCGATTTTTGCAAGGAGCTTCCAGCTGTGCCTTCAGTTTCCAGAAATTCCTATTTTTGTGGAAACCCTAATTTTTAGGGCCAAAACTGAAAATGCTCGGAACTGAAATCTGATTGGACAGAAAGATGCTCCTTGATGAGTAGATCCAATCTACTATACTGAATTTCAAAAATCTGTGGAGAGAAACCCAATAAACAAGCAATACAAGCTTCCGTCACTGCAAAATGTCTTCTTCTCAGTTAAGCTCTGATACCATGTTAAATTTTCAGTATTAAATCACAATACTATAGGATCTTTGCTGAGAGAATAACATCTACAGTATATCAATGCATGACAATCATAATATGACAAGCATCACAAGCATCACAAGAATCAAAAGCATAGAGACAAGAGACACAGAGTTTCCGTGGGGAAAACCCTAAGGTGAAAAACCCCACAAACTTCCTCAGAGATAGAGAGAGCAATGGCTCAACCAAAATAAAACCAAATAATACAGAGATAGTCTCCTAGCAGATGATCCTCCTCCTCCTCACTAGTGCGCCACTTTCCAGAGAGAGAGATAGATACTTTTCCGAGTGAGTAAAATAGAGATCTCCTATCTCTATTTATACTCACCTTTTTGCCCAGTGACCTACTGGGGCCGACTTGTCTACTTGAGTACATCCACATTATATTATATATTAATTAGGGCCGACCCCATAAGGTGTTCTAATAACCCATCGGCAAGTACACACACTTGCGACACTTGTCAATCCACATGACGACACTTCCTTATAGAGGAATAACACATCTCTTATAAGGGTACAATAAATATACATATAATATACTGATGAAATACATTCCGAAGTTACATATACATCAACAACAGAAGAGTCTTTGAAGAGGAGACTCAGCAGCCGTTGGATTATTAAATCAACGGTTGTGATTTGTTATTGTTTGGAATTTAGTCCCACATTGATTGTGGAAACGAATGTGTTTGTGTTTATATACACCAGTTAACACCAAATTAATCGACACGTAGTGCAAAGGATAGGCGGGGGTGCTGGGTGATTGGACTCCACGAGAAGCTCACCAGCTCGGCGCCCGGGACGACCTGTCAGGCCCCCTATCATTTTGCTACACATGGCTACTTCTGCGTGGACAATGACGAGCATGTTGCAGACATGGCGTTGAGGTGAATGTTGAGTTGGCAGATGTGTAGCTAAGATGGACAATGGCATGGAATTGACAAAGATCGTCGAGGTGGCAGACATGTGGATAAAAAATTGGGAGAAATCTAAAGCGACAAGTTTTAAAATAATAAGAATATATAATATAGTATGGAATAATTAAAAATATATATAATAGTTTTAATAATAAAAATGTTGTCCACTTTAAAAGAATTGAGGATATCATATGTGTAAAGAGTTTGTATGCCACATAATGTGATAGGAAAAATATATATCTTCCCTTTGGGTCAAAATATATAATGGTATATAGTTTGTATACTAGAAAATGTGATATGAACAATAGACATCTTCCCTTCAAGTTTAATTGTAAACTAGTTCACCCCTATAATACATGTGTATATGTCCTATATGGAGGTTTTCCCATATCTTAGAATGATGATGCTAACTTGAGCATTTGGGTTAATAGGCGTATCCTTAACTATGTTGAATCCAAATTCAATTTGGAATGTAAAATATTTTTCCACAATAATAACAATTTTGTGGACTTGTATTGTTTCTAGTGCTTCTCTTTGATATTTTAACTTATGTTAGGTAACCTATGCCATCTTTTATTCTCAAACACATTAGAATTTGAGCTTGTCCCTTGATTTTCGTTGTAATTTCTCTTAGAATTAGCTCCTAATAATCACAAATTAGAAGAGTTTTCATTATAGTTTTTCCTTTTGATATTATTATCATTTGTGTCTTGTAGCGGCATATTCAACTTTCTTTTTGCATTTTATAGTTAATATTCATTTAGCTAGAAATATATTTTCTATTGGGATCTTCTATGATTGTGGTTTTATTGGTCAAATCATTTAGGATGAACCTTCAACATTTGTTTGTTTGTTGTTTATTATTATTATTATTCTCAAGGAAACATGTGAGGAAACCCAATGGATGCTTCCCGTCATTTATGAATGGATCTCCTTTATTAAACCCATCCATGTAAATTAGTGTGCCTCACCCACATGGATTTGAGCTAAGCACCATTGGGCTTGAAACTAGCCAAATGCATGATAACCCCTCATAATTATCAATGCATCATTTATCATTATTGATAGAAACTTCACTATAATTATGTTGCAATTCTTTGCATATATTTATTTTAACTTAGCACACTTGTGAGTCTTGTGATCTCTTAGACAACTTACAATACAAATTATAACACTAAAACATGAATAAATGCATTAGTTAGTTGGATGACTCCATATGTAAAACTAACATGATTTACGAGATTGCTTCCTTCTAGGTAGAATGATTGTAGCACTTGCTTGTGGTACTCATCACACTCACACATCATTAATGCATAAAGAACAGGTTGTTATGGGAGGCATAAGTGGGTGGGAAAATTATGTTAATCTTGAACTCGTCATACATTCTATTATGAATTTTATTTTATTTTATTGATAATTAACCATATTATAATATATAATATATATTATAAATCTTAATACATAACTTAACCATATTCTATTTATTTTGGAGGCTTAATATGTAACTTGAAAAATTTTCCATTATCTTCTTTATCATAAAGATTATTCTTTTTTAAACTTATCCTCGGTCCTTAAAATAAAAACATAACCTTTTTAACATCCTCTTGATTACGCAAGTATTCTTTAAGCTCTTGATAAACCTCCCATCCTAAACTTTGGCTTATGGATTGTTAAGGTGCAAGTCATATATAAATCAATATATTATCCTCTCCTTTTTGGAGGCTTAATATGTAACTTGAACAATTTTCCATTATCTTCTTTATCATAAAGATTATTCTTTTTTAAACTTATCCTCGGTCCTTAAAATAACAAGATAACCTTTTTAACATCCTCTTGATTATGCAAGTATTCTTTAAGCTCTTGATAAACCTCCCATCCTAAACTTTGGCTTATGGATTGTTAAGGTGCAAGTCATATATAAATCAATATATTATCCTCTCCTCATCATTCACATGCTAAATTGGCTATGGTAAAATCTCGTTAATCTGAAAGTTTTTTTTTCAAGTAAATGAGTCTATCTTTTCCTCATCACTCATATGCTGAAATTAATAAAGGTAAGAGCAATTTAAGATGAAGTCATATTTTATAATAGTTTTTGTTAGTTTACTTATAATGTTCATATGGTTAAAAAGCAAACATTTGGGAATATTAATATTTATATTATTGTTCAAATCTTTCCATACTTTATTTTGAAACTTGGAAGTTGGGATATTATCTTAATCATATTTTTTTAAGAGACTATCTTTAAGAGGGTTTTTGAATTGGGTATATATTTTCCAAATCCATATTCAAAGTGTGGAAATCAATTAACTTTTCAAAGAATAAATTAAGTTTTATATTATTTTCTATGAGAAACTTAACTATAACATTAATTTACAATAAAATAAATATCCTCAATTTTTTTTATGATTTTGATATTAATTGACCAATATAGATTTAATGAATAAAAAATAATAATAGATTTAATAAATAAATAATAATAATAATAATAATAATAATAATGCAATGTGGATTATAATAATATTATTAACATTTTACATGTAAATAAATTCTCAATTAAATTACATTATATTAAATTCATGAGAAAAGTACTAAATATAAAAAGTCAACATAAAATTAAAAAAATAGCTTTTAAAAATGTTTATTATTATTTAATTTCATTTGCAAGTTCAAGACAAATAAATGCTAAAGGACAATATATTTTTGGGATTTTAAAATGAATCTTAGTCACATCAATGTAGACTTATTTTATTAATTTTATTTCTAGTGAATTTTGAAAAGTAACTCAACCATGGTTGTGACTTGTCATATATACTACCCCATAAAACCCCCAACTCATAATATTTTAATATATCTCATATTTTTGTAGTACATCTCTTAGGAGGCCTTTTTTTGACCTCAAAATCTCTCTAATGATAGGATGAAAGCTACCTTTTAAAGTTTGATGACAGGGTTAGACCTTTTTACTGAATGCTTTGGTATAGCTATTTGACTTATAACACTTTAAACGATTAAATTGCAGAGACCCGAACTTACCTGTATATCTGTAAACGGAAAGAAACCTGTTGCATTAGCTCGGAAGCTAAGTAAGCCCAGTCTGTCATAGCAACTCCCCCTTGTGGTTGCAAAATAGTAAAAAAATCAGTAACGGAAAAGAGAAACCCAGAAACCCATAATAACATTTAAGTATAACAAAAGATAATTTAGACACATGTATGCTCACTTAAACAAATCGAACAGATCAAGGAATGCATTTATAAATATTATATGCTAATTTAAAATTTTAAAAATTTTCAGAAATTTTGGGTTTTGACAGAATCACAAAGGGAATAAATGGGTCTTAGAGTACGAATAAAATCACACACAGAGAAACGACAACACTGCCAACTTCCTACGAATTCCATGCATGAGTTGAAAAGCACCTATCTGCTTACTCGGGGGAGCGTAAAGTTGTGCGAAGTGGACCATGACGGAGCTGGTCACGTACGAGGTTGGGGGGCGCATAGTAAGAACGTACTTACTCCTCAGCACCATTAGTCTCCAATAGAGTGTAGATGAAGGATTGAAGATAATGAATCCTAAATCCCTACATGAAGTTCCCGCAAATCAGATGCAACGGAAAAGTACTAACGAAAGGACCCGACGATGTGGTACCATGTTGATAAAAGGAAAATAAGGAATGGATGGACCCGACGAAGTGGTACCTAGACCCAAGACGAGAACAATTGAGGAATACCATGCATTAAGCATATAGGTTTGCATTTAGACCATTTGCACATGAAAAAATTATTTGTATTTAAAATAATCGAGATTATTTGTTTAGGAGCAAATAGTATACTAAAACATTAGCATGTAAAAATCTCCACTTGCACACACAAAAATAGAAACTAGATTGAAGCATCAGGGGGGGAAAAATTAAATAAATCTAGGAATGTAGGTGCACTCTCTTAGGAAATGTACAAATGGCTAGGTGAGCTAATTATATTTGAATAATTAAAATATTGGGCATATTTGCATGAAGTGACATGTGTCGCAGAGGAATTTCCTATTTAAGGAAGGCAAGAGGAAAGGGGAGGACACCCTATTGGTGGATGGCTACCGTAATGATTGTAAGACATTGATTTTCTTCTATTGTGAGTTTGGAAAGAGGTCTTGGTGGGGGGAAAGCCCACTTATGGATCTCTAGTGTGTGTGTGAGCTCTATGACTCGAATTGCTCGAGGGTTCGGGAGGAAGAAGAGTACTCCTGATATGGCCAGGAGGTCAACCAAGGTGTCCACTGATGAATTTTGAAGTTTGGAAGAGGATCGAGAAGAACTTGAGCTCTAGTATCATCATCAACAACTCGAGCGTCTATCCGGTCAGGTAACATTTAGTTAGTTTCAAATATAATTATGTGAAACATGCATGGATTTTAGATAATGGTTATATCTATTATAAGGATGGAATTATTGTAATTTATATTAATTGTATAAATGCTTTCTATGAAATGAGCTTGAGTGGGATTGTCGTGACAAAGGAAGAAAGTGTGAATCCTCACGATTAAATCATGGATGCACATAATATGGTGTATAACACGTTTTATTTCTGGGCTTGCGTTAGGATCCCATGGCATTGCATGAGTTTGTTGATAGTCATCTAATTATTCCTTTATGTTGAGTTGGTTATCCTATAACAGGACCCTAGCGTTGTCAAATAAACTACTATTGCGTGTTGATTTTACCATCTGTTGGGAGGCCTATTCACGATAGCGTTCTCATTCTTCCCATAATGAGATCATTGTATTATCACTGTATTATTGCTGAAAACTTGTTATTGTTTTAAGTAAAGGAATGGCGATTGATCTTAGTAGATCCAGGATATTGTATTTATCAAATATCTTAGCAAACTACCGAAATGATGGCGAACTATCTCCATAGATCAATGTTGGTTCGTAGTAATATGCATGTGCTTGCAAATTGTTTAAAGATTATACTTACCACTCGCTGATGGAGAACGGTGATCGATCTCCATAGATCGATGCCGGGTCGTGATATCATTTCATATGTTTGTATTTTGTTAATGTTATAACATTTCATATGTCTGCTATTGTTTAATTGTCTATACATACCACTCGAGGTGGAGGACAGTGATTGATCTCTGTAGATTGATGCCAAATCGTGGTAACATTTTATATGTCTGCTATTTGTTTAAACGTTTGAACATACCATTTGGGATAGACGACGGTGATCGATCACTGCAGATCGATGTCGGGTAGTGGTCACATTTCATAAGTTTGTTATTTATTTAAATGCTTATCCATACCACTCATTGATGGAATACAATGATCGATCTATGTAGATCGATACCAAATTGGGGTAAAATTTTCATATGATTGATTTTGATTTTAATGTTTTACATAATAGTTCTTAAGAAGGGATGGCAATCAATCTTCATAGATCAATGCCGGATCATCGATACCATTTCAATACTTGTATCTTTGTTTAATATTTTACCTAACAACTCTAGAGAAAGGATGGCGATCGATCTTCATGGGTTGATGCCGGATCGTCGATACCATTCTATACTTGTATATTTTTTTTATTGCTTTATATAACAGTTCTTAAGAAAGGATGGCGATCGATCTTCATGGATTGATGCCGGATCGCCGATACCATTCTATACTTGTATCTCTATTTATTCTTTTATATAATATTTCTTAAGAAAGGATGGCGATCGATCTTCATGGATTGATGTCGGATCGCCGATAACATTCTATACTTGTATCTTTGTATAATGATTCACATAAAAGCTCACGGAGAAAGGATGGTGATCGATCATCATAGATCGATGTCGGATCACTGATATATTTCCTATGCTAGCGTCTTGTTTGAATATTGGTATATGCAACTCGTTGAAATAGAAGGTGATCGTTCCCTATAGATCAATGCCTAAACAATTAAATAATTTATCACCCTTGCATGCCAATCGAATGGACAATGATCGATCTCAATGGATCGATGCTGGAACCTTCTATGGAATTTATTATACTTGCAGCACGTTAAGTACTAATGGTGATCTACCCTTAAGGATCGATGACCAAATTGTTTGTGTGATGTCGAATAATGTATAACATTAATCATAAGCGAATATCGATGGTTGTCCGATTATGTTTATAACTGTATATAGATCGGAGTGGGTGGGGATCGATCTCTGTAGATCGATGCTTGATTCCATTCGGTGATGTATTATTTGGAACAATATGTATACCTCCTCCGTGTGATCACTGATAGTGATCGATCTCTATTGATCCATACCAAGTGATTGATGTATTTGCTCTGTCTGCATTTTGTGTAAATTGGAGAGCAATCCACTTATGGATCGGCGTAGTGTTTACACTTGCATATTATATATATTGGTTGCCTGCAAATTGGCAGAGCATGCATACGATCCAAGGATCGATGCCATGCTACTGCGTATAATTCCCATTAATTAATTACAGAGGTTTGGTAATAAATGTATTATGTGTTCGACATCCAAGTAGAAGGATCACTGATCGACATTGAGTAGAGCTCAGATCTACGTAGATCGACGACTCCGAGTCAATTAATATTTGTGTTGTATAAATTTAGATAGGATAAGTAGTCGGAGTAAATTGTTGGATGCTGAGTTCCATGACTTGTCATGCTCGTTGGGGACATAATCTGTATGTCTTGGGGTTAGCTGCCAAGTCAACTCCATATGGAATATGAGTGGTCCATTAATTATCGAATGCTTAGATCTTGGTTAACAAGTAATGTATGAAATAGAGTATGAGTTAGGTAGTGATTATATTATTATGACAGTGTCATTTAAGTTTGACTTGTAGTATAATTAATGGTATATTCATTTTAATTGTGTTCGGATTTTCATACGTTGTATATTGAACATTCATGTAACTTGTGTTCAAGATTTACATATGATTTATATTTGGTATTCACATCAATTTGGTTTCAGGATTCCCATATGTTGTATATTAATTCATATTTACGTGATGTTAGGAATCTCAGGTGTTGTATATTTAATTGTTGAACAAACAAAATAATTGTGATTATGCGTAGTTGAGCTCATGGATAAAATATAGTTGGTTAATTAAAATGGATTAGATGCTTAGAAGAAATAGTTGTGGTTTAAGAATTTCTTTAATTTAATTACCATGGTCAACACATGTGAATGTATGAAGATAGTGGAATGAGCATTTGATTAGGTTATGATATGGTTTAGATTAGGGTCTTGGTTAGGAGAATGAGTCTACCTATACAACTAAGTTAAGATATTATTACCTTGAATTTATGTTTTCAGAAAGAAATTAAATTCTTATCAACAATCACGATACGGAAGTGACTTATTATTTAATTACAAAAAAAAAAATCCTAATTGAGCCGAACCCTACAGATCTAGTTTGACCACAAACTTGATTCCTGCTAAATATTGTCGGAATCTGGCCAAGTTATGCATAATGGCCAACATCTCTTTATCATTACTAGAGTAGTGGTGCTCATGTGGCTGGAAATTTCTGCTTTCAAAGGCAATAGGGTGTGGATTTTGCTTTAGAATTGCTCCAATGCCTTCTCCTGAAGCATCACACTTAAGCACAAAAGGATGAGTGAAATATGGTAAAGCAAGGATCGGACAACTACGCATCACTTCCTTCATTCTGCTGAAATATTTTTCAGCTTCCTCTATCCAACAAAAGGCTCCCTTCTTCGTGTGATCATTCAAATGGGTTGTCAATTGTGAGAATCCTTTGACAAACCTCCTGTAGTATGTACAAATTCCAATAAATCCCCTAAACTTTATCACATTTTTGGGAGTTTGCCAATCAAGGATGGCCTATATTTTTTCCATATGAACCTTAACTCCGTCTTTCCCATTCACATGACCAAGATATAACATCTCAGTGATCCCAAACTCACATTTGGACAGCTTTTCATACAATGAATTTTCTGCCAAAATATTCAAGACAACCTCCAAGTGATGAAAATGTTCCTCCCATGTATTGTTATAAATCAGAATCTCATAAAAAATACTAGTACAAACTTATGCAATTGCTTACTGAAAATTATGTTCATGCAATATTGGAATGTAACAGGTGCATTAGTCAAGCCAACGTGCATGACTAAGAACTCAAAATGACCATAATGACAGAGGAAGGCTATCTTCTACACATCTTCTTCCCTCATTCGAATATGATGATATCGAGAGAGGAGATCAATCTTGGAGGAGAACTTGGACCAATGCAACTCATCAATGTGGGGAATGGGGTACCATTTCTTGATAGTCTTCTTGCTCAAGGCCCTATAGTCTATGCACATTCTCATTGTTACATCCTTCTTCTTCACCAAGACCATTGAAGATGCAAATGGACTCGAACTTAGCCTTATGAGTCCCAACTCAAGAAGTTCCTTTATGGCCTTCACAATCTCATCTATGAACCTTTTAGGGTGTCTGTATGGATGGGTGATGATGGGTTGAGTTCCCACCTCTAATTATATATTGTACTCAACTCCTCTGTCTGGTGACGTACCATGAGGAAGATCTCCAAAGACCTTCTCATCCTTATGCAACAATTTTCTTATGTGTTCCGGATACTAAGAGGTGTCTATTGTCGGCTTCTTACTTGTGACCAAACATTCTTCTGCCCATTCTATATATCCATGTCTTAAAACAACTCTCATATTGTGAGCTGACACCACCTTGTTGGGACAATAATTCATACCCATTAAGGTCATTTTCTTCCCATGAGGACCCTTAAAGCTCATTTTTGGAACCTGATAATTCATGGTATGTTCTACAATGTAAAAAAACCATTGTACTCCCAAGGCTAAGTTTGTATCAGCTACATCCACCACATAAACACTATCTGTCACTGTATAGTTGTCTATGGTGAGCTGAACTTCAAGAATCCACCTACAACAGTCCATATAATTGTTACATGGGATGATCACAATGAATCCATCAAATGTTTCAATAGGTAGGTTCCTTCTATCTACCAGAGCAACATTGATAAAGTTGTGAGTGGCTCCTCCATCAACCAAAATTGTTACTCTTTGAACTTGCACCACTACTTTGAATCAGAGAGTGTGAAATTGAGGAAATCCACCAAATAGTACAACAATGACACTCTTTCCAGACTCAAGCTAGGGATACTCCTCTTGTGTTGTCTCGTACCCATCTTCTCATACCGGTTCCTGCTCCTCCCATCTCCACCCTCCTCACTATCAGAGAAGACTTCTATGTAGTGAGCCTTCCCTTTTGCACACTTGTGTCCTGGAAACCAAGGCACTTGGTATGTCAAACACAACTTCCTCCTCCTTAGTTCATCCTAGATATTGCTATCCTTCTCATTTTTCTTGGTCAAATATTTTTGGAAAGGATTCTTATCCATTAAATTGGCTAGGAAGTTTGGTCTTTGAGGATACTTGGTTTTGGGAATTGCATCCTAAAGATCCTGAGTACAACTAATGGCATCCTCCAGTGTGGTGTGTCTGTAAGCCTTCACCAATCCTTCTGAAAAAAACAATACTAAACAAGCCTTTGAGATGTCTGTGACCATAACTGCAGTCTTCTAAAAAATTGAAATGTAGGCCACCAATGTTCTTGTTTGCTTCAACTAGGCCATCTTTCTGAATGGCATCTCTGAATCTTTTATATCAAATCTATGTATGAGCCTCCCTGTAAAATATTCATATGTTGTGCTATTGGCATGACCCAAGGTCCGCATACCATGGTAACACCAATCATTTGCTTCTCCTTCCAGATGTAAGATAGCAATTTTAATGGCATCTCCTTCTTCATGGGATTCAACTAGAATTATTTGTCAATTTTATGTACCTAAGATCTGGCAATGCATTTAGAAGACCCACCGAAACTTGGAAGAGTGACCTTTCCAAGGGTGCGCTGCAGCTCAAAATTTTGAACATGCATTCTATTGAATCCTTTTGGCTTGCTTTGATCTTTGTAGCTGTAGTACTCATAGAAAAACATGGTTTCCTTGAAGTCAGCACTCATAACTCTATACTCTTCAAAATAAGCTCCCAAGGACTCATCTTGTTCATTTTGCACTGCTTCTCCCACTATCTGTGGATCTAGTAATTTCAACATTGTGGGTCTGGGAGGATCTTTCTACTCATGAGGGAATTTGTGTGGGCCCGTTTTTTTATTTATGCACTTCTCCGTGAGGTTTTAGGGTGTTTTTGTCTCCATCATGAGAACCATTTCTACTGCCTTCACCATTTTTGCTTCTGAAAGCATAAGCTGCCAACTTGCCCATAAACTCCCTTGTCTCCTCTTGATTTTTCCTAGCATCCTCTTGTCCCTTGCCCAACCTATCTAAGGTTTCTAGTAGGCCTCTCATGAAAAATTACCCGTCCTCCTCAGTAGTGACTTTGCCAAAGATAGTCTCTATACTCTTCTATGTTCTTGGTTCTTCTTGAATTATACCTTCGGTAGAATTCAGTTCCTATTCTTCCCAAATAGTTTCTATGACTTTATGTCTACTAGAAGTGATATTTTGCATATCTCAATGACTCATTTATCTTCTTCGGATCCCACAACTGTAGAGAATCATGCTCTAATACCACTGTAATGTACCCAACTCAAATCAAGGGAAACTAGTTTGAATTTGGGCACAAAAAACCCCATAGATTTTGATCCTTTCCAAACACCTCCTAATCAGCTCGATTTTTTCCAAAAAGCTCCAACTCAACTCAAACAAATCCAATTCAATCCAATTAACTCTGTAACAACCTTCAGGAAACTTTTATGAAAGTTTCACACACAAAAACATATGATAGTACAACCACAATTGCAAATCTACACATAGATCAACCGACAACTTAAATATTGGAACACAACATGGGAAAATCACTATGAATTTTTATTATTAAATCGATGGAATTGTAAGTATAGATATTTATGCTACAACAATTGCAAATACATAGAGAAATATGCTATAGAAAGAGGAGAGATGGCTTCCATAAATTAGAAAAGAAAAGGAAGGGAAATACTACTCCCCATGAGTGATTTGCTCCAACTAGTGCACCCTCCACATGTTTAATTCGATCCCAAATTGCATATATGGCTTCCCCAGTGTGCCCTCCATGCAACACAACCAAAACAATATCCTTCAATAATTTTGGACAACCACTAGTCCGCCCTCCTCAACCAAGATCTACCACAACACAAACTGCAATCCAAAAACACCAAGAAAATAACACTGCTACAAACCGAAACACTGAGACACCAACATGAACATGAACCTGCAAATGAACATGGATATGTTCTTCTTCAATGAGTTTAAATTGAGAAATTAGGGCGAATTCTCCTCTCTACCAGCTAGGGTGGAATCTCTCACCACCGAAACCAGTCACAATGCAAGAGGCACATCTCCCAAGCTTGAAAATATTAATAGCTCTCCAATTCAAAATTCAAATGATAAAAAAGCTTCCTCAAGTGTGTCAGCTTCCTTATTTTATAATTGATTATTCATCCTTCCATAATCTTCTCAAATTTTCTCTCAAAATTAATTAAAAATTGCAATTTTAGGAGAGAATAATTCCCTATGACACTTCATCTCCCTCCAATTGCTATTATGGGCCTAGTGGGGAGTTACAATGAGATTTCTCATGCTTGGAATGTCCACCATCCCCAAATTCGTCCTCCTTGGTTATTCTTGGTCAATTGGGAGTTACATTTGTCAGCAGGATGCTCACCACCTCGAGATTCTTACCCACCTTGGATTCTCCTCCCACAAGTGTGCCTTCCTTGGCTATTTTTATCCTGGGAGAGTTACAACTCATGATGTGCCTTTGTGATGAGATTCCTTCCACCTTGGATGGGAAGTACACTTCATGGGGGCCCCACTTATCCTCTAATGTACCCTCCTTAACTTATTTAGACCATTTTCCATCTCATTTATGGATGTTTGACCATATTATTACAAAAATTGTGACCCACATTACCCCTTCTAATTTTAAATTTAATTTACAAAGTGACTTTAGGCCAAGTAATTCCCTAGTAAATTTGATTTCCACTCAAACCTATGGGAATTAGATAGGTTAATGGGATAACCATGGAGGAATTATGGAGGGGACATAACAAGGGCCCTCAATTGGGGAGGATATGGGTATACCAAAATAAGTGGAATGAGTGTCATTTATGTGGGATATATAATAGATGGTGGGCATAATTTTGGATGTGATCATTCTAAAAATGTTTTTCATCATGCCATGTTTGTCATTGATAAATCAAAATGTTCCAAGAATGTTCCTTTATATTATGTCAAAAGAATGAAACAATAAGAGCCTGGGATGAAACTACAAAGAGAGACCATATCTGCAATGTAGCTAGCCTACGGCGAAATTGATCCTCCATGCGGTTCTTCAACTCTTCAGGACTTGGAAACAGGGAACTGCGTCGGGCTCCAGGGATGTGACGTTGGATTAAAAACTTGAGGAGATATCAGATAATGGAGGAGCAACAACAAGTCCACTTGCTTGCTTGATGGTTTAGCATTGATGGCCAACTTGGAGATGGGCAGGGGTGCCATTGTCAGCAAGGCCTAATGATCATATTTAGAAGGATTTGCGGGCCCCGTATCCTACGCCCCATGGAGGATGGTGCATTCATTTCCACGTAGTCAATGCCTGGGATGATGCTAATGGTGCATGCATGTCCATGTAGCCTGGGATGATGCTAATTCATAGCTTGGTAGAGCCTTAAAATCTCTGCTACAAGTTGGATATTAATCTTTGCCCAAGTGGTTGTTAGGTATTATTCTCGTAACAACAATTTGAGCTAATAATTAGTATAATATTGTAATAGTACCATCCTTTGAAATTAAAATGCCGCCTCGTAAAGTTTTCTTCAAAACAAATACTATTCAAATATTAAGAGTCACTTAACAATGAGATGGATTAAGAACTTCAAACAATCACTAGAAATTGATGGTCAGCGAGGTTAAACAACAATAATTTACCAGAAATCCATGATCGGCGAGGTTAAGCAACGATAAATTCTAGAAGGTATGAAAATAAAATATTTTATAAAATATTTGATACTAAAAAGAAAACTTACCAGCAAGCTTGAACGATCAACCAAGATTTGCTTTAGCAATAGTATTTATTGAAAATTAGGTTTCATCAATTGATCAAAATTGTCATATTTCTTGATCATTTCCCATCTTCACATCAGATTGAACATTGTAAAATCTATGTCATAGTAGGATCTAGCTACCATGGATTTCTCATAGCTGAAAGATTAAATTCATTAAGCAAGAGATAAGTGCAAACTATTACAGAATGAACAAATGATCAAAATTCCAGAAATGCACAAATGATCAAATATGAGATATTATTAACTGTCCAATATTACAATGAGCTTGGATCATCCTTATATAGAAATAGTATGGAAAAATATCCACTTGGAGTGTCCACACTTAGCTAGCTTAGATTTAGCCTCAATCACCCTAGGTTTGACCAAATGGATCCAAAATATCCCAAACAGGTTCACAATGTATATGTGAACACTAAATGAGCATGGGAGACCAAAACTGAGGTTCACACATGTGAAGAAGGTGGTTGGTAGAAGTTGGTTAGGCTTAGGCATGCAAAAAATGGCCTAGAGAGTGGCAAATGTCCAGATACAATGCATGAGCGCACTTGGTCAAGGAAGATCCTTAAAATAGGGAAAGAGGGAGCCTTAGGCATGTTGGGGCAATAAATGCTTGGATAAGCATGCCTAACAGCTAGTTTGACCACCTCTTGGTCCATACTTTGGCTCATACACTGTGAACTTGTTCACACTTATCCAGATAAGTCCAAACCACTTCATAATAACCAGTTTCACACCTAGGGATGTATTATTAACCAGTTTAGAACCTAATAACCATTAATTAATTAATGATTAAGGTACTAAGGTATAATATTGCTCTAACAAACATAATTGTCCAAACTAGTAAATAACTCCTTACTTCTAGTCATATGGTTGTTGCATCCACTATCCAAGAACCATACATGACTTGGACTCTCTCGAGCTTCATCATAGGCAATAAGCCTGGAGTTTGTCTTATCTCTATCTACTTCTGAAATGTTTGCATGTTGCTTATTAGCATTTGTTTGTTTTTTCATATAATCCAGAGCAAAATGCTCAATTTTCTTACAATAAAAGCATTGCACTTTGGTCTTATTAAACCTTCCAATTGTTGATAATATTTATTGCTTGAACCTCTATAAAATTGCTTGACTTGGTGTTCTACACATACTTACCACTTTGGTTTGAATTTGTCATCATTCACTTGAGCAACCTATTTGGTAATGGAATTTATACCATAACACATCTACCCATATTTCCAACCACATTTATGAATGACATTAATGGCAAAGTCTTTATAAAGTATAAATTTTTGATGAATTTTTATTGGATCGGTTCCTCAAATAACTTATTCCCCTTATCACTAAAGAAGTGGCTTCCACCTTATCGACAAATGAAGTTAATGCCATACAAAAGGCCCATCATTTTAACTTCATCCATGCCCAACCATGGTATTTGTATGGATTGCTCCTTGATGCCCCCCTCATTGTATTTATAACCATACTTTGAAATATACGTTAAACTACACTATAATTGATCCGGGATGACCCAAGGATCTAGTGACAATGTTCATTTTAATGTGAGTGTGCCAAATGTCATCATGCTTTCGACAACCAAAATTGATAACAGAGTTCGTCTGACATGGACTACGTCTCCGGGCCTGCTTTCCAATGAGGGCCGATCTTACTATGTGGTCATAATACTACATGCACCAAAATATAGTCGTTCACCAAGTATAATTTGGCCTTTCAGATGTTGCCAAAGAAGCTTCAATAGTCTCCTTCAAGAACTCTTCAACTCTACAAAACTCTAAGAAGATCTTAAACTTCACACAACTTCCACCAAGAATTCTTCTCCGAAAGACCTCCTTCACATGGAAAAACACCCTTATTTATATACCAAAGAGTTCATAACCAAACTCTAAATACAGTGGGATTTGAAAATATTTGATTCCAAATCAAAAGATATGGTTATCCATGATATCATACATTTTTAGGTAATGGTGACAACCATATAATACCCTTTGGGAATAAGATAGATGGGAAATCCAAAATATATGGCAAATAACCATAATACATGTTTATATATGGTAATAGAACCATATATTATAATAACCAAGCAAATATTTGGATTAACCATATAATATATAGTATATCGTTTTAACCACCCAAAACTTTATTTAATGCATCCCATCTTTGGAGTTTTGCTCCACGTTAACACACCAACCATGTAATATGTGTCCTTTTTTGGTATGTAATCCAATCTCCAAAATAAAAGAATATTTTAATAATCCCATTTCAAACCATGGTCTTGACGCAATGGCAACACGTTGGTAATGTGGAACAGATTGTGTGGTGGAATATAAAGAATATTCATTGCACATAAGGTTTTTGATTCCCCATTCCATCTTTGGGATTGGTATCAAATATACATCCCCAACAGATTTTAGGATAAGGTATATGTTATTGAAGAAGATTGTTCGGAGGGTAAATTTGTGGGCCTACAGGTGGTTATCCTTGGGGGAAGACTTGTGATAGCACAATCTGTGCTTATGAGCATCCCTACTTATTGGTTAGGAACTTAGGATTGATGAAGCCCCCGGAAAAAATCTTTCGCATTATTCACAGCAAAAATTTTCATTTCATTTGGGTTGGCAGTCACTGTTCTCGGAAGTGGCACTTGGCTAGATGGGATTCTATTTCTTGGCCGAAAAAATCTGGGGGTTTGGGCTTAATCAATTTAAACCTTTTCAGTCAAGCCCTTCGTGCTAAAAATCTCTTTCAGGCTATCACTGTAGAAGGCTTGTGGAGTTCGGTGATTAGATTCAAGTATCTAAAGTCTTTTTCTACTATTTAATGGGTCAGAAATCCATCATTCTGTAGCAAGAATTCATCTCTAATTCAGAGAAGTATCATTTCTACTTTCCCTTTTATTAGTAAGTATCTCAGTTGGATGTCAGGCTGTGGCTATCAGGTACAGGTGGGCGTTGATCCCATGGTTGGGCTGGGTGAGAAATATGCTTTCTCCCCAACTTTAGTGGATAGTTTAAAAAATAAACGTATTTTCATTCTGGCTCAAGCTTATTATCTTGAGGGTAATAATAGAACACTACATTGGAAATCGGCTGAGGAGATCGGCCTTTTGGGTGATGAGGCCGTCGAATGGAGACATTTTATTACGCATTTATCTTTAACATGTTTCACTCCAAATGACGATCCGGACATCCTGATGTGGGAATATCTGGGTGCAAATGTTAATCTTACTGTCAAGAAGATGTATGAGTCTATTCTCGAGCTTCAAGGGAAACGACTCCTTTATGGTGGCATTGCAAGATCTGGCATTGGAAGCTACCAATGAAGATTAAAAGCTTCATTTGGTTATGCTTGCATAATAAAATCCTAACTTGGCCAAATCTTATGAAGAGAGGGTTCCAAGAACCAAACATCTACATTTTGTGCAAAAATGACGCAGAGGACATTCCACATCTATTTATCTTTTGTCTGTTCTTCAAGGCGATCTGGACCGAGCTTCAACAGTTGCTGGACTTAAAGAAGGAGTGGTTTGGGATGACACTTGAAGGCTATCTTTTCAGGTGGTTACAAAGGAAGACTAAATTCATGATGTTGCCTTTCTTTACAATATGGGTCATCTGGACTAGCAGAAATCTGAATCTGTTTGAGGATACTGAGCCCTCTCTTGTTCATATTTGCATAAAAATTATATCTTTTATGTATGAGTATCCAACTCCCATCAAAAAAACTGCAAAGAGGATTGGTAGATTACCATTGATGGATCTTGGTACATCATGTGGATTCTTCAACGGTGCATCTAAACATGAAATCTATGGAGATGGTATGATCCTCTGGGTGAAGGAGAATCACAAGGTTAATCTGAAGATGGGTGCTGGA
Organism: Larix kaempferi; assembly: GCA_027924585.1. Lineage (NCBI taxonomy): Eukaryota > Viridiplantae > Streptophyta > Pinopsida > Pinales > Pinaceae > Larix > Larix kaempferi. The sequence continues at coordinate 14,000,451 of BSBM01001346.1, forward strand.
GCGGGTAGGTTGGAAACAGGTGAAAACTCTTTTGGAGACTGTGTAACTTTCTAGCCGAGTAACTAAGTTTATACATTTATGACTAACCATGTAAGAAATGTATATATTTCTTATATTCTTGTAGAGAATTATTATGAGTTGAGAGCCGTTGTAATCTTCATTTACTAAATAATAAGAGGATCGATACCATTGCTCTGTGGATGTTTCCCTCTTGATAATTTTACCACGTAAATCCCTATGTATATTTTATGTGTGTCATTATTTGCTTTTTTGTTTTAAATGCTTCTGCTGCATATTATGCTATGTGGCTGTTTGGTCCAACAAGTGGTATCAGAGCTTGGCAGGAGACCGCAAAGAACTAGAAAGTTGAGAGTGAGCATCATCTTGCCTATCACCTGAAGAGAGCGAGAAATTCCAATTTGTTTTATGGGTCAAAAGTTACCTGAGGAGAGAAGGGGGCGAAAATTCAAGAGTTTCGCAAGTTCCAAGCTTGATGGGCCGCGGAAATTATATGGCACACTTACGAAATTAAATTCCATGAGAATTTTCACAGCCTTCCATTGTCCAAAAGTGCGAAAATCCTTTTTTCCTTGGAAAAAGGTGATTTCATATATTAATTCGTAAAGTTTGGTAAAGTAAAGCATGAATTATTGGGTTTATCTTATATAATGTGGCGGTAGCATATTTATAAAAGGGTTGGGTCGTTGTTCTTAAAATAAATTTAAAACTGGGTTAAAGTGGAAGTTAATTTTAAAAGTGGATTAAAGTGGAAGTTATAAGGTGAAGGTTTTATATATTTTGTTTTTATTATATATAAACATTTATTTCATTATTTTGGAATTTTAAAGTATTAAAATTTTTATTCCATTATTTTTTGAAAAGGGTTTCTTTTATAAAAAATTTTGACTTGGTTTCTTCAGAAAATGGCGAAAACGCAGAGTGTCAAATTTGAAATTGAGAAGTTCAATGGGAGCAATAATTTCAAGTTATGGAAGCTCAAGATGCGGGATATGCTCGTGCAGCAAGGAGTGGTGAAGGCACTGGTAGGGAAGACAAAGAAACCCGCAGATATTTCAAATGAAGACTGGGGGGAGATGGATGAAAGAGCTCTCATTTCGATTCATCTGTGCTTGGCCGATGATGTTTTATTTAACATCATGCCTGAAACTACAACAACACGTCTCTGGACAAAATTGGAAAGTCTGTACATGAATAAATCCTCGAGGAATAAAATCCTCTTGAAGCGACAGTTATTTATCTTGCGTATGAAAGAAAGTACAAAAATTTATGATCACTTGAATGCGTTCAATAATCTTATTTGTTAGTTGGCTAGTATGGAAGATATTATTAAATATGAAGATAAGGAAATTTTACTGTTGTGCTCTTTGCCTGAGCCTTGGGCACATTTCGTAACCTCTATCATTTTTAGTTCTACTGAGTCTATTACCTTCTATGATGTTGTGGGGAGCCTTAATTTATGAGGAAACTTGAAAGAAATCTAGTCTTGAATTCTCTACATCGAAGGTAATGGTGGCCAAAGGAAGAACCAGTGAAAGAGGACAACATTCAAGGGGTACATCAAGGTCAAAGTCGAAGGGCAAAAAGAGTAAATTGAAGTGCTGGTATTGCAATAAATTACTACATCTTAAGAAAGATTCTACGAAGGAGGACTCTACAAAGGAGGCAAACATAACTGAGAATGATTCAGGTATGATCGATGAGGTATTATCTACTTCTATTGTCTCAAAATACCATTATGACTGGTTAATTGTTTATGAAGCATCTCATCACATGTGTCTTCATAGAAATTGGTATTCCACATACCAATCTGTAGATGACGGGGTAGTTTATATGGGAAGCAATGTTTCATGTAAAACTGTTGGGATAGGGAGTATCCAAATAAAAATGTATGATGGGATTGTTAGGACTCTAACAGATTGTTACACCTAAAATCTTACCACCATTAAATTCATTGTATACATCCCTGAAGTTCCATTGGTTAAGTCACTTACCTAGAAGGGACATCATTGTGCTTATGCTAGGTTTTGAGAGGTCATCGCAAGCTGCACTCATGCAACCTGCAACGTCGCACCTTGCTCCATTACAGGGTGCGACGAAGTCAGTTAAATGGAAAAATAGCTTCTTCAAGCTCATTCTCGAAGGTTGCTGACTTGGATCCCTATCCCTGACCTGTTGGAGGAGCTGGCCTTTGGTTCCTAACCTCTAGGGAAGATTCCCTATCTATCTCCTACCATATCTCAACCTACACTATCCATATCTTATCCACTTAGCCCTATATAAGTGAAGCTCTACCCCTCTCCAAGGGGAGGAAGTCTATAGTGTCTACATGCTAGTGAAATCATCCTTGAGAGATCTCTACTCATCTATTGGGAGACTCATACTTCCTTGGGAGGATATGGAAAATGGCTTGGATGGAGAAGGGCTGCAGCATTAAGCCTTGGTTGTAGTTCTATGTCTCTACTATGTATTTCCCTATTTACAGTAATACAAATACTTTCCACCAATATTGTTCAATGTGTGTGATGATATTGAGTAGTTTACTTGCTTAACTGTTTACTTAGATCTCTTATTATATAGATGCTCTTTACTCGCTTGTGTTTGTTTTTGTGTCTTAACAGGTCTTGCAGCTGGGATCTGACGACCGTGCGACATGGAGCAACATTTAAGAGAAAGGATTGCGAAGTAAAAGGTAAGACATCTAGCACTTGATCCTTTAGTAGATCTAGGAAATCCATTTGTAGTATGTTCTATTTGTTCTAAACTTGCATTGAGCTAGGGAGATCCAGCTCGCATCCGCTCGAGTGGATTGTCTGTTAAAGTGAAAAGTAAGCTCAACAGCATCTTACTTTTTTTAACGAGCTTGAAGATAGGTTGGAAGAATGCTCATGATGTCTGCTTCATTTTTTAATGAGCTTGTGATAGAAAATGAACTATGCTCAGAATAATTCCCATTGGCAATATTCTTCCCAACATAATGGCTAGAGGTTGGAAAATTCCCCCCCAGCACAAGAAACTGACGGCTTACTTCTAGCATGATTTCTAGAGGTACTGTTTCATTTTTTAACGAGCTAGAAGACCAAAAAGGAAAGTATGCTCGAAAAAGTTTCGATTGGTGGACTCTTCATCAACATGGTATCCAAAGGTTGGTACATGACCCCAACATGATTGCTAGGAGTAAGTGTCTTAGCTCCAACATGATGTGGAGAGGAAAACGAGTTGAATTCAACATAACTTCCAGAGGTTGAAGACATGTCCCCAAGCTTCATTTCATTCTCCTTAGGCATAGGCGGGTGAAAAGAAGGTTCAGGTACTAAGTCTACGAGGAGACTCAAAAAGGAAAAGGATATGTTTCATTTTTTAACGAGCTTGACATAGGAATAGAACTCTGCTCAAAAGACTTGTTTCATTTTTTAAAGAGCTTGACATAGAAATGGAACTATGCTCATGAAGTTGGTCTCATTTTTATGCAATATTGAAACCAAAGGTAAACTATGCTTAGGGGGTCTATTCCATTTTTAAACGAGCTTAAAATAGAATAAAACTATGCTCGTGCCCCCATCCTTAGGGGGAAGAAACCACTAAAACATGTGGAACATTTAGGGAAGTCTCATGACTAGGAGTTATGCGATGAGTGGGTGTCACAAAGGAAAGCTGATCAATGGTCACAACATTCCCATGATGGGGAAAATACATCACTCGAAAAAGTGAGGACACTACAGCTTTCATAGTATAGACATAATCATGTCCAAGGAGTAGATTAAAATCTAAGGGACCTTGGACTACCATAACATCAATACAGACAGTTTTTCCTCCCAAAGTGATAGGTAATTGAGGAAGGGACCCTAAAGGTCCAGTAGGCCTTCTATTGAAAAATGTATACTCTAGCCAATCATGATTGGAAGAGTCCTCTCCCGCGTTGTTTTACCCTTTTTCGGGCGATGAGGCTAACTTTACGAAAAATGACCGTTGTAGTCTTCTTTAGTTATTTTCAGACTCTCTAAACATGAAATGACAACCGAGTTTTCCTTCTATGGACTCCTTAAATTTCCACATTGAAGGGCCCATCATGGGACGAACCCCTCCTATCCCAGGTTCGGAAAATATTTGGAATTGGGCTCATTTATGAGATGAGCTATACCGAGCACCTGGTTACCCTCATCAAGCTCGTAAAAAACACATGAGGCACTCATCATTCATGATGGGGAAAAAGAAAAAAAATTGTATTACACCTTTATCAGTGGCAGTACTTAGTCATTCTTGAACATGGCACTCATCTGCATTCACATACCGTACTTGGATCATATGTTTGTCCTTGATTTCTGCTTACTTCCTGAGTCTTGTTAATCCTTTGAGTCATTTAAAGAAAGCTTCCATCATCAGTTGCATTAGGGGTTGGTGTCATACTCGTCATGTCAATACTGCCAAGTCATGCCATTCCCATGTTCAAGAACATTTTCACTATTCAATCAGTACACCTTCAATCATGTCGGTCTACTCTGAATTAGTCTTGCATGTTACTGTACTATCCAATCCACTCTACACATCCTTTGTCGTGTTTCGTGTCAATGATGGGAGATTCATCATGGCCCTCCTTCGATGGATTCATCTTTGTTGACTTCAACACATCATCCAAGGAATGAATCTAGAAACCAACCAAGTACCTTGGCCCTGCATGTCTCAATGGAAGGTTACCTCGCTTTCGACATGACTTTACATTATTGACTCTTGATCGAAAGATTTCATCTTGCGTTCGACTTCAGCTCATTTATTCACACTTGGTGATATGTACTATGATACCTTGGGGATCATTGAAATTAATGGTGATTTCCCTCGCACTTGTTAACGGTATACATCAATGACCGGTAATCAAGTGGTTTCTACCATGTTCGACGTCAAGACATTTGTAATCACATGGATAGATTCGTATCATTACGAGTTCAACTTGAATACCTTGGGGAGTCATGTTTTACCCAGTTTGCGATGGAGTTTGTATTGAGTCATGTTACACGATTCCACATTTGTATTGGTCGTGGCTATGTTATCATCTCATCATGGATCTACGCTTGTGTCTAGTAGCCATGATTGTTTTCAGTCATTCATTATTACCATGGATATGCATTGTATTGGTCGGTAGCCATGTTGTACATCATATGAGATTGTTAGTTCAGAGTTAGTTGTACTGCAGTAGCGTCCTTCATCCAACAAGTCCATTTTTCCATTCTTTTTGTCAAAGCATTTCATGTGTCCAATCTTTAAACAACTTCATGCTTTGGGGGGGATTCTGTTACACTAAAATCTTACCACCATTAAATTCAATGTATACATCCCTCAAGTTCCATTGGTTAAGTCACTTACCTAGAAGGGACATCATTTTGCTTATGCTAGGTTTTGAGAGGTCGTCACAAGCTGCACTCATGCAACCTGTGACGTCGCACCTTGCTCCATTACAGGGTGCAACAAAGTCAGTTAAATGGAAAAAATAGCTTTTTCGAGCTCATTCTCGAAGGTTGCTGACTTGGATCCCTATCCGTGACCTGTTCGGGGAGCTGGCCTTCGGTTCCTAACCTCTATGGAAGATTCCCTATCTCTCTCCTACCATATCTCAACCTACCCTATCCATATCCTATCCACTTAGCCCTATATAAGTGAAGCTCTACACCTCTCCGAGGGGAGGAAGTCTATAGTGTCTACATGCTGGTGAAATCATCCTTGAGAGATCTTTACTCATCTATTGGGAGACTCATACTTCCTTGGAAGGATATGACAAATGGCTTGGATGGAGAAGGGCTGCAACGTTAAGCCTTGGTTGTAGTTCTATGTCTCTACTATGTATTTCCCTATTTATAGTAATACAAATGCTTTCCACCAATATTGTTCAATGTGTGTGATGATATTGAGTAGTTCACTTGCTTAACTATTTACTTAGATCTCTTATTGTATAGATTCTCTTTACTCGCTTGTGTTTGTTTTTGTGTATTAACAAGTTTTGCAGTTGAGATCTGACGACCATGGGACATGTAGCAACATTCAGGAGAAAGGATTGTGAAGTAAAAGGTAATACATCTAGCACTTGATCCTTAATTAGATCTAGGAAATCCATTTGTAGTCTGTTCTATTTATTCTAGACTCGCATTGAGCTAGGGAGATCCGGCTCGCGTCCGCTCAATTGGATTGTTCGTCAAACACAGATGTGAGACATGTACTTGAACTAAGTAAGAACTTGATATCAATGGGAGTTCTTGATGATGTTGGTTACAAATTTACAGTTCAAGGTGGAGTTATGAAGATATCGAAAGGTATCTTGGTTGTTATGAAGGAAAACTGAGTCGAGAACCTGTATAAACTTGAAGGGAGGACGAAAATTGATCACACAACATTAGCATCAGTTGGTGCAGTAACATACTTCGCTCGTTTATGGCATCAACGGTTAGGTCATATCAGCGAAAGAGGAATTAAGGTACTTGTTGATTGAAAGTTGCTTCCTAGTTTGAAATCTGTAGATTTGAAGTTTTGCAAGCATTGTATTTATGGTAAACAAGCTAGACAAAAATTTAAATCTTGAAATGACACTAGTATAGGTATCTTATACTATGTTCATTCTGATCTATGGGGCCCATCTCCTAAAATTTATTATGGGGGATCATCATATTTCATCAGTTTTATAGATGATTACTCGAGGAAAGTCTGGATCTATTTTTTAAAGATAAAAGCTGATGTTTTTTATATATTCAAGCAGTTTAGAGCTTTGGTTGAAAAGAGCATTGACATGTTCATTAAATGTATTAGAACAGATAATGGAACCGAGTTTACTTCTAAGGATTTTGATAATTATTGCAAGAAGGATGGGATCAAGAGGCATAAGACCACTGTTTACACTCCGCAACAGAATGGTGTTGTTGAACGCTTGAACATGACTCTTCTTGAAAGAGCAAGGAGTATGCTCAGTAATGCAAAGTTGTAGCAAGAATTGTGGGGTGAGGTATTGCTTACAGCTTGTTACTTGGTCAATTGATCACCATCAACAACAATTGACTGCAAAATTCCAGAAGAGGTATGGACAGGTCGACCATTTGATTATTCTAACCTTAGAGTATTTGGTTGTGAATCCTATGCACTTATTCCAAAAAATCAATGTTCCAAAATAGACCCTAAGTCAAGAAAATTGATCTTTGTTGGATATGGTGATGGTGTTAAGGGCTATAGATTGTGGAATCCCACTATCCACAAAATCAACATAAACATAGATGTAATATTTGATGAACTTTCTTTGTCAAATTTAGATGTAAGTAATGATTTGAAACATGCTAATGTACCACAGTTACAACAAATTTAGTTTGATACTCAGTCATCTACGAGGGGGAATCGTGAGGATGTCCAGGAATAGGATATTCATGAGGACACTCCTTAGGAGGATGAGCAGACAGAAATAGAGCAAATACCACAACAAACTCTACGAAGATCTACACGAGACAAAACTTTTCCAAAGAGATGATGATTTTGTCACATATGTTGCTTTAATTTCTAATGAAGGAGAACCTGACAGTTATAAGGAAGCATTAGAAGTGTCTGATAGTGACAAATGGAAACTTGCAATGAAAGAAGAAATGGATTGTTTGGAAAAGAACAAAACATGGGATCTTGTGGAACTTCCAGAGAGTAGGAAAGTGGTTGGATGCAAATGGGTGTACAAACTGAAGAAAGGAGTTGATGACACTGTTCCAAAGTACAAAGTCATACTAGTTGCAAAAGGGTTTTCTTAGAAAGAAGTTATTGACTTTCATGATATTTTTTCACCAGTGATGAAACTTGTTTCTATCAGAATTCTATTAGCGCTAGTTGCCTTGTATGATTTGGATTTAGAGAAGCTAGATTTCAAAACAACTTTCTTACATGGAGATTTAGATGAGGAAATTTTCATGGAACAACCAGAAGGGTTTGTTTAGAATTGCAACAAGAGATTTGTTTGCAAGCTCAGAAAATCATTGTATGGCTTGAGGCAATCTCCCAGGCAATGGTACAAGAAGTTTGATTCTTTCATGGTGAGCCGGAATTTTACCAGGAGTGAGTATGATCATTGCGTGTACTTTAAAAAGTTGGAAAATGATAGTTCATTATTTTGGTATTATATGTTGATGATATGCTTGTCGTAAGCAAGAGCATGTTTGAAATCAACAGGTTAAAGGCTTAGTTGGCTAGGACATTTGATATGAAGGATCTAGGAGCAACAAATCAGATCTTGGGCATGTAGGTACATAGAGACAGGAAAAATGGCAAGCTGTGGTTATCACAAAAGAAGTATGTGGAGAAAATACTCAGAGATTAGCTTCTCATTTCAAGCTTTCTTCAAGTTTGAGTCCTAATAGTGATGAAGAAAAGTAGTATATGTCTCGTGTACCATATGCTAATGCAGTAGGAAGTTTAATGTATGCAATGATAAGTACAAGGCCATATATTTCACATGCAGTTGGTGTTGTCAGTAGATACATGGAAAATCCAGGAAAAGAGCATTGGGCAGCAGTGAAATGGGTGCTTCGGTATCTTAGAGGCGCAAGTGACTATTGTATCACTTTTGATGGTTGCAGTGATGAAGTCTGTGGTTATGTTGATTTTGATTTTGCAGGTGACTTGGACAAGAGGAGGTCCACTTCAGGTTATGTTTTCACTCTTGTAGGTGGATCTATTAGTTGGATGTTAAAGCTTTAGAATATTGTTTCTTTATCCAATATAGAGGCAGAATATATAGCTGCTTCACATGCTTGCAAAGAGGCAATCTAGTTAAAAGGTTTGTTGGGTGAGTTAGGAAAGGTTCATAACACTATAAATTTTTTCTATGATAGTCAAAGTGTTATTCATTTGGCTAAAAATCCATCTTATCACAGTAAGACAAAACATATTCCTATAAAATACCATTTTGTTAGACATGTTGTTGATGAAGGTGGAGTGGTTCTTGAAAAGGTCCACACTCAAAAGAATAGTGCAAACATGTTCACAAAGCCAGTTACTTTAGATAAGCTACGTGGTTCTTAGCTTCTCTAGGCTTGCAGGAAAGGTGATGAATAGAGCAATGAGCAATGCTATCAGGTAATTTTTTGTCAAGGTGGATATTGTTGGAAACGGGTGACAACCGGCTCTCTCGGTGACTGTGTAACTGTCTAACCGATTAACTAAGTTTATACAGTTATGAGTAACTGTGTAAGAAATGTATATATTTCTTGTATTCTCGTAGAAAAGAATTATGAGTTGAGAGTTGTTGTAATCTTCATTTACTGAATAATAAGAGGACCGATACCATTTCTCCATGGATGTTTCACTCTCGAGGGTCTTACCACGTAAATCTTTACGTATATTTTATGTGTGTGTCATTATTTACTTTCTTGTTTTAAATGCTTCCACTGCATATTATGTTATGTGGTTGTTTGGTCCAACAGGGTACCAATATGAGAGCTGAGTTATTAGCTCTTTGGGGTTTGCTGCATTTTTCCTCTTTGAGGGGTATTATTTGCATCAATGCCTTTGGAGATTCTAAAGTCCTTATCAATTGGGCTAAGGGACAGATTCATGTTATTAGTTACATCCACCTTTTTCCTTGGCTGAAACAGTTAGTGGACCTTATTAATTCCTTTGATTATATCTCTTTTCAGCACATCTACAAGAATTTCAACTATGAAGCAGATCATCTCTCTAAGGAGGCATTGGGGCCATTTGATGGATCTATCTCTTATGAGGACTAGGTGGATGGAATTATTATGGATCATGGAATTGTAAATGCCATTTTGTAGATCCTTCTGTCTTTTGGTTTTTGGTTTTATGGATCTCTTTATTTTTATGTTGAATGGGTCATGATGGACTACAGGTTGTTACGTCTTGGGATTTTCTCAGGTTTTGATGCTTTTGGTCACTATTTTTTAATCTTGGATTAGGCGGGGACAGTATGGACATTGTATTATCTGGATTATACTTTGTAACTTTGATTTCACTATGGAATAACAAGTTACTTGCTTTTTCTTCCTGAAAAATCAGGATAAGGTATATGTGGCATATCCCATGGGATATGAATATGGATCCATGTTACAATATTAATAATATTACGATCTTTACTGCCAACCATACCCGAATTCAAAGTTAAATAAAATTTATGACGGTTACATAACAAGTGATATGTGATGGTAGTATGGTAAAGGTGTTGTACTTGTTTGTTGGAGGTTTAGGGTTCGACCCCCATTGCCTCCACCTAAATTTTGGTAGAGTGAACAATAATAAGGCCAACTAGAACCTACCACACATCCAAATTTGATTGGAATTCCTCACTTTCCAGCTCAGATTTCATATCGCCACCTTGGGGTATGGTCTGCCAAATGTCAGTCATCCATTGGTTTGAGCGAAAGCTCTTGGCGAAATATTAGAGATGGTGTTGTCTGTTCCATCATTTGAGACTGTAAATTTTTGTCTACTTTTTTATCAGTGAGGATTCTCCTGGATCAAGCCTCCCTACTAAGAATCTTTTGGACCCCAAAATCATGTTCCGATTCAGAAGAAGATTGAGGAAAATCTATCCCCACTTGTCTAATGTCCATCATCCATCTTGCCCAAGTAACAATCTTGTGGCTCATAATAAAAAAGATGAGCACACCCATCAAACTGTTGACAAACTTAAGCATTGGACCATCCTTACATAAATATGAATTTCACATTGAGGTTATCATCAAAGTACAACTGAATAGAAACACAATCACACACAAAACTGAAAGAGCATATGCAGAAAAGAATGAACCAAATAGAAGCTTGCCCTTCTCAGTAGTATCTAATTTGCTGTCAATGATGTCTTCATGTTGCAATTCCCCATGTTGTACATGTTTTGTGCCTTGAAACATCTATTCATTATTAGTATTAACCAATGCATTTTCAAGACCACAATCCTTTACAAACATGAGCAATAAACTTTTTTTGGCATTAACCAACATCTTCATTTGCCATGTTGCAATCACATACACATCATGTTTCATCTTGTGAGCTCTTACGATGAACTCCATCCCATTCTTGAAGAGATGATACCTATTATGTTGCTTGTAAAACATTGCTTTCATGTCATAAAGATATGGGTTTCCCAACACAATCCCACATATATCGAGTAGAATCACATCCAATTCTACCTCATCCATAAATTTGTTAGAAATAGCAAAGAAAAGCTTACATTTCTTAGATACATGCAATCGAGCATTCTCATATACCCATCCTAAAGGATAAGGTTTTGGATGTGGTTCAGTCTCCAACCCTAGTTTCTTTACAATGCCTTTTGAGATTAAGTTAACTTGAGATCCACTATCTACAAGTGTATCAATAAGATTCTAATTAGGCATAATACCATTAAGTCATTTATGGATTTCACAATCGAAGTGAAACAAAATCAACTTCTCACTTTCATCACCAACCTAATTCTCTTCTCTAGATAGAAGATCGTCTGGTTTTGGGTACATCAAAGGCTCCCTTGCAGGTAGAGTGTAGTCTTGAAGATAAAACCAAAAGCAGCATCAGAAAGGAATTTATCAACTATTACTACTACCTGATATATTGAGTATTTTCATGTCTTTGGCCTCTTAACTATTGTCCCAAGTTAGTTAGATATGCGCCTTCGCGAATAATTGGTGGAATGCCTTTTGATATGAAAAACAAAGAAAAACATGTGATTATCCATCTGTACGATTTAATGCACATCATTCTAGAAATGACACCTTCATACCGATGCTTCCACTCATTCGCATTCCATTAATCCATCATATTTGGAGAGAAGTGAGGAGATTTTAAGAACACTAAATTATATGATATTGATCTCACTTTATTGTTTTCACCTGTTGTGCTCAAGTCCGTCTGCCTTTGTGGTTTTTAATGGGATTTTACATGAAAGAAATGCATATTTGTTGATTTTATTTCCTTGTTGCATCATTTGTATTGGATTCTAAATGTTTTGAAGGCTTTATCATATTTTATCACAATAACAATAATGCAGGAAATGAGGGAGTAGATATGATTCTTCAGAAGCCAAAACTATGCTGAGATTGAAACTGTTTCATACCTAGGTTTTAGAAATTGTGCTGGGAACTTAGGCATTTGTTTAACTGATGATCATCTCCAAATAGCATTTTAAAATTGGCATTTGTTACACTAAACTCTCCAAGTTTTTTTCTCTTAATTGATGCGTTGGGTTTTCAAGTCAACTTTGGTTTCCTAGAAGATTGTAATATATTTTTCCAATACCATTAGAAGATTGTAATATCTTTTTCCAATACCATTTTGAGTGTGAAGTTTTATGGATTATTCTTGTGGGTTTGTTATGTACACTCTCACATAGAGCAGCTATATAATTTTTTTATGTTTTGGTTGTAGTTTATTAAATGATGTCGTACTCTGTTTTTTTTTCCTTTTTTTATAAAACACAACACTTTGCCATTTCTGCTATATAATTTTTATATTTTGGCTACTATGTTTTCTTTTTCCTTTTTTTCCTTTTCTTCCTTTTAAAAACGCAACAATCTACCATAGAAAATATGAAGTGATTTTTTCATAAGATAGCAAACTAGAATTTACTGAGTCAGGTAATCTTGCCTTGTATCATTGTTTTATTTATTTGTGTTGTTAGTAATTTGCAAGATCTTAGTTTTCTAGATATGATTTTAATTGTCATTTTTTTATTAATGCATGGAATGTAATATCATTAATCTCAAAAAGGTTTCATTTGCATCTTAAATCAAATCATAAAATTGAAGGTGAATATGCACTTATGTTTTGTCGTCAATGATGATTTCATGCTGCAATTCCTCATGTTGTACATGTTTTGTGCCCTGAAACATCTGTTCATTATTAGTATTAACCAATGCATTTTCAAGAACATGGTCCTTTACAAACACGAGCATTAAAATTTTGCTTGCATTAACCAACATCTTAATTTGCCTTGTTGCAATCATAGACAAATCATGTTTCATCTTGTGAGCTCTTAGGATGAAATCAATCCCATTTTTGAAGAGATGATGCTTGTTATGTTCCATGTAAAGCATTGCTTTCCAATCATAAAGATGTGGACTTCCCAACACAATCCCACATATATCGAGTGAAATCACATCCAATTCTACCTCATCCATAAATTTGTCAGAAATAGTAAAACAAAGCTTGCATTGCTTAGATACATGCAATCGAGCATTCTCATGAACCCATCCTAAAGGATAAGGTTTTGGATGTGGTTCAGTCTCTAAGCTCGACTGGTTTTGGGTAAATCAAAGGCTCTCGTGCAGGTAGAGCATAGTCCAGAAGATAAAACCAAAATTAGCATCAACAATGAATTTATAAACTATTAGCACTCCCTAACCTATTGAATATTTTCATGTCGCTGGCCTCTTATTGTAACATCTCGTAAATTCACAAAAATTTAAAAAAAAATTAAAGTAGCATTAAATGCAGTACTTTCTATTGCGGAAATTAAATAAATGCTAATCTTCTTAACTAATAACAAAATTTTGATAACGATCATTCATACTTCTTAACACAAAATACGGCATTAGTTTTTGCTTATGTTAATTTTAGTCTATATGCTATATTTAAATTTTCTTGCGATCCTATCATTTAGACATAATATTGACAGTTTGATTTTGGATGGTGATGAAGGGGTCCTACAGGGTACCATGAGGTTTACTTATCTATGTTAGCTAAAGCATTTGAACCTGTTTCTTTGTGTAGAATGTAGGTAAGAGTATTACGACAATTCAAGTTTTAAGAGTAATTCTAATTATGTTTTCAGTTAACCGTCAATGCTTTACAATAATCTAAATACTTCTATGCAAGAGGGTTATTAATGGTATGGATTTATGTCATTCTTCTGTATGTGTTACTTTACCCATACTTACAAATCATAGAAGTTGTAACTAAAAATATCTACACTAGACTCTTTAGTGAACGTCAAGGAAAAGATACTTACACTATGAAATTATCCAATATGTGCTAGATTACAATGTCTAAGTATTTATTATGATGCTGTCATCAATTCTCTATTTATAAAGAGTTACAACATTATAAGTTACCCATACTATTGTAGCAAAGGGATATTATATTGTGAATATCCTATATGTGATGGAACTAGTATTGAATTAGTAAGACTATAGGTCCTAAACTTCCTTGTGTATTATCTACACTATGCATTATAATAAAGTGGCAAAACAAATGATAGTGACAACATAATGCTACGATGTATAATTTAAGAAATTCTAACTATAGCCAAGTATCAAATACCTTTTATAAACTACGACCTAAGTTATTTTGAAAATATGCAACATATATATATAGCTATGCTTTTTACAACTAATACTTTTGGAATGTATAAGGTTTACACATTGTAACACACCATTGTACTGATAATGGATTCACTGCAGTCATACGTTGGCAAGTTTAACGTGTCCAAACTGAGCATTAATGCTCCCATCTAACTGCCTTGGTGGAATGTCCTGCTCGTTGTCCACGTAACAAGCTCCACGTGAAGACCTTGTGAAGGATACTGTTAGCATGCCGAGCTGTACATAGATAACTTGGTGAAATGTCTCCGAGCTGGGATTTGCATTGGTAAGGTCATTAATGGAGTTTAAATGCAGTGGTGCATCGTAGAGCGTGGAGCTATGCTGGCTAGATCTCGCCCGTCGATCTGGTTGTATCTCGGTTTTGGGACTTCAACCTTAATCTTACCACTACGTCTTCGTTGATATTATTCTTGGGAATTCATTTGGTGTTATTGGGCTCGGTGGAGAGGCCGACCATCTGTGAAAGTTTAGGGTTTGGTGGTTGCTCGCCTAAGGACTTCTTCCTTGGCTTCGATGGTGTGACCTGCTACTGAAAATTGATGTTGTTCGGGTTTTTTTTTAAAAGGTTTCAAGATCTGAGAGTTTAAAGGTGAAGGATTACTGTAAAAATTTGGCTCTAAGTGTGATGCCGGAATATCATAACAGTTCGAGTCTCGATCCAAAGCAAAAATCTTGTCGAGGTAATGTCTTGTTTTCAACAACTTAGGCTTTCCTGTTACTACTTAGTTAATAATTTAACGTGAGAGTTTTTAACTGCATTCTTGACAAGTATCAACCTTCGCCCACAGGTATGCTTTGTCTGAAGTTGAAAGGGAAAGAAGGCTGCTATACCATCCGGTAAGCCTCGGTGATTCTTATCCCTGTAGGTTCTCTTGGCATGTTGGACAAAACTTGATGTTTTGATGAGGTCTGAGGAAAGTTCTTGGCAGAGGATATTTAACTATTGAGATGACTTTCGAGAGCTTCACATCATGTGTATAGAGGATGGAATCCTTGACTCTTTTTACTATCCTGCCACTGCATCATTTCGCTGTAAATTTCGTTGAAATGTAAAATTGTTTTATGATGAAATTTTCTAAAGGGTTGAACCCTCCGTCATTTTAATGGAAGAAATAGTGTTTTAAGGAAACTTAAATGGTTACAAGTGTTTTCTAGGTTTATAAAAATTGATAATTTTGATTAGGTAGCACAGTATTGATACTGGCCGAAAGCCGTGGGCTAACTTGTTTCTCGACAGAGAAAACCCTGTACTCGTAATGTCTAAGTTTAAGTTTGGAAAATGATAATGTAACTCAGTTTTGGTTTTGAACTATAACTTGATTTAATACTCTCATATATGTTTGCTAGAACAATTAGATAGCTAAAGTAATGTAATAGTTGGGCAGTAGGAATGCGTTTCGGTTTTGGAAAAGAATTGATATTTTAAGTTTCAAAGTAATTGGCCGTAAGCTAGCTATAAAATAATTTCAGGGTTTTAACTTACTTGTGTTTATTGTTCAAGTACACTGATCTATTTGTGTGAATTGGTTGCTATTGGTGTTCGGTCCTTTGGTAGTACCTTATGTACCCGAACATGGTATCAGAGCTAGAGGTCACGAGTTCGATACACACTTAGCTCGTGCTGAGGGGGAGATTGTTGCACGAAATTGCAAGTAGTTAGCGCTCCCCGATGTATCATGACAAGGGACTAATCACCTCTCGCGGATCCTTGAAATCCGGTAGTGGTGATTTTACCAATCACCTGCAGGTTTTGGTGTAACGGCAGCCGTACTACTAACAATTGATTTTTTTTGGTTGGAAAAGTGGTGGAACCTCCTTCACTAGCAAGTTTTCCTATGGCTAAGTTACCACGAACCAAGGGCATTTAAGCCGTCAAAATCACCCGGGGATCGCACCCGGCCTGGACCGCACCAACCCTTAACATGGTTGGATTTTTTGGTATCCGTGAGATGGAGAACAGTTGGTGGCGGGGGTATGGTTAAGACGCCCCGTAAGAATAAAGGTCACTGGTTCTAATCCCGTGGATACCAAACAATCCAACCATGTTAAGGGTTGGTGCGGTCCAGGCCGGGTGCGATCCCCGGGTGATTTTGATGGCTTAGATTCCCCTGATTCGTGGTAACTTAGCCAAAGGAAAACTTGCTAGTCAAGGAGGTTCCACCACTTTGCCAACAAAAAAAAAACAATTGTTAGTAGTACGGCTATCGTTACACTAAAACCCCAGGTGATTGGTAAACTTGTTAGATTTTCAGAATTTACTTCAATCTGATCTAGGATCTTAACTGAGAGAACAACATGTACAACATATCTACAGCATATCAATCATGGAGACAATAATGCAAGCACACAAGAGACACAAAGATTTACTTGGGGAAAACCATAAAGGTGAAAAACCCCAATAACTTCCTCAGAGATAGATAGAGCAATGATACAACCAACCAAGAGAGATAGCCATAACCTAGCAGCAGATCCTCCTCCTCCATAAGTGCGCCACTCCTCCTTGAGTGCATGTGTGAGAAGTGAGTGAACAAATAGAGTGCCTCCCGCACTCTATTTATACTTGACTTGACTTTCCTTTTTACCTAACTCATGTAGGCTCGAACTTTACCACATAACATAATGCTGAGTGGGCCGACCCCCAATAGGGTGGTCTAATAACCCTTTGACCCACATGGCCGACCCCCAATAGGGTGGTCTAATAACCCTTTGACCCACATGATTTATACAGGGCCGACGCCAAATAAGGTGGTCTAATAACACATCAAGTATAAGTTACAACACTTACAATATAAATGACGACACTTCCTTATAGAGGAATAATACCATCTCTATAGGAATACA
The DNA here is from genome assembly GCA_027924585.1 of Larix kaempferi. Taxonomy (NCBI): domain Eukaryota; kingdom Viridiplantae; phylum Streptophyta; class Pinopsida; order Pinales; family Pinaceae; genus Larix; species Larix kaempferi. The sequence goes on from BSBM01001346.1 coordinate 14,017,649, forward strand.
ATATACATATATGTGAAATACATTCCGAAGTTACATATACATCAACACTCCCTCTTAACTAGGAAGGTATTTCTCAGCACAGTTCTTCTAGCACAAGTCATCTTCTCTGGATCATCGTCACTGGATAATCGTCATCGAGTCATCATCATCATCATCACTGCTGCTGCTATCTCAATCAATCTCTGAATCTACTCGTCATAGGAAGTTCTACAGAGCCAGTCCTTTTTCATACTGGATGTAGGCCCACCACCTGCAGGTCTTCATCATCACTAGCCATACTGTGGAATCCTCAGGACTTATTACATGCGTCACAAAACCTGGCTGCAGCATCCCAGGCTATTACGAGCACACAGCTCTACCTGTAGGATCTCCCAGGAGCACATTACATGTGACCCATCACAAAACCTGGCTGAAGCATCCCAGGCTGTTACGAGCACGCGGCTCTACCTGTCAGATCTCCCAGGAGCACATTACATGTGATCTCACCACAAAACCTGGCTGAAGCATCTGAGGCCTTTTTCATCCTGTCCAGATCTCCCAGGAGCAAATTACATGCCATAGGACAAAACCTCGCAAGAGCATCTCAGGATGTTACGGGTACACAACTCCGACCTGAAATCTCCCAGGGCACAAATTACATGTCCTCCCAAGCAAAACCTCGCAAGAGCATTTGCCAGATGTCCCAGGGCACCGAATTACATGCCATAGGCAAAACCTCGAAATACCATCTGCAAATCTCCCAGGGCACAAATTACATGCTTTCCTACACAACCTGATCCACGGCCACAAAGTATCATCTGATACTCATCAAACATCATCCTGATGTACACATGATCATCCTGATCATCATCACTGCAACATCCTGCTGCATATCATCTGGAGAAGCTCTTCATCCATGATCATCCAAGTATCCATCTGATACATACATAGATACATGATCCACACAATGTATCCATCAACATACATGATCCACCTGATCATACAAAGATACATGATCCACACAATGTATCCATGAGCATACATGATCTACCTGATCATACAAAGATACATGATCCACACAATGTATCCATCAGCATACATGATCTACCTGATCATACAAAGATACATGATCCACACAATGTATCCATCAGCATCCAACATGATGCGTTAATACAAAATACATACACATGATCCATCCGATCATATCCAGCATCCAACATGATGCATATACAAAATACATACACATGATCCAACCGATCATATCCAGCATCCAACATGATGCATTCATACATACATATAATGATCCAACTAATCATATCCAGCATCCAACATGATGCATACACAAAATACATATAATGATCCAACTGATCATATGATGCATAGACAAAATACATATAATGATCCAACTGATCATATCCAAGCAGAAACCAGAACATCCTCCTGATGTTCATCATTCAGCGCTTACATCCACAACCATGTGAAGGATCCCCCTTCCAACATGCTTGGAATGGCTTCAGCAAATGTGTTCATCACTTCTTCCTCGAAGTGTCCTCGATCTGAAGCACGCCAAGCCTCTCTCTGAAGTACTCAAACTTCACCCTGGCTAGTGGCTTCGTCAGCACATCTGCAATCTTCTCATCCGTCGCAACATACAGGAGCTTCACAGCTCCTCTCTGCACCATATCCCTGATATAGTGATATTTGATCTCTATGTGTTTCGACCTGTCATGAAACACTGGGTTCTTGAACAGCTTCACACAACTCTGGTTATCACAGAAGATACCAGTAGCCTCCAACGGGAGATCAAATAACTCAGACAGTAGCTTCCGTAGCCATACTGCCTCACAACTAGCTGAACATGCTGCAACATACTCTGCCTCAGCTGTACTCAGTGCTACGCAGGACTACTTCCTACTAAACCAAGAGATCACACCTGATCCCATACTGAAGCAGCACCCAGATGTGCTCTTCCTGTCTGCAGCACTTCCAGCCCAATCTGAATCAACATAACCCTGTAGGTTAAACTTTTGATTCACCTCATACTTGAGCCCATAATCCACTGTACCCTTCAGGTACCTCAGAACATGCTTTTACAGCAATCAGGTGAACACTCCTCGGATCCGTCAGGAACTGGCTCAATGTGTTCACAGCAAAGCAAATGTCCGGTCTCGTGTTCGTCAGGTACATCAAGGACCCAATCATCTGACGATACATAGAGACATCAACCGCCTCAGATGAAGCATCACATAGAAGCTTCAGATTTGATGCCATAGGTGTGGCCATATCCTTGCAGTCCATCATCCCGAACCTCTTCAGGATCTCTACTACATACTTCCCTTGTCCAAGGAAGATTCCATATGCACTTTGCCACACCTCCATGCCAAAAACAAATAGTGCATCATCCCCAAGTTCTTCATCTCGAACTCGGTAGTAAGCTTCCGCTGCGTGTCGGCAATCAATCTATCTTCACCATACCAAGTTCTGCACAGATATGATTTCCTATCATGTGTCTCAGAACCAAGTGGCTGCTCTACATACACTTCTTCTTCAACTACACCATTCAAGGAAGCTGTTTTGAATCCATCTGGTGTATCTTCTATTTCATCACTTTTATATTTCTCAATGTTGCCATCTGCAACATGCTTGATCTGATAGTTCCATTTGGAAGTCATAGCAAACTTCCAAACATCATTCTTCATGATCGACGGATCATGGCATTTCATTTCTTCATCCCAGATCCTAGGAACTTCAATATCTTCAATAGATATCTTTGTTGCTGGAACAAATGTTGTAGTTCTTCTTTTGTAGGAGATGGCATACGATCTTTCCTACAAAACAGGTTAAATTGCATGATTAGAAACATCTCATAATTTTCAGAAGAAATTCTTACACATAAAGAAATATGTCATACAGTCATGCAATTATCTTAGCCAATGCTTCAATACAACATTTATCCATATCCCGTAACTTTCTAGATGCCTTCCAATCTCTACCAGAACATTGTTAAGAGTGTGCACAACTCTCAACATGTCAGCAAAGAGGTTTCATTCTAGATAAGTAGCAATGGAATGTTGTACAGTGCCATAGGCCACTTACCCATTCATATTAGGAGTATACTGTTCATCAATGCAATTATTCTAATATGCATAATACACAACCTAATTCTAGGAACATTAGTATATACATTATTGAACAGTATTATCTAAGAAATGACAATTCAAATACTTATCTTTGTTTGTTCGTTGGGTGGACTCCCTCTGAGTCTTTGCTTCCTTGCAGGAGCTGCTGGAGTCCTAATCTGAAGTAGCTTCTTCTACACCTTTCTGTTGTGGGATGTAGAGAGATGGTCAACTCCCTATGAATATCTGCATCCTTGCATAAACCACTGGAGTGTACTCCCTCTTGATCTTTGCTTCCTGGATTACCTGTTCTTGAATCTCATATTCATCCTTAGTCCCTATGCATGCTTATTAGTATCATGAATGTGTTATCCTTGTGATCTCATATAAAATCATACATTCATTAGTATACTATTAAAACACAATAATCTCAAGCATGTATAGTCATGATCATTTCAAACAGAAATAATAAGCATTAGCATTCAAGGTTTATGTAGGATCTTATGGTTAGTCAAATCATAAGAAACATAACATGTCTAAACCTGTAATTACTCAAACCTATAACTCTTCAGGTTAGTTGAATCATTAATCAAGATAAGAGATATAATATGCATAAAACCTGTGATTATTCAAACCTATACCTTCATGATTCTTCTGGTGAGTCATATCATCAATTATGGTAAGAAATATAATATGCATACAACCATGATTATTCAAACCTATGACTTCATGAATAATCATTATCAACAACAGTATAAGATCCTAACACAAGGTAGGATTCTAACTTGATATAGGAAAAACATACCTGGATTAGCATGCTAGCTATTTATGTCTAACATACTCACATGATGTCTTCTTGTTTTTCTTCAATGACTTGTGCTAGTAACCTGGATATCTCATAGGTTAACTATTACAAAACCAAGTTATACATACCTCGTAAATGGATTTTCATTGAGATCCATGACAATGGATGAATCTTTGTCCTCATGTCATCATGATCATATGTTCTTGGACTATAACATGATTTGTCTTTCTTGGTGTACCTTTCATGTTAGTAGACAACATAAACCTCATACAACACCATAATGCATTAGTACAATCATAAGTGTCACACCCTAACCAATGGATATCTTCTATCATGCATTCATAATTTTGTTAAGGTGATACGACAAATCTAAAATCAAAATTGTACTAACTGTAATAACATGAAGACAAACATACCATAAACTTAATCATAGACAAATATCGAAACATACCTCGATGAGTCATACCTATCGAGATCGCTTGTAATATTCTTATGTAAGGCCTTAGCCTCATCTCCCTCTGAAACAGGAACTTCTTCACTCATGCAGATGATCAATCCATCTTCTTCTAGGATTAACACAATCCACTTGATTTGCAAGAACTGGACGTGGAGCTGGATATGGGTTTGTTAGAGAAACCCCAAAAATTCTAACTTTTAATTTTAAACTTCCGAAAGGATAGAAATATGCGCCTTGATGAGCTGATCAAATTGGTATATTCAGAATTTGAAAACTGCAAAGTTTCACTCCTCAATTTTGCCTTTGAAACTTCTGGATTCACTGGACGTGACCCTGAACTGGGGTTTGATGAAGCCCACTCTTCTGCCCAATCAAAATTTTTGATCCAAAGCTAGAAGCTTCTATTTTTCTGAGGAGCTTCCAGCCGTGGTCATAGATTTCAAAAATTCTCATTTTTACAGAAGCCCTAATTTTCCACTTTTCTGATCAAAGTCCCGAACTAGGGTCTAATCAAGCCCGGCCTTCTGCCCAACCAAAAATTCTGATCTTGGTCTCTAAATTTCTATTTTTATGAGTAGCATCCAGCCGTGGTCTCCGATTACAAAAATTCCAACTTTCTCCAAAGCCCTAAATTCCGGAAGCCATGAATGAAGGTACTCAAAAATAATTCTGTTTTGACAGAAATATGTACCTGATTGTTTCTGGTGTAACTCTGAAATTTTCAATCCACAGGGTCTTAAAACGTTTCCTGCGATAGCCTGACCTGTTATCTTTCCATCCTGACAGGTCTGACCTCAATTGGATTCTCTGAGAGAGAGTTATGCCAAATGTCGCAACGTGACCTGTTTTGGGATAAAACAGGAGAGCAAACGTGTACGGCGTTCCACGTGTCACTGTTTTAACGTCGGCCTCTGAAAACGTTTCCTGACATAGTACAGACTGTGTAATACTGTCACTTTTTACGAAATTTCATTTGGAGCTTCCTAGCCCAAGATATGACCTCTTTCCCAAGGTCACCTGATTTTGACTCAGATCTGGAAGAGGCAGAAACCCTATATTGTACAGATCATAAATCACAAAGTACAACGAATTAGAGGTTTTCCTTTGGACACAAGGTACCTGGAGATTTAATCTTCGTCCTGTAACAATTTCAGATCCGAAAACTTCGCCAAAACGGATTTATAGCGAAAGTGCTACGATGACTGGTTTTTGCTATATCAAGCCCTAGCATCGTAAGTGCAACAAGTGTCATACATGCCATATCATGCCTTCTTTCAGGCTAGCTCTGATACCATGTTAGATTTTCAGAATTTACTTCAATATGATCTAGGATCTTAACTGAGAGAACAACATGTACAGCATATCTACAGCATATCAATCATGGAGACAATCTAATAACCCTTTGACCCACATGACTTATACAGGGCCGACGCCAAATAAGGTGGTCTAATAAAACATCAAGTATAAGTTACAACACTTACAATATAAATGACGACACTTCCTTATAGAGGAATAATACCATCTCTATAGGAATACAATATACATATATGTGAAATACATTCCGAAGTTACATATACATCAACAAAACTCACCACCGCCAGATTTCAAGGATCCATGAGAGGCGATTATTCCCTTGTCACGATACACCAGGGAACGTTGACTACTTGCAATTTCATGCAACAATCTCCCCCTCAGCACGAGCCGAGTGTGTATCAAACTCGTGACCTCTAGCTCTGATACCATGTTCGGGTACACAGGGTACTACCAAAGGACCGAACACCAAGAGCAACCACTTCACACAAACAGATCACAGATCAACACACCGATGTTTTGACATGGTTTAAACCCTCTTGAGGGAAACACTCCATGGCCCCGGCCAAATAGCTTCTACGGAGCAATTTATTATGCAAAAGAAAGAAAGTTACAAATGAGCTTCTCATAATTGATCAACTAAACAATGACCCTCCATGCTCTTTAAATAGAGATCATGGACCAATCGGGTGTTAAGCCACAGATCAAGGTTAGGTATGATCTAAGAGAAGTTGAGCCGTCGGATCACAACATATCGTGACCGTCGGATTAAGTATTTACAAATGCATACTAAAGAAACACACTTTCCCTAACGGATATATTACATAAGTTGATCTTTACTAACTCCTAAGTGTCTAAAAATCCTAACATTTATGATTCATAAGGTTGATGTAAGCTGTTTAAGTATGTGACTGCCGAACCAGTTATGAACCTGTCACGATATTGTAAATGATATGCTTCCTTATTAAGGGTTTCGAACCTTTGTCTAACATAATGCAATGGAAATGCTAAATAATAAATGATAGAATGTTGTGGTTTTGCCTATGATGAAAGTGTTTGAATTTAATAGTTGTAGTTGATAATTAAATCGAAATATGAGATATGGATACTGAAATGAAATAGAGATATTTAGTGATGTGAATGATAAGTATCTATTTATCGTTTATATGTAACAACTTTGTATAAAATAATATTTGCAACTGTTAAATTTTTGGAAATAATAATGCCTGAAATGAGTGGAAATATAACACCTTATTGTTGGAAAGAATAATAATAGAATGCATAGTATTAGATTTCAAAAATAGATAGTAATAATTTGAAAACCTAGTCCTGTGCAGAGATGAAATGTTTTACTTTTGTTACTAAGCAAAGAAAATGCTATATGTATGTTTTATGATAAGTTGTTCTATTTTTTGAATTTAGACATATATAAATGATATTTCATAATTTAAAAGAAACACTACAGGGTTAGTCTATCCATTCACTTCGCATTCTTCCCATCAATCATCTAACTTAATTCTACTTCCGTTTACTAGAGTACTATACAGAAACAGTATGGGAAAAATACAGAGAAGATATTTAATCAATCATCATACAAATTCATGCCTAGGTCATAAATTGAAATGGTTTCTTCTGTATAACCGTAAATACTAAATCTACAAATGCAGAAAATCATTTAATTGATAATAACAAGACAAAACAATATAACCTGATTGAATGTAGGAGAAACAAACAACCCAAGGAGCCTGTTCCACCAAACCTACTCCTGAAGACAGCCAAATTACTTGCCTTAGGACCCCCAAGCCTGTTCACTAAACCACTAGGAAGAAGAATATGTAGAAGCTTTAGGTCATCAACCTGCAGCAACAATTTGGATCATTCAGTCATATAGACTCAGCAGTCAAGAAGACCTGCACCAGCACCTCTGGTTTCCTTCTCAGAATAGTTTTAGCAAACTCACAATGTCACAAACCCTCCCATCTATCCAAGGAAAGGAAGGGAACATGCTACCAAATTTTGGGGCTTTGACATAAACTCATCCCATTCATTAGATTCATACCATTAAAAACAAGAGTGTGCAGATGCAATCAAGCAAGTATGCACAGCGGAGTTAAAACATCATACACACACCATTCATGCTCATCCAGCATATCAAAATAAACTACAAATTAAACATTGCAGAAGTAAATACACATCAGATAATAAAACACTTATCTTCATTTCACAATTGTCCCAAACAACTAGCTATGTCGCTGCAACGTTCCACCCAACAATAGGCCAGTTGTGTTCATCAATCTCTCAACACAACTGCCACCCCCCGAGCTGTGCATGATTCTTACAAGGAAAAGGGGACATTCAATCTCATACACAGCCAATTAACCATTTCAGCTGAGCCAAGCCAGTCCACAGCTGGTTTTATCAGGATACATTTGAACATTGAATGCTTGCACTCAAGCTCAAGCCCAAAGAAATGGATTTACCAACAGGATGGCCATGGTTTTGGGTTTTCCCCAAATCGTTTCCAACCAAAAACAAATTGTGGGATGGGAAAAACATTCACAGGGAGGAAAACGAATTCCCTCCAGCTAATTAAGCATTCAACAGCCCAAAACGGTCTCTATGGAACCCCAAATCAATTCCTCTTCTTCCCCATTGGTATACCATACAAAATCGCCCTTCTCCCAACTGAGAAAGAAGGAAAGCATAGAAAAATGTGGCTGCAAAACGTCCAGGTAGCTCTAAACTCACGAGGGAGAGAAAACTGGTTGATGGATAATGGCTTGGGGAGCAATTCATGGCTCTTTTCTTTCCCAAGAATCCAAACACAATTTTCCATGTAGGGTGGCTTTCCCACACTCGAATTTGGACATCCATACCTCCCCACCCCCAAGGCATTAACTACCTCAACAAACTCTTGGAAGAATTAAATGATTGGGTACAAAAAGTCAACATGGGTAGTTGAGGGTTTGATTGGTTTTGTCATTGACACTTGGCTTGACTTGATTGGCTCCAAGGGTTTGAATGTTTTCCATAACAATTCCTTGTAAAATCATGCCCCCATCTCTTTGTTGCATTGCATAGCTAGTTGTGGGTATTTTATTAAAATGCATATTTACATGATGTTTGAATTCCAATGTGCCTAGCTAGCACGCAAACCTTATGCATCAATAAATCGATGGCACGACCTTGGCCTTGAAGTCCTCACCATGATTTTATAGCAATATTACATTATTTACATTTGAATGTAATGGGGTCAAGGTGGGGATGTGACACACAATTAACTTCCACTTAGCCTCCCTATTCGAATCTCTCAGTGATCACCTGATACATTTGAGGAATTATTTCTGCAGAAAAATAATGTGGAGCTCCCTGCTCAATTCCAATTGCCTCGTCTAGGTTGCCTAGGCCTTTTTAGTGGTTAACTTGGTCATTAATGAGCTAACAACCCTGTTCCACCTACCTAGGGGATAATGCCACAATTTTAGGGGTAGTTGTCCCATAACCAACTGCTAGTGGTGGAGTGCAAATGCTGACACCTGTCCCATGCCTTCTAACAACTTCCATTCCTCCTAGTGGGTCAGTGAACACTCATTTAACAGTTCCCTTGGGTGTTTGTCTCATGTTTTAATTTATTAAATAATAATAATATGTTATTACAATCATCCTTGACCAGATTTGGTCATAATTACAAAACTTTGTAATTATAATTTAACATAATGTTTTTTTTTGCAAATAAAATAAACAGTCTCAAAATTTGGGTAGGTGACACTTATCTACGCATTTTTTCATCCATCAAGTTAAGGTATGGAATGCATTTTGATATGAAAAACAAAGCAAAACAAAGAAAAACATGTGATTATCCATTTGTAGGCTTTAATGCACATAATTCTAGAAGTGGAACCTTCATACCGATGTTTTCACTCATTCGCGTTCCATTAATCCATCATGTCTGGAGAGAAGTGAGAAGATTTTGAGAACACTGAATCATATGATATGGAGCTCACTCTTTTGTTTTCACCTATTGTGCTCGAGTTCCTCTACCTGTGTGGTTTTTAATGGGATTTTACATGAAAGAAATGCAGATTTGTTGATTTTATTTCCTTGTTGCATCATTTGTATTGGATTCTAAATGTTTTTAAGGCTTTATCATATTTTATTACAATAACAATAATGCAAGGAAATGAGGGAGTAGATACGATTCTTCATAAGACAAAACTATATTGAGATTAAAATTGTTTGATACCTAGGTTTTAGACAAGTTTTGGGCACTTGGGAATTTTTAACTGATGATCATTTCCATATAGCATTTTAAAATTGGCAGTTGTTAAGCTAAATTCTCCACATTTTGTCTCAGTTGATGCACCGGGTTTTCAACTCAGGTGCGGTTTACTAAAAGATTGTAATATCTTTTTCCAATACCATTTTGAGTGTGAAGTTTTTTGGATTATTCTTGTGGGTTTTGTTTTGTACTCTCTCACATAGAGCATTTCTACTATATAATTTTTTAATGTTTTGGTTGTAGTTTATTAGAGCAAGGCATACTCTGTTTTCTTTTTCTTTTTTCACAAACACAACACTCTGTCATTTCTGATATATATATATTTTATGTTTTGGCTATTCTGTTTTTTTTAAACGCAACAATCTGCCATAAAGAATATGAAGTTATATTTTCATAAGAAAACAGAGCATAATCTACTCAACTAAGAAACCTTGTCTTGTATAATTGTTTTATTTATTTGTGTTAGTAATCTACAAGATTTTATTTTAATTTTAATTTTTTTATTAATCCATAGAATGCAATATCATAAATCTCTAAAAGGTGCAATTTGAATCTTAATACAAATCATAAATTTGAATTTGAATATGCACTTATGCACTTTGGCATTACAAGGTTAGAGTTATTTCATTTTTACATCGGCTGGTAAGTTGCTCAATGCAATAAGTGGAATTAGATGAGAAAGAGAATTGGGGTAGAGTTGTTTCGCATTACTACATAGAGGGGGATTTTGAGACTATATTTATGTAAATTGTCTCAACTTGAGACAAGGAAAGTTGTCTATTGTTTTAAATATTCTCTCTAAAAAAGTGTCTTAAACTATTGTCCCTATAAAGACAATATATAATATATTGTTGTGCCTTACCTAATAATTTGTAATGTTATCAAATATACAATAATTATTTAATGTCTTACATATTAATTTTATTACTTGAATGCATATTACTCTACAATAAAACTAAATAAAGAATTGTAAATATGGTGTCAGAGATTATAAATGGAAGGGGAAACTCCATAAACCATTGACAAACTATGGAGTGGGATTGGTTAATGTGGAACAACATTATGAACTAGGTTTTTTGTATTATTATTTCATAGAACAAATGTTCTTAATAAGCCTCCCTAGAAATTACTTCTCCTTCATATAACATCATTACACCCTTCTATCGATCATCACATTTATGTGGTTGCTTCTTCTTGGGAAGGAAAACTTTTAAAACCTTTGAATGATGTAGCAAGTGGCCTTTGACCTTTGAAAATAAAGAAAAAACCTAAAACTTAATCCCATTACTCTCTGCAATGTTTCCTCAAAATTTTACTAGAAATAAACAAGCAAGCAATAAATTAAAATGCTATAGTCATTTTACATGCCATAAATTTGTAGATGGTGTCCTCCTTTTCAACTTAGCTTTATCTGTTACATTATGTGGAGAAATTGAGGTCAATGACATAGGTAGATAGGCTTACCATAGTTTATTTTTTTCCTTTGACAACATTCTTATTCAAATCTATTTGATTCTTGTTCTTAACCAAATTCATTTAAGTGGTTAGAGGGTGGCATTTTCCAACAATAAGGGAATTATTCAATCCTTATACAATCAATTCATTTACAAATATATAGGCTCTAAAATATAATACTATCTACATTTAGCAAACTAGAGTCTTTATCTGTCAATGTTTGTTTGCTTCTTCCTTGACATTCATTTTCTCACAAATAGTCGTTTTACTTTATCTAGTTGATTTTCGTCGTTCACAAAGTAGGTTCCACATCTCAAAATGCTTACTGAACCCATGAGTGCATTTTTTTATTAAGTCCTAGTCTTAACTTGACCCAAGAAGGGTTTAGCCCAATAAGACTAATAGTCAAGTTCAACCTAGTAAGATTAGATGACTTAGGACCTTATGTGATTGCTTCAAACTTAGATTCCATTCCTCTCATTAGATATAAAATAGTTTGTAAATTTAATATATGGTTAAATTTGTGATTATTATTTATTGCTACTCTTAAATAGATGCTAAAAGTTATAATGATGCTCATCTTGCATAGGAAATGTATTTTAATTCAATTTATTTTGAAATTCAATGTTAAAAAGGTAGATCATTTATACCTAGGATCTTTTTACTAGATGTTTGCATATTTTTAATAACGTATTTCATGGTTGTCATCACCTTTTAATAGTTTAAATTAGTGTAATATTAGTAACAAATATTATTTTAATATTAATAATATACTTTAAGCTTAATCTTTCAATGAGTGTATATGTTTTTCTTCTTATTGTATTTATTTATTTTTATGTGGCTAAGATTTTTAAGAAAAAAGTTTTGACTATTTTGTCAATAGTTTTTTATGGAGCCTCGGGAGGGAGAGTTACATTACAAAATAATTAAATGATCGAGATTGCATCCTCTCAATTATTGTATGATTGGTAACTACAAGAATAAATATGTAATTACTACTCTTGATGCATTAAATAAACATTATCAAAGATTCCATCAACTTGATTAAATTTCGCCTCGCCAGAGGGATCGACCACATGCTCACGATTCCCATTTGCCAAAAAAATCCTAAAGTAGTGCAAAAAAATAATAAGTTAAGAAGCTTTTGCCTTGAGTTTCATATAGAAATGGACCCCAAGAATATAAACATCTTCAAAGAGTCCATCAACTTATCAAATTCCTCCTCATCATAGGGGTCCACCACGTGCTCATGATTCCCATTGGCAAAACAAATATCCTAAAGCAATGCAAAAAAAAAAAAGTTAAGAAGCTTTCGCCTTGAGTTTCATATGGACCTCAAGAATTTAAGAAGGTGTTTACTGGAGCAATAAATATCCAAATAGGTATGTTCATATTAAGGTTTCATGTTAGGATTTCATTTTATTCATTTATAATTTGCTTGTATTAACTTGTGTGTGTGTGTTAGGAAGCCAGTCACAAACATGAATTGAGTATTGAGGAACTAAAGTGATTTGGCCATCGCATCGATAAATATAAGTCAAACAAAATGAAATGACATAAAGATATGTTACGATGAATTGAAATTAAAAAGATACTCAATGAGTTCACATGTTCGAATAAAGGTTCATATTTAGCTATGGAGAACAATGCATTCAATGATTGATTCATTGGAGTAAGTAAACTAGTATTTTTTATAAGATATTCTTATTTTGAATTTGTTATTTTCAAATACTTTAATCTTGAATTAGTTTACATGGCATGTACATTTTTAGCATTGACATAAATTCTACATGCATATTATGTAGAATTCCATAGAAGTAGAAAAGCAAGATTCAGAAAATGTACATGAAATAATAAAATTTTCAATAAAATGGTTCTATGCGACAAAGGTTCATCTTCCACTATGGAGGACAAAGATAATGCATTCCATGATGATATGATTGAAGAAAGTGTAATATTATTTAATGTCTAGGACATTGACTATTGGTGCACCCCTTTCCACTGTTTTTCATGTAGTGAGGTGGGAGACCTTCGGAAATATTGCTACCGGACAAATGTCACCAAGTCTTTGGACACCCCCCTCTAGACAATGTGCCCAAATTGGTCTAGTGTAGAGAGTAGATCCTACTTTGGAAAATATATCTCGAGTAGCCAAGGGTTACTCTTCACTCACTAGTAAGTTGAGGACACACTAGGCTTGTTTTCTTTAATTCCCTTTTAGTTTCTGATCTAGAACTTTTGAGGGTTGTGGGATGAAAAACTTAGATGATAGTTCAAATATTGAGGTTTTGAACCTTGATGGAATTAGTCTGGTTGATACCCCAGTTATGGGAGAAACATTTATATCGATGGATACTAATATTTCTCGGACAAATCTTTTGGATGGACTTGCACTAGATTCAGACCTTTAACTATTGGATGAGCAGGATTTACTATTGTATTTAGGTTCCAATCCTTACTTGGAACCATTAGAACCGGGCCTATAGGTTGGTTGATCCCCTGTTCGAGGGGAAACATCCGGTTTATTTTCAAACCCTATACCTTTACACATTATTGATTCTTTACTTTCGGTTCAGGTAGACCCTTCCAATCCTAATGTGACCATCAGACAGAAGAATGGGGGCAGTCGAAAAAAAGATCTAGAACAGTGATTTGTGTCATGTCTAGGAATCACGAGGAGGACAACAGTTTGATTGAATGAGTCGGCTCTGTTATGGTGGAAGCTTAATAAACAGAATGATCAAAAGCAGGGTTATGCAACACAGATAAACACAATATGCGCAGACAATATGTAGGAATGCAAACTGTTCTTCTATTACATTCAAAACAGATCAAAACTAATGATGTTACAATATTATACATGCTTATATAGAATTCTGAGACGCCTGGGTGCCTTCCCGTGATGTTCTGTTACAAAGAAGAAGTTAGAACGGTTTCAACAGTTCAACCATTATAGTTGACTGGAAGACAGAGAGGCAGTCTGTCGAAGTTTGAAATTCGTTGGTCGCATGTCGACGCTGCTTGTCAATGTCGCAAATTGTGAGGTTGCTGAACATGTAGAAGGTGCAGGATGTGTTGTAGTATGTCGAAGTCGAGACTCGTCGGAGTTGTGTCGAAATTAGAACCTGTCGAAGTCATGTCGAGTCAAAACTTGTTGACATTGATGACTTTCCAACTATGATGCGGATCACACAGACTTCATTTTATGTGACCCTTGAGGGTATTTTTTCAAATGCTGGGACATCCTCCCAACATATAAAATTGGTGATTTTCAGTCCATGGTTTCCTCTACCTTTCGGGCTCTTAGAGGATTATCGACCACCCCAGCAATTACCCAATGATCATTTTATCATTAAACATCTGTGGTGTATAGGGCACTCCTAAATTCAACATCCTCCACATGATATTGGTTACACTTAGACTGAACATGGTACTTCTACAAGAGACAATTGTGGACTTTCAGAAGGCTAGGGATTTCTTATGGCATTTTTTCCCTTCATGGGAATGTTGTGTTTTTGGTGTTGATGGATGATCGGGGGGTCTTTTGTCAGCTTGGGATCCTACCCTTTTTAAATTTATCTCTTACTGTGTAGGGGGTGGTATCCTCTTAGTTGGTAAAAGCAGGGAGTTGGACTCCCCACTACATATATTTAATTGTTATGGGTTGATTTTGGACAAAAACAATTACTGGGAAAATCTGTTTGCAAAAGGTCTTTTGGATATCAACTCATTGATTATTGTGGGTGATATTAATATCACTCTTGCTGCTCAGGAAACCTGGGGCTCCAATGCTTGCATTCCTTCAAATATTGCTTGGTTTCATGATTTGTTTGAATCCCACTTCCTTGTTGACATCGAGCCAAAACCTTTCCTACCCACTTTGCGGAATGGTCATAAAGGGGATGATGCGGTGGCCAAAATATTAGATAATTTTTGCTACATGAATAATTCCTCTCAACTTTGGATCATTGTGTCTCTTGGGTGGAGGTCGTGAATATTTTTGACCACCAGCCTATTATTTTGAATATTGGTAAAGGTACTTTTCCTACAAAGTTCCCCTTTAAATACTACACACTTTGGTCACAGGAACAAGCATTTGATCATCTTGCACAACAACTTTGGAGATCTTTCATTGATGAGAATTCGACTACAACTATGATTAGGCTTCCTTTATTTTTGAGAACTTTGAAGGCTCGGGTGGCCCCATGAATAAAAAAAAAAACAAATCTCTTTCGCTTAGATTTGCAGGGTATTGAAACTAATCTTGAATCCATATATTCTTCCTCTTTTGAAGATATAGTTACTAGTCCTACATTGGAACACATCAGATACCTTGAGGAATGAAAAGTGTCTCTTCTCAAAACTGAGGAGGAGATATGGTGTATCAAGAGCAAGGCTTTATGGTTCTCTAGCGGGGACCAAAACATGAAATTCTTCCATACTTATGCAAACAATTAGAGGAAGTGAAAGGCTATTTGGGACATTGTGGATTATTTGGGTGTTAGGGTGTCAGACCCTATTGGGATTGCTAGGGTGGCAACAAAGAATTTCTCCAAACTTTTCAAGTGCCCTCAATCAAATAATTTGGAAGCCCAAATGCAGGTACTATAGGTGATGCCTAGGATTTTCTCAGAACAAGATTGTATAACTATTGGCAATCTTGTTTCCTTATCAGAGATTGATGGTGTTTTAAAGAGTATGGAGAAAGATAAAATTTCGGAACCAGACAATTGGACATGTGAATTCTTCATTTAGTTTTTTGATATCTTGGGCCCTGATCTGGTTCAATTGGTAGAATATGCTCATCATACGGGAAAGGTTACCAGTGGTGTTAATGCTACTTTCTTAGCATTGATCCCAAATTCAGCCAATCCATCCTCATTTCAGGATTATCGACCGATTTCACTATGCAATTTTATATATAAGATTATTACAAAGACAATTGCACTCAGGATCAAAGCGGGCCTCTAACTTGGTATATCAAAGGAGAAATTCGGTTTCTTACATCATAGAATGATATTTGATGCGATTGGGGCTACATAGGAGACTCAGCACACTGCAAAGATTAAGAGATTCGATTCATTAATACTCAAACTTGATTTGTTCAAGGCTTACAACTTAGTAGATTGGTCTTTCCTCAAACTACTGCTTTTAAATGCAGGGCTTGATTACAATATGACACAGTGGATCATGGGATGTATCTCTATTGCAAATTTTGAAATACTTCTCAATGGATGTCCCACTGCTTTATTCAAGGCCTCTAGGGGACTGCGCCAGGGATGTCCATTGTTCCCTCTTTTTTTATCCCGATTATTGTAGGCCTTGGTTGCCTTATACTTCAAGCAAAGGAAAAAAATAATATAAATGGTACAAAAGTCTCTTGAAACCATTTCATTACTCACTTGATTTTTGTGGATGGCGTTATCATTTTCGACATTGGAAATGTTCAAGAATGTCTTCATTACAAATTCATATTGGATACCTTTTTCCTAGCTTAGGGAATGTTGATAAGCTATCCAAAGTCCTATTTATACTCACCAAACATTGCGAAGGAGGTGCTCATTCAACTTCAGAACATTTTTCCTTTAGATATTCAGGATCTCAATTGTGTATTGTCTTATTTAGGCTAATTGTTGAAACCAAATGCATATTTGGTCTGGAACTGGATGTGGCTTGTTAAAAAGGTTGAGAAAAAGGTCTCTTGCTAGATGCACTAGAAATTATCTTTGGGTGGTCATTTCACATTACTCAACTCGGTCCTTGCAAACTTACCTATTTACTGGTTTTATCTTGCTAGGGTTCCTTCTTCCATACTGTGCAGGATCATGAAATAATTCTTTAAATTTATTTGGAAGGGTACTCTTGAATATCGAGGGATTCACTTGGTCTCGTGGGAAATAATTTCAACTCCAAAGTGCAGAGGTGGATGGGGTATTCGTAAAATGTATTGGGTTTACAAGGATTTACATTTAAAGAGACTTTTGAGGGGACTTACTTGTAATAGGCTATGGGGTATGATTATCAAGGATAAATACATGCATCAGTGCTTGGTGATTAGTTGGATTAGACAGGAAAAAAATAAGGTGAGTCAGTGCTCTTCTATTTGGACTGGTTTGGTGGAGGTCTTTCCACTGCTGAATCAATGGTTGACTTGGTATGTTGGAAATGGATATCAAGTTAGGGTGGGCATGGACCCGATCCTTGGGACTTCACATACATGATTACTCTCAGTCACTACACTTCAGGCCATTCATCAGAATGAGGTTATCTTTCTTAATCAAGCTAAGAATCGGTCTGTGAGGCAATATTCAAACTCATTCTGGCTAAAATCCATAGATATAAACCTAACTGGTACTGAAGCAATTGAATGGGATATATTTATTGTTGGACTTACTCATATCAGTATTTATCTTTAAGAAGAACTTGATCAAATATATTGGTCTTTTGGTAGACGAGATGGGACGGTCACCACAAAATTAGCATATAAGGCAATTGCAGCATCTGCCCAATATGAACAACCTTGTTGGTGGAGTAATTTGTTGTGGCATTGGAATATTCCGGTTAAGATAAATATATTCATGTGGCTGGCCCTCAACAACCGGATTCTTACAAGGGAAACATACAAAATTCAGGGAGGTATTGGCCCATCATGATGCACATTATGCTTCAAGGCAGGAGAAACAACAAACCACCTTTTCTACCAATGCTCATTCACTATTCAATTATGGGACAAGATCGCATCCAGGTTTAGGAATCCAGGATCATGGTCTGAAGGAACACTGATTTCATGTCTGACATACTAGTTCATGCATCACAAACTACAGATCTCCTTTCCAATGTATTTCCTATGGGGAATGTGGTGACTCCGTAATTAATTTTATTTCATGAAAAATCATATTCATTGTGCGGCATTGTTTCATTCATCTCTCACTATATGAATATTTCATCATTCATAGACCATCTATTGACACACTCCACAAAGAGATCCCGAACATTAATTACTCATCACCTGTGGGATTTTTTGACAGAGCAACGCCCCAGTTTGGAAATTGTGGTGTTGGATGCTTGATTATCTTGAATCATGATCATTTGGTGATGATTTTTGGATGTGGTGGGGGAAGTAATACCCGAGCATAATTACTTTTCCTTTGGGTGGTAATACTTCTGGCAAAGAAGTATGAGAAAAACAAGATTAAGATCTTTGGCAATTCCTCTGCCATTATCAAATGGGTTTCAGGCAATCACAAACTACAAGTACCAATCCTGTCATATTGGAAGCAAAAGATATTAGATTCACTTAACTATTTTGATGGAATCAGTTTCTCTCATGTGGTCAGGATGTATAACAAGATTGTAGATAATTTATCGAAAATGGGATTGGATATGGAGGAAGCTTGGGCACACATCTACCACTATCGGAATAGATAGGTTATTGAAGAAAAAGATATACACAACTACTGGTCAGGGACTCTTTTGATAATTTATAATTTTGTCATTTATACTTAGATTATAGAGTCTTAAACAGAATACATTTTTTTATTTATAGAATATTATAGATTAATAGGGAATGTGAATGTTTCTTTAGGACTTAGATTAACATAGTATGTAATAAGATCCAAATAGAAAATGAAAAGTAATTTTCAGAATTACGACCTATATTTTGGGCCTACAAGGGCAATATGTAAATATTTTAAAAGAACATTATCTGAGGGACAAGATCAAAAGGTAGTTTATTTGATTCAATTTTATGAATAGCAAGAAACTTTTTTTCCTTTTGGAAAAAAAAAGTGTAATATTATTTTATAGCCCCATTATTTTTTAATATGATTTTTTCCAAACATTAATTTCATGTGTTAATTAACTTGCACATGTGTATTATATAGGCTTGTACAAGGTAGGGTAAGCAAAGTTATCAAGATAGTAAGGGGACATGCCCATGAGATGAATGAAGACGACACATGTGTGGCATATGCATTTGTATACTTTTATTTTTCTTAAAAAAAATGAAAAGCATATATAATAAGTATGTTTGTATATGCATTTTGTACACAAAGTTTCATAGAAGAGTTCTTATGAGGAAATCCAGGAATACATGACACTTATGAGACACCCATATGCATAACACTCCTAATTCTACAACAGTGAGTAAATATTTTTGTTTTATACATGAAATCTTATATTTTAATTTTGTAATGTTATATAAGTGATCTTCTTAATGCTATGTAGAATTCTTGTGTTTTTAGTTATGTTTTATTTTTGTCTTGAATAGGTGAATGCAGAAACTAGGAAACAACAACAAAGAATCTTGAAACACACAAAGCTTACACCTAAAAGTGTAATTGAATTTGGATTTAGAAACAGATTTGCTTGGTTGAGTCATATGCAATCCAATCACATTACTAGGGTGGGGTAGTTAAAGTAGTTGTTATCCATGGAAATAATCAATGTAAAAGGTAGCATAGCTAGTACTTAATTATGGGTGCCCTTAACTAGTGTTTGTTATGGATCTCTAAAACATATGCAATACCATCATTATGACCCTTAGGATATATTGGATTTTAATGTAAATATTGTATACATGCGATGTATGTTTTCCTAGCGTGGAGATCAAGGCCAAGTCCCGGCTAATGGATGCTCAGTTTTATTTAAAAGGAAAATAATTTGTTATTATGTTATCCATGTGCTATTAAGCCATGGAACATTGTAAAATGATGTAAATATTAATATTGAAATAAAATACCAAAAACTGACTATGGAAGCAACTAATAAGAGGGGGCCATGTGTATCCCCTAGGGAGAGATGAGGGATTTGTGGGATTGAACCCCATGCTGCCAAATGTAATCTTGGGAACCGATTTGACTTTCCTTGTTGACAATTAATTCTGTTGTAAGGAAGCAGTTGAGGAAATCACTACATGGATTCAATGGAGCATGGGAAACCCAAAAATTCGTATGGACTCTGTTTCCTTGACCCACAAGTCACTTTACCTCATGGAAATTCATTTTCCCTCATTCTCATTCCATTTTTGAATATCTAGCATCAGTTTTCATCCATTACACATTCCCAGCAATGAGAAAAACTAGAAATCGCAACCTAGAATGAAGCCACATTTTGAGGTGTTAAAAACGCCCAGAAAATTGTGTGGACAGTGAAGTCCAATGGGGGATCCATATACCTGAACATTGGGGCGAATTTGAGTGGTTTAGATGCCCATAAATCCATAGGAAAACCTAGGTTTGATATCTTGAAAGGCCAGTGACGAGACATAGTTACTTGACCACAAAACTGAGAAAGTCCAAGCATGGATGACAGAGTGGAAGAGAGAACGGAGGTTGGAACCGCCTTATAAAACCAGTGAAGGATATAATCTCAAGGAACCAGCAGCTTAGGACATTTCTATGTCCACCCTGAAGAGCATTGGATGGAAGGGGTGCACGAGGGACTGTGTAGCAGAGAAGGGGACCTTCCTTGTGTTGGGTGTGGTAGGTATTGTTGGTTCCAAGGCTATTTGGATTTAGTTTGAGATGCATGTAGCTCTGTGGTTGAGCTCACTGACTTAACATCCTCCTCCTTTGTCTCTTTGCATGCTTGATAAACCCACCCATGTGCTGGCTTAGCATGACGATGTACAACCATGGCTATGAGTGAGCCTATGTAGTTCCTCCTTAGTGGATACATAAACCAGCTCGGGGGTGGTCTCTCAATTGAAAGAAGATATGCTGGACAAAAAACTATGGTTGGGTGGAATGTTGCTCTCACATAACCAGTTGTTTGGACAACTTCATCTTAAATATAAGTGTTCTTCATGGTTTAAAATATGTCCACTCTGTGTTTTGAATGTTTAATTATTCATGTTAATTAAATAATTCCCTGTATCTTGTCAGCATAAAACATGTGCATAGTATGAGAAGGGGATTAATTCCCTGTATGTTGTTTTATCATTCTGCTTGGGAGAAATATGTTGATGCATTCCATTCGTTGTGTGTTATTATGTTTTAATGTTGCTGTGTATATTTTCATTAGGCATTACACACACATTTAGATGGTTTGTATTTCGTCATATAGCTTTGGGGGAGAAATAGACACCCCCTATTGCGTTCATGTTCCCTCCGCGAGTCAGGTAGACAAGAGGGGACGTGACACCATATTTATTTTTATTATTAGTTTAGATCCGTGAGTCGAGTAGATGAGAGGGGACGTGACACCATATTTATTTTTATTATTAGTTTAGATCTATGTAGTATGTATTTATGATTAGTTGATCTTCTTTTAGTATTTTGCTTTATCACTTTATCACTTTATTTTTTTAAATGTGAAATCCAATTTATTTTTAGGTAAAATTATTTGAATATTTTAATGTTATTTATAATTATCATAAATTTAATTAATTTTTTCAATTAAATTATATATCTTTTCATAATTAAATCTATTTTATATTATGTGATAAATGTTTCAGTTTTTCTTTTAATTTGGATTATTTTTTATATTCAATTTAAAACATATTAATAATATGGAACAATTTTTTTTGAGTGTATATATCAGTAGTGCATATACCGGAATATATCCACCCTAATTTTCATTAATTAAAGTTCATTATAATGCGCTCAAAGGGTCATTTAAACAGTTTTTACATTTTCCAAAGTTGTCATTTTAAGTTGTAGTGTATATACCGGAATATACACTAATGTATATACCAATATACACGAGTGTATATTCCATTATATGCACTAGAGTACATATACACATATCGATATATACACTAGTGTATATAATTTGTGTTGCACTATACACACCCATGTTAAAAAAAATGTTATACATTGGTTACAATAAATATATGCATCGATATACACATACTCTTGGTATATAATACACTAGTGTATATACTGGTATAACACTAGTTTACAGGTACATACACTATTGTATGGTATACCAATGTATAATACACATGTATATTCTAGCATATACACTAGTGTATATACCCGTAAACTAATGTTATACCAGTATATACACTAGTTTTACCAGTATATATACTTGTCCTACTTAAATTATATTCATATTTAAATAGAAGGAAAGTATTCTTAAATACTAGGCCTACTTAAATTATATTCATATTTAATTAGATTAATATTATTATTGAATATTTAATTAGATTAATAGGAGTTGATTTGATAATATTTTGAATTAGTTTATTAAAATAAATTAGAGATTTAATACACCACTTACATATTCTTCAAATTATAGAAAACAAATATTTGAGAAACATATGATTTGTCAAATATGTGATACTAAAATTGATACTAAAACTGACTTTGGAACAAAGTTATTTGGAAAATATATGTTTTATCATCATCACATATATTACTAGAAACTATGATAGTAGCGATATATGTGATATTAAAAGTTGCAATTCAATTTTGAAATTTGTGCATCTTTATAAGGAATTTAAAATTACACATCCTTAATCAAATTAAACATGCTTATTTCAAACATAACATCATTAATCAAATTTAACATCTTCACTTCAAATTGTAGTAAAATCGATCTGCATCAACACTTTGAGAAATAATTATATGCTACCTCTATGACATATGCATGGCTAACTTACATCAACACCATGGATTTGACAAATATGTTCAAGTTAGAAGAGTGATGCCCTCATCCAAAAAAAAAAATTGATGCCCTCATCCCAGAAAAATAAAAATAAAAATTAAGTGTAGTAAAAAAGATGGCATTCAGATGCAATCAAGCGAGAGATCGTATGATGTATATGGAAAATAAATTCTTCATGTTTGTCGATCTTTGAGGATGACCAACTAAAATTTAGAAGAAGTATTTGTAGTAACACTGCATAAAAAAAATAGTATTAACAAATTACTTATTAAATATATTTATCAAAATCAAGCAATATGATTAAAGGATTTATTAAACAAAATATTAAAAATTTAATACACATACCTATTAAAAGAAACATTATTGATAGTACTGTTTCTAATCATGCTCTCTCCAAATTCAAATCCGCAACCAGATGTGTTCAAATATGCAACCGGACGTACGACACATGGAACACCAATTCACATCAATGCTTACATCATGATCCCTTTGCCTTTGTAACCATTTTCTACGTATCTTTTTACCAGCCTCGCTTTGAGAAGCTTGTTCAAATTGGAAAAGTGGTTTCTTAATATTTGATAAAAAATAAATATATCATCAAATAGGCGACATGGAAAACCATTTTCCTTGCTAATCTTATTTCGAAAGTAGGAAATAAGATCTTCTTGTTGGCTTATGTCATGGATAACAAAGATAAATTTTGAAACATACGCATTGTCCATCACTGTAAAGAAAAAAATATTTTGGATTTTAGTATTTATCTAATAAACTTTATCGTTACTACAAATGAAAATGGGTAATACAAGTAATGTCAAGAATAAATTGTTCTACCTTCATAACGTATAATACAACTATCACAAATACAAAATTACACATACCCACATATAATTAGAGAGGTTGGCATCGATCATTTGGAACAATTGTTAAAAACATTACAAAATACAACATCAACCACTTTTACACTTGATAATGTTGAAGATGTGAACATAACACATAAAAAATGGAATTTCTTTCATAACATAAATACATACATGATGTTGAAAACTCATGTTGGAATCAATATTAGTTGAAATTTTTGGTAGATAAGTAGTTGGAATAATTAGCAAATGAATAGCTTGTACTGAAGAAAGAAAAAATCATCAAATTTAGAATCTCCATGTATTAAATAAATAGCTAATAAAAAAATTGATATCATGATATGAAAAGAATATACACTACTACACTATGTGATACATTTAGTAATCGTACTTTGAAGAAGAAGTTAATTGATTTTTTAGGACAAAGTATTTTAACACTTAGACATAATTGATTGAAATATTATGAAAAAAACAAACACTACTACACTATGTGATACATTTAGTAACCATACTTTCAAGAAGAAGTTAATTAATTTTCGAGGACAAAGTATTTTAACACTTAGACATAATTGATTGAAATATTGTATTGAACCTATCAAATATTTTAAATCTATTCATCTTTTGTCAAATATTTTCACCTTTGAACAAATAATGTCATATGTTTAGTCCAGAATTAATGGCAATGTTGGATGTCTTTGATATGGTTGGCACCAAAACATTAGTTCCAATAGCTAAGTTTGACAACAGTCTCTAGTGCAGTAGATTGCATGTATCATTCACTTCTACATCTATCATTGTTGTATCAACCAAAAACGAGCTACCCATAGCAATATTATCATGCAATAATCAAGGTCGACAACTCTAAATAACTTGAGATGTGGCTCCCTCAACTGTAAGAATGATCACCAAAATAATTAGACAATGACCATAGGCCCAGTGAAACAGTCCAATATACCGTAGTTAATGTAAACTAACAAATATTATCAAACTAATATACCTCTATTGTGTGGAGTCCAATGTTGCACTAAATATGACCTATGTTCCACATTTCCTTGTTGTCTACAAGAAATCTTTATTTTCTCATTTATGGTTTTCTTTTTTGTATGCAACAATCCGACACGTTTGAAGTGTGTTTTAGCATAATTTGATTGGCCATGATGACGTGAAATTTCTTGACCAATAGACATTGATTGGCCATGATGGTGTGAAATTTCTTGACCAATAGACACCTTTGCTATAAAAACAACCAAGAAAGTCTTCTCACCATGACCATACGTCCATTTAAAAAAAAATGTGATTTAAATTAATAACAATACCTATACAAGTTGTGTTACTATGTTGTGGTGGGTTGAATGTATCATTCTCTTATAATTCTTCTATTGAATGATTAGACAACAATGAGGTATCCTCGATAGCACTATCATGAAATAATTGAAGTCGACAAGTTGGAATAGATTGAGAAGTGGATCCCTCAAATGTAACAATAATCACCAAAATAATTAGATTATGGAATTGGGATGAATAATATACCTTCTTTCAAATTAAACAAAAATTAGTATCATATTGAAATACCTCTACTGTATGGAATATAACATTGCATTATATCTTATCTATGTTCGACATTTCTTTGTTTTTGAGAAGAAATCTTCATTTGCTCATCCATGCTTTTCTTTTTTGCTTGAGCTGCCCAACCCTTTGAAAGTCTATTGCATCTTTTCTCAAATGCAATTCTTGACCACATTGTCTTTTCTTATTAAGCAGGCTCAAAAAAATATGGTGTCTTTGTTTAGTGATCTTAGATGGAGTTATACAACAATTACACATTTTATTACACTCTTGACCCACATTATATACCAAGGTGTTAAGTGCACATGTGTGGTCCAAACTAGTACGTTTAATATCTAATAAACGCTTTAGTGTTTTATGAGTTGATGATATAAGATCAACATGATCGGAGGAATTACTGATAGGATAATCAAATCTTGGAGGAAGATCTTCTTGGATTTCTAGACTGGGAGCAATGGTTTCATTTAAATCAACTAGAAATCTAGGCCTCTCAAAAATACTAGAAACATTTGGTGATACATGCTCACCAAAGACATTTTTTCCTACCACCATGCTAACCTTTAAGACATGTTTACAAACATTGCCATTCAATGCCCAACCACAATTACAGAAGAAAAAATATGGCCCTGTATATATGACCTTATACCAAGTATCACGAGTATTCTTATTTTGGCTACGAACCCAATAATCATTGGTATTTATTTGATCACATACACATTCTTCATCTGGGATTGCATCTGCTTTGCACTGGCATCTAGCTAGTTGTTCATGGGATTTTTTAGGTTGTATAATACCAGCTTCCTTTAAACGTTGCATGTGAATGTAACAATGTTCAACATTTTCCAACAACACATGAATTAACCAATCAATCCGCCTGTGGCATGCATTTTTCTTCTCATCAAGGTACATTTTCTTTAAGTACCTATGGTATGACCTAATTGCATTATTGGTATCTTGATTTGAGTGGGGAAACTTTCTATAATATTTCGCCCACATATCTAGAAAGTGAAGGGGATCAGTGACAAAGTAGAAACTAAAAATAATGCAATAGATAATATAATTATAACACAGAGAAATAGACATTACTTACAAATTTTGTTGCTGTCTAGCCAATTAGTTTTGAAATAATTCAAAAAAATTTCTTGATCTTGAAATTCATCAAAGATCTGTGTAACTGCATTTTGTACTGAGTTGTAATCCATACATGAATGCATGATGTCTCCTAAAGCACGAAAAATCGAGACTTTATTTTCCTTTCCATTGAATTTGCTTAAAACATTCTTCAACCATGCACGGCGAACATGCCATACACATAATAATATTGATGTATATATGTAACGAAACATTATTCTTCTCTCTCGCTCCCCTCTACAAATAATTAATCAAGACACCTTAAAGCCTCAATCTCATCTGCAACATCATCTGTAATAAAAGCATGAATATGCCAATCTGGACGCTCTTCATTCTGACATTAAATAATGCTGATAACCATTTTTTAATATCCTCTTATGTATTTCGTGAGGAAATAACCCAAACTATCAAGACACCATTATTGTGTTTGTTGAAAACCATCAATGTATAAAGTTGATACTACATTCAAATAAACACATAATTATATTATGCAAAGTCCACACGCGGGAAATCATTTTAATAACTATAATTAAGTGAGAATCACGAGATATGTGTACTCACCCCATATTTGTTCGTGCTAAATGTAGAGTCCGTGGATATAACATATCATGTGAGTATTTTATCATCATTGAACGCATCCAACTTGTTTGTATACTAATGATGAATGGAATGTTTTGCACAACATCTTGTTGTTGGTAGAAAAAAACTTATTTGAAAATTGATCGTACCAACAGTCCATGCTAATTGGATCACTTTGGTCCTTCACATATTCTTTTCTTTTTAGATCATTGTAAATGTTATAAATATCCTGTCTTGTCATTAAGGCATCTCAGGTTGTCCCCGTGAACAACTGACCACATTGATGCTCCACGTCATAAATGAATTTATCCCGGATCATTGTGACGTTAAAACCATCTTGAACCATCTGTCTCACACCAGCTCGTGGATTATCTGTTAGATGTGGTGCATTTAATTGAAAGCATGAGGCCTTCCAACTACATCTTTCCCATGACACACAACACCATATTTGTCAATATTCCTACATGCTATATATATAATAATGGCATCATTTGGTCTCATCAGAAGCCGACGCATGATGAAGTGGCATTGACAACCAACTTTGATGCTTTGACGCAATATATGTTTCTTCATTGTATTTTCAAGTGTAGTTGTTGTACGATTATTACCCTAGACTTTACGAGTGGACTCTAAACCATATGCACACCAATACCTATTACATATAGTTACAATAAATTAAAGATATAGATGAATGTTTTTCTTAATTAACTTGAATGATAAGTTAACAAAATATCTAAACATGTTTCACATAATCAATTATGAGTAATTTTAAAGACTCACATAGCATACTCCAAATATGTGTCAAAATGAATTCTTTTAATCTCCTCAAGTTTTCGAGTTCGTTGAGTATGAACAACAAATTGAGTAGGAGTGTTTTCTCTCGCTTGCTCTCCTCTTATAAAATCCCAAAGTCTACAATATGAAATAACTGCGACTTGGTCCCCCATATTTCTGTCCATGTCAAATATTCGATGGAAAACTCTTCCATATCTTCTAGATCTTCAACCTCCAACCCATTTATCTCCTCCCACTTTCCCATTTTAACACCTCTACACAATCACGTACAAAAATAAAATCTTGATAACGTATTATAATACAACATTGAAAATAATTAGTTAAAAAGTAGATAAACAAATAATTTATATTTACTAATTGGTGAGTGTTTATAAGCTCCCCATAATTATATAAAAGTAAAGAGTACATTTATTATATATTATTGTTCACCAATAAAAGTAATATATGTTCAATGTATTGGGAATTGAATTGAAAAAGGAAGGATGGAAGAAAAGAGCACAATCAAAGTGGGAGATGGTAAATGTTCACTTATTGCCAACATTTTTAATAAATGATAATGTGTATAATCTTAAACATTAGTGTATATACCGGTATATACAAGTTAGTGTATATTCAGGTATATAGGCTAGTGTATATGAGCAAATTTATAGTGCTAAACCTATGATTCAAGAAGAAGACCCACTTTAAACCCCATTCCATCCATTATCATAAACTATCCATGCCATCAATATCTCCTTTCCACCTAAACATCCATGCCAACCTGCAACCTATATAAGCTTCGTCTCAAGTCACACTTTTCGGTGTCCTTAGATATTAAATATACTATATGATTAAATAACATATGTACTATATATTTCATGAAATGAAAAATGATTTGAAAGTCCTAGATTTTGTTGACGTGGAGCGTTTTAGATAATTTGTAATACTATTTATGGGAAAACCATTAGTCTTGTAACATCCCAAAATTTACAAAAATTTAAAAATTTTCGATATAGCTTTTAATGCATAATCTAATTGTGCGGAAATATAATAAATGCTTAAATGTCGTCTTGCTATTCTAAATGTTGTGTTGGTCAAAGTGTAATGTTTGCGACAAGATGGTTGATACCTATGTTTCGATGTTAAACTTGCTCAACTGTATTTTCACCTTTCTTTTGATGTTGATTCAATGATATAAAGTTTATAAGTGTTAACTATTGTTCTTATGTTTGATGATGAAGGGGTCCCACGAATGCCCCGAGGCTTACTTAGCATTCGTGCTAAAGCATTTGAATCGTAATTTTTCACAGATTACAGGTGAGAGCTTTAGTGTTTACGACATGTGACCGAAGAGTTCCTAACCAGTTTTCGGAATCTCCAAAGTCTTAATGATTTAAGAGACACAATGTCGAAAATGTTATTGGTGAGAAACTTCAGTTAGCCTAGCTTATAAAACAGAAGTATGTCAGTTGTAATATTCATAACCCTATACTAACCTTTTTAATACTTTGTACCATCAATAGATAGGATCCATATATCAATATTATGAGATTCTATTTCATGCATACTATAAGGATAAACAATTCTATATGTAATGGCTAAGTACAAATAGCGTGCAATATCTATATGCAATTCCTTATATGCTCTAGAGTATAAGAATTACGTGCAATATTTTATTTAATTCCTAACTTAGAGACTATTTGCAACATCATATTCAAATTCTAGCCTAAGAACTATTGGCAATTTCATGATCAATTTCAAGCCTAGATACTATATAGAAATTCTATACTATATTGAAATATATAAATGTAGAGTCTTATACATAGTCCTATGAACAAGAATTATATACATTTCATGTGTGCATCACGTGACCCTTTAACATATTGAATTCCTAGCATAAGAAACTAGTTAACCTTGACTTACCACAAGGTGTTATAACATACCCGAGTTGTGCATTTTATCAACGACTTGATATATTATAAGAATGGGTAAAATTAACATCATGATGGTTTCGTGCTAGTAGGCACTTTGGTTTCCTTTTGCATTTAATAATACAACCACCAAGTTAGCGGAATGTCTCCGTGGACATCGTCGTGGTGCTAGGCACGTGAAGGTATGGTGATGGGTCATTCAATGTGACGAGCTATAAGTGTTTTTGGTTCGAAGTTTAACCAAGTTGTCCTCCTTGGTGGCTAAGGGTATTAATGGTGTCATTACTATGGTTATTTCCTGGGATTACGAGATACCCTTCGGGTGATCTCCACCGTTGATCAAGCAATGTTTTGGGCTTTGGGATCAAACCCTAACCACCACTATGTTTTTCGAAGTTATTGTTCCTTGGCATTCGGTGTAGTGGCTCTGAAGAGAGGCCGACAGGCCGAGATCCTTCAGGGTTTCGATAGCAGGTGTTTGTAGTGAGTTCCCATGGTTCGAAACCGTGACCTTTTGATAGCTTTAAGGCAGATACTCTTATGGGTGTTTACAGTAATAGCTTTGTATTAAGAGTTCCAGGGTGAGTGACAAAATTCTCCGTGGAAGTTGATTCGATTCTCGGCTTTTCTTGTTTGTCCAGTGATAGTTATTCCAGAGTTGTTTTCCACCTTCTTTGCATTCGGTGGTGGAGTGATAGTTATAGTTTGCAGTGTCTTTGGCATTCAGCTCCGGTGATAATTTAAAAGGTAATGTTACTCAGATTTGAACCTTGTATCTTCCAATCTATTTTGAGAGTTTTAGTTAATGTTATTTCGCATGTAATGACTCCTGTTTAAAAATCATTTTAACCACACTTGTTTCAAATGGCAGGTTCTTTCGTCGACGGCTTCCCAGCTTAGGTTTTAATAACTGGCAGCTGCACAAAGACTGGTAAGCTTCGGTGGTTACTCTGTTTCTCTGGTTAGATGACTATTGGACCTTCATTGTGTTCTTTGTCGAGACTTTGTGTTTTATTGGGCTCTGCAGAGTGACCTTTGTCAAAAAACTTGTAGGTTGTCTGGCAGCTTAGGGAGGATGAAGTCCTCGACCCCTTCGTTGTTGTTTCAGTAGTGTTTTTTTTCCTTGTAGAATCTATAAAAGAAAACAACTCAGGAGAGGGTTTTATCCTTCTACCATTTTTTGATAAATAATAGAACTATGTTTTCCTACATTGTGGTGTTTGTGTTCTGAGATTTTAGAGCAATGCTCCAGTTGTGTGCAATGTAGTTTTACCGTTTTGCAACTACTTATGTTTTAAGGGAAGGTTCAAGAACTGAGGGTTTAGCCTTGTGCTAAGCAGTCAAACCCTAATACGTGTTCTTTGATAGTAGTTTTTTCTTTCGCTGTACTGATAACAAAAGTTTTAGCTCTGAAGGAAGATATCTAAATCGAGATAATCGTATGGTTTTACTGTTAATGGTTTTCAATTGAAACGTGATAATGTAGTCTCATGTTGATGCTAAGATACTCTTTAATTCAGTCTTAAGGAATGTATATGATGATCGTTTTTGTGACTAGGCCTATGGTATTGAAAGCATCACTTGTTTATGTTTGTCGATTTTAAGTGTTGGCCGAGAGCCGAGAGTCATTGTTTATGTTCGCAGCTATGTAATGGGATTGTACTATTTTCTTATTCTATTTTTAAATGATGATGTTGAAAAGATTTGTGTATGTGTAAACTATTTGTCCAGATGACTAATGCTAAGTTGAGTAGAATTGGATGTATCATCTAAACCTGGTTTCTCTATTTGATTTGCTAGTTGAAAAACATAATGGAAAAACAATACTCACCTTGCTACTAATATAGGGCATAATACATAATAAAATATGAGTCTTTTTGGAAAAACTTAGAAGAACCTAGATTCTAGATTTTACCATTCTTGTCCAAAGTAGAAATGAAATAACATGTTGTAGTTTCTGTTATGTTTATCCTTGCAGCTATTTAATATGTAATTATTAACAAAAGAGGATAAAAAAATGAAATGTAATATTATACTGTTTTTGAGAGAGAAAATAATCTAAGAATACCTATCATAGGTATCTTGAAACAAAACTAATATAATGACTACTTTATAAATGCTATTTCTAACACCTGAATTTAATCATGTAAATTGTATTACAAAAGTACATTAAAAGAAATATTATTAACATACAACAGTGTTAAATTATTCATTCATGGGAAATCTGCCGACCATTCATTTATCTTTTTAATCTCCTTCTCTGTACTAGGGTATGATGCAGAAACATTAGCATGGGGAAAAATGCAGAGAAATATTTTTATTCAATTCATCTTACATAATCATTAATATACATAATCCTAATTAGGTTAGATACTAAATAAATACATTTGTGTAATAATATCTTTAAACAATAAATAAATAATTGCAGATTGAAATTTTAACTACTTAGAATTAGAAAAGACAAGTAGAACCTGTAAATGAAGATAGGGTCGACAAAAACCCAAGAAGGCATGTTCCTCCCAACATTTTCTAGAAGAAGCAGCCAAACTACTTGCTTCCTTTGGACCCCCGAGCTTGCTTACTAAACCACTAAGTAGATGGACTTTGTGTAGAAGCAAGGCACTTAGTAGTATAACTTCTGCACTCAAAATATGCCTTATGCACTCAGCAAATGTAACTTCTGCACTCAGTAGTATAATAGGCAGACTTACACCATGATCATAAACTCGGCATATCCCCTCATCGAATCTCTTGGGTGCAAGCACAGCAAAACCCCAAGGTAAATTTTCTCATCACGAAAAGTGATGAACCTCAGTTCATAATTCGATGGCTCTTATATAGACTGCCTAGGTCTTTAGTGGTCAGTTTTCAATAAATGAGCCTCAAGATCGAGTCCCACCTTCCAGGGCACTATGACCACATTTCAAGGGAGTTGTCCCATACCAACAACTAGTTAGTTGCATCACGATGTTGCCACTTGTCCATTGCCTTCTACCCCAGATTCCATTCCACCTAGTGGGTCAGTAAGCACTTTTTCAACAGTCTCCTTAGGTGGTTGTCTCCTATTTAATTTATTTAATAATAAAATATTGTGCAAGTTACAGTCATCCTTGGACACTTGTCCAATATTAAACTTTACAATAAAAGTTAACATAATGTTTTCCAACATAAAATGTTTTTCAGCCAAAAAGGGTATGTTACAAGTCTGGAAGTGGAAATATTAAATACTAGTGATAAAGTGAGGGTCAAAATCTAGCAGAAGGAAGTGATCCTTCTTGACCAATGGAGGTTTGTGTTCTCTAGAAAATAATTATAAGTTCAATGCACCCTAGCATACTATCATATTTTGAATGAATCAACTCTATGCCTACCACATCGTACTCATCAAGGGGTTATAATTAGTGGAACAAATTCTTTCGCAAAGGTACTACATGTTAGCCACCCCTTGGTTCTCCCAAGGGGATAGGGGAAATATTCATTTCCTCTTTTCTTTAAAAAGAGCATTCAAAACATATAATCCTCTCCTTCATATCCTAAGGTCTTTGAACTAGTAAATTTCATTGTAGAGATATCATATCATATCGTGCTATTACATATATAGGGAAATATACATTTCACAACTTACCACTAGCTATGAAGTTCATACAGTAATTTATTTGAAAAGACAAGTGAACATGAGTTGATCCTTCCATAAAAGTATTAGTATAGTGTTGAACTGCATTAAGGGTATTTTGATATGCGAAGTATTGAAGCATTTTCTACCCATTATTGTACATGTTATGTGTGATTTCATTTTTCAAATATAAGGTACATAACAACACATGATACTTGGAAAAACATTGTGTCTAGTGTCATCCATACTTGAAATTTTTGGGAAAAAAAATGTTGCACAATGACACTAGAGACAACACCAAAAAATGTATTGTAGTATAACCAATATTACATTAATTACCATCCTTAGTTACCTCCTTAGGTACCTAATTTTACATTAATTGAACACACTACGTAAATTACAACTAATGTGATTGTTATATGGAGTGCACTCATTGTTGGTAGGCAAAGGGAGGAACATGAGTTGTACAATGTTGTCATGATGTAAGGTTGCGCTACAAGATAGTGCTAGCTTGGGACATAAGTGCACAATTATATCTAGTTATGGATTGGAAATTTCATCCTCTAGATGGCCAACAAAGGATATAAAAAGCTTAAATATGTATGCATGGTTAGTGGTGCTCAACAAACACCACTAGAGGAGTTCAACACATGGGTAAAGTGTTGCGTATTGACACAAATCGAGGGATTAGACTCTCAAGTATAGATGGTTTCTATGAAGAGGAGGTTAAACATTAAGACTTTTTTTTACTTTGCAAAAAATCAAGGTTAGGAAGAGTAGAAAAAGATTGTAGCATGATGCATAGAGATGTAACCATCTGTGACATAGAATGAGTTTGCTAGTCAAATGACATATCATTGTGGAATGTGGAGGTGAGAGGTGAGATCGGGGTTGAGACAGAAAGTGAATGATAGGAAGGATTTGGTGGGATAAACCCCCTAATATATATAGATATGTATCGTACAAGGCATGATGTGGGTAAGTGTGGATTTTTTTAAGAGCCTTAGAGATGGATGAGATAGAGGTGACAATGAGTTGTGAGGGTAGGTGTGTGAGCATAGGAGATAGAGAGTCTCGATTACATGGATGAGATAGAGGTGACATTGAGTTGTGAGGGTAAATGTGTGGGCATAGGAGATAAAGAGTGTTGATTACATGGGAACATGCACCTATAGATTTGTGGTCACTAAAATGGCTAGTTTTATTGATATATGAGAGATGTACTAAGAAACCAACTATTGGATTTTAATTATAAAATAAGGAAAAAATTGAATAATAATTTAGTTATTATATTTTACAACCACAAATATAACATTACATTTTACAAATACTACTTATTATATTTTAACATAAATTCAAACTAGTTTAGAATAATATAATAAATACAAAATAACAAAAATTTCAAATTATTACATTATAACACTTACTATTATAATATAACAAAAATTACATTATAACACTTAATACCATAATATAACAAAAATGTCAAATTATAACCAGAATTATATCATTGATTTCAATCTTGTAAGAATAATAAAAAAAAGCCAAAATAAAAAATGTTTTTTAATAAGAAAATCCCCGTTCTTGTTTGGAAAGAAATCGTGTTCTTGTTTAAAAGCCTGTGACTAATTTTCCCCATATCTTAAATAAATAAATAAATATTTATATATAAATTAATTGACTTAAAACAATCTCTCCAAGACGTGAGATTGTAGCTCTTGAGCTCCAAGACGTGAGATTATCTTACACAGACCATGTGAGCGACCGAACTCAACCAACATCAAATGTAGGAATTGATGTACCAACAAGATTTGCTTTACTCACGTAATTCCTTTTCTTTTTAACTCCAAATTAAGCGCAGCTTCAAATATTCTACCACTTCACATATTCTACCATATTCAGTATCTATGTTTTTTACTTGTCAGTATGTTCTTTTCTTGTGAGACTTCTGTTTATTTTCGCCTCAACATCAAGAAGAACAAGAAAACCAGATTGAGTGTGTTGCTTTCTAGTGCACCTAGAGCCTTGTGCCATGCCATCAGTGATCAAATTTGAAGGGCTAGTCTTAATTTAAATTTGAAGGGTATATATTTGTGCACACTTCGAGGATGAAAAGCTTTATAAAATTTTGCTTTTCAATTGACAATAATAAATTATTCATACACTTCAGTAAAAAATATGTTAAATAAAATATTACATTTCAAATCAATTTTCAATTATAAATTGATTTGAAATATAACATTTTAATTTATTATATTTACTAAAACATTGAATACAGAGTTTCTGGGCATCAC
This sequence comes from Larix kaempferi, assembly GCA_027924585.1. Classification (NCBI taxonomy): domain Eukaryota; kingdom Viridiplantae; phylum Streptophyta; class Pinopsida; order Pinales; family Pinaceae; genus Larix; species Larix kaempferi. Next base: position 14,053,409 of record BSBM01001346.1, read on the forward strand.
TGGAAACCAACCTAGTAATAGAATATTTGGAGACTAATTTAGTTTTATTGCCTCTTTATAACATAATTTAGTTTTTGACAAACAATTCGATTTTGATAACATAAATTTGTTGAATCGTTGATATACCATGCTATGGATTTCAAGATACTATGTTTGATCTCTAGCTTTCTACTTTGTGAAATCTGCACACAAATTACCTTCAAAATAATTAGAGTTTAAGCCATTTGACCAACTTACTGTAGGCCATACATATTTATAATTGGATTGTGAGGAACTAGACATCAAGACACTAGACTAACCCTTATTGTGAGGAACTAGACTAAGCCTTCAAATTTGATCACTGAACATCACTTTCGCACATGAACATGAATTTGAAGAGCAATCTAAATCCACAAGTAATCAAGGTTGGATAAGCAGCTGTAGAAAAATAAATAATTACCCAAGCTAAGATTGACTCAAAGATAAGTAGCTACAGAGACTTCAAGGTTTGCCAAGTCTTGAAGTATACCATCGCCAACAATTCAAGAATGAAGAACAAGGGACCTCCAGATCAAAAATAACATCAGCAGATCATTATTTAAGTTTAAGGTATGGAATAAGGAAACATACCTTGAAAGAAAGCGCCAGCAAAAGACTGTAGCAGCCACAGGTGACAGAACTTTGTCTTCAACAATAACAATTGGAATTTGGAACACCGCAGAAAGCCAAACGACCACTAGAGTCTGGACAACAACACTTGTCAACAACGCGACTTCTCGCCTCTGCATTCACTGCAGCCACATCCAGCGAGATGAGAACTAGAAGCTTAAAATACCACCGGAATTTGGAAATGAATTGGGGCTTGCTCACATTTCAAAGTTTCAAACTAGGGCCCTCTTTCAAACCAGCGCACAATATGGGAAATTGGAATTGGGGCTTGCTTTTCACACCATTCACTGAATCACCATTGAAACCAGGGTCCTCTTTCAAACCAACGCACAGTATGGGAAATTGGAATTAGGGCTTGCTTTTCGCACCATTCACCAAATCACCATTGTCGACTAGTGGAGAAATTAGAATGACGGACCCATGTTGAAGCTTGAAGATTCTCGGTGATGGACGACGGTTCTCCTAGTCCGAGACTCCCAACTTGCCCAAATTTGAATGACACAATACATTGAATTTGGAATTTGGCCACGGCTGGACTCCTGGAGCTGGGTAATTTGGCAATGGGCATTGGGAATTTGGGACAATGGGAATTGGGAAATTCTGTCACGGTTCATGATTCATGAATCATAAATTTTCTGAACCACTTTCTGAACTAAAATTAAATGCAGAATTATACAACTATAAAAATGTTAAGATTTTAGCTGCATGGATGATGGATGTAAAGTAGATTTGTTAAATATCGAGGCTCCAGCCTCCAAGTTTCCAACCCCACTAAATAATCAATCAATGCTAATTATGCCATTTCCCACTCAGGAGTCGGGACTTATCAAATAATCACAAATCAATTAATTAATGGAGAGTCGGGGACCGGGGTCACTTCCGGGGACTGGAATCCTGGAGTCTTCGAGCGAGAGTCGGTGCCGGACTGCCGGTGCCCGTGCCTGTGCTGTAAAAATTTTGATGGGCAATTTTAAACATAGCACTTCTAATGAAATTTTAACATAATTATTACATTTATTTGTAAAACTTCAAAATTAAAAATCTTTTTTTTTTTTTTACGTCCATTTTTTTTACAACACTTCTGGGACGTGCTGAGAGCCCTTTGACGTGCTGTGACATGTTCAATTTTGATCCCTGCATGCCATGCATGGAGCTGCTGGGCATGGCACAAGGCTTTAGGTGTACGACGATGTGCATTAAATGCATGGAGCATCATGGCATCCCATGGTATTACATGGGAGCATGGAGGATAAAACGACATGCTATGGATCTATATTTTTCTGATGCCGGAATTTATAAAGAGGTATGTCTAATTGCATTTGCACACCCTGCAGCAAGAATTTTAATAACTATGCAAGGTGGATATCGCTTGTCCAAGGTGGATATTGCTTGCCCCGATGCTACGACGAGCCTTCTTAAACAGACAGAAATTCATTTAATGCTCGCCTTATAGTATGACACCCATCTCACCCCATCGCATATCATAAGATATCATCCATCTGATATGCATGCCCTCATGGACTCGAGAGGACGGCATCCACGCCTGGCATCCACCATTATACTCCTCTGCGAAAATCGATTCGGTTGACGGAAAAGTTACAATCTAATCCACGGGCTCAGGTGACGGCGTCCAACCATCACTTCACACGAACGCACACTAACGCGGGCTGACAACATCACATGGATGCGCGCTGACAAGCTCAGTAAGTACGGCCATAGCTCGCCATCAATTTTCCATGGGTGACATTTTCCCTGTGCAACGAGGCAAATTCAAATTTTAATTTTGAAAATCAAATTGCGAGGTAAATTTAAATTAGAGTTTTGAATTTCAAGACTGGAGGTAAATTTAAATTCAAATTCGTTGCTGGATGAAAGCAAATTATTCGTTGCTTGATGGAATGAGATATCAGGTCATTTAGCCGCAGGGATGATGGCCAATGGCCATGAACTTGGAGACAAGAAGTAATTTAGTAATTGCTTGGGTTCTGGGATTCCGATCTTGATATTTTCCTGCACCCGATATCATCTAACGAGTGTTGGAAATAGGTCCAAATACACCCCTCTATATCTCCAAATATCTGTGTGGAGTGGATGACAAAGTCAGAGATTATGAAACAACAGTGTTATTGTAGACAGAGTAGGAAAGTGGGAAGGCTATGGTTGTAGGAATTGTGGGACTTGGCAGGATTGGAAAACCGATCCTCACAAAAGAAATCTTCTACCATGCGAGAAAAAATTACCGTCATTCCTTTTTTGATCTGAAGTGTCTAAAATTACCGTCGTTCGTGCTTTTTATCACTTCAACGGTTAGACCTCTCAGGTTGTGAAAATATTAAATTATTTCCTTCTGGTGAGAACTGTATTTGAGTTATGGCTTCAAAAAATTATCAAGGTCTATTGGAAACCTATGTAATTTGAAATTTTTTAGTTTATAAAGCTCTCACTTGGTTGTTGCCAACTTCGTTCTGTTCTCTAAAGAGCTTGGATGAACTGTATTTGAGTCATGGCTTCAAAAAATTATCAAGGTCTATTGGAAACCTACGTAATTTGAAATTTTTTAGTTTAGAAAGCTCTCACTTGGTTGCTGCCAACTTCGTTCCGTTCTCTAAAGAGCTTGGATGAATTGAATTTCTTTCATTTCCCATGGAAATGTGTTCCCGTTTCCATTGGAATGTTGACTCAGTTGAAAATTTTGAGCATCTCAACCACGCACAATGCACAATCTTGAACTGCTGGAGTTAAAGGAATGTCCGTCGAGATAACTAACATGCAAAAACGTTGGAGGGGAGTTTGAAACGATAATAAACTGAGAGGGCAAGGAGCGTTGAGTAAACTAGACACTTCTCATGTATCTTATTCAAACGTTGTTTTCCCAACCTTCATGATCTAAAAAATTGATAATTCTGATAGTCCGGTGGAGGGTGGAGCATCACCAACAACTACGGTTAGCATTTTGTCTTAGTTTGAGAAAAATAGGAGGGATTTGTACTCTTTCAAAAATTCAAACATAAGGTATTTACTGCTGCAAATAACTGGAGGATCTACCAACTCTTAAAACATTGGTGTCTTTCGAGAGATTGGAGGCATCGAATTGTCAGAAGCTGAAGGAATACAGGGGTTGTCGCAGCTGCCAAAACTTCGAACACTGTCCTTTCATTTCTGCTCTGAGTTATAAGAGCTACAGGATGTTGAGAATTTGAGGTATTTGAATTTGAGGGTTTGGCCACTGAATGTCCATAAATTGCAGCGGGGCCAAGGAAGTGAAGTGGTTGCGCGAGAAAGACATCATCATGTAAAAATCCTTGAATAAAGTTTCTCGGCTATATGCCTTATTTGATTCTTCCCTTTGTCTATCGTGAATAGTGCTTGAAGTAGGGAAAGCACTATTAGAGAAAGTGTGACTGATGATCTTTATTCTCCAATGACCAGAGAACAGATAACCATTCAAGACAATCATAATGGTATACATATGTACTTTAGGCACATACTTGGAAATATGGTTAAATTTAACTTGCGTGTTGATGCAAATTGGTGTTGAAAGAGTCACCCGAATCTATATATGACTTGCTTCCAAGTTCTATTTTTGTTTGCAAGTTATATCCCATGTGCAGGAATAGGGGCAATGGTTTCTGTGACTAAAACTGGCAGAATTCTTCTTGATTGGGGAAATAATTTCTACAATTATAAAGTCTCTTCAGGTCCACTTTGATGATCTTCATATACTAATAGGGCATGGAAAGAATTATTGGCCATATTAACATTCTTTGATTGATTCAAGATTTGATCCACATAATAGGCCTAGGCCTATGGTAAATTTCAAGATATAAAATTCTCCGCAATGTTGAGTTCACTCCTTTTTTCCTCATAATCACCTTCAAGAATGAATAGATATCTCTGTTTTCAGATGCGCTCCACAGCTTGGAAGCTTTCTTTTGGTGGCCCGAAAATTGCCCAACCATGGGAAGCAAGTCCAACTCTGTTATGCCAAACTAACGCACCTCTGTGGTTTGATGTTCAAACCAACACCTTTATTCTGTTAAGCCGGTTGAATATATATACTCTGTTTTATAATAAAAGTTGCCCAAAAGCTGCCCATTCAGAGATAACTTTAGGTGACAGTCACCATGTAGAGCCTGGAAATGTATCACTGGGATGTGGCATGTGGTTTGCACTGCACTCTCCAATTTTGTTACCCGTTGATTGTCCAACAATGGAAAACAATTTTAGTTCTGTTCTGTAAACAAATTAATCAGCGTTGTCTATGGTTTTGAATGTATAATCACAACACTTAAACATATGTCAACTGCCCATTCATACATATGTTCATTCCATTAGCTGACAAGATGCATGGTGCTTTGTTTTTACCATGTTTTCACCACCTATGGAATATTAAACAAGCAGAGATTCATAAGTTTAGTAACCAATAACAGCGAGCATAGCGTTTGCGCAATTGGGCTCTAACATGTGCATTTAAATACCAAAACCCAACTAATCCAATAAACCAATAATTAACGAGTGAACCAATGGGGTTAAGTTTGTAAGGTGTTGGACTTAATGGCTATCTGAATAGAATAATTAACCAATAACGAAAACCACACAATCAATTGAAGGGTAAATATTATCTTGGAAATTTGAATGGAAAAGCCAATAGAGATGGGTTTTGTATATGCTTATGAGATTTTACATAGGTGAATTATACACTCAATAGAAATTCTATGTATTCTTACTCACTGTCAGCATCTTACAAATTGCTATGAATTCTACTCACGGTAAGCATTTTACAAATTGCTTTGATTCAAGAGTGGATAGTTTCAAACTTTCTTCCTCCCTTCGAATTTGCATTTAGAAAAGGTATTAAAAAATGAACAAATGATGCAATGTGTAAGGGAGCTTTAAGATGACAAAGTAATAGAACTTACTATCGTTACAATAGTAAAACAAGCTAAGAATTCGTTTGAGTAGAGGTATGATCACGCCAACAAAGCAACAAGTCTTTAATGAATATTGAATGGTGAAGGAAATATTCACATTTAAGTGGAAGTTTACGTAACTTTTACATTTATCATTGGGAGTGTTGGAGACTAATTGTTTTGTTTCCAAAATGGATATGAATTTGATTATTGATTGATTGTTTTGTTTCCAAAATGGATATGAATTTGATTATTGTAATTTTGGTTTTGTTGTGATAATCTAAATTTAACATCACACTCAATCCCCACACACTAAGGAAGATGTAGAGTAGGGTCTCTTTCTTCATTTGTTTATAGGTGACACTTCTTCTCTATGGAAACAACTTCTTTTCTATGGAAACAACACAAAGATATTAAATAATATGTATGTAATGCATTTTTGTGTGAGGGATTATCATGAAGCCAATTGGAAAATAAGTGATTATTGAAAAATAAATGTTGTTAAAAAAAAGTAGAAATACCATACAAATTTACAATCCTATCTTTGATAGATAATGAATGAAGAGATAAAAGTGTTATTTAGAGACAATTATCACTCACATAAATCCATAAACATAATTTAATGAGGTGACGATCCAAGGCCATTGATGGTCATTACTTGCAATTTTAGATTCATTATTTTATAATGCAAATTTTGGGATTTTCCATGAATTTTGGGGCACGTTTACATGGAATAACTAAGGACTGGACTCATTTTGCTATTGTTCTTTCCAAGGAGCTAAAGTGAACCAAAAAGGTGAGCACCAAATAAAAATTTATGATCATAGCGAGGGTCCCCTTTTTCTTAGACAATTCATATTTGTTCAATACAACGCTCATGCCCAATGATAATCATGTTAGGGTTAGGGTTACTGCATTTTAGCATTTTTGCTTCTTTAAATAATCTGACATTATTATAACATGTAGTTTCACCATCTACCGATTTTGTATTGTTAAGCAAATTGCAATGTTTTGCACCATTTGATTCATTAATATAATTTGGTTTTCATTATATTACTATGCTTTCAATACAACACTTATGTTCTCTCTAAAATATTGCATGTTCTTCCATTTTGTTCCCAATCCAATTGGATCATCATTCATTTGAGAAAATAGGAGGAAGAAGAAACACACATTTAAATCACTATTGAAACATTGAATAACAATGAAGGTTTCAACAACAACCACTATAAATTCAAGGCGAAAGATTAGGGAACCACTTTAATATTTGAGAGGAATTACAAGAGTATTAAAATAAATTAAATAAGTATGGTCGAGGTAGCTAATCCTACACCAATATTGATATTAGAAAAGAGTATGATAATTGATGAGGTTAGGCAACCAAGAATCTTGAAATAAATCCTTGGTTCTAACGTCCAACTATGTTTAGATAGTCTCTTTCTGAGTGAAGTACTCATAAGAAGAAAATATGAGCCTAGTGGAATTCTTAAGAAAGGGAAGGTAATTGAAGATAATGAGCTCATGAAGAAATTGAGAAATACAAAAAGTAATGAAGGATAGAATGAGACTAATGGAAAAAAGACTAACAAATATGAGAACATAATAGAAGGTCTTTATCTGGTTGTTCTCGTTACTTCACCCATTAACTAAGTGCAATCCTTGATGTATTTCACTAAAACTTGCAAGGGTATTTCAAAGATCTTTTTGGACTTCTATGTGGTTCTCCTTGATTTATTTTGACACTAAATCTTGCAAGGGTAAGTAAGAGATTATTTTCAGATTGTGTGTTTCTCAATGTTTATACACAAAATCTGCCAATATGCAATCGGAGTAACAAGTCATGCATTACAGTAGCATAGTATGTTTTTCTATCCAATTGTACAAGGAGTTGAAATTGGGCCTTTAAAGTGTGGTGATCCCTTGGCATGTATCCGTAAAGCTTGGCATAATTGGGAAATTGTGGCAACAATATGGGTTCCTTCTTGGACCATTTGAAACCCATAAACATTTTATGGAAAATAAAATAAAATGTGAAGGTAAATTTTAATTAAATTAGGTAAATGTTTAAGTTGCATTGCACAACTTCCCGTAATAACGATTTATTGATGCAAGAGCATCATGATCTCCATCCAAGTCAAATGTTTGATCAAGACCTTAAGGTTCTTCATTTTTTGAATTAGAGGTCTTTGATGAAAAGTTGTAAATAATGTTGTCTTTAGTATGATTGGATGGGTCACTAGGTGAGTCGTTGGTGTGATGATTCATTTGGTTGAGTCATGTAACAAAGTCCTCATCTGATGGTAGCGAGTCATAGAGTTAGGTTTGGGGGCTTGTTGTATTTAGAATTAGTTAGCAACAACTTAGGGAATTGTTGAGTGTATTATGGATTTGAACTAGAATTAGTTTTAGAGTTCTGTTTGTATAAATGTTTAAGCCTACGAGGCATAGAAGTATCTAGGAGAGATCCAAACAATGTAAATCTGGCTAAAGGTGGCCAAAACCATGTAGATTAGGCCAATAGGTTTAGAACACAGGTTCTGAAGTATTTGTGAATGTATGTGGGTGGAGATGCTTAATGTCTCAGGTTGTCTCACACTTGAAGCAAAATACAGAAGTAGTTTCATACCGAGAAAGTTAAATTTAAACAAAACTCAATTGATTCTCCGAAAGAAGAGAAATTAAAGTCAAATTTGAGTAATCAGTATTATCTTGGCGGCAATTTATATTTCTATTATTCTCATTTGGTTTTATAATTAATTAAATTAATTATTTAAAATTTTGAATTTTATATCACTCTATAATATTACTATGAGTAATATTATATAACTAAATTCAAATTTGTGTTAAAAAATATTTTATTTATTTATATTTTATTAAATATGAAAAAAGAGATTGAAACGACAAAGCTTATTCAAATTTCTTTGTGTTAAAAAATATTTTATTTATTTATATTTTATAAAATATGAAAAAAGAGATTGAAACGACAAAGCTTATTAGAAGTGAATTTTTTATCAAGAAATTTGAATTTTGTGTTTAGTGATTTTGAATCCACAAATGGATTCAGTTCCCTCAAAAACCCCTAGGCACCTAAGAATGTCATCTAAATCTTGTGGAACAAACTCAAACTCGTAGGAAATGGGTGAAATCATTGCATGTTTAGGCTATTCGTTAATTTATTGCATTTCATAAATTCAATTTATGATTAATATTAATTATCCAAATTTTAAAAGTAAAAATATTATAAATCTATAAAAAAATAAAACATATTTTAAATTAATTATTCTTCACTTTTCACAAATTAATATTTAGAGATAAACATTATAATAAATTTGTTAGTTTCATTTTATATTCAATTTTATAATCGAATTATTTTTTAGTAGAGACAAAAAAATCATAACACGTTTTATATTTTCATTTTCCTTGTATCTAAATATTAAAATGACATTTAAAAAAAATATAAGGGCCCTCGCACGAAGTTGAGGGACCCTTTTGGTGCAATTGTGCATTTGCAAAATGTGCTAGAATTGTCTAAATTAGAAACGTGCGGGAGTTACTTAGAACTAGGCATGGGCAAACTCTGAACCTGCCATGTCAATTGACATGTAAGATAGGATTATAAAACGCGCACACGTTATAGTGATACATAACATGCACACGTTATGTATCACTATAACGCGTGCGCATTTTGGTTAATATAACCAAAAAAAATAAACAGACTGTCGCCTCCTTGTCAGGGAGGCTACAAATATGATCTCAATTTACGAGAAGCTTCCACGTAGCAATAATGTATACTCTGTATAAAGTGAATATTATTACTTGTTTTAAATTTTGTTTCGCTCCCTTAACCCTGTTTTGTAGATTTGTGCTGGCTATTGTTTGGAGGGAGTTAGCCCGCCCAATTCCATGGCCATTTTCCGTTAGATTGTGTGAAAAAATACGGCATCTATTGCCCTCAACCTAGCTCATTTTACCGCTTCCGAGTTCAAAGGTGCCCATGCTCCTCTGTTTAAAATCACATAAATTTTGGACCGAGATATTAATGATGTGCAAGCAGGCTCGATCAACTGGCTGGTCCGGGTCCTAAAAAGAATGAAATACTCCACTCAACCTGCTTAAATGAATTTGAGAAATAACACCCCTGTGACTCTATCGGGTTAGTTTCGACGGTTAAAAATTTTAGGTGGGTAGGCCATAAAAAGTTGATCGATCTTTAGTCCACCTATAAATTTGAATCAGATGATTCGAAAATGGAATTAGAATACGCACTGGTTCTAAAACCAAAGTAAGCAGTTTAAGTATAACTCTTACCTGCAGCAGATTGTCCAGTGACCATAATTCCTATCAAACTAAGTGGCAAGTGCAGACCAGACTGAGAGAACATAACATAAACTCCAACAAAAAAAGGTGAAGAGGGGGAACTCGTTCGTATTTGGCAACCTCCCCTATTAATTTGTATGATGTTGCAAGGATTTAGTAATGTGACAAGGTTTTTCTCTATGCTCCGAACAATGCTCATGGTTCCACGGACAGTTCTCATGGTTCCATAACTAAAGCTCATGGTTCCACCAACAATGCTCATGGTTCCACCGATAATGCTCATGGTTCCATAACTAAAGCTCATGGTTCCACCGACAATGCTCATGGTTCCACAGACAGTTCTCATAGTTCCATAACTAGAGCTCATGGTTCCATAACTAAAGCTCATGGTTCCACCGACAATGCTCATGGTTCCACCAATAATGCTCATGGTTCCATAATTAAAGCTCATGGTTCCATAGAAAATGCTCATGGTTCCACGGACAGTTCTCATGGTTCCATAACTAAAGCTCATGGCTCTACCAACAATGCTCATGGTTCCACCGATAATGCTCATGGTTCCATTGACAATGCTCATGGTTCCACAGACAATTCTCATGGTTCCATAACTAAAGCTCACGGTTCCACCAATAATGCTCATGGTTCCACTGATAATGCTCATGGTTCCATAACTAAAGCTCATGGTTCCACAGACAATGCTCATGGTTCCACAGATAGTTCTCATGGTTCCATAACTAAAGCTCATGGTTCCACCAACAATGCTCATGGTTCCACCGACAATGCTCATGGTTCCATAACTAAAGCTCATGGTTCCACCGACAATGCTCATGGTTCCACAGACAGTTCTCATGGTTACATAACTAAAGCTCATGGTTCCACCAACAATGCTCATGGTTCCACCGATAATGCTCATGGTTCCATACCTAAAGCTCATGGTTCCACAGACAGTGCTCTTGGTTCCACAGATAGTTCTCATGGTTCCATAACTAAAGCTCATGGTTCCACTGACAATGCTCATGGTTCCATAACTAGAGGTCATGGTTCCACCAACAATGCTCATGGTTCCACTGATAATGCTCATGGTTCCACCGATAATGCCACTCAGTGATCACCCCTCACGCAGAAGGCAGATTAGAATTGCAATGACAAGAGGTAGATTACTATCGCTCTTCCTGTAGAGTTAGAGGTAGGTCCAAAAGGATCTAATTGCCCAACTATCAACATAATCGTTCATCCTTAGAGCATTGAAAGATGTACCAACAACTCACATTCAAAAAGTGCAAACAAGAGTTCGATGCCCCAAATCCCGTCCATAAAACCTCGAGGGAAGTTTAAGTGGGGATTCATTCCCCGAGCATGTGCAACCACTGCCTCCTTCCAAGCATCAACACAGCTCCTTCCCTCATACCCCGTGTATAAACCATGAGTGTGTAATGGAGACTATTTTAAATATCTCTCTTTATTATTCCATGACTTAATATAATGCAACAATTATTTAAAAACGTATTTTTCAAGACCGAAATTTAGAGATTTAGTATATATTAATAATTTTAGGTGTTATTATATTTATAATAATATAATTTTTTACATAAATAATGAATGGATTATATATAATTTATTTTAGATTTTATATAATTTCTTTTTACAAGAATATTAAGTATTTATATTATAAAATGGTTGAGGAAATTTTAAATAGCTAAAAGTATATAAGGAATGTTTAAATATAAAATTTCTGTTATTTGTAAAGCCAATCAATCAAAATTTTTCTCAACATGTATGTTTCAAGTTGAATATAGTATATTCACTTAAGTCTTAACATTGCATTACCTAATAGAGCATGTCCTTGATCACTTGGCCTTTCTATGTTTCTCATAGTTGTCTAGTTTATTGTTTCTTCCTCCATTTTCTTTGATGCCATGAACAACATATGCCAAGCTTGACACCAACACAAACAATAATAAATTCACCATTTTCAAACAATTTCAAAGTCAATCTAACTACAATGATCAAAGTTAATTTCTACAAACTTTTGAAACTTTAGGACTTGTGCCTTATCAAACAGAGTCATATTTCCAAATCCCTCACATAGGCATATAGACAACTTTTCCATGTTCTCCCAGGATCTACAATACTCATGAATAGGAGGCATAATCAACTTCTCAAATAGTACAGACCTAAGCTGGGTAACTAAGAAAAGCCTGGCAGCCCATTAAGTACTGCACACTTTGAAGTGTAATTTTACGTTATAAGAACCTTAAGTTTTGGCATGGTATGTAAAAATGTTTGGAAGACTGGTATTGACTTGCAGTAAAGAATAAAGCCAAAGCTTCCACCTCAAGAAAATCTATTTGACACCAATTTTCCTCTTTCATTGGACCTATAGTGATATCCCAGAAATGTAAAAGTCAGAATGATGTGCTGATAAAAATGCTTGTCAAGCACTCCTAATAAATTTGGAAACTTAGTAAATTGAACTAACTAAAATTTATTCAATGCTTATGCAGGGAAAAGAAAGCATGTTTCAGGGATGACTTGTATGAATTGAAACAAATTGAAAATAAATCAAGTTTCAGGGATAACCTGTATGAATTAAAACAAATTGAACCCTAGATGTATGGTCTTTGAGTGTCAACCAATTTGTCGGAATACTATCCTCCTTGCCAGGCATGAAAATCCTCTTATAGTGAATGGTACTATCTTGACTTGCCAGCTGCAAGGCTAAATCTTGCATTATATCATGTTGAGAAAACGAAAGCTCACAAGCACAGCCAAATGAAATGGCTAGACTCCTGACACATCCAAACCTTGTATACGGGAACTTGTAGTAATCTCAAATTCCCTTTATTTGTGCTGGTTAACACATTGATTTATCTCACCTAAATGAACCCGACCACCATATAAAGAAACCACGAAGAGATAACCTCCTCCATGATGTCGATTTTTTGAATAGAAACCACTTCCTTTTGGCGAGATCTTTCTCCCTTCCCTCCGCCTTCATGGGACCACTCAACAATCTAAATGAGAGAATCCACGCCACCTGCTCCTAACCGACCCCCAGTCTCCTCGCCCTCTCCAGTTTGTCAATGCTATATTTTTACACAATAGCTCGTATATTTTTATAGTTTGTCAATGCTATATTACTTTTAGGAAAAATTTAAAGTAGGGTTTTCACTTCTAATGTCATTGTGTAGTTGTTTGTTAAATCATAGTTAAATTGGAAAAGATAAACTTTTCTAGTTATGGATTTTGTCTTTGATTTCATTTATTTGTTGCTTGTGACTGGGTTGTATTAGTTGCTATGTTGGCTTGGATGCCCACTTCTGAAAGAGACACAACTGAAGACATCGATATGAGAGAGAAGAAATCTTGTGTTCACTTTATTGATGTGAAAAATATGTTTTTCATTGCTCAAACTTATTTTGAATCTATTATCACTCATATTGTACAAAACGTTTCTATAAATAATGATCGACAACTCGAGTTTTGATGTATTTCAATGTTTAGACATTTATATTTTTTGCATATTTAGATGTTTTGTCATTAACCCATTATAAACAGAGTAAATAAAACAAACATACTAAAATCAATAATTGATAAATATAGAATCAATAATTTTTTATTTATAGTTTTGATATTGATCTATTTTAAAATTACTTTATAAGTGCCAACATTTTAAGTTAGTCATTGATGTTATTTATTTTAAGATTAATCTATAAATTACAAAATTCCAGTTAATATTAATATTTGATTAAAAAAAAAATTTAATGTTTTTTTGGGTGGAACCATGAGCTTTAGTTATGGAACCATGAGCATTATCGGTGGAACCATGAGCATTATTGGCGGAAAAATGAGCATTGTTGGTGGAACCATGAGCATTGTTGGTGGAACCATGAGATTTAGTTATGGAACCATGAGCATTATTGGCGGAACCATGAGCATTATCGGTGGAACCATGAGCATTGTTGGTGGAACCATGAGCATTATTGGTGGAACCATGAGCATTATCAGTGGAACCATGAGCATTGTTGGTGGAACCATGAGATTTAGTTATGGAACCATGAGAACTGTCCGTGGAACCATGAGCACTGTTTGTGGAACCATGAGCTTTAGTTATGGAACCATGAGCATTATCGGTGGAAGCATGAGCATTGTCGGTGGAACCATGAGCTTTAGTTATGGAACCATGAGATTTAGTTATGGAACCATGAGAATTGTTTGTGGAACCATGAGCACTGTCTATGGAACATGAGCTTTAGTTATGGAACCATGAGCATTATTGGTGGAACCATGAGCACAAATTTGGCTATTCATCCGTAGTTACATAATCGGGTGCCACAAATTTGGCTATTCATCTGTAGTTACACAATCGGGTTCTACTAAACTTTACCAATAAGTATGGTTTTGGGTTTTTCCTCTTTACATTTTGATAGATATATCTCATTCACGTCCTAATCAGAGATCTGCCATACCTTACGATTTTATGTTGAGTGCCATTGACTGCATCAACTGTCTGGGAGGATGCAATCAATATTGAATTGCATGTCCTATATTGAAGAGAAATATCCTAGAAAGACTACTAAAGTGCCATATAAATTCACATTCTACAATTTTTTGGTTAAATATTGCGAGCAAAACAAATATTTTGAAAAATATCAGAAGACGTTAGGTTAAATCCTACATGCAAACTAAAAAACAAAAGCAAAAGTGAGAGAAATAAAGAAATGGAAATAGACAGTGAATTTTTAGAGAAATGAATAGGCAGCACAGTAAAATAGAGCTACGATGGCATAGATTTCAGACCAAAGGTACATTGCACCCCTTTGTGTTGCATAAGACCGATATTGTCTTGCTTTGAATTATTTTCAAAAAGTGAATGAAAAGGTCATGGTGCATGGGACAACTTACGCAGAATCCAATCCAATCTGATCTGGGAGAAGAAGTTGGTTTGTTTGAAGTGAGTGATTGTAGGTTTCTATTGGTGTTTGGTAGGTAACAAAGTGATTCTGAAAGGACTGGCCATGGGATAATGAAATGGAGCAGAACTATGGATGACGAAATCACATGCATGCACGCAGGTAAAGAAAACATATGCAACGCCTTCACACTCATTCAGAGTATAACTCTCTGAGTTGCTTGCAAGATGTGCTTCTTCCCAAGCCTTGGACAGTATTCCACATGAAAGAAGGAAATTTGCAATCTCCTGATCAACAGTGAACCTGCAACAACATTTCTGTAAATTAGAGACAGAAGGAAGACATCAAATACCAGAGTAATGGGAGAGTATAGGGTGGTGAAAGGTGATGAAGGTCGTAACTACTTCTATTGTTTGGCCCCCGAATGTAATGGTATATGGCGCAATAGGTGTCACGATTTTAACAACCATAGGATAAAGGTCCATTCATGGGATCCAATAACATTACGTGTTGGTGCACCACCGGGACCGAACTATAGGGTTCCATAAATAGAGCTCATGGTTCCACCAACAATGCTCATGGCTCCGCCAACAACGCTCACAGTTCCACTAACAACACTCATGGTTCCATAGCTAGAGCTCAGCGTTCCACCAATAATGCTTATGGTTCCGCCAACAACTCTCATGGTTCCACCGACAATGCTCACGGTTCCACCAACAACGCTCATGGTTCCATAGCTAGAGCTCATGGTTCCACCAATAATGCTCATGGTTCCACCAACAATGCTCATGGTTCCATAACTAGAGCTCATGGTTCCACCAACAATGCTCATGGTTCCACCAATAATGATCATGGTTCCATAAATATAGCTCATGGTTCCACCACCAATGCTCATGTTCCAGCAATAATGATCATGGTTCCATAAATAGAGCTCATGGTTCCACCAACAATGCTCATGGTTCCACCAAAAATGCTCACGGTTCCACTAACAGTGCTCATGGTTCCATAGCTAGAGCTCATGGTTCCACCAATAATGCTCATGGTTCCACCAACAATGCTCATGGTTCCATAACTAGAGCTCATGGTTCCGCCAATAATGTTCATGGTTCCATAACTATAGCTCATGGTTCCACCAACAATGTTCACGGTTCCATAACTAGAGCTCATGGTTCCACCAATGATGTTCATGGTTCCATAACTAGAGCTCATGGTTCCACCAAAAATGCTCATGGTTCCACCAATAATGATCATGGTTCCATAAATATAGCTAATGGTTCCACCACCAATGCTCATGTTCCAGCAATATTGATCATGGTTCCATAAATAGAGCTCATGGTTCCACCAACAATGCTCATGGTTCCACCAACAACGCTCACTGTTCCACTAACAATGCTCATGGTTCCATAGCCATGGTTCCACCAATAATGCTCATGGTTCCACCAACAATGCTCATGGTTCCATAACTAGAGCTCATGGTTCCACCAACAATGCTCATGGTTCCACCAATAATGTTCATGGTTCCATAACTATAGCTCATGGTTCCACCAACAATGTTCACAGTTCCATAACTAGAGCTCATGGTTCCACCAATAATGTTCATGGTTCCATAACTAGAGCTCATGGTTCCACCAACAATGCTCATGGTTCTACCAATAATGATCGTGGTTCCATAAATAGAGCTCATGCTTCGACCAACAATGCTCATGGTTCCGCCATAAATAGAGCTCATGCTTCCACCAACAATGCTCATGGTTCCGCCAACAATTCTCATGGTTCCACCAACAATGCTCACGGTTCCACCACCAACGCTCATGGTTCCACCAATAATGCTCATGGTTCCACCAACAATGCTCATGGTTCCATAACTAGAGCTCATGGTTCCACCAAAAATGCTCATGGTTCCACCAATAATGTTCATGGTTCCATAACTATATCTCATGGTTCCACCAACAATGCTCATGGTTCCATAACTAGAGCTCATGGTTCCACTAGTAATGTTCATGGATCCATAACTAGAGCTCATGGTTCCATACATAGAGCTCATGGTTCCACCACCAATGCTCATGTTCCACTAATAATTATCATGGTTCCATAAATAGAGCTCATGGTTCCACCAACAATGCTCATGGTTCCACCAACAACGTTCACGGTGGAACCATGAGCAATATTTATGGAACCATGAGAATGGTTGGGGAAACCATGAGTTCTAGTTATGGAACCATGAGCATTGTTGGTGGAACCATGAGCACTATTCATGGAACCATGAGCTCTATTTATGGAACCATGAACATTGTTGGCGGAACCATGAGTTCTAGTTATGGATCCATGAATATTATTGGTGGAAGCATGAGCTCTAGTTATGGAAGCATGAGCATTGTTGGTGGAACCATGAGCACTATCCGTGGAACCATGAGATTTATTTATGGACCCAAGAGCTCTAGTTATGGAACCATGAGCATTGTTGGTGGAACCATGAGCTCTAATTATGGAACCATGAGCTCTAATTATGGAACCATGAGCATTGTTGGTGGAACCATGAGCACTGTCCGTGGAACCATGGGCATTGTTGGTGGAACCATGAGCACTATTTATGGAACCATGAGAATGGTTAGGGGAACCATGAGCTCTAGTTATGGAACCATGAACATTGTTGGTGGAACCATGAGCTATGGAACCCATGAACATTATTGGTGGAACCATGAGCATTGTTGGTGGAACCATGAGCACTATTTGAGGAACCATGAGCTCTTATTATGGAACCATGAGCTCTAGTTATGGAACCATGAACATTATTGGTGGAACCATGAGCACTCTTCGTGGAACCATTAGCATTGTTGGTGGAACCGTGAACTTTATTTATGGAACCATGAGATTTGTTGGGGGAACCATGAGCTTTAGTTATGGAACCGTGAGCTCTAGTTATGGAACCATGAACATTATTGGTGGAACCATGAGCTCTAGTTATGGAACCATGAACATTATTGGTGGAACCATGAGCACTGTTGGTGGAACCATGAGCATTATTGGTGGAACCGTGAGCTCTATTTATGGAACCATGAGAATTGTTGGGTGAATAATGACCATACATACTTAAGATTATATAAAATTATAATGTTTTGATAAGTATTGAGATTATACTAATGGATGTATGATTATGTATGAGATCATGAGGATGACATTAGTATGCATAGTGGTCCAGGATGGATAAGAAGTTCAAATACATATAGAGATCAAGCGGGAGGAAATCATAAGAAATAAGTATTTAAGTTGTCATTTGAATTACTTTTTGAATCTGTGAATAATCAATGATATTGCTTGTAATAGTTGTGTGCATATTTGTATTCCTAGAATATATCATGCTGAGTGTAAGCATTCATATAGCATTGAACAATATACTACTAATATGCATATGATTGGTAAGTTGGACAAACATTCCATTGTTGTTTATCTAGAATGAAACCTCTTTGCTGACATGCTGAGAGCTGTGCGTGCTCTTGATAGTATGCTCTGGTAGATATGGAAGGCATCTAGATAACCACTGTATGCATACAAGATATGGAAAAGTGTTGTGCCAAATTATTGGTCAAGATAGTTGCATAACTATGTGAATCATATCTATATGCATAATAGATTATCATGTCAACATGATTTGATGATTATGAAGTATTACTAATCATGTAATTAACTTTGATTTGTAGGAAATATCATGAAGACTGATGAATACCGAACAAGTGATGGATGAGAAGACTTACAAATCAAACATACTATAGAAGGCTCGTGGCTAGAAGATTCTCTTAGAAAGAGGAAGAGGATCATGATGAGTGGCTAGATAATACCATTCTCTTAATGGTGTAATTGAAGAAGAAATGCAAATCAAGAAAACTCCCAGGATTCAATTGAAGAAAGCTTTGTACGGGTACCCAAGATCAATAGTCATTTGATGAGCTTAATGATCACCATGGGTGATGCGGATTTCAACCTTTGCTACAAGGTTGAAGATGGTTTCTATATACAGATGACATGGATGCAAGAAGGAACTCACCACAGAGTTCAAATGATCTTGAGGCTCATATTAGTAGACCCATCTGACGAGAGATGGTACAGATAGATATGCAAAAGATCACTCAGAGTAGGAATGATGTTCAGTCACAGAGGGAGAATTGATAGCTTCTTGACAAGCTTGGGCTTTACCAAAAGTAAAGCTAATCCTAACCTTTACCTTAAGGTTATGGATGATACTATTACTGTATATGGATGATCTCTTTTTGATAGAGAATGAGAAACAGATCATGGAAAGCAAGAAGAGATTGAGATGAAAGATCTCATATTGATGCATTACTTCCTAGGACTGGAGGTATGGAAAGGCTCAAAAGGAATATTTCTCAACTAGGGAACGTATGCTATGGAAATATTGAGAATATTTGATATGTTGGAATGTACAACCATGGCCACTCTCACGGGTTCCGACTTGAAGCTGTTAGTTGATGACTCTTCATAGTTAGTGGATGTAACTCTGTACAGACATATTATTGGGTCATTGATGTATCTGACGAATACAAGGCCAGATATATGCTTTGTTGAGAACACCTTGAGTCAGTATCTAGTGGAACCTAGGTGTGTTCATTTGATAGCTGCAAAGCATGTGATGAGGTACCTAAAGGTTACGATAGACTTTGATCTATGTTATCTTGGAGATCATGACTTTAGATTGTATGCCTACATAGATGTTGATTGGGCAGGAAGTGTACATCGGGCGGATGTTATTGTCTGGGATCTGCCATGATCTCGTGGTTTAACAGGGAGCAATCTAGTGTGGCTCTCAGCACAGCTGAAGCAGAATATATAGCTGCTTGCTCTACTAGTTATGAAGCGGTATGGCTTCGAAAATTGTTATCAAGATTGTTTGACTTGGAGATGGAATCCACTGTGATCCTATGTGACAACCAGAGTTGTATCGAGATGACAAAGAATACAGTGTTCCATGATAAGTCAAAGCGCATAAATATCCGATATTTCTATATATGGAATATGGTGCAGAAAGGAGCTGCAAAGCTCGAGTATGTGAGCACTGAAGAACAAGTTGTTGATGTATTGACCAAACCTCTATCTTGAGAAGAGTTTGAGTATTTCCGAGACAAGCTTGGTGTAGTTCAGAAGGACCCTCCTTGAAAGGGGGAGTTATATGGTCGATGATGATATTTTTTGGATATTGGTATCGATGTGGATACCTGTATCGATGATTAGATTGCCTATATCGACGGTAAGGTTAATGATGACGATAATGTATCATTGATATGGATACTATACTGATGAGGATACTCTATCATTAATATTGATAAGGATACTTTATCGTTTATATTGATAAGGATACTGTATCGTTGATATGATGAGGGTACTATATCAATGATATGGATACTACATTGATGAGTATCCTGTATCGATGATGTGGATACATGTATCGATGATGAGGTTGCCTGTTATGATGATGAGGTCGATGATGAGGCTACCTATTATGACGATGAGGTCATTGTATGGTCCCTAGTGGACGTGATAGGACTGCATCGTCCTTGAACGCTTGGTTCAAAATGTATGTGATGGGGATTGCATCATCTCGGAACCACTTGTTCAAAATGTACGTGATGGGGATTGCATCATCCCGGAACCACTAGTTCAAAATGTACGTGATGGGGATTGCATCATCCCGGAACCACTAGTTCAAAATGTACATGATGGGGATTGTATCATCCCTGGACTTCAGTCCTAAAATGATCCACAGACAGATGTCTTAGAGAGTGAGAGGAAGAGAAAATTTTATGTCAATACACAAATTACACACAACAGGACACTTGCAATAACATCTTGCCCTTCGACTGAAATTTTAAAAAACAAATTCCCAGCAAAACATCCATCCCTCGTGGAAATGCCTATAAGGTGTTCTCATTCGTATCTTATCCGAGGCTTTCGCCAATTTCTTTAACCCTGACGTACTTGAAGTCTTGGCTAGATATATGATCTTAGCAATGCTAGTCACATTCCAGACTGTGCTTAGTGCGTGCACCGCTACATTAAATACATCACTTGTAATCCGTCCTGCTCCCTCCCCAACCCTGAAATGATACAAGCAGGTGTAACATGTAAGAAATTTAACCATACTAAATTTAATGACTCAACACAAAATATAGATTCAAAAATCATCTGGCCGCTTGCACCTGCTGGCAACAATTCCAGTTGTTGCCTCAGATGTCGAGCATATAACACCCTTGCGTAAAAGTAAACCGTACAGTGCTTTCTCACTCCATTCATCCGTCTTTAAACCAAATCAAGCAATCTTTAACCAAACAAAAACTGTGGATGAAGCTCGCGAAGAAGATGAGGCTGCAGGAGCCTTTCAAACAATCCCGCCTTCCATCAATCACGTGGCTACCAATTAAGATAATTGATCCTTGGGTACAAAGATCTTGAATCGATGTGATTTGGTCATTGACGGCGATCGTAAGCACTGGAAGCAATGAATAATGGCGCTCGCCATGAATTCATAAATGTACGCCCCAGCTATCCTGTCATGTCTATCGCCGCCTAACCACAGTGTATTAGATGGGAAGTTTTTCGTCACTGGAATCGCCAATCCATAGCTCCCACAGATGGATGCCATATTCATGCTATGGATTGATGTGGGATGCTTCTGACACCAGATAGTAGAGCCTTAATGGCGAGTGTGTCTGTTTAATAAGGCTCGCCAAGTTATGATGGGATATTCAGCTGAGATAGTGACAAGGTTATAATCCTCAGATGGATGTAAGAGTTATACCAGTGGAAAGAGCTCTCCAAGAGATTTCCAACGGTACTGGACTTGCCTCATTTGGCTCAAGGATGAGGGAGAAACAAGTCTGGGAAGTTTACAGATGTGGAGTAGGAGGTTTTTCATTTCCACATCCGCAATGCGGATTTACGGATTGCGAAAAAGAAATTCATTCGGAAGGTCGTGTTTGGATTGCCGCAATTCCGACTTCTGCAATGCAGATTGCGGATTGCGGAAAGGAAAGTTGTTCGAAAGGTCGTGTTTGGATTGCAGATTGCGGAAAGGCAATTGACGAAAAAATTAGACTTCCACTATCCCGAGTTCCACAATACGGATTGCGGATTGCGGAAGCACGGGTTGCATATTTCGGATCCGAGGAAACTTGCGGATTGCAGATCCAAGCGAGTTGTGGATTGCGGATCCGAGGTAACTTGCGGATTGCGGATCCAGTGATGCAATTGCGAAAAAGCGTGAATGGAAGCATTTGAAGAAAAAAAAGGATATCATAACCTTCCATCACCCCTAAAGGACCCGTAGAGGTTCGAAGCACATGAAATATAGGTACCAGATCCTAGGGAGGGGATCGGGGTACGCTGCACTTTCTAACATAATAAAGGAAGGATGCACTCTCTTACATAATTAACTAAGATAATAACAAAGGGAGGATGTTGAGAGATTTCAAATTAACTAAGATAATAACTATCACATTGAAATTAACTTAGATAATAACAATCACATTTAATTTTAGGTAGTGGATTTGGTGAAATAAATTCTTCCTTCGAGTAAAAATATATTATTTAAAAAAATAACATTTAGGAAAAGTTTTAATCAAATATTTATATTAACTGGAATTTTGTAATTTATAGATTAATCTTAAAATAAATAACATCAACGACTAACTTAAAATGTTGGAACTTATAAAGTAATCTTAAAATAGATCAATATCAATAACTATAAATAAAAAATTATTGATTCATATCTTTACCAATTATTGATTGATAGTTAAAAATTTCAAACATCCTAAATTTGAATTTATCCTACTCTGAAATACCATATGTCAGTATAAAATAGGTCACCGTCAATGCATGGATTCACATTAGTCCATGATTGACCATTGTTACTTTGTTATTTCAACTACTCTAAAAAATGTCATGATAAATGCCATATAGTTTCTAGGAGTGATGTTTATCCCTGTAACAACTTCAATCAGAACATGATGACATTCATCCTTGTAACAACTTCAATCGAAACATGACGACCTCCACAACAAAGCACCATTATCTAGGAAAGGCATTGACAATCAATCACATTAAACATCCCACCTCAATACACAGAAAAATAAAAAAAACACAGTTGATTAACGTAGGGTTCATTATAAGTTAATAAAACATAAAATCACAACTACAAAAATTCCATTTCTAAGTGCTTGGGATCATACCAGTTACAAAACCATTTATATGTGTAACACGCACAAAGTAAGAGATTCCTACCGATTACAAAACCATTTGTATGTGTAAACAAATACAAAGTAAATGCTTGAAAAAGACAGGTTATGGACTAGGTTTCAGGAATAATTAACAAAATTATGAATAACCATAATAAGACTGACCATCATCAACCACCTAATTTGTAGACAAAGCTTCCATGTCCTGTACCTTTATGAGTGTTAGTATGACTTAATAAAATTTCCTATGAATAACTACTTTCCTACCCTTTGTTGCAATGCTATCTCCAGTGCCTCTAGTCAACTTATTCTCATACTTGTCCAAGAATTGACCCTAATGAATATGACGTCTCCCCCGAGGTGATCCATCAACAGTCTAATTGACTCGAGATGAAAGAGAAGAAGAATTGTCTGGAGATGAAAAAGAAGAATACTAGTCAGATGAATATGATCCAAAACATCACATAAACCTTGTTCTAAGGCTGCTAACTCTCTCGAGGTCACCATTTGTTGGAAGCATGTGTATGTGGAGGCATTGACATAGAGATTAATTCGATCACTCTACCACCCTCATAATTAATTAGGGGCATTGCCATAAAGGATGCTAACTCACTTGAGATTAATTGGAAGCAACTCCTACCACCGAAGTTTCGCTTCCACGTGTTCTAGTGTCAATAAGGTTATTACTTTCAGAAATAACATCATCATGCCACCCATTGGACGATACTCCCACGGATCTCCCTAGGAAGGCATATAGAGGCAATTATAAACGAGTACGCTAATAATCTAAACTTGAATGCACAATGATATACATAAACACTATATTCCACTCTGCCCTAAATACACAAAGCCATAAAAGAGGAGGATTTTTAGGAAGACTTTTGGGAGTTTGGAAAAAGTATCGAAAAACTTCAAATTTGTTACTCAGAAAAAACAAACCCAAAAATTAAAAAAAACGCCATAACAGAGAAGGATTTCTAGGAATCTTTTTAGGAGTTTGGAAAAAGCATCGAAAAATGTCAAATTTGTCACTGAGAATAGAAAATGGTCCCAGAACAATATATTTAATTTTTGAAAAGATAAAAAATTCAAAAGCAAGAAAGCAACACAAAAGAACTAACTATTTTATTTGTGAAAAGAAACAAATTTCTAAAGCAAGAAAGCAACACAAAAGAAATAACCATTACAAGAGATATTTGGAGAAAATGATGAAAACAAAGAACTGAAAATGAGAACTTTGAAACCCAAAATAAAATGATTACATGGGAGAAGAATGATCAATCTCCCAAGAGAGACAGCATGAGGAATAATATGGTGCCCTGACCACATTAAAACTAAAGAAATCTGTAGAAATCCATGTAAAGACATACAAATAAATTGGAACAAACCATAAGTCATATACCAAAAGAGGTTTCGGTAGTTAGTACTTTGCTTTGATATTTAAAATTTATGTAGCATTTCCCTATCAAGATTACAACCTTTCTTCACCTAAAGACAATGGCATCCATGGTTTTACCTCCAACCTTTCAACATAACTGACCTAATGACAATGACATCCATGGTTTTATCTCCAACCTTTCAACATAATAGTGTGAATTACATATTTTCTTGACCTGGAGACAGTAGAATCCCGTGATATTACCTCCAACCAAACCCACTAGGTAGCAATAAAACCCTCCTACCTTTCAACATAGCAGTGTGAAAACCCACTAGGTAACAATAAAACTCTCCTTTATACAGTGAATTATGTAAAACTTGCAACTATCCATTGTGTCTGAGGCCCTGAAAAATGGTGGTCCTATTTGTTTCATGCATTCAAATTTGAAGCCAATTTGGTCTTGGCTTCGCCTGTTAGCTGTCAGAGCTAAAATTGGCCTAGAATTTTATGCAGTCTTGAACGAAAAGGATTTTTCCAACGCAGTAGTGGGTGCATCACCTTCCTCATTAATTTCCTTTCATCTCCCATCATCCATATCCAAACCTGAACAAAAAGGCTTGTGCCAACGCAGTAGTGGGTGCATCACCTGCCTCATTAATTACTTTTCATCTCCCATCATCCATCTCCAAACCTGTAATATCTATAGTTGCACCTCTCTGTCCAATCTCTCTTAAGGTAACACTCGCAAACACATCTCCCCATATCCTCGAACTTGTATAGGTCCGAGACAAGATCATTTATAGACCAAGCATTCCCTTTCGTTCCCATACATTCCTCAAACTGGAGAGGTATCTGATTAGCCCAAATGACATTAGAATTCAAAGGGTGATATGTTTTGAATATGCAAGCTCCAAGCACCCTCAATAGCCTAACTGACCTAAAAGCAAATGCTCCAATCACCCTCAATAGCCTGACTAGCTTAAAAGCAAATGAGAGGTGAATTAAATACAAGACATTAGATTGTTATGGAGGTTCTTATCAACTCTTTTACCTCATTGACAATCATTTGTATATACATGCTAATGGAACCTATGTATTCCCCTTTCATTTTAACAAGTACCATAAATCTAATGGAAACTTCAAACGAAATATTTATACTACCTCTTCAAGTGAAGATGTTAAAAGAAAAAATATAACAAATGTAATATAAAATGAAGTAGATGAACTTTGCATGTATATAGAATAAACCCAAATTAACAAAATATATATTATCCATTTAAAATAAATTTATGTTATCTCCATCTCCTAAATATTTTCTATAACCATAATATTCCAAACCTTAAATCTATTCTATAAGCACCATAAAAAGGCTACACATAATCCATCTAAAATATATTTGTAACCTTAAATATATTCTATAAACACTATAGAAAGCTTACATATAATCCACCAAAAATATATTTGTAACCTTAAATATATTCTATAAACACTATAGAAAGCTTACATATAATTCACCAAAAATATATTTCTTTCATCATTTAAACATATAGATAATGCACTTGACCCCAAAATAAAGGTGACCTTCCATCTAAAAGCCAAATAAACTTTATATACCCTTCAAAAAAAATAACTTATACCTTCCCCGGAAAAGAACTTAAAAATATACAAACATACATAAAATGAATAACAATGCATTAATAATTAAACTAAAATAGGATGCATCAATAATTAAACTAAAATAAAACATTTTTATGCCTTATCAAATAAACTCCAATAAAATATTTTCACGTCTCATCCAATAACATATTATAAATTAATAACCACTGATTAACAATTATAAAAAACTTTAAATAAACTATAATGATATATGCATTTCTCAGCCAAATAATCTATTTAATGAAACATTTTCACGTCTCATCCAATAACATATTATAAATGAATAATCACTCATCAACAATTATAAAAACTTTAAATAAACTATAATGATATATACATCTCTCAACCAAATAATCCATTTAATGTAAATAACATAGTATATCAATCTTATGAATCAATAAAATCATCTTATAAATCATCCACTCTATATAACTTAAAGCTTCATCATACAACATATACTAAATATAATTCATTAATATTATAAAAATTATAATATAAAATAATAAAAAACCTATGAAAAAAACCTCATCGTAAAATCATATAATAAATTAAAAAACTATAATAAAATAACATAAAATCAATCTCAACTCTATAACATAGATAAAAAAGGCTTTTCATTAGCATTATCCATACTCGTTTTCCATATAATAATTTAAAAAAACAAAAAATAAAACATAAGTTAAATACTAATCATATAATTATAATAATAACAATATCAATCACTCTATTTTCCATGATAAAAAAATCATACGCTAAATAATCATAATATAACTCTAAAAAAAAATATATATATAACTCTAAAAGCAACATTATCCAACAACATACAACGGGTAATAATTGGCTAATATATACTGCAGACTTAATGGTTAATGGTCGCTCTGAGAAAAATGAAATCCATAGCAAAACTGCTTCGATTTTGCTGATGCAGCGTGCCTTCTTCCAATAAGCCCGCCGAGCTAGTTTACTACGCCCACTAAATTGGGACACAGACAAACATCAAGCATCTCAGGAAACATACCATATCCAACACCTTTCTCCTCTGACTAGTAGAAAGAGTACAAACAATATGCTCTTCAACTTCACACACCATTCTGCCCACAACTCCTCCAAAGATGTCGATGGCTACATACTTGGCAGATCTTCTAACTTAGACAACCCACGACACCTAGGATTCTAAGCTTTGTCGTGTGCTCCAACCCCCGTATGCTCTTCAACTTCACACACCTTTCTGCCCACAACTTCTCCAAAGATGTCAATGTTTCGATACTTTGCAGCTCTTCTAACTCGGACAGCCCAGTAACATGTAGGATTCTAAGCTTTGCCGCGTGCTCCAACCCCCGTATGCTCTTCAGCTTCACACCCATCTACCCATAACTCCTCAAAAGATGTCAATTCTTCTAACTCAAACAACCCACTAACATCTAAGATTCTAAGCATTGGCCACTGCACCAACCCCAGTATGCTCTTCAGCTTCAGTACAAATGCATATTCGTAAAACTAACCCAAACATATCGGCATCTACAAATATTCCAGCAAAATATTAAGATATTTCAAGATTTCAACCATAGAAAGATTTTTATTAATAGATTATGATTCTCATCCACTAAATCTATCAAATTCGTTTTGAGACATTGCGGAGCATTGCTAATAGAGACTAAATACAAACAAATTTCGATTTACCTGTATTTTGCCTTGCCACAATGTTTGTAATGCGCTCCCCCACTCTTGCAGAACCTTTGCATTCTCCATTAGACTCCAATTAAAGCAGAGGGAAAAGCATTGGAAAATAGTCACATAAATGGGAAACGTATGAAGGTTGGGCAATAGAAAATGGACTCAGACTGCAACAGAGGACGCGTTTTAGGAATTTCCTTAAAACATAGAAACTGTGGGGAAGCTAGCAATGCATTGTAAACACAATGACATCAAAGTTGAGCAGAGATGAATATATAGCAGGCGAGAGGCAGAGATGAATACATCAGGGGATCCTGGCCCCGCGACTGAGAGGCAGAGAGGGGATCCACATCCTCTCTAATCTGGTAGATTGCCGAGAGATGGATTATCGGATCGCTTTGACTGACTACTTCGAGGGGTATCCAAGCGCGGTTGGCAAAACCTAGAAGATGTCAACGTGGATGCATGCACGAGAATATCATATGAGTGGCACCTTTTCTGAGTAGGGCTGCCATGGCTGGGTAGAGTGAATCTCTGGACATGAGAGTGAATGTAGTTCGTATGAAACTTCATTGAACCATTTACCTGCAATTTTTTTCCACAATGCATACATTCCTGCACAAAGAATGCAGAACACCCTTAAACAATTTTACAACTTTTGCAGCTTTTAAAAATCTCAGCATCACAAACTAGATTCAAAATTGCCCGCTCATTAAATTCAAATTGGATCTTCGTCAATTAAATTAAGTTGGATCTTCCAGCTGATAGTGTTCTCTGCAGGCGTATGAGGCATCAATCCGAACACCAGGTCAGCGCGTATGCCGTGATCATTGGATAGACGCCGTCACCACTAAGAAGTAAGTGGATTAGACCAAGAAGTTTTCGGTCAACGGAATCGCCAATCGACAGCTACCGGAGGAGTATCATGGATGCAGCGATGAAAAATGGATAGCGCATATGCCAATTGATGTTATGGATGGATGCCCTGGCTCTGACACTAGAGAGACACTAGACAGGCTCGCCTTAATGGGGAGTGTGTCCGTTTAATAAGGCTCGCCCCGATGCTATAGCCCATTCACATTAATATGATCAAATTCCATCATAGAAATAAGGACGCGATGGAGTCATCCATGTCTGACAGAGGGACAGACTCGCCTTAAAGGTTCGTAGTCCGGTGCAACAGGCACGCCGACAAAACGTCACGTCCGAAACAGCTACGGAGTACGACTCACGATGTATGTGTTGACGTCACGTCCGAAACAGCTACGGAGTACGACTCACGATGTCTGTGTTGTTTTTTTTGTAGATAGACAGACAGTAACCCTAAGTGCGATACTCTCAGAACTCCATAAAACCCAACCCTATTACTCTTTTGCTGTTCGGCATTTTAACCTTGTCTTACCTTCATGACATTTTCCCCAATTCTCCTTTTGTTGTCCGGCATTTTCAATATCTGAAAGCTTTTAAGTAGATGGCTCCATTTCAGTTTGTACGTGGGACTTTGGGGATGCAGGTAAAATGCTTGTAAAATTTTCACTTGGGTTTTTATTTGTAGAATAAATTGAGTTTTTTTATGTTTATAATTTTTTTTACAACCGAGATTCTCCTGTACAGCTGGTGGACGCAAAGATGGCGGAAAATGGCGCGGTACAGCAGCACTGTATGCATGGAATGGGTAGAATTGGAAAGAGCTGGTATGTCTATCTGTTTGAAGATTTAGTTATATTATGTTGATTGATTTTTCCAGTTAAAAGCTTAACACACGACTAATTTTAGACACAAGTTGGTGAATGGAAGGCTTTCAAGCAACAAATGTATTTTTAGCTGTGTCTGAAAAAAATGATCCATCCCAGTTGTTAGATTTGTAACAAATATAAAGAAATGCTCATCATTGACATCTTAAACCGCAAATCCTATTGCATATTTTGGTTGCACAATCTGATTTAGTAACCTTGAAAACCTTTACTGCACCGGGATTTTGCAATCTATGCATCTCATACCAGTTATTTTAGGAACAAAAGAAATACTCCACCTGATGATCCATCCAAAATTCTCTATTTTGCCATACGTCCAGCGGAATTTCTGTCCAAAAGTGCTAGTTTTAGCTGTGTTTGCCCGTCGTTTTGGTCGGACCGGAAAAACCCAAAACGTTGGCCTTCTATACTACCGCCCTTTAAAGGTTTACTTTTAACAAGAAAATAGTTCTTCTCTAAAATACGGTAGAAAGGTCCATACCAGATTAAATATAAATGTGTTATAAATTGCCCATAGTTTCATTAAATCTCCATATTGATGTAGACCTCATTGAAAACCAGTAATTTTGGAAGCCCCTACCGAATTTGCTAGAGTACAGGCTTTTAGAGTATTGCTACTCCCAGCGGTAGTTCGTTGCTTATTGCAAGACTCGTGTTTCCGCTGGCAAGCAATATTGATTAGAAGGTTGGGGTTCTTAGCGTCAAGTTGGTCTTCGGCATTTCATTCTCCAAAAACACTGCACTTTGCGGGTTCTTACCATCGACATAACAGGTATGAATTGGTTCCGAACTGAAATTTCATAGAAAGAGTACTCCAACATTAATCAAATTTCATAGAAAGAGTACTCCAATGAATTGGTTCCGAACTGAATTTTTTAGGCGCCCATATGAGAGGGTTATCCATCCTGCAAATGCTCCGTCAAGCTGGTTTCATCTATTCGTTGACATTTGGGATTAATGGTACATCCTCGCAGGTTTTGCGAGAAACCCTGAATATGCCCTTTTTTTTCCCAAAAGTCTTGGCCCCTTGTCTTTTCCTGTAGATCTTGGCCTCAGCTGACAAATAAGACCAACTCTTCATCGCTTTGAATATATTTTGTGCTTACACTCCTCAACAACCCAACAGCTTCACGGACTGGTAACCAAAACAATTATTCTACTCCTGCCTGCTATTCTAATAGTGAGTCGTCTGTTGTCCCAATAATGAAATTGGTAACCAAAACAAATCAGTGACATCAACTTATGTTAGAATATGTATATATTGATTCCAAGATTTCTTTTGATTGGTAGTTTCATTAGTTGGATGGTTTTTGTTTTGTTGGAAGTGAAAGAAAGTGGAGCACCAAATCTAGTCATCTCCTAACGGAGCCCCAAAATGTGATAAAGTATATCTGCCCAACTTTGTTTTTGTGGTTTGTTTTTCCGATCATGCCAGGATCGACAAAAATAAATTGGATGGGTTCGTAATGGGGTTTTCATCCAAAAAAATCTGAAAATTGGAGATCTGTACCAAATTCTTGGTGGTTCCATGTTCTATTTACTTAACATAGGTGAAGGCCAGCCTCTTCATATCACTTCACATGTAGCCTTGACGCGTCTTATAGTCTAAGCACTTCAGATTCCTCAACCCTAGCCGTTGCTTTGCTTAAAGATGGACAATCTTGCAATTCACAACATTATTGATTTGTAATATTTATATGAAATTGCCTGATTAGTGCCATTAGTGTTTCTGCAACTTCAAATATATTGTATGCTTATACAAGGGGAAGCACCTAAATTTGTTTGATATATGCCCTTTGACACCATGAGTGCTTTTGTCAATGTAATATAAATTCATGACTAGTAATAATATTTGTTTGATATATGTCCATTGACACCATGAGTGCTTCTGTTAATTTAATATAAATTCATGACTAGTAATAATATTTGTCTCATATATGTCCATTGACACCATGAGTGCTTTTGTTAATGTAATATATATTTATGACTGGTAATATTTGTCTGCATGAACAGGAGAGAACTTCAGCTATGATTATTCAATATCTGTAATTATGAATAACATAGTAGTTGAAAATTAATCTTATGAATAACATAGTAGTTGAAAATTAATCCCCGTGGTATCGATAAATATGTCTTTTGAAAAAATGCCAGTTTTAGTGAATGAATGGGGATTCACCTTGGAATGCTGGCAGCAAATGCCAGTTTTAGTGAATGAATGGAGGTTCACCTTGGAATGCTTGCAGCAAGTAGGTGAGGATTATTTGGTATGTATGACTCTTAGAGGATTTTCATAGAGCTATATTTTCAGTAGTTCTCAAAACATTCTGGAAAAATGCTGGTTTTAGTGAATAAATGGGGGTTCACCTTGGAATGCTGGCAGCAAATGTCGATTTTAGTGAATGAACGGGGTTCATCTTGGAATGCTTGCAGCAAGTAGATGAGGATTATTTGATATGTATGACTCTCAGAGGATTTTCATAGTGCTATATTTTCAATAGTTCTAAAAACATTTGTAAAAATAAGGTCTGATTTTATTGAATTGTTGTTTTTCTATTCAATTTTCCAGATTTGAAATGCTATTCGTTAATGGTTCAATTTTAGATTAAGTGTTGTTGCTTATCTTGGATATGTCAAATTCTATCTGACTCCACTTCAATAAAAAGAGAGAGATCTCGGAACTTCATTCTACCATGGAGATTGTTTTGTGTTGGTTATTTTAGTGGTCGTGCATCTCTAATTTAGTGTAGACTATATTCTATAAAATAGTGGTTGTGCATTTAGAATCTATAAACTAAAAATTGTTTTGTGTTGGACCTTAATTTATATTTAAATCATGTTAATGATAATTTGGTGCAGATATACTTTATATGAAACTAATTATAACTATAATTTTGTTAATGATAGTTTAATTTGGATGGGATTATTCACCCTTTGATTCAACCAAATATCTTAGATATGTGAAGCGTAAATTTTATGATTTTTTTTTGTATCTGTGAATCATTAAACGAATTTGATTAAATTGAATATTATTGGAAAGGCTATATCTCAACTAAATTTTATTAGAAATGACATAATAAATGTCTTAAGATTGGAATTAGTACTCAAATCCCTCTTTTATCTTTTCGAGCATGTTTTTCTTCTTTGTTTTAGAAAACAAGTTAAGTAATATATATATATATATGATTTTATAATTTTTAATTTATTTTGTATGTTTCTTATACATATTTGATTTATGATTTTATAATTTTTATGTTTTTATGTGTGTAATTCATACGTTCACTAATCTATGATATTAAATACCTTTTATCTTTTATTTGACTAGAATTAATTTCATATAATTTATTTATGATGTTATAATTTTTATTTTTTTGGTTTGTTTTGTAATTTTTATATATTTTTTATTTATGATTTTATAATTTTTTTATTTTTTTTAATTTCATGTATTTATGATTTTAAATACTGTTTATCTTATATTTGACTATTTTGTAATAGTTTTGGATGGATAATTTTTATCTTATTTTGTATGTTTTGTAATTTTTATATACATTTTATTTATGCTTTTTTTTTATTTTTTATTATTATCATGTGTATTTCATATATTTATGATATTAAATATGGAGCCTTAACAAGGGGAGTTGGATTTCAAAATAGTTAGATGAATAGGAATGCATCTACTCCATTATTTAATGATTGTCATTGCAATAATATGTATGTAATTATTATTGTTGATCCATTAAATATGTCAAGCTTATCTTGTCTCACATAATATTTCGTTACCTTTCTTCTCGTTACCTTTCATTATCCCAAGGCATGTTCATCTTTTTGTTACTTGAATGCATGGCATGTGATAGATTCTATGCCATTCCTACATGCCATAAGTCATGCCATTGCTCGGAAAATTGGAAAATTAAATGCTTGATATTGTCTATGGGTGGAGGTGATAGACAAAGGGGTGTAGGGTACGGAGAACACAAATTGCCCTGTATCTGTCAACCAAAAACCATGTCCCTAGCGGTCCCATGTTTTCCTGCACCTCCTTGCTTTCTCTGATGCTCATTCTCCGGTTATTCCTTTCTCCTTGTTCTCTCTGCCTCGAGCCCAGGTCGATGTTGCATCGCGTCGTTGTAGTCATCTCGTCCTCTACAACCCTCATCCTTACCGCTACGACCCTTGTACTCTGCCAACTACATCCTTGTCCCCCTTCAACATTGCAATTACGATCCAACTAGCCACATTACCACCTCAAGTTGACATGTTGAATTGCTCTTGCTGACATTGCTCTCTCCTCCACTCGAGCACCCTCCAAACTCGTTGTTGCTATTTCATCCAGCCACGATCTCGCTCAAACATTCCTTTGGAGAAATTGTGAACCCAATTCTACAAGTTGGGAAATCATGAACGCGTCTTGTGAACACGTCGATTAAGATTAATTTGAATCCAAATGAAGAGGATAGTAACTTCTTCTCTTATCCATCCAATATACACCTTAACTAAACTATTTATAAATATTCTATTCTAATTTCAAGAAGTGAAATTTTTAATACAAACTCAATCTAAACTAAATTTGAAATTGTTTCTCATTTTAAAAATTCAATCTAAACCCATCAACCAATCTTTTATATATATATGTAGAGGTTAATAATTTAATTTAATTTATGACATAGCACAAAGTATCCCAAACTATTAGTGCAAGCCTATAAAGTGTCAAACCCAAAAAATCACATCCTTGTGATTTCAAACTCCAAAAAGAAAAATCACATCCTTGTGATTTCATTGGGTAATGTTTCAATTACTTTTATTAGTTATAACAAAGGACACGAGTAGAAAAGAAAATTGGATAATGTTTCAATTACTTTTAATAGTTATAACAAAGGACACGAGTAGTTGACCTACTTATTCATTGCCTTCACTATTGTGTTGTGTCATAAGAGATGGTATGTTGCAAATACAAGAGCCATTAACGTTCAGTTTTGTATTAATTGAATATTTATTTTAATTAGCCATAAATATATGTTTTTATGATTGTTCATCGAAAGGATGTTGAGTATTTGGTGAAGCATTTCAACTAAACTTGGCCCTAGTTCTCAGCCATCATAACATACATCTTAGTCTTCGAATTAGTACAAAGCTATGATATTTTTTACAAGAAGCCATTTGTTGTCAATCAAGTTTATGTAGTATTTGTTGTTCAACATCATTGACATTGCTCAGTTTTTCCACACATACTACACCACCTTTCAGTTGAGGATTGCATTCAAACACTTATAACTTTATGTGATATGTATGCTTAGGGTTCAATGTCAAATCTACTTCTAGTTGGAGGGAGTACATCAACTTCATGTACAGTGTGTTCTCTCCATGTTATTTATCAACAATTTATGTATAAATAACAAGCATCTAAAGGCTCATTAACAATTTCTATATAAATATAAAGCATCTCATGATCAATAAGATATCTTGTTTCCCAATCTTCATTTAATATATGATTATTGTCTTTAATGTGAGTGTTCCAAGTTTTTTAGAGTGTATTGAGAGTAAATATCTATAGTGGACACTAATTATTTGAATTATTTTTTTAATATGTGAACAAAATTAATATAAATACAATGTATTATTTTTTATTAAATTTGATAATAATTGATTTATCAAGACCTTGTTAATTTTATTTTTTAACAAGTTGGAAAATTTTACTTCTCTATAAAACCTTGTAAAGAAATTTGTGAATCAATTAGTGGACTTTCATATAAATTGTTGAGTTGACTTTCATGAAAAAAAAATGGTATGCATGTTGATCCATCGGAGTGGTTGACTAAGATTCAACTACTTGTTTTAATTGATCTAGTTTCAAGTTTCAACTAAAGATTTTGTTATACAATGATGTGTTTGACATGTTTTTCTTTTGATTTTTTTTGCATTGATCTCCCAATATGTTATAGGTGGTATGTTATTGGTGAATGAGCAGACCAAACTTCAGATGTCTAGTTGATTGATTGATTAGGAATTATAGTTAAGATGTATTGAATTGAGTTCAGTTGAGTTGTTAATGTTGGAATATTGGGGTATGTAGAGATTGGATTATTGTTGCAGACCAATGTGTAGTTAAATAGGAGTGCCAAATGTTAATTATAAAGGATACCAATAGAGGTGTCGATTGAGTTCCACAACAAGGATTGATTTGTTGATCGTCGAATCCTTTTAGATCCTTCTTTGATAGAGATTGATTATATGATGGATTGTCACTGGCCATTTGTAATTTATTTGGCATGTCTTGTTGTCTAGACGACTTATCAATTGGGACTCTATGGACAGTAGTTTGGGAACCTTGTTATTGTTTTGATCTTATTTACATATTCTTTTGTTTGTGACCATGGCACAATAATTGATTCATTGATTTCAGAGTAGATCGACTGGAGACATACATAGATCTTTGAAATCAACCAATAAAGAAACAAATACATACATAGATATGAGAAATGGTCCCTTTCACTTGTCTATGTGCTTATAAAGGAGATTAGTTGTTGTAAGGGGGTTGAAACACAGCTAGAATTAGCCTAGATGATGTCAACATTGCTTGTTTATCCTCTGAATCATCCTAGAGTTAGGAATGAGGAATATTACTATAGACTTGAGCATTGAAGGAGCCCACAAACTACCCAGAAATAGTACAAACCAACCAGACTTCCAAACTGAACAATCTCCACTTTTGTAGGTGGGCTTAAACATGCTCAAAATTGTTGATTAGAGTTGTTCTTGTGCCTAGAATTTCAAAACTAGTGATGGTGTTCTTCATGTACAAGGTTGTTCTTAACCTATAGTTGAGAAGAAACCAAGTAACATGCACCTTATTTTCAGTGGAAACAAATTTCGTTGCCATATAGACATCCTCATAATAGAGAATGAATTAATGTGTTCAAGGATCAACATTCTTGCAATGGTGGCAATGCTTCTTATCTGTCATTGCATAAGATTGGGAGTTAAAACATTGGCTTGATTCCAACTATAAAGGTTGAGTGATGTTGGATTGATAATGGTTATGGTAACATTTGAATAGGTGCTTGTGGACTTCCTACATATGTATATCATTTATTGTACACCAATACAATTCTCCTCTGTATGCATGTTGATCCATTGGAGTGGTTGACTAAGATTCAACTACTTGTATTAGTGGATCGAGTTTCAAGTTTCAATTAAAGATTTCGTTAGACAATGATGTGTTTGACACGTTTTTATTTGATTTTTTTGCGTTGATATCCCACTATGTTACAGGTGGTATGTTATTGGTGAACGAGTAGACCCAACTTCAGATGTATAGTTGATTGATTGACTAGGAATTATAGTTAAGACGTATTGAATTGAGTTCGGGTTAGCTGTTAATGCATGGGGGCTTCACTCAATAAACCGCTATCATAGCACGTTTGTTCGTGGCATATGAAACAATACCCCTAATTTCACTAAATATTGGAAAATACCTTCCAAACCCGTTTTTTTTTAACCCCCTCCCAATATGCCTTCCCAATTTAAAAAACCACTATTTTCACTACATATTGTATGTATCAATTTTTTCATTAACATTTTTTATACTCCTTTTTATTTCTATCTAGTATATTGATATGATACCACTCTTATGACCCCACATGCATTCTACAATGCAACTTGTTTCTTTCGATGTATATTGTGGATGCACATTACTTCACCCACAATGCAGTTAGTCAACCACATATAATTATGATTTTCAACATCTAATGGTCCAATGAAGAGATAGGAGATCACTTCTTGTATGTCACTAGAGCCAATGCACATAGTACAACATTTAGATTGAATGTTGTAGTTCCCCAATCGCTGACTAAGTCTGTTGTGGGTTAGGTATCCAAGCCCCCAGGGCCTGTAACAAGCTCTAAGAAGCTGACTAAACCTCCCAAGGCCTGTAATAGGCATGAGTGGTTGGATATTCAAGCTCCCAAGGCCTGTCGAGGGCCTATAACAGGCCCTGAAGGCTTAGAGCCTCCCAAAGCTATTGGTAATAAATGGCTGAGTGCTCTTGGTAACAATTGGCTGTCAATGACCACTGTCTCTTGACTATGATCGTCTAGAAACCCACTTCACCACGAAACCCCTGGCCTTAAGCATGCATCAAGACGCGATTTCCCTATGTATTGGTAAGCCCGAGTCTTCCCTCAACCCGATTTCGCATCCGGCTGTGATCCCGCCATCTCCTTTTGGTGGATATTTGTCAACTCGCCCATATAAAAAAGACCCAAAATAATTTTTGTATTGTTACATTAAATAATAAAAAAAAAAAAATCCCCTTAATATATAACTAATATAATTTTTTGGTTTTCATGAATATTTAATACCGCAATATGAATGAATGTGATGTTATATTGCTTTCTAGTGAATCCCCCGTGTGTTAATGTTGGATTGTTGGGGTATGTAGAGATTGACTTATTGTTGTAGACCAATGTGTAGCTTAATAGGAGTGCCAAAT
This sequence comes from Larix kaempferi, assembly GCA_027924585.1. Taxonomy (NCBI): domain Eukaryota; kingdom Viridiplantae; phylum Streptophyta; class Pinopsida; order Pinales; family Pinaceae; genus Larix; species Larix kaempferi. The sequence continues at coordinate 14,091,387 of BSBM01001346.1, forward strand.
GTTAGTTATAAAGGATACTAATAGAGGTGTCAATTGAGTTCCACAACAAGGATAGATTTAATGGTCGTCGAATAACTTGAGATCCTTCTTTGACAAATATTGATTATATGATGGACTGTCATTGGCTACTTGTTATGTATTTGGCATTTCTTGTTGTCTAGTCAAGTTATCAATTGGGACTATTTGGACATGTAACCTTGTTATTGTTTCGATCTTGTTTACATATGCTCTTGTTTGTGATTATATGATGGATTGTCATCGGCCACTTGTTATGTATTTGGCATGCCTTGTTGTCTAGTCGACTTATCAATTGGGACTATTTGGACATTAGTTTGGTAACCTTGTTATTGTTTTGATCTTGTTTACATATGCTCTTGTTTGTGAGCATGGCACAATAATTGTTTCATTGATTTTAGATTAGATTGAGTGGAGACATACATAGATCAGTGAAATCAACCAAATGAATAAACAAAGACATACACGGATTTGTGAAATGGTCCCTTTCACCTGCCCCCATAATGGATATTATTTATTGTCATGCGGCTAAGACATACCTAGATTTAACTTAGATGATGTCAACATTGTTGGTTTATCCTTAGAATCAGCCTAGATTTAGGAATGAGGCCTATTACTGTTGACTTTAGGGCTAAAGGAGCCCAGATTTAGGATTGAGGCATATTACTGTTGACTTCAGGGCTGAAGGAGTCCACAAACTACCCAAAAATAGTATAGACCTACCTAGAGTTCCAAAATGAACCATCTCCATTGCTATAGATGGGCTTAAACATGCTAAAAATTGCTAATTAGAGTTCTTGTGCACATAATTTCAAGATTATTGATGGTGTTCATGTGCAAGGTTATCCTAAACCTCTAGTTGAGAAGAAACCTTAACATGCACCTTCTTTTCAGGTGAAACAAATTTCCTTATCATATAGACATCCCCATAATAGAGAATGAAGGAATGTGTTTAAGGATCAACATTCGTACAATGTTGGTAATGCTTCTTATAGGTCATTGCATAAGAGTGGGAGTCAACACTCTGGCCTAATTCCAACTAATAAGGTCGAGTGTTGTTGGGTTGAACATGGTTGAGTGTTTTTCTATATCTATTTCATATAGAAAGATTGACATGTGCATTGCATTTGTGTGTAGAATATAAAAAAATGGTTTGAATTAAAAAAGTGGATTACTATTATGGATCTGCAAGTCAACCACTTAGACTCTAGGAGTTTAAGCTCGAGGCCATTGCACCATGTGTATGATAGATTCATCGGAGCGTGGGGCATGTTCCCCCACCATGACCAGGTCCCATTGTACTTTGCAAAACATATATATGTAAAGTTTGTTCTAGATATGCACCCAGACTACACCAACATTGGATCTGAGTTCTTTGGTGCTGGTAGGGGATGCTCCTACCAACGACCTGGAGCTCGTAGAGACCTTGCTTTCATGCCACCCCCTCCGAGGTTGGTACCCATTCTAGATAGGATGGTTATCAGGTTGAAGGACGTGACATAGTCATCCCACCTTGCTACAGAGGCTAAACAAGGTATTGCAGACTTGTTGTTCACTACCTTGGGAAGTGCTATTGTTGTTGTGTAGGGAGAGACGTCTAGACCACCCCTTACACCTGCACAACCAGAGATAGAGTGGGTCGACGATGAACTCCTCAATGTTTTGGATTAAGAGGCCATACGAGGCTATGCTCGATTAGCATGAGATGCATACTTTCGAATGTATCGCAGATAAAGTGCTCCAAGACAGTTATATTTTTCTTCAATTATGTATATGTGCTTTCATGTTCAATCATATTATATGTTGTAAATTGAATGCTCAATAATACTTTAGGGTTGTATTTTATTGCTCCATGCAGGGTACCACATACATGGATGAGCTCTTTCGTAGCGAGCCATCGATTGGTCCATCTGCTCGTCCCAATCCGCCATACACAATTGTCGAGGTAAGTTATAATTTATGTTCCAATTTAATTTGTGTTTGTTAATTTCAGTTTAAATAATTTATGTTTTAATTCTTAATTTGAGATTTTATGTTTTAGATCTTAACTTTGAATTTCAAATTGTACAGGGCAAAGGCAAGGTTGTTGCTCAATATGATACACATGAGGACCGGTGGGATTTAATTTATGTTCCAATTTATTTCACATTTAGTAATTTCATTTTATACTTTATGTTTTAATTCTTGAATTATAACTTTTATGTTTTAGTTTTAATTCTTAATAAATCTAACTTATTACATGTAATGACATCTTACACATGCATCACTACAGGTGGGTGTCGATGTTGCAATCACGTTCTCAGATGATTGGGATGCAACTCGACCATGTTGTCTTGATGAGGGCCCATCTACCCATATTCCGACCTAGATGCCAGATATCACCATTGACTAAACTTGGGTGATTTTTGCATCCATCCATTAAACTTTTTCACTTGTTGAATATGTTGAGATTGAGGACTTCTTTCATAGTTTACCACCTCAAGGCCAGCATATGTCTACTACAAGTGAAGGTGGTCACAGGGCCGATCAAGGGCCTCGTGGGGGTAGCGGCCAATGAGTTGATGATGTATATATTTCCATGCTTTGGATATTTTCATATTTTGGATATTTTCATGTTTTGGATGATCTATGTATACGTTTTCATGTTTTGGATATGGACTTCTATCATATATATTAAATTTTATCATATATGGATTTTGGGTATGGACTTTTCCAGATATTTTGTTATGTATTTTGTATATTTGGTCATATTGATGTCTTCATGTGTATTTTGTATCTTGATTTGAAGTTGATCGTCTTTTATATTACAACATCTAGATATAGTTATTACAGTTACATTTATGTTTAGTCGTTTCAATTGCAAATTTAATGTATAGTGATTATAGCTACAATTATGTTTAGTTGTTTCAATTGCAAATTTAATGTATAGTGATTACAATATAAAAGTTCAATCTTTCCGGGGAAAAAAAATATAAAAGTTCAATCTCAATTACATTATAATTGCAAATTCAAAATTTAAAATTTAAAATTACATTACAATTTAAAATTTAAATTACAATTTTACATTAATGTGTAATTTCAATTGAAAATTCGATGTGTCAAAATTTAAAATTCAATTGTATAGTATAATTTAAAATTGAAATTACACTTACATTATGTTGTCTACACATTACAATTCAGTTACAATTTAAAATTTAATATGTAATTTCAATTGAAAATTCAATATGTAGTTACAATTTAAAAGTTCAATTTCAATTATATTACAATACATTTGAAATCAAAATTTAAAATTAGAATACATTACAATTTAAAATTTAAATTACAGTTACATTATGTTGTCTACACAATTCAATTACAATTTACAAATTCCAATTCAATTACAATTTCAAATTTAAATTTCAAATTTCAAATATAATGTGTAAGTTCAATTGAAAATTCAATGTATAGTTACAATTTAAAAATTCAATTTCAAGTACATTACAATTTCATTTGAAATCAAAATTTAGAATTAGAATACCTTACAATTTAAAATTTAAATTACAATTTTACATTGTATAAATGTATTTTAAATTACAATTTAAAATGAAATTACAATTATATTAAGGTTGTATAGGTTTGTATGAAACATTCTATGAATGGGTACATACAACTTAGGGATTTTTCTTGGAGGATTTAGTTTCTATCCATTTACATAAACTTTTAATAAACAATTGTTTCGTAGAACTACAATCAAATAAAATTTACCTGTTTTATAAGGCTAGGTGGAACCGTATTAAATAATAATTCTTGGTTTTTAGAGATTAGAACTTTTTAATACATGTTTATCCTAGATTTTGATAATCTTCAACTATTTAGTAGATCTTTAATATTCATTTTAAAGCATATAAAAAAATATTTATAAAACTATTATGGAGGAAGTTCATGGAGCACTGACCATACATTCACGTGTATTCAAAGTATCAATGTGCTTGTCACACTGGAGCACCATGACGCAATTTTCACAAAAACCTCCCATCTAGTATTTTTAATCTTGGCTTTAAAGCATTTAAAAAAATACATTTATAAAACTATTGGTCACTTTGCAAAACAAACTCTATCTATATAAATGAGGAAAAAATGACCTCCACAAAATTCTTCAATAAAATATTCAATGAGACAACATGACAGCTATGTCAATGATGCAAGTAGCATACATGTAACTCATTCACCTAACCAATGGGTTATAGGAATGCAAGTCTCCATAATAGGATCATGGTCGGCTTCTGTCATCTTCCGTCCCTTTGGCTCACCTCTCTTCATCTTGATTTTTGTTAGATGTATTCGATTTGCCACCACCAAATGACTGTATTGGCATGATATATATTCAAGCATAAAATCTAAGTAATTAATATAAGTACCCTGTTTTTTCACTCTCTCTAAAATGTGTCCCATTAGAACTAGGTCTCCAATTTAGTATGTGAACTCTCTATCTTGATATGGTCGCACCAACCTACTTTTAATTTGTGTGCACCGCATCAAATAATATGCCACTTTTCCTTGACTGTGGAGGGATGCAATCGCAACAAATACATCACCTGCAGGATAAATTACAAATATTATTCAAATGTTCTACGTGCATTTCTGCAAGATTTGTATGTGTAATATATAGTTAACTATTTAACTTAATGAAGTCTTGTACCTTCCCTAACCACATCAGAAACTCGATCATGATCTAGTGAAGCCATTGCCTCATTAGTGTGCATATATTTCCATGTTGGAATTGGATGTTGGCCCTTTGGATTAAGAGGGACATATTTCCATGGTTTTACATATATATCATTTTCACAGTGATGAAGCATGCATCCATTTGCATCAATGCAAAAATCACAAAAACAAGCATACATCCTTGTTTCAATGGAAAATATGTCACCCATGTCTTTACTTTGAACATAATGTATTTCACTCATACCAGGTATGGTCTCACAATACCACGACATGGATCTATTCACATCACCAAGGGAAACATCCCAAAAGAACTTGCATGGAATTCAATTTGTCATATATAAATTCCTACTGAGTAGGTGTTCTTTTGGAAATGATGATATTGAATGTTATTAGCTTATTAATTGAGTTTGGAGTTTATTACCTACACAACAGTCTTGCTTGTTCGCGACCTTGATGTCCCAAAGGATGTGTGGACCAATCAACTGCTTCCACTGAGCATTTGAGTTGGGTTGCACCATGACTCATCTGGTACCTCTCAAGTGCTCGTTTCACCCATGCACTTGCACCATCATGTTCACCCTTTCCATGCCTTGTTTCAAAAAATCTCCATGTGTGTCGGACTCCTGTCTCTTTGTGAAGGCGACTCAACCAATAAAAAGAGCGTGCCAATTTGAATTACCTTGCACACCCATCTGAACAAATCCAGTGTTCACAAACTGGATAGGAATGAGGCCTATTACTGTTGACTTCAGGGCTGAAGAACTCCACAAACTACCCAGAAATAGTACAGACCTACTCAGAATTCCAAAATGAACCATCTCCATTGCTATAGGTGGGATTAAACATGCTAAAAATTGCTAATTAGAGTTCTTGTGCACATAATTTCAAGATTATTGATGTAGTTCATGTGCAAGGTTGTCCTAAACCTCTAGTTGAGAAGAAACCTTAACATGCGCCTTCTTTTCAGGTGAAACAAATTTCCTTATCATATAGACATCCCCATAATAGACAATGAAGGAATGTGTTTAAGGATCAACATTCTTACAATGTTGGTAATGCTTCTTATAGGTCATTGCATAAGAGTGGGAGTCAAAACTCTAGCCTGATTACAACTAACAAGGTTGAGTGTTGTTGGGTTGAACATGGTTGAGTGTTTTTCTATATCTATTTCATATAGAAAGATTGACATGTGCATTGGATTTATGTGTAGAATATAAAAAAATGGTTCGAAATAAAAAGTGGATTACTATTATGGATCTACAAGTACAAGATCCACTTGGGAAACACAAATTTTCCAACATTGATATGAATTGGAGTGACGTGAAAGAGGATAAATCTATTGATCATGTAGCATTAATTCCATATTCTAGAGTTCCCAACTTTATCAAGGAGTAGTCTAACGCTTTGACAATTTAGCCTAACGTTCGTATAAGAGTTAGACCCCAGCCGTTAACGACGCAGGGACCCCTCCCCTCCTCCAGTAGCCCATATCCTGGCCCTTCCACGTGGTACCACAAAATCAAAAACCTCTCACCCTCGATCCACACCTAACTATCCGTCGTCACCTCGATGTCCATAACATTAAATCACCACGACGCTGGTTGGTGACTCCATCACCCTCCCTCCTCCATTGTGAGCTTTCAGACTGGATCTCCCGCTCCATTGTGAACTCCCAAAAGAAAACAGAGGAACGAGGCGATTAAGAGAAAACAGAGCTATTGTTGTTCCATCCCCCTCCGCTGCGAGCTTGAGCTGCTGTTGCGAGATTGACCTGTTGTTGCTTCCCCCATCGCCCCCATCAATCAACCAAAGGTAATAAAATAGTTCTATCTTTAGAATTATTTTCATGTATCAGTATACAAATGCAAATCCTGTGCCTGTTTTTGATGGCATGAAATATTCATCTGCAATCATACATGCAAGAAAATGTTGATTCTACAAAGACATTAAGTTGAAACTTGACATATCTTTATAGGAAAATTGGGCCCCTCGATTTTAATGCTTGAACGATTTGAACCAATTGAAATTTGGGAAAAATCCATGTATCGATTTCCTGTAACTGTCCTTTTTTAAGCCCCTCGATTTTAATGTTCGAACGATTTGATTAGGGTCCTTTTTTTTAGAAAACAAATCTTAATATCTCAGAGTTAAGATGTAATAACAACTCTCAAATGATGTTCCCTGTCAATTCCTCTCTGGAAGTTTGTTGTTTTTCAACATTGAGCACGATTCAGGTCATCGAGAGTGAATTTGCATGAGTCTTTTCTCTGTTGAAATCACGGGTGTGAATGCTCAACTACTACTGAAAGATTCTAGAAATCATCGAGTATATAAAATCGCTCTCAGTGTTGTCCACCAAAACCCTCTGAATAGATTTTGGGGTCGAGACTTATCTTCCTAAAACCCTTTTGATTTGTATTCTGTGTAAGCAACAGATTGGAGTGTTTTTATTTTAGTTTTTTTGAAGTTTCTATCCTAACCTCTGTTATTACCGGGAATAATCCACTATATTAGCGTCATGTTTAGATTCTGCAGCTTGACTATATCAAACTTGAATTTTATCATCGTCTCTGAGACTCCCTCAAACTCAGTTCGAGCACGAATTCGATTCATTCTAGCTGAGCCGATTGTGTTTTACTCTATCTCATATCCCTTAAAAGATCATAATCTTAAATTGATTGTCATGCATACCGATCTTTGCAATTGGGCTAGTTGGGCACGTTTCTCTTGATTATTAAAATTCTGAAAAAACTCAAAATAGATAGGAATTCAATTCTTGACTCCCACAGGTTGTTTGAGGAAGCAATACATAAAGGTGTTACTTTTGATACTATAGCGTATAATGCACTTATTGATGGCCTCTATAAAACTAATAGCTTTTTTAGTCTGTAATATGTACATAATTATGTCCTTATAGCCATGCTGTCTGTATATCTTTGATGAAAAATTGATTTTACATGAATAAAATAACAAAAGGTCTATGAGATCTAATGCTTATTTTTAAGGTTTGCAGTCTTTAATTCTCTTAGTATCTCTTCATGTCACGTTCCTTATAAAATCATAATTGTGTGCTAAAATATTTGCAAACTAATGGGTTCGGGTTGAATTAATGTGTCCAGGAATAATGAATAGTGTCAGACTATAACCCTTAGTAGTAAAAATTGAAAAGCTAATATAACATTCTTTAGTCATCCCCAAGCCTTACCTTTAGATATTCGAGATGCATTTTACAGTTCTTGTGCTTTGAATTCAGAACCAACAAGTATGAAAGATCCTATTAATCTCCCATGGTTAAAAAATTGAAACAAAAACAAGTAAAAAATGTGAATGGCAGGCCTTGCTCAAATAAACTTCAGCATAGCAACAAAAATTCCCACTAGTGCCTCCAAATAATTCATAATTATCTATAAGCAATAGCAAAAAAAAATTAATACAATGGCAATCCTAGCAAACATACTAATACCATCATCTTGCTCCTAGCACATCTTTTTAAATTGCTGCTTCTTCCTTTTGAGTTTATCGTCCAACGATATGCATGGGTGATGGAAATTTTTTGCAATTCCAACTGAGTCTGACAGTAGTAAAGTTGGATTCCCTGCCCAAGAATAAGCACCATAATGAATAGAATGGAGTTCATGAATAACCGTTCAATGTTGCGTGTGTTGAGGCTGCCAATCCAGGGTAAAATCATTATCTCTTTATGATGTTATGTTAGATTAGCAGCAACTATCAAACAAAAATCATGGATGTTAGCTAGCTTTGGAGCATTGCATCACTGTATTGAGTCGATTTCCATCCCAACTACCAGTCTTCCATATTGTCCATCTCACAAACCGCAGCAAACCCGCTTAGGATAATTTTCACCCACCAATTTGATACACCCATTCTGCTCCCTCAAAAAAGAATTGAGTTTATACTATGAAATTTAGTAAGTGGGGTTTAGACCCCTCTACTCAAATACTTGTATATAGATGGGTTTATGAGGATGAACCTAGAAATGAAAAACATCTATGCCATGGAAGTGGATGGAATGGAGGACCTCGATTGAGATTTGCACATGCATTATGGAAGAGGGTAAGCTCTAATATCACGAATTGGCTTATCTGTTCTGTATTCTAGTTGACCAAGTGACTCATTATGCAGCTGCCTGATAACCCTATTGAAGTCTTGTTCATACAATGTTTCATCAAGGAAGTAAGGAAGCATCTGTCTTTTGTTGGGAGTTATGTGCTTTTTGTGACCCGCATATGCCCTATGGCACTGTATGGAATAATTTTAGAAGGACGCCCTTTGGTGGATAAAAAACATAAATACAGAACAAGAAAAACCTTTAGATAATTAAAAGAAAATAGAGTCACTTTAGCATTTGAATTGGTATCTGAATTGCATGGCCCATGTTTCCTCCCTCACCCTCTACTTATTGTCCTTTAATTGATGAGCTTTGAAAGGAAGGAATAGTGATGAGGCCAATGATCTCTTTCAGGAGCTGGGTGCATGCTTGGTTGTGATTCTTACTTCAATCGTATGGATGCATTTAGGAAGGTAGGGGACAATGGACATACATGATGCATGGAGACTTTTTGACAAAAAAGTAGCTGAGGGCATAAAATTGGATCTAAATGAAGGGTAGGATAGATGATTCCCTTCACTATTTTGAGGAATTGAAAACCCACTGCTTGAAGCCAGATACCCCTCTCTATAATCTCATTATCGTTGGACTGCGAAATGCATAGAGGCACATGAAGGCCTTTAATACTTTTCAATGAAATTGAAGATAACAGTTGTGTTCCAAACATATTCAACCATAACTCATCCATAAACGTTGGCTTAGTCATTTGGGTTGATGGGATTGTTTGTTAGTCGGATGTGTTTAATTATTTCATGAGAATATAACCAATGCTGGACATATTTTCTTGAGCACTTATGCCAAAACATTTACCTTAGTTGCAGTAAAATAATGTGAGAAAACAATGCTTTTAGAAAAACTACAAAAATAAAGCCATATGTGAACACCATAAGAAGGCTGAGAGAGGTTAAAAGTCTTGAGGTTGCACAATCTGGTATTGAATTCTCACACGAGAAGGGGTTTCTGCCCATCGTGTGTTGAGATACTTTTATTCGATTAGGGGATTTGAACACCTGGATTACTTTGGCATATCATTTCATAACTAACTCTCTTAAAAAAAATATAATCTTACCCAGGGCAAGAAAAAATGGATGGTAAGATACCTATAATCTCATTGTTGACTAAGGATAGAGAGAGTTCTGCATATTTTTATGTGTATCATCTTCTATGTATCATTTGAACCTTCTAATTCAGGCTTACTGAAAAAATTGTTTGTGTTTATGTTTTGGTTTTTTCAAGTCATTCAAATCATACCTGATGGTGCAGAAATGGACGTTGTTTATCGACATGTCCTGCTATCCCAACCCAGGACACACAATAATTTCTTGTGTCCTATTCAACAAAGCTTCACATAAGGTTTTACAAAAAAAGAAGGATATACATCGGAGAACCACGAACAACGAGGCATATTACTTTGCTCTTATTGAAGGGCTAAAACCAGCGAAAAACTGTGGTGCAAAAGACATTTCAGTCTTCACCAACTCTGAGCTCCTGTGTAATCAGATGAAAGGGGTGTATCAAGTTCGGAAGGACAATTTAAAAGTTCTCCATAGAGAAGCGAGAACCTTTGTTGGGTCAATTTAATTGTTTTACCATAAATCACCACTCAAATATTAAGAGAATGTCCAATGATATGTTGTCTGGGGCGTTGACGACTCTAGGGGAGGGTGTCAAAGATGAATTGGTGTCAACATCTATTCCATCGAAACTTGTTGATGGGCAATGTTACACCTCTTTGAGATGGATATGCTCATTTGTTATAATTTTTTTGGTGTTTGTCATGGTGTGGCTATTCCAATAAGGAAGAAGGTAACACTATACTATATGTGCCCCACCGTGTAATGACATTGTACTGTACACAATATTGAGTTTTTTTATTATGGAGTTCTTTATGGCTCCTTCAATAGGAAAATTTAATGATCTATAAATGTTTTTTATAATTCTGACATCTCTTCAGTTGCAATTGTTCAAAGTTTGTTAATACATTTATTACATTTATTTTATTTTTGATGACTCAAGATTAAGGACACGATTCATTTTTTATGTGTGAATTCATTTTTGATGTGTGATAAATCACTAAGCATCTTATATTTTGGTTGTCTTTCCATATTCATGTGGTAATGTGTTTATTTGAATTGAAAAAAATGATTTTTTTTGTATTTTTTTAAATTGCCAATATTTACTAAATGTTTTATGGACACTACAGATTTTTTAGCTTATGTTTTCATTTTGACACACTTGTGTTCTATTACACTGTTTATAGTTTAATTTTAGCTATCAAGCATTATTCTTTGTCACTTAGTGTCTAAGAGGTCCATCTTGGATGAGATGTCTATCGAGTGTTTAGGGGTTGTGCCGTGAAGAAAGAAATTAACAGAATTGAATATTCCTTCAATAAATACAAGGATAAGATCTAATCATTTTACTTGTTTCCTTACTATAAACTCGCTCCACTTTGGTGAATTCTCTGCAAATCTGAGCCAGGAACAACATTCTTTGGAGCTCGAAAACTCATAGGGAACCCTCCCTAATTGGAAAAGTTTCAACTTTCCCAGGTTTAGACAAGGTGTCAAATATGATGTCAACAAGGAAAATACTTGACCAACTTCATCATGTGATCTGAATGCCATACTGCCTCAACCATTATGGCATGATTGTACTCATGTTTAAGAATTGTCATTTCACTTTTCACACTGCATACAATATGATACAAAATAATCTAAGGTTTAGTAAATAAATCGGCCTATACCTCTTATCCCGTTTCCTTTCAATCATATGCACTTGTGTTAAGAGTCTTTTTTTAATGTAATGATCAACCATATTTTTTTCACCAAGAGACCTGTCATCATTCTGATCTTCCAGATGCCATAATTCTCTCCATTAAGCCACTCCACAACTCATTTGATTTATCTCAAAGGGGTTCTCATCACTCATCCACATAACTCCCATTGTGATAATTATTTTCATAAAACCATCCGCCATGTTTAGACAAGGAATAATTCAACCTGGTGAAATACAACATGGAGAGGATCATTAAATAAATTAATCACAAACAACGATGGCAAGTAATTTCTTCTCTTTCAAGCATTCAAATAAAAATCACTTATCCAAGGTAAGGAGAGAAGCTGTGAACAACCATGTTTCAGTTTAACTGAATAGAAAAAGAATAAAATTTGTGAGTAGGGCCAATATCAACATTTTGGGGAAAAAGTACAAGCAACAATTTTTTGTAGGCACAATCAACTGTATCTACTATTGGCATGGAAAAAATACATATACCATATGAAGAAAACTAGAATGTATTCTAGATCACTCAAATGCAATATTAGTCTAAGTCACTTAGTCATCCAATATTCCTCTATAGCATCATTTTCTTCAAAATAAACATTTCTTCCCAATTTAAGAACACCAAAAAAATTCCATGGCCATAACAAACTATACACAGTAGACACCAATGTGGTCCAGAGAAAGGAACAAAAGTAAATGCTCAGGGAGGAGCTAGCAATAAAATGCCAATGGAAAGGGCATACAAGAGTGCCATTCAATTTCAAAAGCTCTGGAAATGAGTCATGTAAAAACAAGAAACATGCCCTGCCAGTTCCATAAGGTATCCATAATGCTAGATGCTAGAAAACACTTCAATGCTCAATATCAACCTTTATTAATATACAAGATCTTTGTAAAACCAAATCAACCTTAATGTAATAGCTGGTTCAGTAACCTTGGCGATGTTCCTGACAAGATATGATAGGGCAGACAACTACCAACTCCTCTACAACTATTATTAAGATAGAAAAATGTAAAAAGCCTTCAGACCTATTCTTTTGAAAGGAACAAAACAACATAAACCTTAATAAAAATGATGATTAAAAACTACAAAAAATGAAAGGAAAAAACTTATTGAAGATATATACATATATGAACAATATTGACTTTCTCTTTCGTTTCAGGGCTTAGGGAGAGTAAAAGAACTGTGAATGGATAAAGTTGCAGGGTAAGGGATTGCTAAAACCAACAAAAAAAACATAACTCCATGTTTTGGATGATTGATTATAAAAACAACGAAAACATGGTAAATTTCTGAATAACCCATAACATGCTTCAGATAGTAGGAATCTTCTTACTATATCTACAATCGATTATGTGAACCCAACTGAACAACCCCATCATAGATATATCAAAGATTTTTTGGAAAATATATTTCATTTGCCTCCTTCTTGGCTCTGAATCAATTGCTTTTGCCCCCTCGGTAAGCACAAATATTTCCTCGATCTAAATTATTCAACAAGATAAGAGAAAGCCTCATGGGAAATCATATCTGCTATAAGTACTTTCGTGAATATTTACCTTGGCATATTAGTTTTGTAGGAGTGTCAACAACAATGCTTGTGTCCAAATGAATTCTTCATTGTAAAGACTATTCTGTATTTCCTTTGCATGTTTAATGAAATTTATCTTCGGTCGAACTGAGTAAATCAAATCTTAATGAATGACCAAAAAATAAACACAAACAATGTACACATAGGGGCGAACCCATATTTATTGATAAAGATGAGAAGTAAAATATATCATTGTTCGAATCTGGTGGAACACACAAATTTATAGTGACTATAACATTAAGAAGAACTACCCAATGCCAAATTTTTTTCTCTGAGGTCAACCCCATTTTAAAACTTTAAGTGTGCTTTTTTCTCCCTTGAACAAAACTCATTGCAGTATTGCCAGAATGAAACATATAAAATACTTTGCCAAAAATCCATACAGTTGTTTGCATACATTGCTTTAGAGAAAAGAGTGTTGAAGCTGAAATATTTTACACATGGATATGGATCTTGATAAAAAAAACCAAACCAGGGTCTTCAAAAAAATATCCACAATCATTAGTTTTTCATTCTTATAGCAATAGCTTGTTAGATTTTCATTTATACAGAGTTACATCTCTATGCTAATTATCTGTACACAAAAGCGAGGAGAGATTAAAATTGAAAGAGTGCATGGTTTTATTTAAAAAATATAACAATCTTGAACCTATTCGAATCAGTACCCATAAACGACATGAGTACTGGACAGGCAACCAAACTCCATTGACCGATTAACCTGCATTTTACTTCCACCCACCTGACACACTACTCAACATAATTAGAAACATACAAAGAGCTTGCAACCATTTGTAAGTATAAACTTACAAAAATTGTAGTGTTTACACTTAAAAAATCATTTTGTAAATTTGGTCAAAGTATTTTAAAATATCCATTGAAGAGGCATGCTTACTCAATTCAGTTTCAAATAAAGCTCGGTTATTTTCACGCACAACATAGAAAATGGATGGTTAAATATGGTATACCTTACCTTCGAGGGACATCTTGCTATCTCTTGTTTCAACACATTCACATGAACTGTGATTAAGTTCTACTAAAAGAGGAACACCTGCACTTAGCCAAAAAAATTTATAAAAATATGGAGCAGATGTTTAAAAACAAATCTCAACCGAACACTAAACCAATCCAAAGAATGTCGAACAAAATTTCCAGAATTACCTTGTGGAAGGAGCAACATCATGCTCAGGATTGACATAGGTGCAACCACAGAGAGTCAATACATCATAGTGAGTGGCACACAAAAAAATACATATGGGGACCATGACACGAATAGAAGTTTTTTTGGAGGTAAATGTATGAGGTTCAAATTTTTGAATTTGAATTTGAAACAAAACTTTATTAATTGATGGAAGGTTGCAAACAACAAACCATCGAAGTACTCAAACGAAGAATGGAAATGGTTTGGACTAGGGCGAACAATGTCAGGTTCAAGGTACTGCCTAATATGATGGGAGGGATTTGATGCTATGCTATCCATGGACATACATTTCGAAAGACGCTAGAGGTATGTCCTAGCGAAGGACGACTTAACTAGTTGTTTTTCCAATTGTTGGAGGGATAGCTGATGATTTCCCCGTCCCGGCGAAATTGTCGTTTCGCCGAAGGGTTAGACAACTCCATTTCCAACTAAAGTCATTGCAACTTCTTCGAGCCATATTATACCCACTGAAGTCATTGAAAATATTTTTAGTCATTGCAACTTGTGACGCCCGAAAATGCTTCCACTACTAGTGAAGTTGATTTTTTTAAATATTTTTGAATTAGTTTTGGAGATTATTGAGCATTTGATTACATAAATACAATTAAAATCTGTGTTTTTTTACCTATTGAAAAAAAAAACTATTTATTAAAAAATTTGGTTATCTAATTTTAATTCATATTTAAAAGTTTTGATAAATTGTTTTTTGAGATTATTTAACATTTTGATAAAATGTTAAAGATTACTATCTATTGGCACCCCAACAACTCCCCTTGATTTTTGCAAAAATCAAAGGGGCCCCATGTAAATATTGTAAATATTTAGCTTTTCTTTCATTTTATCTTGGTTTGACAGGTGATTTCATGGCTTTCCTTCTTCGATTCTTCACTCTTCGCATTGCTTATTCTTTGGCTTGGCTTCCTTGAGAGAGATTTGGTGGTTTAACTTATATGTGCCATTTGATCCTTTTTTATTTTCAATTGCTTAACGATGATTTCATGCTCTTATTTCAAAGTTTTCTGAATTGAATATATGCTTTGGTTTATGTGAATAAGTGGGTCATTAAGAAGGATATTTAAAAACTTCATATTCGATAATTTAATTATGACGTGAGTTTATATTTAAAGGAGGAAATATCATTTTTTCAGTTGTTAAGAAAATATGTTTATTATTTTTGAAAAACATTAAAATGTATTCCTCCTTACCTTTAAAAACTTCACATCTAATTAAACTTTTTATTCTTTTATTATTAAAATTTTCCATAAATTCATAATGTAGTACATGTCCTCATAAAATATTTATAATATATAAACAACTTCATATTTAAATTATTTATATTGGAAGATGCTTATACATCAAAAACAACATCATTAGAATTAAAGGATCCATGGCTTATTGACTTTATTTTGGAGTGATTTTCATTTTTACTATTATTTTAACTCTAAACGATTATCATTCATCAAACCTTATCACTACACATTAAGACCTATTACTTAGAAACTTTTTCAACTATTTATTTAAAAGAGTGATAAGCCTAAAATTTGTAACTATTTATTTAAAAGAGTGATAAGCCTAAAATTTGTCACATGGTAAACTACAATGGTGGATATTGGGATCCTCGTTCATATTTTACAATGGTTAAATACGAGACTATGATTATTAACCAAGCTTGATCTCCATCAATGTAATTAACATTTTAGTCTCTTAAAATGCAAAGTTATGGTATGAGTGACTTTAATATTTACTTTTTATATTATCCATGATTTTCATTACTTTTGAATAGCTTTTAAAATATTGAAAGGTATTTTTTAAAAACTTTACATAAGTTATGGTTTGTATCATGGATTTGTAATATAACGCATTCCTTCTTCATTTTGAAATTGACGTCTTGTAAATTGCAGGTATATCGTATATTTTACCACGATGTCTGAGGTTTGGCCAGATAATATTACCAGATCGACCAAGGGAGAAGATTCTTATTATTTTACCATTTATCTTTGTGTTTTAGTTGATTTTAACCTGTGTAACTTATTTTTAATATATATATTTTAATGGGCAGGTTCATTGATGAAACGAGTAAGGAAGTATTGCGGAAGAAGCTGAGAAGAATGGACCTGTCTTGACTTTCTTGGAATTCTCTTCCCACGAGATTGCTGGCATTCGAAGTGCCGATAATGTGAAAATATTAATGGAGATGGTTTCATCGAAGTCGGCTAACTCCTGAAGGAATCTCTACGGTTAATGGTTTAATAGAGATAGGCCAGAGTTACTCTATAAAGGGAGCTCTGCAGCTCTAGAGAAAGGGGGTGGCTTTTCACAGAAAATCAGCAAACCACTGTGTCTCTTTTCTGAAAAATTCCCTTTCTTCTTTGACTGTGCTTCGGAAGGGAAGATTTGAGGGAGGGAGAGCGCTGGAGAATTGGGGGAAATTTTCTTTCCAAAATTCTGTTTTGTGTTCCTCTTGAGATTCAAGGATGGATGTAATAGGAGCATGGTGTGGATCGTGGTCAGAATTATTGTTTTGTAACAAAGTTTGATCATAACCTCTTCAATCTGGTTTGAGACATGAGTATTTTAATGATGAACTGCTGTTATTATTTTAATGATTCATATTCAAACACCTTGTTTAAATTAGAATGATAGATGTTGCATTATCATTCTTATTCAAATAATATTTATCTTAATTCAGTTTTTAATGTAACATTAGTTTTTTCAATTATGCTCCAGGATAGATTAGGGAGAGTTAATTTTCAAAATTAGATTTTAGTTTTATTTCATGCTGAAAGCTACACTTTAGCAGCCATTAATCCTGTGTGATTTAGTAGCTGCTAAATCTGTGTGTTTCCAGCTATTTAAACTTGCATCATAGATTAGAGTTTGATTGCATTTTAGGATTTAACTTATATTCTAAAAATTCATATCACTACTTTGTAAGACTCTCTATTTTAGAGAACAAACCTGAAAAGGCAGCCGGGCCTTTTTTTTTCACACACCAGAAGCTGTAATAAGTCACTTGTGTGTGCTGATTCTCCTTAGTTGGCCAAGTCATAAAATCCGACCAACACTATCCTAAAAAATAAAAAATAAAAACATGTTTTTTTACTCTTTTATCAATGTTATGGATTTTTTTAACGATTCTTTATAGTTATGTTTTAAGAGAGTTAAATATGTAGTATTCAATCAAGTTTAAATGTAATAGTGTTTTTTATTGATTACTATGAACTATTTTTATTTTTATTTTTAAATAAAAAAAATGTTGTGAAGTTTTTAAAATTAAAAGCAATACATCATTTTCTATGTGTAAAGTTCTAGAGAATTTTGGAGAATGATTGAGCAAATCCAAAAGCATTTTATAACTTACAATCTTAAAATTAAAAGCAATGGGCCATATCCTATATGTGAAGTTCTAGAGAATTTTGGAGAAGGATTGAACAAATCCAGAAGCATTTTATAACTTACAATCTTAAAATAAAAAACAATACGCTATATCTTATTTTCCTTAATGAAGTGGGTCTTTCCCCCATTGAGAGCATAGCTATGACTATGTACCTAATGTACAAGAAAAAAATAACTTGGGAGACCATAGACTTCCGATTTTATTTTTTAATTCCAATCTAAACCATCTAAGACTCAAGCTTGGTTGGCATAAAGATTGCATGTCTTGGTTAAAGATGTGGAGGGTTGACGAAAATGTCACTTTACAAAATACACATGATATTAAAAATATTATTACTTCGAAGTTCAAAAAGATGATGAACATTTAGAGGATATAAGAAAATTAAGATATTACAAGGAGGTCATTAACCCTAGTCTTGAAAACCAAAATCATCCCTCTGTTTTTAAAGAAGAAGATCACATGGCTAAAACAAGAACAAACTCCCATGAAATGCATACATTTTCTAAAACTTTGTGGGATGAAAGGATATGCCATCTTTGTGAGACTGTGAGTGTTGAGGATGAAAAACACTTCCTCATACATCCACATAAGATCTCAATTTCAAAACTTTTGTTACATTATGAACTTACCCAACCTTCTATCTCATCAAAATTATAGTAAATTAGGAACGCTTCTTTCTATCCAAGTTTTTTGAGCATAGAAACAAAACTCTAAAGCAAACAAAGTAATTCCTTACTTTTTTTCTTAAAGTTTAATAAACCAAAATTGGTCTAAATAGACATTAACTATTGTTGTCATCGTCATCATCATAAATGATAAAAAGAAAATCATAAATATTTCTAATTTTTTTTATTTAATATTTGATTTTATGTAATGAATTGATGGTGAATATTCAACATTTCAAGATATTTACTAAAAATCAAATTTAATTGGCATTAATGTATAATGGAACTCGTACTTCCTTTACCAAAGAGTAGGGTAGGGACATATCTTGCCTCATATAATACAAAAATAAAGTTGAACCTATCATAATATAATTTTTTTTTATCTTAACACAAGTAAGACTTGAAACACAATATATTTTAGAAAAAAGTTTACAAAACTATAGTTCAATATATGATAATATAAGTTTATATCTTAACACAAGACTTTCGAAACACAACAATGCTTTAATAAAATGCATATAAAAGACTTGGTGTGTCTTGCCTCATGTGGGATACAACACCATTACAAAAATACATTGCAAATACAATTTGATTTTTTCTTTGTTTTGCTTGTTTCCAAATTTTATATAGTTTTTCTCAACCTATCAGGCATGAATCAGGGATGATAAGTGATATTTGCATAAGAAAATCCAATGTAGTTAGTGACAAGCATTCTCCTTATATTTTTGATTAAATTTTTCGTAGAAAATCCACATTCACATGGCACAATGCTTTAGGAGATTGTAAGCATGAGTTGCCATAACTTTAGCATATTTGGAAAGCTTGTTTGCCAAGTATTTGAAAAACAAAAAACTCGCCATGTATATTTCATAGAGAACCCTTCAAAACATGATTGAAGCATATCAATAAATTCATGTAGTTCTCTTTTACCTTTTTCTTCAACTCGTTTGATGAAATTCTTCAATTTTTTATATTGGAGAATTATTATAGAATCTCCATCTGTTATTTGATCTGTTATTTGATGTACAAAACATATCAATATAAAATAGATATTAAATGTTGCACAACTATAATTTATATATCAAAATAAATTTTAAACTTCCAAATTTTAGTTTCCATAATATAAAATGCAAATTTGAGAAAAAAAAGAAAAAAGATTGTTAATTACTTTTAGTAATTTAATACGTTATACTTGTTAATGAAAGTAATGAAAGTTTACTTTCCATATTTTAGTTTTTATATTAAAAATAGAAATTTAAATACAAAGAGAAAATATAGAAATATGCATACACATTTAATTATTAATTAACTAATTAGTAATAGTAATAGGTAACATTGAAATATATATATCCCAGTGGGCTAGCTCAAGTGGTTGAGTGTTGTAAGTTGTGGGCACAAGTTCTCGGGGTCAAATCTCTGGGTGGCTATACATTGCTATATAAGGACCTCACTTGATGTCCCCATCTTCTCTATCATTCGTTAAATTATCTTATTCTTGTGTGTTTAATTTTTGTTAAAATCGATGAAATTCTTTAACTTCTTTGAACTATATATCACTTAATTCAATGTATTGTAACATTTTTTTTATTCTTTTTATTAATTTTAGATTTTATTAAATTTATAATTTTTTTAAGATAAAAATACTTTATTAAAAAAATTTATGCCAAAGTTTTTTTTCTATTACAATACGTGTATTTCGCATTCACTTAAAACACCTTAGAAATATAAAACATAAAACATGTTTCCATAGGATTGTTTTGCATGTCAAGGTTTTTACTTCCAACTTCATTTTACCTCTTCTTTCCATAAATATAAAACAAATACTCATTTTCATAATATGTAGAGCCTCTTCAAGTAAAGGGCATTATTGGATGGGCACTAGTCTCAAATTTGTTATCATTATTGGATGGGCATTAGGTTTGGAATGGTAGGTTTGGGGTTTGACTAACTATTATATGCTTTTATGTAACTGTTGTGTTCTAGTAGTGTGTAGAGGCTTCTTTTCAAATATATAAGAGTGATAATTCCTAGCATTGAAGGGAATCTAATAGTTTGACTTGTTATTTCATTGTATATTTATTGAATAAGTTGTTATTTCATTGTATATTTATTGAACAAGTTGGTATGCTAATTTTTATTATGAAAACCATTAAGAATAAAGAGATCATATTTTCCAAATAGCCACCTTAAAGTAATCAGAATCAAAAAAGTAATCAGAATCAAAATGGGAATCTAAGACTTTGACTTGTTATTTCATTGTATATTTATTGAACAAGTTGGTATGCTAATTTTTGTTATGAAAACCATTAAGTATAAAGAGATCATCTTTTCCTAATAGCCACCTTAGAGTAATCAAAATCAAAATTGAACTACTAATGGGTCTAATAGTCCTCTTATTACTAATAGGTGTAATAGTCCTCTTCTTGTAATTTTTTCTTGGGAACGAATGATAACACATAATAATGATGGTTCATGGTTAGTATATCCATTTTTATGGCATTTCGGAATATATGCATATATGTTAAATTCATCATACCACCATCCACGAAATTGTTTAGGATCCATAATCTTTTTAAAGTGTAAAAACCTTGGTGAATCTTACTAATTCTTAAATTTCAACCATAAAATGATGGACGATATTTTTCTTAAAATATTCAAATTTCTAAGTGTTTTATATAATTTCTAGCCAGTTTTGGTGATTTTTAGAGTAAAAAAAAATTATCCCATGGAATTTGAGCAAATCAATTTTTAAAAACATGGAATTTGGCTAATTTGTTTTTGGAAAAAAAAATGAGAAGTTATCCCATGAACTAAATTTCGCCTCTAAAATTTTCCCTACCACCACCCCATATCTTTTCTTACACAAAATGAGATAAAAAAGAAAAAACAAAAACTCATAAAATTATATAGGGACATGCTTATCTACCTAGAGTTGTCATTCAAAGATCTAGTGGACCACAAGGATACCATGGAGCAAAGGATCTCAAATGGATCTCCCACGAGTAAGGGGACTCTAGCTTGAAGAAAAAGAGATCACCGAGGGAGCACAATGGGAAAAAAAGTAATGACCTAAATAAACTTCTATTGAATATATTTGTTCATATTAGTTTAATGAGTAAAAGAGTGGTCATAGCACTTCCATTAAGTAGTATTATGAAATGGAAAAATATTACTTCTTAAAAAGAGTTCATAGCACTTTATATTCAAGGATTCATTATGTTCTTGACATTATGTTTACGGGAGGCTGGGATGAAATATTTCGTAGCATTACTAGTTTATATTCAATTTGTTTTCGTGCATGTTTTGATTGTATTTAAGTTAAATGTGTACACAATTAAATGATAAAAATATATATATATAAAATCAATTCACAACTCATTAATATGGTATATGTCGTAGTTAAAATTAAAGATATTTAATAGCTAGTATCAAAAATAGTTTTATTTATCTATTTAATATAAATGCATACAAAAATTTATAAATTCAAAAAAAATTGTTACATATATTGACATGTTTTAAATTGAATACAAAGAATGATATCAACTAAATTATATTGAACAAAATTAAACAAAAATCGAAAGAAAATATGAAATATTTGATCACATAATATAAAATAAAATTTACATTAGAAAATGAATTGTAAATTTAAAAAGAAAATGCAAAAAACATATCTCATACTAGATTATAAATGACAATAAAATATTCAAATAATTTCGCCTAAATTACTACAAAATAGATACGATATTAGATTTTAAAAAAAAGATAAGAGAAAATGCAAAAACAAAAGATTAATTAATCATAAATACATAGTATAAAGATCTAAGCTAATTATAAAAATAAATATGGTTTACATATCCAAAACACACAGTAGTTTGGTAGTACTTAGTTATACTACTTTTTACATTGATTATCTCCATGGATAACAACTATTCTCACGGGCTTCCTCTTAACAATGTTTTAGATTGCATATGACTCAACCAAGCAAGTCTATTTCTAAATCCAACATTTCGGAGATAATTCCGGAGATAATGGTAATCCTTCTAAGTATGCCATCAAATTAGATATTGTTATGGAGGACATGGAAACATGAAAAATTCAAACCTCTAAGAATTATGAAGGCCACGCTGTAGAAAATAACAAAATACAATTTGGGTTTTTTCATTACTATGTCTCTTAAGCAACTCCATGTATATTTGAAGCTAGTGGCATTTGTATTTAAAAGATAAACATTAAATTTATTTAAGTATGTAGCAAGCTAAGGAACAAATAATAGGGTTTTAAGCTTTATGGCTACTTTTGAAATGTGCAACCGAAAGAGCAACAGGAAGATTCCAAATTGCTTATGAAGTCAGAAAATGGATTACATAAATAAGAATGAATTTTTCATAAATTTGTTTTTCGTGCATCTAAAGAACCATTATCTATATAGAAAGGAACATTCTGTGAACATAAATTTAATGAAGATGCTTCACTTATAGAATTTGGTCAATCTTTATGTTTAATCTCAACAAAAAAATTGCTACTTGTTATTATCCATTTTTTATTGGATATCTAAGCTTTGCCTTTCTTAAAGTGGCCTAGTTTAGGCATATTTTGAATGTAATTTTTTGTGTTGTATTGCAAAATAGAGATGGTAAATGCCTAATAAGCATAGAAAACCCTTTTAAACATTTTTTTAAAGAAATAAGTATATATATATATATATATATAACTTTAAAAGTATTAAAAAGACAAAAAAATGTATATTCTCTTTTTTCTTATAAAATATAGAATACAATATTTTTTCAAAAAATATTTAAATAAATTTTAAATTCAATTTTTACAAAAATATACTTATAAATATACTTTTTACAAAATTGTATTTTATTGAAAATAATAATAATTTTTTTAATAAAGTGTGAAAAACACCACTAATACAAATTAGGTTCCCGAAGTAAAACAAATTATGATTTTAGTTATATATTATAAAGTTTATTCTAATAAATATAATTAAGATCAGTCAACTTATATATTCATACATTAAAACTTGAATAGTTTATAATTAATTAAAAATATTTTATATAAATATAATATAATTTAAAGTATTAATTCATAAATATGAATACTGATTTTATGTTAAAAAAATTACATTTATTATTATTATAATAAAAATTATTTAATATTAATATAATTTAATTTAATTAACATATATACCTTAACCTTTATATTGTTAACCTTTAACCTTTATAACATGGGACTTTAAGTCACCTACCCCAAGTGCAAAAGGGCCCACCTCCTCTTTCCAATGGAAAGGTACCTTACCAATACCGTTCGAAACAAAAGAGGACAAGCTAACAACCCCAATGGTTAAATGGGAACCTGATCCGAGTTGCAGACTGGGGGCATCACTAACCTGGACTGAACCGAGACAACATACCCCTTCCTTTGCTGTAGCGATCTCTTCAAGCAACAGACTCCTTTGCTTTTGGCTGTGATTCCAAAAAAATGGGAGAAGAGGAAGACAACCTGACGTGTGATAGTTGTAAATCCGTGTTGGTAGGTGGATTGGGCTTCAGTAAATGAGAAAAGGCCCCTCTGTTGGAGCCCATATCGCAATATGAAGCTCACGGATCTCCCAGATCCCCCGTACTAGGTGCAGTTCCCCTGGCATCATCCACTATATGTCCATGTCTCTCTTGCGCCGCGTAGAGGAGAACCCATTCAACAGACAACAGAGACGTCGATGCCATGGATGCAGCACGTTGATGGCAGATGGGTGCATGATCAATGGATCTTATATGCACGCCAACTGAAGTTGGATAGCATGGCTACATGCATACAGTGGGACGTGCGACTGACAGGTTAGTTATACATATGTCCCTCGACGGCCCCTGGTGCAAATCGTCGAGGAGATAGCTTACTCCTTTTCAAGAAGGCCTCCATCATTGAGAAGAATTAAGAAAAGCCAAGATAACAACTATTTTAAAGGGGCATCAATCATGACGACATCCAACTCCGTGTCGTAGATGACAGCTCGCAAATGGGTGAGAACTAGCTCGGATGGGTGAGAGCCGGGTAGGGCTGCAGGAGGGGTTGGCTTTGAATCGACTTTTTATGTAGTTGTGTAGCAGAGCATTAGCCTTGGACATCCTCGTTTGGTATTGGACGTGATAGGCTTTCATTTTTTATTAGCTTTCACAATTTCGCTTAGACAATTGGAGTCCTCATCCAGGAAAATGGTGTTCCCATAGGCATTAAAAGGGCATTCAAGAGGACGCTGAAGCCGAAGACAAGAAAATTGCAAGGCTTCTCACCGAGAACACTTTCAGGGATCGTCAATCATGATGAGCACTGCGAGAAATCTAATTTTAAAGGGGCGATAGTATAGCCAACATTTTGGGATTTTTCCTTCCGACCAAAAAGAGGAGCAAACAAAGGTAACACTAGCACTTTTGGACAGAAATTCCGCTGAAACGCGAGGCAAAACTGAGAATTTTGGATAGGATATTCCGTAGAGTATTATTTTTGTTACTAAAATTTTGAGATGAGATTCCTAGATTACACAATCCCGTTTCAATGAGTGTTTTCAAGGTTGCTGAATCAGATTGTGCAACCAAAAACCTACAATTTCAGCGGATTTGCAACTGGAAATGTTAATGAAGAGTGATTCTTTATATTTTTCTATAAATCTGAACAACTGGGATCAATCATATTTTTCAAACATGTCTAAAAGATACAATACACTTATGGCTACCATTCATTGAGATGTTTCTAAAATCAGTTGAGATGACAAGTGGCCGAAATTTTTTCAAGAATTGACAGTCCGGGAGATGCATGAGCAGAGGTGAGAGTTACAACCATGGCATGGCATGGCATGACCCCATTGTACAAGCCTCAAGATGCCTCCATATCTACCAAACTGCCAACCAATGACTGATGCATACGCGGCACGCCTAGTGCCCGATGGAATTCCCCTCTATTGTTTACCACGCACTGAATTTTGTAGTAGCGAGAAATTTATAATTTATGTTTATTTGTTATTTTTATTTGAAAAAGAAATCATAATGTTATAACATAATTTTTTTATAAACTTTAAAATTCCAACTTGTATGTTTTTTTCTACATGTATGTCTTTATCCTAGTAAAATGAAGGTTATGGATCTTGGGTTGAAAGAAGTGGATTACAGTGAGGATGAATTTAACATTCCATCGACAATATTTAGATCACGTGAAGAACTTGTGAAGATATGGAAGGATGCTCACAGATTTAAGGAAGAAGATTTTAGCCTAGGTTAGTTTTTGAAATGTGAATCTCTAGATGGTGGAAATATGCCTATGTCTGACCAAATCTAAATCTCTAAAGACAAGGAAATGGATCTGGTTCTTAAATTTCCATATGATTTTAGTTAGGTCTCAACAGACCAACACTCTCATGGTCGGGATTTGGAGGTTTCAACGAAAAGAGAGATAGGTCATGACTCATATATGAAAGCTCTTGTTTCACCTTTAACTCCTTATTCATTTGATATTTGAAATCCAAAGAAAGGCCAAGGTTTTGAAAAGTCGATGCAAAGTAAGATGTGTATTAGACCTAAAAAGGATACAGGATCGACATGGTGTCAAGGCTTGATGTGAGTATGGAGAGGGTTGAGGAATTATTGAAGTGGGTGTTAGTAGGTAGATTTTATAGTGAAATGATGAAAGGTGAGAGTTTGAGGCGATGGTTAGAAGTGGGATGGAGTAAGGCATTGGGATATATCCCACAGTTTCACGTATTTGTTAAGGTCGGATATGTTTTGAGTTCAAATCTGTGGAGGATGCAGATTTCATTCTAAATTAGGATTGGTTTTGGGGTCTTTCAAGCTTGGTGCTTGTCACGAACCCAATTTTCAGAGTTAGTAAATTTGGTGAATTTTCAAAAATTTTAATAAAACATTAAAATCTTTTCACTGAAATTTAGGCGTGAAATGAAAGTTGCACTTGCAAAAATAAACGATAAAAAAATAAAAGGTAACAATCATCATGCGTAACCGATTACATTCATCGTTTTTTTCTTTACTTACTTATGCATATGACTCGAAACTTTGAGTATTTATACCATTCAGTTATCTATCAAATTAAGTAATACGTATGAAACTCCTTGTGTTTCCTTGCGGCATTTCCATCTAGTAGCACACTACCATTTTATGCTATGTTTAATAATTGTGCCTACAAATACCTTATATGCACCTATATAGTATTATGAGAACAACATGATAATATCTTTTGCTAACGAGTCAATGACACATACATACATTTCATGATCAATATGAATTCAACAATTAATTAACCATTACCATTTGTATACCCATGCATTTGTGACATCCCCAAATGTCCGAGTTAGTAATTTAAAAAAAAATTATTGAAGCTTTTCATAAAAATCACCTAACTCCCTATCATAACAATTATATAACATTCACATAATTATAAAAGCGTAATATATTCATTCCAACTCCGATAATGAGAATCATTTATGTTGTAAATCATAGACCATTATTCATACAAATGCATAATGATGATTTAAATCAATAAGACTTTCTTAACAACTTACTCGTTCATTTACGGGGGTTACTCTTGGAACGACATAATGGGAAACAAACTATATAACATTTAAGTCAGCTCTTCAAGCCACCTACATCTTACAGTATTTATTCATTTAACTACCAATTTACTCAATGATATAAAGATGACTTTGCAAGTTAAAGAGACTATAATAGAGATGCATCTAACTAAACAATGAGCCATCATAAACACATGACACAATATGTAGGTGGTTCACCCCAAACTAGGGGCTACATCCACAAAGAGAGTCGCATGATACTTTATTTATCAAAATAGAGTATTACATTGGCAACACATTAGTTGTTGGATTAAATTCTCACTTTCTCAATAACTTTACATAGCCTTTTTTCCACATTCTACGCTACATCGAGATGATGGCAGAGATCTGATCTCTTAACATAGTCCATTTCTAACTATTCATATATACATCTAGTTTACTCTAACTAATCTTCCACTCTTAGTAATACAAAAATACCTACATCATAGATTCTTTAGCGATTTAAATATTTAAAGCAAATTAATATGCAAGACTTGTTTACGTCATAGCAAGGAAACTTTATTAGATAACAAGAATTAAAACACCTACCAAACTTTTTGTAGGGTCTCATTCCTATCTCCCATCGCAATATGCCTAGGTGGCTATTAATAGGTTTTCACGGAGATTACTATCCTCATACAAATCGTAGGGGTTACTTCTGATAGTCACTCTATCAAACATTAAAGCTAGAACTCGCATAAAGCATGTCAAGCAATATATATATCTATATATATAGATCTATATATATATATCTATATATATAGATCTATATATCTATATATATATCTATATATCTATATATATCTATATATATATGTAGATATATATATATGTAGATATATATATATATGTAGATATATATCTATATATATATCTATATATATATAGATATATATCTACATATATATATCTAGATATATAGATATATCTACATCTATATATATAGATATATATATATATATCGTCTGAGACTGAATCCCAATGCTAGATATAAATGGGTTAATCATCTGCCGTCGAACCCATGCAGAGTATACTATGTACATCACACAGTACTTATAATTAAGAACATATGGTACTAGATGGATTTTATGAGATGAAAAATCACCAAGCCCCTTCGAATCTAACAAGCAAAACTCCAGTCAACGCAATCGAAGAGTAGGTACGGAAATCGATTCCCTCAACTGAAATCGACAAACCCCCTTTGACTCTGGACAAGAACAAAACGAACATAAGATTTGCTCCCACTGCGCAGGCAGCGTATGGCTATCAAAAGCAATCATAAATTTTTGACCCAAATCATAAGCAGCATAAGAAGATCTACTTTTGATCTACCAGCAAATAGTAAATTCATTCAAATGAAACTTATTTCATGATGCAGAGATATACCCCTTATTTTAATAACTAACAACGACTTAAGTAGAGGAAATAGCTCGCTTATCCTACACAGGGATAGGATTATAAATAACCCATATTCTTAATCTGCCAAACAAATAAAAACATGGTTCTCATAACTCTGGAAAAGGGTATCCTACAAACTCTTTCTATTCATACCTTATGCAGGTAGCATACTCTGTAGAAATACAAACAACTATTCACTCTACTCATACAAATCACAGAGATATATAAAAAATTCAAACCATCTCTTATCGAAACTATTACCACCATAAACACATTGTATAAACTAGGCAACAAAATATGGGAATCAACTCTCGAGAGAGATCCTTTCCCCATGGTTATCACACTTAAGAGAAGAATGAGCTCCAGAAAATTGAATCAGGAACTCCCCCCCTCTTTAACCAGCGACTACTCGTTTATAAAGACATTCCATGTTCTTCCTCCTTGGTGAGTCTGCCACTTGTTTTAAAACTAACTCCTCTCTTGACTGCCAAATGTCAGAGGGAGCAAGATTTCCTCCACGTGGGAATAGTACCCGAGAGCACCCTTCGAGGATAATCTCGGTATCATCGGTTTACTACATCATCGATGCCCTTTACCATTGAATATAAAATGATAATCTATATCCCTTCTATAATGTAACTATATGTCCATATAATGCGTATTAGCATATGCATTACTCTTTCCCTTTTGATCTGTGAAAAAGAGAAAGTGAGCCTTCCTTCGAAATATTTATATATATGTTAAATCATAATCAAGATTGTAAATCTTTACCCATTATTGATCAATGGGTTATTATTTTATTTTAAATTCTTATAATGATATAATTATTGTTTTATTCTTATACCTATCCAATATATATATATATGTATTTAACAACCCTTAGGTTCTTTTATATCAAAGTATATCTTAAGGTCAGGGTATGGAAAGAATACTAATACCTACTAAGAATTCAATCTTGCTGAAATATTGAAATAACAAATAATAAGCAATGCCTTATTTGTGTTCCCTAGACCCAACATCATAAGTGTAGTATAATTGCTTTGTCTAACTTAAGATAATAATTAACCTTTGATTAATGCAAAGTACTAGGAGATAGGTAGAGGTTTGTGGCTAATAGCCAAAGTCGTCAACCTATGACGACGAAAAAAGTTACTTAATGTGACAAAATAATCACTTCTGTAAAATACCCAAGGGATTAAGGTGGTTCTGTGTCCTAGCACTTGTTCTCTTTTTAGTTGACTCATCGTCCTCTTGCTTCCCTTTTCCTTTATTGGATTCATTCCCTTTTGCATCCTATCCTTAGTCCAAATTTTTACACATTACAACTTAGGAATTAACCTTATAGGCTACAAGGTTTACTGGTAGGGCCTTGGCCTTGAGCTCCTCACCAGTAAATAAGTACAATAAATAATTGTATTTACAAAATATTAGGGTCTAAAAATGAGGGATGTTACATCCTCCTCCCCTTAAAAATAACACCGTCCTCAGTGTTCAATAGTTTGTCTTTTGCATCATTACATCATCTTTCGCTTGCTTTGTTCTTCTGCTTTGGTCATCTTCACATTTTCATGATTTCTGGAGGCTCTTATCATTCATATCCTACACATAGTACACCTTATACAGGATTTTCACCCATTCTTCCACATAACATAAATATACCATTTGTAACACCTTTTCATTCACATGTTTGCATCATATACTTCACAAATTTCAAACAGTAAACATTTAACATTTATCATTCAGCCTCATACTTGAGGAAATTTTTGCTTACTCAAGTATTCATAGCATTCACACATAAAGACATCAAATAGTCTAGCTGCAAGACAAATCATTAATATTTGTTATATCATAGAACAAATATTTCAACAACACTTTGTAGATCATCAAACTCTCCCATGAGTTTGGAACTTCAGCAATCCTCTGCTGAACACAAAATTCTTCCTCGAATTTTGTCACCAATTCCTATGGACTTACGGGCTACACTTTTGAGGTTACTCTCCTTTTTTATTGCTAGTCAAAAATTTTTCCTCCTCAAGACATCAAACAACTTCCTATCTCCAGATGTCAATCTTTGTGCCTAGGTCTTTTCCATTGTACCACAAAACTCTTTCGCAATTCCCCTCTGTTATCGGACAATCCACTCGAGCGGATGCGAGCAGGATCTCCCTAGCTCAAAGTGAGTCTAGAATAAATAGAACAGACTACCAATGCATTTCCTATATCTACTTAAGGATCGAGTATTATATGTCTTACCTTTCACTTCGCAATCCTTTCTCCTGAATGCTGCTCCACGTCCCACGGTCATCAGATCCAAGCTGCAAGACCTGTCAAGACAAGAAACAAGAGAAACAAGTAAAAGGCATCTATACAATAAGAGATCTAAGTAAACAGTTAAGCAAGTAAACTACTCAATATCATTACACACATGAACAATATTGGTGGAAAGCATTTGTAATACTGTAAAAAGAGGGGAGTACATAATAGAGTTATAGAACTACAACCAAGGATTAACGTTGTAGTCCTTCTCCGACGAAGCCAATTGCCATATCCTTCCAATGAATTATGAGTTCTCCAATGGGTGAGTGGAGATGTTCCAAGGGTGATTTCACCAGCATGTAAATACCATAGACTTCCTCCCCTTCGGATGGGAGTGAGCTTCAATCATATAGGACTAAGTGGATAGGGTATTGATAAGACAGGTTGAGAGATGGTAGGAGAGGCTTAAGGGATCTCTCCAAAGTATAGGAACCAAGTGCCAGCTCCTCCAAGAGGTCAGGGATAGGGTCCCAAGTCAGCAAGCTTCGAGAAGGACCTCGAAGAAGATATTTTTTCCATCTAAATGACTTCGTTGCATCCTGTAATGGGGCAAGGAGCGACGTTGCATGTTGCTCATGTGCAACCTGCGATGACCTCTCAAAACCTAGCACAATTGGGTACAAATCCTCCCTAGGTGATTACTTAGTCAGGATATCTTCAGGGGTGTATACATTGAATCTTATGATGAGTGGATTTTGGGTGTAACAGAATGCCCCCCAAAGCATGAAGCTATTGAAGATAGATAGGTGAATTGCTTTGACAAAAGTAATGGCAATAAACTTGTCGGACAAAGGACAATGCTGCAGTACAACTGACTCTGAACTAACAATCTCATATGAAGTACAACATGGATGCCGACCAATACAGTGCAAATCCATGGTAGTAATGACCGACTGAACACAATCATGGCTACTAGACATAAGCGTAGATCCATGATGAGATGATAACACAGCCATGACCAATACAAATGTGGATCTGTGTGATATAACTCAATACAAACTCCATTGCAACCTAGGTAAAACATGACTCCCCAGGGTCTTCAAGCTGAACCTGCAATGCTACGAATCTATCCATGTGAATGTCTTGATGTCGAACATGGTAGAAACCACTTGATTACCGGCCATTGATGTAAACCGTTAATAAGTGCGAGGGAGATCACCATTGATGTCGATGATTCCCAAGGTATCAAAGTACATGTCATCAAGCGTGAATAAATGAGTTGAAGTTGAACGCAAGATGAAATATTTCAATCAAGAGTCAATGATGTAAACTCATGATGAAAGCGAGGTAACCTGCCATTGAGGCATGCAGGGCCAAGGTACTTGATTGGTTTCTAGATTCAATCCTCGGATGATGTGTTGAAGTCGATAAGGATGAATCCATCGACGGAGGGCCATGATGAATCCCCCATCAATCGACACGAAACATGACAAAAATGTATAGAGTAGATCGGATGGTACAGTAACATGCAAGATTGACTCAGAGTAGACCGACGTGATGGCGGGTGTATTGACTACAGATGATAAATGATAGACATATTCTTGAACATGGGCATGGCATGACTTGGAAGTAATGACAGGACGAGTGCAACACATATTCTTAAAGTGGCCGATGATGGATGATTTTCTTTGAATGACTCAAAGGAGTAACAATACTCAGGAAATAAGTGGAACTCGAGGACAAATGGATGATCCAAGTGTTGTATGCAAATGCAGATGAGCGCCATGTTCAAGAACGACTCTATACTGCCACTAACAAGGTATGTAACACAAACGCTTTCCTTTTTCCCCATCATGAATGATGAGTGCCTCACGTGTTTTATACAAGTTTGATGAGGGTAACCAGATGCTTGGTATAGCTCATCTCATAGATGAGTCCAATCCCAAATATTTTCCGAACCTGGGATAGGAGGGGTTCGTCCCATGATGGGCCCTTCAATGTGAGAATTTTAATGAGTCCATAGAAGGTAAACTTGGTCGTCATTTCATGTTTAGAGGGTCTGAAAAGAACTAAAGAAGACTCCAACGGTCCTTTTTCATAAAGTTAGCCTCATCGCCCGAAAAAGGGTAAAACAATGCGGGAGAGGACTCTTCCAGTCATGATTGGCTAGAGTATACCTTTTTCGTAATTAGTGCCTCCTGGTCCGAAAAAGGGGTAAACTATCACCAGGAAGACGACCATTCAAATACTTTAACAAACGTGAACACAACAAGTTTGCTTGGCGATCTTTTTTGTTTTTTGAGACCTGAAAAGAGCTTAACTATAGACTCCAGGGGGTGTCCTTTTCCACGAGAGTTTAACGAGCCCGAAAAAATGATAAATCATAACTCAGTACTTGTTCTCATAGTTGCATGAGTACAAGAACAAACGAAGAGTAAAATCATCATCACGCAATAATTACAAACTAACCGTTGCAAAACTAACGACAAAACATTCAAGGGAGTGTTCATACTTGTGATGACCGTTGTGATACTAGAAACGGCACAAAAGACTGCTTACAACTCCTGCATACTAGAAAATGTGTCAAATAGCCCCAAATACGACAAAAATGGTCAAAAACTATGATAAATGGCCTAAGAGCATCAAAATATTTGAAAAAGGAATATTCTATTCTATTTATAAATAGAAAAATGGGCCAAAAATAGTTTTCATTGTTTCATTGCCAATTTGGGAGGAGAAGTACCAATTTGGAGCCAAAATTTCCCTTGCTGATTCTAGGAGCTACGATCTGCCATTTCACCCATCGTCAGGAGCAGGTAAGCTTGAACTTCATCCAGCAACTTTCCAGTGGATTAGATTTTGTTTTTAGGTTCAATTTTTGGGTTTTTTGATGAATTCATGGAGGGCTATTGCGCTCTCGGCTTGTCGAAGTTGGCCCTTTCGTGAACCGCGATGAGACCGACTCGGCGCAAGTACCGAATGAGTGAAGTGCGATGACATCACACTGTATACAAAAGTACAGTGCGACGACGGAGATGCATTTCCCAAAAATCAAAATAATCTCATAAAAAGAACTTGTTGTGGTTGAAGTGGGATCTCACAGTGTTTAAATGTCCCTTTTGGCAGGTTGCTAGCAAGCCAATATGGTTTTAGAGTGGCAGGAAAGAGAACATGAAGTAGAAGATGTACAAGCTACCAACTATCCACAATGCGTGGATGCTTTGAGGAACTGTGGTTTGCTCAAGTTCTTTGAGATTCAGGGGATGAGATCCCAAATCCCGTTGCTATCACACATGCTCCAGACTTGGGATGTGGCCCAACAACATTTCGTGATTGGTGAGCACATCCTCACAATAGATGTTGAGGACATCTATTTCCTTACTGGTTTTTCCCGGAGAGGGGACCCTGTATCTCTTACTGGAACACGGGCCAGTGACCGCACAGTTGATGACATGGTGTCACAACATTGTACCGCTCCTGCTCAATATTCTAGTGAGAATATTCCTATTAGGGATGTGGTGAGCCGTCCACTGTGTACCATACTGTTTACTATTACTAGAGTGGTGAGAATCCAAGCCCTAGACATGGCTACTCGGGCTCAGATGCTTTATGCGGAGGACTGCATGTCCCCCATGGTTTTCAACTAGTGTGAGGGTCTCCTCGCAACCATCCGAGCTCAGCTGACCAAGTGTTAGTGGGGAGAGCTCAAGTAGTATGGTTATAGATCGATCGTGGTATCATTCCTCTTGGAGCGGATCCCTCTCTTTCATCCACATATAGTACTAGATGACAGGGAGCCTAGAGATCCCCACATGCTCAGATGGGCTGAGGTGATGACCCGCCATGGTGGAGGACCTATCATCAGCTTTGGTCCTGAGTTATTCAGTTGGCTGGAAGGCCAGTTACTCATGGTTGAGGACTTCCCGTATGGCGGTATGGATTTTAGAGAGGATCCTGACTTGGTGTTGCCCGAGGATGCAGCATGGGGTGACATATGTGAGAACAAAAACCTTGTATTTTAGTTTTGCATATTTATCATTTTTTTGATGCAGGACTGACAAGTATATAACATGTGTGTGTAGATGTGGGGCCCGTATGACCGGTAGGACTTTCCCTTCTGGCGAGGAGAGACAGAGGTGGGGAAGCAGTTGTGCCCCCAGGTGCTCATGCTGCCATCGAGGAGATGGAGGAGGTATATAGGAACTTGTCCCAGTTGACAGTAGAGGTTCCTGAGCCAGCGATAGATGACCTGCCGAGACCTATGCAGAGGTTTGGGGTTGGAGCATCCGTACGCTTCAATGCCTTACTCCGCAAGGTAGCAAGGACCGTGGATTGCTTCCTTACTCAGCGACAGCGGGCTGTCCGTGCTAGGGATGGTGTACGGGTCAGGTGTCAAGCCCGATGACACTATTATACTTGTACTGAGAGCTTAGAGGCCTCAGGTTTTGTACTACTGAAAGCTACGAGGCTTCAGATTTTGTAGAGACTCACTGAAAGCCATTTGCTTCAAATTTTGTACCAGCACTACTTTTGAAAGATATATATATATACAGACATTCCCGGTGATTTATACATCATCTGTTTTAAAATGATGAGTGATGTGATCTTGTTTACATGTTTGCTTTTATACATTGCATTATTTACATGTCGTGAATGCTTTTACATATTATGAATATTATGTGTGTGTGATGTACCAATCCAAAATGAAAGTGGCCATTGAGTCAGCAACTGTGTTTGATTCTCGTGGAATGTGTAGGTATTGAACGGATTCAAATGACCTTTCCAGGAGACGTACTCGTCTGAAGAGACGGAGTAAGGTGGGATCATGGATGGCATACACCTGATTAAGGTGAGAAACCACTAATTGAGAATCCATGTGGATGACAATGTGGTTCATACCCAAGGAAATGACGTTACCTAGGGTTCTGATTACTGCCTAATATTTCGTGGCGTTGTTAGTCACAAACCCTAGGCAACTTCCTCCTGAGCTAATGAGCTCACCTGTTGGGGAAGATAATACCCAGGCTGCCGAAGCAAGGTTAGGGGTATGCCGGCTGGAGCCGTCTACGAATCCATAGCACATTGCCATCTGCACACGTAGACATAATATGGTATAAGGATTGGAAACAAGATCTAAAGACACTAAAAAATAAAAGCGTCATAGCACACAAAAACACAAAAAACATGCCATGTACAGTATATACAAGAAAGTCTAAGCGTGACAATTTTAGGCATAGTATCTCTTCAGGTAAAGCCCATTATGGGGTTCACCCGAAGAGATTCTGTCATAGTCTTCAAGCTCGTAATCTCCCTTTTCCAAAACACGTTTGACAATGTAAGGTCCATGCCACATGGATTCAAACTTTCTTGCTCCTAGTTTGTCGTGTTTCTGGTCATAAGTGAGGACCAGGTCACCCTCGTTAAAGATACGAGGTTCAACTGACTTTTCATATTGAGCTTTGATGAATTTCTTGTGTGTTTCATTAGCAAGAGTGGCATCTTGGCGGGACTCGTCAAGTTTTGCTAAGTGCAAGAGACGTTCTTCCTCAGTAGTAGTATCAGGAAGAAGTTTGACAGTGAGTTGTAGAGACGGAATTTCGCACTCTATAGGTAGGACAAACTCCAATCCATAGAATAGTTGGAAAGGAGTGAAACCTGTGGCGGTTTTAATGAAGGTTCTGTAGGCCCATAACACTGAAAAGATCATGTTATGCCAATTGGATTTCTACGTACCTACCATCCTTTGGACCATGGTTTTCAAGACTTTGTTAATGGCCTTGACTTGTCCATTGGACTGCGGGCAGTAGGGTGTTGAATTTTCATGGTGAAAACCCAACCTATCACTCAGTTCATCAACCATATGGTCTGAAAATGGGAACCATGATCGGTAACAATCACCTGAGGAACTCCGAATCGCGCTATTACTTGATTGAACATGAAGAGTGTGGCAGTTTTGCCATCATTCTGGTATGTAGGCATAGATTCGGCCCACTTTGTAAAGTAATCCATAGCTTCAATGATGTAACTATGCCCCCCGGCCGAGTTAGGCTTATAATGCATGAAGTCGATGCCCCATTTTGCGAAGGGGCCCACAGCAATAACCGAGTGTAATGGGGCGGGATGGGTGCACTTCTTCGTATGGAAGTGTTGGCAAGGAGGACATTTTTTTATGGCCTCAATACAATCTTTGAATATGGTAGGCTAATAATATCATGTGCGCAAAATATTCTGGGTTGTAGCCATCCCAGAGAGGTGACCGCCACATGCCCCAGCGTGACAATCATTCAGAACGCATTTGGCTTCATCGTGAGTGAGACAACATCGAAGAATTGAATCAATGCCACGGCGATACAAAGTATCATTGATGATTAAATAATACTTCCCATGGTGACATATCTTACGACGGTCGTCACGAGACAGTTGAAGGTTGAAGTGTTGGGTTTGAAGATATAATGAGATATCTCCATACCATGGATCAGTCGTACTGATGAGAAAAATGATTCATCAGGAAAAGAGCCATTGTGCTCAATTTCTGCATTAGGATGGGGAAGGTCACAGATCAGCTCGGCAAACACCAAAGACTTTTTTGACTTGGCTTTCTCAAAAAGAAGATCAAATTCTTGCAGGTTCATGATCCAGCGTGAATACTTTCCCCCAAGCACCTGACGTGTCAGGACGTGGTACATGGGGTTCGAGTCTGCGATGATGGTGGTGGTGCAGAGCAAGATATAGTGTTGAAACTTTTGGATGGTGATGACTGCCACGAATGCGAGTTTTTCGACATGTGAATATCTAGTTTCAGTGTCAGCAAGACCCTTACTTGCATAGTATATTACATGTTTCTGAGCATTTTGATCCTCCTGTACCAAAACCATGGCGATAGTGGTGGCAGAAGCGGCGAGATATAAGATATAATATCGATAATAATTGGGAGGTTGGAGCACAGGGGCATGCGTGATGGCATGTTTGATACTGTTGAAGGATTTTTGAGCTTGGTCGTCCCAAATGAACGGGACATCCTTCTTGAGAAGTCTCATGTACCCCTAATTCCTCTCCGCGAAATTGCAAACAAAACGTCTTAAATAAGTCACCTTCCCTTGGAGACTTTGAAGTTTCGTCACATCAGTCGGGGGTGGCAGGTTGATGATGGCCTCCACCTTTAAGGGATCAATGCGGATCCCATCCTTCGAAATGATGAATCCTAAGAGGCATCCGGACTCAACGCAAAAGATACACTTATGAGGATTCAGACGAATATTGTACCGTCTGCATCTGAGGAAAATGGCCGTCAGATGATCAATGTGGAACTCGTGATACTTTGAGTGAGCAGGGAGATCGTCCAGGTAAGGTTCCACAAAGTCCTTAATGTCATGGAAGGCATACGACATAGCCCGTTGAAACGTGGCACCAACATTTTTAAGGCCAAATGGGAGTTTGAGGTATGCAAATGTTCCCCATGGCCAGATGAAATCCGTTTTGTGTTGGTCGGCAGGGTTGATCTCAATCTGGTTGTAACTAGAAAATCCATCCATAAATGAGAAGATGACGCTTTTGGCACAATTGTCGATAATCTAGTCGATGAAGGGGGTCGGGTAGTTTCCTTTTGGACAATCCTGGTTAAGGTCCCGATAATCGACACAGACGCGAATGGTACCCTGCTTCTTGTTCACAGGGACGGTTTGAGACCCAATCCGTCAATGGGACAGGATAAATAAAACCATCCTTTAAGAGCTTTTCAATCTCAGCCTTGATTGCCGCCATCTTCTAGGGGTGTACCGGTCACAACTTTTGGCGTACAGGTTTGACGTCGGGATAGGTTTTTATTTCATGAGAAATAATCGCGGGGTCTATCCCAGGCATCTCCTCATAGGACCAAGCAAATACATCTCGAAATTGCTTGAATAAGGCCGTGCCAGTAACTATTTCTTCAGGGGAACACTTCTGGCCTATGCGAATGTGTTCCACTATACCAGGTTTCACCGAGATGTCTACCGGGGTGGTTGGCTCAATGTTGGCCAAGTTGCCTTCAATGTCCGTAAGACATGTAAGAATGGGGGAATGAGGGAACGAGTAGATGTCTGGTGAGAAGAGGGTGTAGATGTTGTCCTCTATGTACTCCAAAGGAGGAAGAAAAGATGACCTATGGTGGAGATCATCCCATGGACCGTCGTCAACATTCATAACTTCCATGATGGACTCGTCTGAATGAAAAGTTTGAAGTAAGAGATCAGGTAGAGATGACATCCATTGTAGAGAACAGGATGGAGAGGCCACGGTTAAATGGTCCTCCGGTGCTGATTGGATAGCCTCATAAATACGTTTAGCGGGTGAAGGAGGCATTATATCTCCAAGCAGGTGTGTTATGGCTTCATCCGGTACAAGCCAAGCATCGGTAGAGTGAGATGAAATCTTTGTGGAGATCATGTTCACCGTAGCAACATGATTAGGGGGGTTCATCGGCGGAAAAACGCCCATGAGAGATGAATCTTTTAAAAGGCCAACCCCTATACTCTCATACTATTTTGACATTTGTCCAATGG
Organism: Larix kaempferi; assembly: GCA_027924585.1. Taxonomy (NCBI): domain Eukaryota; kingdom Viridiplantae; phylum Streptophyta; class Pinopsida; order Pinales; family Pinaceae; genus Larix; species Larix kaempferi. The sequence continues at coordinate 14,130,682 of BSBM01001346.1, forward strand.
AAGGAACATGGTCACTAGGATGAGTAGTCGTGTCTGGTGCGCAAAAATCTAATTGGTCGATAGTAACAATTCGTCCTTGGTGGGGGAATTGTACTATGCAGAAGACTGAAGAGGCTACCGCCTGCATGGCGTAAAACCTATTGCGACCAAGCAAGAGATTATAATCTATTGGGGCCGAGACCACTTCCAGGTTAATGGTTATGGTATTTCTTCCCAACTCAACTGCAAGAGCTTGTAAGAGCCCATGAGGTTGAAAGCCACGCCCGTCGAATGCTTTCGACATGTTGGGCGAATGATTAAATTCAGGGGAGCCAATGGCTCTCCAAAAGGCGATCAACATGACAGAAGTGGAGGCACCTTCGTCTAAAAGGGTATGATGGACAATCTTCCCAGCAATGTTCCCAGAAACTTGGAATGCGAGCTGGTGGGAGAGCCTGGGCTTGAAGTGGTCAAGTCGGAACATGATGGTATTCGAGGAATCGGGGTCGACTGCATCGATGGCTACAAGGAGAGTTTTGTGTTGATTAGGAAAATTCTGCAAAACTTCCAGGGTAGACATGGCGCAAGGAGCTTGTGCCAAGTCTTCTACGATATTGTAATTTTGCACCGCCCAAGCGTTGGGATTGGAAACAGCTTTTCAAATTATACTCTTGGGTGGTTGCAATACCGAGTCTATGGATGGATTCTCAATGGTGAGAGAAGTTGATGGTACAGTGACATCAGTTAAGGAGTCGGAATATTTTTTCAGTATTACTTCCAGTTGATTCCTTCGAAGGGACTGGTTCGTAAGATCGCAAGCGAGTGTTCAAATTGATCGTCTTGTTACGCACCATGAGAACCTGCGCGGTATTGGATGGTTCCCCCTGGGCTGGGGGGGTTGAGCAATCATTTGTTGGTTATGAGTAGGAAATGGATCATTGAGGACTGCGGGAGTTGGTTTACCCCTAAGAAACTTTTGTACTTCGTCTCTATGGGGACATTCTTTGGAGAAGTGGTCATCTCCACACAGTAAACAAGGATACTTTAGCTTCCGTTTCTGCTTGGTATCGTCAGGAGTGCTCTTTTGTTCTGGCTAGGAGGAAGACTTTTTGGGTTTCCCCTTGTTCTTCTTTTTACCACCAGACTTCTGAGATGAAGCTGATTGGACAGAATTCACCTCTTCAGTGAGAGTAGGAGTGGTGTATTTGGTGGTGTTGTGGCCAGCTTGAGTCGGTAATGGGGAGGAACCGTGAAGGCTACATGATCCAACAGTGCTAGAAGTAGACTGGGTGTTAAGGAAACCAATGATTCCATCAGTTTGGAGTCCCTTCTGCAGTTTCGCAGGGTCATTAACGTCACAGAGTGCGTCAGGCAGAATATCAAACAAAGTGCCAGATTGAGTGTAGACTAGGTCTAGTACATGGGCACTTGCGATGGCTTGTTCTTCGGTGATAACACCTCGCATGGCAACATATCTTGCTATGGTAGGAATGAGGGATTTTGTAAACCAGTCTGCTAGAAGCTGATCTCGAATAGGATCTTTAATGAGACGTCGTCTCCTTCGCCACTCGTGGATATGATCTGAAATACGAGTGGCGGTATTCGGACAGAGCGAGGTTAAAAGATCGGTACCAGTTTCATACTGTATGGGCAACTGAAAATGTGTCAAAAAGTTCATGGCAAGAGAACCAAAATCAGGAAAAGAGTGGGGTGGCAACTCAATGTACCACTTGGCAGCCGAACCGGTGAGAGTCCTTTGAAAGAATCTAAGACGAATTGAATCGTCCATTAAGGAATTAGATGAACACCATAAGTGGTATGTCATCACGTGGTTTTTAGGGTCTTCACTCGGCTTGCCGTCAAATTTGGGGATATTAGACGGAAGTTTCACCGGAATTGGTGGCCAGTTAGATCCATGGTAAATAGGATCATTGGTTAAACGAGATAGGTCAGGCTGGTCCAAAGTAGCCAGGAATGGCAACTGTAGGTTAGGCTGAGTGTATTGATAATACAGATAAGGCATGTAAGGACCAATATGACCATAAGGTGTACCAGGAGGAAACTAGCCGTAGGGGGGTGTGCCGCCCAGACCGTAAGGAGGTCCTCCACCATAAGGTGGTCCATTCCAATAAGGTGGGGGTCAACCTCCACCACCGGGAGGGGGTGGAGGTCCACCGCCACCACCGAGAGGAGGTGGGGGTCCATAACCGTAATGAGGTGGCCCACCACCACCTCCGCCTAGACGGGGTGGTGGACCACTTCCACCGACAAAAGGATGGGGGCCCCCACCACCTCTCCTGCTGGAAGGATGAGGGTATCCACCACCGCCGCCACCACCATTGTAATTAGGTCCTCCACCGCCTCCGCCTAGAGGGGTGGTGGACCACCTCCGCCACCCGAAGGGAAATGTCATCCTCCACCATGATAGGGTGGTCCCCCACTGCCTCCACCGGGAGGGGGTGGTGGACCATTCCCGCCACCGTCGAAAGGGTGAGGGATATTGTTGGTAAAATGAGGTGGGACTCCACCAAGTTTAGGTGGGGGCCCACCTCCTTCAGCAAGAGGTGGGGAAGGGCTGATCGGGGGTGGTGGTACCTAAGGGATAGTGGGTTGGGGTCCATGTTGCAACACAGGTTGTTGCCCCCATAGAGTGTATGGATTCCCGGGATAAGATATCCCGTATGGTGCATTTCCGGGATTAGATTGGCCCGGCGCAGGGTTAACAGAACTTAGATACACTTGACTCCATGAGGGTTGAGTTACATTGGATGGGCCCCCAACATGAGATAATCCCATGGTGGATGATCTAGCGGGTTGGGGAGGTCCAACGGAAGGTCCGTTGGGGATTCCACTGCCTATGTTCTGGTTAGGAAATGGGGGTTTCCCCCCAGCCACAACAGGTTGACCACTATTCAAAGGTTGAACCAATGTAGGTTGTTGACTAGCTACCATAGTAATAACATTACCGATGGGTTAATCCGTGGGAATGGAATATCCTCCCCTTGAATTTTGAGGTGGGGGAGGAAATAATAAAGTAACTATGGTAGTGACAGGTGTGTTGAACCGTTATCCTTCCACTGGTTGGTTCACTTGAGGTGCAGGACTGGACTCTTGTGAGGGTTGACCAGTCTTATTAGTGATCTCATGGTGGGAAGATTGTTCCGGTGATCCAAAAGATTTCGAATGATCTGGGATGGGTCAGTCGTCGAATCTTATTTGGAAGTTTTGATTTCGGAACTCTTCAGAGCATTGCTTGAGACTCTGTCTTCAAAGGTCATCACCCCTAAGATGTAACTGTTCCACACATTCACGGATAGGGCCGAAAATATCAGCGGGGTCAGGCTTGTAGTAGGGTCTAGAGAGCTCTGGAGTAGTCCAGTTAGGTGGGGATGAGATGGAAAAATGAGCCACTGGGTGGTCTGTAGAAGAGGTCCAATAAGCTGTTGAAGGACCAACAGCTGCTGTAGGGTCGTCCTAGGGTCAGTTTATCCATTCCAACGATCTAGGTTCTCCCAAAATGACGGGAAAAAGGTCTTATGAAGCAGGGATTTGTGCTCCTTCATCCTGCGATGGATGAGAGGCAGGTGAATCCGGAGGATTTTGTGGAAACAAAAGTCCTCCAACATTCAGAGTGGGGTTTTCCACTTCAGTAACTATGACCGTGTTACGCTGATCCATTCTTACCCTCGAAATAACCTCCGGATTAAGGAGATATTCGGGTGATAAGTTTAAGATCCTACGGGATCTTCTCCAGGGAAAACCCACCAAAGTGTTAGGACAATCAGCCAGGATGGATGAAACAACGTTTCTCCTAAGGGTGTCCTAAAAGAAAAGCAGTCCAGAAAAACCTACTCAAACTAAGGCAACAAGTAGACTTATGTGACAGAGTGGATTCAAAGGTCTAGAACCTCGTAGGATTATCAAGGCATCGCAAACCACAATATACTGCACGGTCCAACAATATAATGCGACAAGGAGGATTGGGACCATACCCTTTATTGCATACCCAATTACCTGGACAATACATGTGTGCTAATCTCCCCGAGTGTTGTTCTTGGTGTATTTCTTTGCAAAGACGGCCAAATGGTTAACTCATTTGGTTTCAGCAATCCTAGTGGTGTCTCCCAATATATGCAAGGTATGTGGGAGCTCAAATCCATAGTGGTGCTGTCTAATGCACAACCGTTCGACAAGAGACCGTCCGATATACTACTGAGTACATGATACACCCTTCGATATACGCCAAGTACGGATTATGGTACTTTGTGGGTACGTGAAGGAGCTCGATATACCGATAAGTATGTGGAAGACTACAATACCCCCGCGATACAGTGCTGGCAAATAACAACAGTTTCCACGCTCAACGACGCTAGAACACGTCTCTAACTTACACACAAGTTGCTAAATTTTTTACCTAGTTCTACCGTTAATTTATCTTGGACGGTTAGGTGAATGCATGAGGTGAGTATATAATCGGAAGCATAATGCAAGCCTTGGCTACATGCATGAAATATTCTTTTCTTTCAATGAATTTTATCTATGGGAAGGAGAAATCTTTTTCTTTTTGTCGATATTGCCAAAACAACACAATGCAACACAATCCCAATTCAAACAAAACTTGACTATAAAAGTATTCTTTTCCTTTTTCCAACGAAACACAAAAAAACACAACACTACTATCCAAATCACAACATTTTTTTCTTTTCCTTTTCAAAATGAGAATGATACTAGGAAATGAAAAGAGAGGATTCTGAAATGGAATATGCAAGTTTTTCAATTTCACTTTCAATGGTCTAAAAGCAACAAAAATTAAAAATGCATCTATCTTTCCTTAGCATGGAATCAATTTTGCAAAAATCGAAGTGTACTTTGAGTCTTTCAAGAAAATGAGCGATTCATAGTTCGAGAAAAACACAATAGATCATACATTCATTCAATTTTTTCCAAAACATAAACAAAAAACGTTCCAATGCACAACAATTTTCTTCAATAATGCTCAAGAAATTATGGGAAAGAAGCACTTTTTAACTTTTCAATGGATGCATCAAAGAATAAACTTGATAGCAATTGAGCTTTCAGATCTAAATGATTGAAAAGAAAACACTACTTGCAACACTCAATACACTCAGAAAACTCGAGAAAAGACAAGCACTCAATCAAGTTGAAGGACACACTTAACTCAAAATCAAGCAACAACAAGCAAATCAAGCAAGCAAAGCTCAAACAATGATGAAAACGAGGTCTGGAAGTTGATCTAATGTAATGATTAGATCAGGGATGGAAGGAAGGGAATGCAAGGATGAGTGGATGAAGGTGGAGGAGACAAGAGTATCCACCACTACCGATCTTCAACCTTGTCCAAGACGGAACCCAAAATCAATCCAAACAGAACCAAACTCTCAAAAGACAAATAAAAAATAGGATGTCTGGTTGGATTTTGCAACACAGAGGGAGTTCATATAGCAAACCAAAGTCCATACTGTCAAATGGAGAGGAGATGCCTGCATGCTAAATTTTGACAAATCGGTGCACTCTGTTCTTGTACACAGTGGGACGTCGCGATTTACCTACATGGGAAATGCGACGATGTCGCAATTTACCAATGCAATGGATGCGACGAGTAACTAATAGGTAAAGAACAGAGACCAAAAATGACACAGTGTCGCTCTGTTCCCACTGCCCAAGTGCGACAGGCGAAGTCTAGATTCAAAAATGAATTAGATCTCTCAGCAATGAACCATGGAATGGTTTGGGAATGAGTCGTATAAACTTAGAGGAAGCAGATCAGAGTCTTCAATACAAAGATCTGATAGTGAAATCAACTTCAGGAAGTAAATGGAAAAAATGAAAAGGCTTGTGTCAAGCAATCAACTGAAAATGACTCTCAGATTGACAACTACTGACCAAATTCTATACTTCCCCAGTATGATCACCAGATTTGTTATCGGACAATCCACTTGAGCAGATGCGAGCAGGATCTCCCTAGATCAAAGTGAGTCTATAACAAATAGAACAAAATACCAATGCATTTCCTAGATCTACTTAAGGATCGAGTATTAGATGTCTTACCTTTCACTTCACAATCCTTTCTCCTGAATGCTACTCCACGTCCCACGGTCGTCAGATCCAAGCTGCAAGACCTGTCAAGACAAGAAACAAGATAAACAAGTAAAATGCATCTATACAATAAGAGATCTAAGTAAACAATTAAGCAAGTAAACTACTCAATATCATTACACACATGAACAATATTGGTGGAAAGCATTTGTATTACTGTAAAAAGAGGGGAGTACATAATAGAGATATAGAACTACAACCAAGGATTAACACTGTAGCCCTTCTCCAATGAAGCCAATTTCCATATCCTTCCAAGGAAGTATGAGTTCTCCAATGGGTGAGTGGAGATGTTCCAAGGGTGATTTCACCAGCATGTAGATACCATAGACTTCCTCCCCTTTGGATGGGAGTGAGCTTCATTCATATAGGACTAAGTGGATAGAGTATGGATAGGATAGGTTGAGAGATGGTAGGAGAGGCTTAAGGGATCTCTCCAAAGTATTAGGAACCGAGTGCCAGCTCCTCCAAGAGGTCAGGGATAGGGTCCCGAGTCAGCAAGCTTTGAGAAGGACCTCAAAGAAGCTATTTTTTCCATCTAACTGACTTCGTCGCATCCTGTAATGGGGCAAGGTGCGACGTCGCATGTTGGTCATGTGCAACCTGCGACGACCTCTCAAAACCTAGCATAATTGGGTACAAATACTCCCTGGGTGATTACTTAGTCAAGATATCTTTAGGGGTGTATACACTAAATCTTATGATGAGTGGATTTTGGGTGTAACACCCTCAAGCCTTCTTGCTTGAGTCCATGAATTTCTTTTTCACCCAGCCTCCTGCTTGAGTCCAGGAATTTCTTTCCCACCCAGCCTCCTGTTTGAGTCCAGAAAAAGTTGCTTTAGCAAAGCAAAGTTGGGTCAATTTTTGCCACCCCTCAAGTCCTCTCACTTGAGTCCCGAAATTATTCTTTTCCCCTCAAAACTTCTTGTTTGAGTCAAGGAAATATTCTTTTCCCCTCAAGCCTTCACGTTTGAGTCCATGAAATAACAATCATTTATTATTTCTTGTAGTTTTGTTTAACCAAACTTGCAACATAATAGCAACAAATTATTAACATCACATATGTTCACCTTTTTACTCATCAGTTCAAATGCATGCTTTTAACATGTCCTTTCATGAGTCCTTGATATTTACTCATTTTCTTACCATAAGCTTACCATGTATACTATATCGCGTCCTTGTCTTTCCACAAGTTCCCAAGAATGTGACCATCTATCGAATTCACTTGTTAGTACTTTTTATATAACACAAAACGCATTTCATGAGAAAATCTTCTCCTAACATAATAGTAAGTAAATCATCATTTACTTACAACATCCATACAAGATTAACATTCTCATTAATTTCATTAATATACCTTATGGCATAAGAATTGCGATGTTAGCATATAGCATTCATTAATAACTTAACTCTTTACGATAATTTCAATGACCGTCTGATTTGTCTTTTGAAGTTTACACTCTACCTTCTCTTAGATTTACAAGGATATTATAAGGCAATTTATGTATAAATACACCTCTCTATATATATCTGGAAAATTCTAGACAATATCTATTGTTGAGTATAATTCCTAGCCCAACTTTTATTTTAGTATGTCGACAAGATATATGAATATTCCTATGTTTACATTTTTCAATCCGCAACCTTTATTGGTTAATGTAATTTATTTATTTTCATGTATATATACAAAGAAAATGGAATATAGCATTCTCATTGATTTATAAGTAATGCCTAAATCCCCTTACCATGTAATTTTATCAATCTACTTCTATGAGAGGAATTCAATTTCCTAACAATCTAATTCTATGGGAGGAATTCAATTTCCTAACAATCTACTTCTATGGGAGGAATTCAATTTCCTTCTAATAGTTAACTTTGTCCAATTTGGCACCTAGGAAACATTCTAGCAGGTGTATCACTCATAAAATATTCCACGAGTTGTTTTCAATTTATGAAACATCAATTATGCAAATGAGATTTCCCTTGCCAAAACATATTGTTGTTCAAGGAGTTACTCCATACATTCATTTCTTTTACTATTGAATTCAATATAATAAGGATCATCATATATCTTTCGAGAATGATCTCATTAATATTTATCTATTTCTCATGAACACAAGTCCTTAAAATAATCAGTTCAACAAAATATCACCATAAAGTTTATAAAAAAATAACAAGGTAAGTCATATCAATTTCACAGACCTCGATATGATGATCTAATTGCACCTTACACTATTTCACAATACCTCATAATACATCAACTTTCAAGTACTTTCGACCCTTTAAAATATACATACATATCTCGACAAGACATGAAAAAATTATCCTTACGACACTAATAACTCAACTTATAAATGCTACCATGCATTCATTTATACGATCATCATTTCTAATTTAATCGAGCACTCATGATGAATTTCCATCGATATATATATGACTTGACTTCATTAACTAAAATTTTCATTTTCACAAGGTAATATACTCTTACTATGATTATGCTTCACTTATTTGAATATTCAACATGCAATAAAACCTATAAAGGAATCAGTTCAACTTAATATGCATGTAAATATTTCATAAAGTAAACCACACCAAGTGCCAAAACAGAGATAAAATATACGTTTACATCACACTAAAAGGGCATCCAAGCTTACACAAGTGAGATACTTCTTAAATGTCAGAATATCAGACAAGAATTTACCTATTGTCTATGTATGTATGAAAGAAGGCAATCTCCTAACCTAGCCAACGTTATAACATTATAATTCCTACGGAAATTAGTTAAATTCAATTCTTTAGTGTATGAACTGCACCTTTAAACATTCACGACTAGGATGACTATCAATATACTATTTTCTCCTCCTTACAACTTATTTAGGAACTTAAAACCTTAACTCCAATATTCTAACTAATTTAATCATTCTAAAGAAACTAATTGTAGAGTATGAGGAGATACTCATCGCCTAGTGTCTTTCAATAGAAGATCATTTAAATACGAAATGAAACATATACAATGTTCATGATCTAGACACTGTTGTGCCATTATAATGCTTCAGCAAAATGGAACGTACCGAACGTACTTACTTGTACTTCCAAGACGCTTTGTCACTTACCTCTTGGCGATCCTTGGAAATTAAATTTTACGTTTGCGTTGTATAGGATGTAGTTCCTTTCCTAGTTCGACGAACTTGTATTCATTTCCCATGATGGAGCCCAATAAGCCCGAGTGTTTGAAACCTGTGCTCTAATACCATTTGTGACATCCCCAAATGTCCAAGTTAGTAATTAAAAAAAAAAAATTACTGAATTTTTTCATAAAAATCACCTAACTCGCTATCATAACAATTATATAACATTCGCATAATTATAAAAGCGTAATATATTCATTCCAACTCCGATAATGAGAATCATTTGTGTTGTAAATCATAGACCATTATTCATACAAATGCATAATGATGATTTAACTATCAATAATACTTTCTTAACAACTTACTCGTTCATTTATGGTGGGTACTCGTGCAATGAGATAATGGGAAACGAACTATATAACATTTAAGTCAGCTCTTCATGCCACCTACATCTTACAGTCTTTATTCATTTAACTACCAATTTACTCAACGATATAAAGATGACTTTGCAATTTAAAGAGACTATAATAGAGATCCATCTAACTAAACAATGAGCCATCATAAACACATGAAACAATATGTAGGTGGTTCACCCCAAACTAGGGGCTACATCCACAAAGAGAGTCGCATCATACTTTATTTATCAAAATAGAGTATTACATTGGCAACACATTAGTTGCTGGATTCAATTCTCACTTTCTCAATAACTTTACATAGCCTTTTTTCCACATTCCATGCTACATCGAGATGATGGCAGAGATCTGATCTCTTAACATAGTCCATTTCTAACTATTCATATATACATCTGGTTTACTCTAACTAATCTTCCACTCTTAGTAATACAAAAATACCTACATCATAGATTCTTCAGCGATTTAAATCTTTAAAGCAAATTAATATGCAAGACTTCTTTACGTCATAGCATGGAAACTTTATTAGATAACAAGAATGAAAATGCCTACCAAACTTTTGGTAGGGTCCCATTCCTATCTCCCATCACAATATGCCTAGGTGGCTATTAAAAGGTTTTCATGAAGATTGCTATCCTCATACAAATCACAGGGGTTACTTCTGATAGTCACTCTATCAAACATTAAAGCTAGAAATTGCATAAAGCATGTCAAGCAATTATATATATATATATATGTAAAGATATCATCTGAGACCGAATCCCAACTCTAGATATAAATGGGATAATCATATGTCGTCGAACCCATGCAGAGTATACTATGTACATCACACAGTACTTATAATTAAGAACATATGGTACTGGATGGATTTTATGAGATGAAAAATCACCGAGCCCCTTCGAATCTAACAAGCAAAACTCTAGTCAACACAATCAAAGAGTAGGTACAGAAATCGATTCCCTCAACTGAAATCGAGAAACCCCCTTTGACTCTGGACAAGAACAAAATGAACATAAGATTTTCTCTCACTGCGTAGGCAGCGTATGGCTATCAAAATCAATCATAAATTTTTGACCCAAATCATAAGCAGCATAAGAAGATCTATTTCTGATCTACCAGCAAACAGTAATTCATTCAAACGAAACTTATTTCATTGATGCAGAGATCTACCCCTGATTTTACTAACTAACAACGACTTAAGTAGAGGAAATAGCTCACTTATCCTACATAGGGATAGGATTATAAATAACCCGTCTTCTTAATCTTCCAAACAAATAAAAACATGGTTCTCATAACTCTGGAAAAGGGTATTCTGCAAACTCTTTCTATTCCTACCTTATGCAGGTCGCATACTCTATAGAAATACAAACAACTATTCACTGTACTCATACAAATCACAGAGATATATAAAAAAAATCAAACTATCTCTTATCAGAACTATTACCACCATAAACATATTGTATAAACCAGGCAACAAAAGATGGTGTTGATGTATATGTAACTTCGGAATGTATTTCATATATGTATATTGTACTCCTATAGAGATGGTATTATTCCTCTATACGGAAGTGTTTGTATTCATATAGAGAAGTTATTATTCCTCTATACAGAAGTGTCGTCATTTATATTATAAGTGTCGTAACTTATACTTGATGGGTTATTAGACCACCTTGTTGGGGTTGGCCCTGTATAAGTCATGTGGGTCGAAGGGTTATTAGACCACCCTATTGGGGGTCGACCATGTGGGTCAAAGGGTTATTAGACCACCCTATTGGGTGTCGGCCCAGTCAGCATTATGTTATGTGGTTAAGTTAAGGCTGACCTAGTAAAGGTTATTAGGCAAGTCAAGTCAAGTATAAATAAAGTGCGAAAGGCACTCTATTTCATCATTCTATTCTCTCTCATACTCTCGGGAGAGTGGTGCACTTTTGGAGGAGGATAAGCTGCTTCTAGGAGATGTCTATCTCTTATGCTTGGGTTGTATCATTGCTCTATCTATCTCTGAGGAAGTTATTGGGGTTTTTCACCATTATGGTTTTCCCCAAGTAAACTCTGTGTCTCTTGTGTGATTGCATTATTGTGTTCATGTTTGATATGCTGTAGATATGTTGTACATGTTGTTCTCTCAGTTAAGATCCTAGATCAGATTGAATTAAATTCTGAAAAACTAACATGGTATCAGAGCTATCCTGAAAGAAGGCATGGTATGGCATGTATGACACTTGTTGCACTTACGATGCTAGGGCTTGATATAGCAAAAACCATTCATTGTAGAAGTTTCGCTATAAATAAATTTTGGCGAGGTTTCAGGGTCTAAAAATAGTATAGGGTGAAGCTAAGATACCCATGTACCTTGTGTCCAAAGGACAACCTCTAATTAATTGTACTTTGTGATTTATGATCTGTACAATATAGGGTTTCTGCCTCTTCCAGATCTCAGTCAAAAACAGGTGACCTTGGAAAAAAGGTCACAACTTGGGCTAGGAAGCTCCAAATGAAACTTTGTAAAAAGTGACAGGTAGTGCACGAACTGAACTTTCTCAGGTAACTTTTTAGAGGCCGAAACTGAACCAGTGACATGTGGCATGCCATACAAGTTCGCTCTCTTGTTTTATCCCATAAACAGGTCACGTTGCAACACTTGGCATAACTCTCTCTCAGAGAATCCATTTGAGGTTAGACCTATGGGGTTGGAAAGATGACAGGTAGGGCTATCCCAGGAACAATTTTTACACCCCATGGATCAAAAAGTTTAGATTTAAACCAGAAACAATCAGATACATATTTCTGTCAAAACATAATTATTTTTTAGCACCTTCATTCATGGCTTCCGGAATTTAGGGTTTGAAAGAAAGTTGGAATTTTTTTAATCAGAGACTACGGCTGAATGCTACTCATGAAAATAGAAATTTAAATACCAAGATCATAATTTTTGGTTGGGCAGAAGGCCGAGCTTGATCAGACCCTAGTTCAGGACTTTGATCGGAAAATTGGAAAATTAGGGCTTCTGCAAAAATCGAAATTTTTTGAAATCTGTGACCACGGCTGGAAGCTCCTCAGAAAAATAGAAGATTAGAGCTTTGGATCAAACCTTTTGATTGGGAAGAAGGGTGGGCTTTATCAAACCCTATTTTGAGGTCATGTCTAGTGAATCCAGAAGTTTCAAAGGCAAATTTGAGGGGTGAAACTTTGTAGTTTTCAAATTATGAGTATACCAGCTTGATCAGCTCATCAAGGCGCATATTTCTATCCTTTAGAAAGTTTGAAATTCAAACTTTGAATTATTAGGGTTTCTCTAGCAAACCCTAATCCAGCTCCAGATCGAGTTCCTGCAAATCAAGTGGATTGGGTTAATCCTAGAAGAGAATGGATTGGTCACCTGCGTAAGTGAAGAAGTTCCTATTTCAGAGGGAGATGAGGCTAAGGCCTTACATAAGAATATTACAAGCAATCTCGACAGGTATGACTCATCTAGGTATGTTTCGAGATTTTTTCATGATTAAGTTTATGGTATGTTTTTCTTCATGTTTTTACGGTTAGTACAATCTTGATTAAATTTAGACTTGTCGTATCACCTTAATAAAATTATGAATGCTTGATAGAAGATATTCATTGATTAGGGTGCTGACACTTATGATTGTACTAATGCATTATGGTGTTGTATGAGGTTTATGTTGTCCACTAACATGAAAGGTACACCAAGAAAGACAAATCATGTTCTATTTCAAGAACATATGATCATGATGACATGAGGACAAAGATTCATCCATTGTCATGAATCACCTAGAAGATCTATTTTGCGAGGTATGTATAACTTGGTTCTATAAATGGTTAACCTATGAGATATGCAGGTTACTAGCACAAGTCATTGAAGAGAACAAGAAGACATCATGTGGGTATGTTAGACATAACTAGCTAACATACCAATCCATGTATGTTTTTCCTATATCAAGTTAGAATCCTACCTTGTGTTAGGATCCCTTATATAAGTATACTTGGTATGATTGGTTATGATTATTCATAAAGTTAGAAATGTAAGTAATCAAGGGTTTATGCATATTATGTCTCTTATCTTGATTAATGATTTAACTAACTAGAAGAGTCCTATGATCAAATAAGAATATGCATGAGTAAATGATCATGACTATACATGTTTAAGATTATTGTGTTTTGATAGTATTAAGATTGTACTAATGAATGTGTGATTATGTATGAGACCTCGAGGATAACACAATGATGATACTAATAAGCATGCATAGTGATGGATATAACTTCAAGGACAGGTAGTCCAGGAAGCAAAGATCAAGAGGGAGCACACTCTAGTTGTTCCTGTAAGGAAGCAAAGATCAAGAGGGAGCACACTCTAGTTGTTCCTGCAAGGAAGAAAAGATCAAGAAGGAGCACACTTCAGTAGTTTCTACAAGGATGCAAATATTCAGAGTGAGTTGACCACTTCTCACAATCCACATCAGAATGGATTTGCAGAAAAGAAGCAAAGATTGAGAGGGAGTCAACCCAACAAACAAACAAAGATAAGTATTTGAATTATCATTCCTTGCATATTTTATTGTTTAAATAATACTGTTCAATAATGTATATACTCATGTTCCTAGAATTAGGTTGTGTATTATGCATATTAGAATAGTTGCATTGATGAACAGTATACTACTAATATACATGGGTAAGTGGCCTATGGAACTGTACAATATTCCATTGCTACTTATCTAGAATGAAACCTCTTTGCTAACATGTTGGGAGTTGTGCACACTCTTAACAATGTTTTGGTAGATATTGGAATGCATCTAGAAAGTTACGGGATATGGATAAATGTTGTATTGAAGCATTGGGTAAGATAATTGCATGACTGTATGACATATTTATTTATGTGTAAGAATTTGTTCTGAAAACTATGAGATGTTTTCTAATCATGCAATTTAACTTGTTGTGTAGGAAAGATCGTATACCATCACCTACAAAAGAAGGACTACAACATTTGTTCAGCAACAAAGTTATCTATTGAAAATATTGAAGATATTGAAGTTCCCAGGATCTGGGAAGAATGTCATGATCGAGGAGTACCAGTCGATCATGAAGATGTTTGCGATGCAGTCCCAAGACCTGAAGGGGAGTCTGTAGTGACTTCCAAGAGGATCTACAAGATCAAGCATGCTGCAGGTGGTAGCATAGAGACTTCTGCTCCTATAGCCAGATACACTTCCATTAGATCCGTATTTGCTCTGGCTGCAGTGATGAAATGGAAGATACACCAGATGGATTTCAAGACAGCTTTCTTGAATGGTGTAGTTGAAGAAGAAGTGTATGTGGAGTAGCCACTTGGTTCTGAGACACATGACAGGGAATAATATATGTGCAGAACTTGGTATGGTAGGATAGACAACTTTCTATCCAGTTTGGGCTTTACCAAGAGTAAAGCGTATTCCAACCTTTATTACAAGGTTGAGAAAGGAAATCCAGTGATACTACTTTTGTATATGGATGACCTATTTATTACAGGTGAAGATAGATTGATTTCCAACACGCAGCGGAAGCTTGCTGCCGAGTTCGAGATGAAGAACTTGTGGATGATGCACTATTTTCTAGGCATGGAGGCATGGCAGAGTGCAGATGGAATCTTCCTTGGACAAGGGAAGTATGCAGTAGAGATCCTGAAGAGGTTCGGGATGATGGAATGCAAGGCCATGGCAACACCTATGACATCAAACCTGAAGCTTCTGTGTGATGCTTCATCTGAGCCGGTTGATATAACTATGTATCGTCATATGATTGGGTCCTTGATGTACCTAACGAACACCAGACCAGATATATGCTTTGCGGTGAACACATTGAGCCAGTTCCTGATGGATCCTAGGTGTGTTCACCTGGTTGCTGTAAAGCATATTTTGAGATACTTGAAGGGTACAGTTGATTATGGGCTCAAGTATGATGCGAATCAAAAAGTTTTAACTTATAGGGTCATGTTGATTCAGATTGGGCAGGCAGTGCTGCAGATAGGAAGAGCACATCTGGGTGCTGCTTCAGTATGGGATCGGGTGTGATCTCTTGGTTTAGCAGGAAGCAGTCCTGCGTATCACTAAGTACAGCCGAAGCAGAGTATGTTGCAATGGATGAGCAGGTTGCAGATGTATTGACCAAGACGTTGGCCAGAGTGCAATTTTGAGTACTTCAGAGAGAGGCTTGGTGCACTTCAAATTGAGGTTCCTTCCAAAGGGAAGTGATAAGTCCAGAAGATGCAGATGCACATGAGCTTTTCTGACATGGTTGATGTGTTCTCCCATGGTCGTGATGTAATTGATGATCCATTCTCACATGGTGGTAGATGTGTTCTCCCATGGTGTAGATGTAAAGGTTGAAGCCATTTTTCACATGGTGGTAGATGTGTTCTCCCATGGTGAAAAAGTAAGGGTTAGAGCCTTCCCCGAATGGTGGTAGATGTGTTCTCCCATGTCGGTGGTGTAAGTGTTGGATGATGTGCATCTAGGATGTTCTTCATGGATGATGAGATGATCTGAAGAAGAAAATGCTATGATGATCAGGAGGATCATGGATGATGAGAATCTGGATGATGCTCCAGTTACTGCTCGGTATATGTATATGCATCATGTTGGATGCTTGTTATGATCAGTTGGATCATTTATGTATGTATGCATCATGTTGGATGCTTGTTATGATCAGTTGGATCATTTATGTATGTATGCATCATGTTGGATGCTGGATATGATCAGTTGGATCATTTATGTATGTATGCATCATGTTGGATGCTAGACATGATCAGTTGGATCATTTGTATGTATTTGTATATGCATCATGTTGGATGCTTGGACCATGTATCTTTATATGTATGAGGTGGATACGTTGTATGATCAGGTAGATCATGTATATTGATATGTATCAGGTAGATACATTGTGTGATCAGGTGGATCATGTATCTATGTATGTATTAGGTGGATACATTGTATGATCAGGATGATCATGGATGACGAGCTTCAAGATGTTGCTCCAGATGATATGCATCAGGACGATGCAGTGATGATCATGTGTACATCAGGATGATGTATGGTGAGTATCAGGTTGATACTCTGTGGCCTTGGAACAGGTTGTGCAGATTAGCATGTCTGGAAGATCCTATAGGTTGGAGTTGCGTACCCGTAACATCCTGGGATGCTCTTTCGAGACATTCCTCTGGGAGGACATATAATAGCGCCTTGGTAGATCCTTCAGGTCGGAGTTGTGTACCCGTAACATCCTGGGATGCTCTTTCGAGGTTTTGTCCTATGGCATATAATAGCACCTTGGGAGATCCTTCAGGTCGGAGTTGTGCACCCATAACATCCTGGGATGTTCTTTCAAGGTTTTTCCATGACCACATGTAATTTGTGCCCTAGGAGATCCGATAGGTCGGAGTTGTGTACCCGTAACATCTTGGGATGCTCTTGCGAGGTTTTGTGGTGACCACATGTAATTTGTGCCCTGGGAGATCCTACAGGTCGGAGTTGTGTACCCGTAACATTCTGGGATGCTCTTTCGAGGTTTTGTGGTGGGGTCACATGCAATAGCACCCTGGGAGATCCTATAGATAGGAGTTGTGTACCCGTAACATCCTGGGATGCTCTTTTGAGGTTTTGTGACGCATGTAATAAGTCCTAAGGATTCCACAGTATGGCCAGTGATGATGAAGACCTGCAGGTGGTGGGCCTACATCCAGTATGAAAAAGGACTGGCTCTGTAGAACTTGCTATGATGATTAGATTCAGAGATTGATTGAGATAGCAGTAACAGTGACGATGACGATGACGATTATCCAGTGACGATGATCCAGAGAAGAAGACTTGTGTTGAGAAATACCTTCCTAGTTAAGAGGGAGTGTTGATATATATGTAACTTCGGAATGTATTTCATATATGTATATTGTACTCCTATAGAGATGGTATTATTCCTCTATACGGAAGTGTTTGTATTCCTATAGAGATGTTATTATTCCTCTATACGGAAGTGTTGTCATTTATATTGTAAGTGCCATAACTTATACTTGATAGGTTATTAGACCACCTTGTTGGGGTCATCCCTGTATAAGTCATGTGGGTCGAAGGGTTATTAGACCACCCTATTGGGCGTTGGCCATGTGGGTCAAAGGGTTATTAGACCACCCTATTGGGTGTCGGCCCAGTCAGCATTATGTTATGTGGTTAAGTTAAGGCTGACCCAGTAAAGGTTATTAGGAAAGTCAAGTATAAATAGAGTGCGGGAGGAACTCTATTTCATCATTCTATTCTCTCTCACACTCTTAGGAGAGTGGCGCACTTGTGGAGGAGGAGAAGCTCCTGCTAGGAGATGTCTATCTATTATGATTGGGTTGTATCATTGCTCTATCTATCTCTGAGGAAGTTATTGGGGTTTTTCACCTTTATGGTTTTCCCCAAGTAAACTCTGTGTCTCTTGTGTGATTGCATTATTGTGTTCATGTTTGATATGCTGTAGATATGTTGTACATGTTGTTCTCTCAGTTAAGATCCTATATCAGATTGAATTAAATTCTGAAAAACTAACAGATGGGAATCAACTCTCGAGAGAGATCCTTTCCCCATGGTTATCACGCTTAAGAGAAGAATAAGCGCCAAAAAAATGAATCAGGAATTCCCCCCCTCTAACCAATGACTACCCGTTTATAAGGACATTCGGTGTTCTTCCTCCTTCGTGAGTCTGCCACTTGTTTTAAAACTAACTCCTCTCTTGACTGCCAAATGTCAGAGGGAGCAATATTTCCTCCACGTGGGAATAGTACCGAAGAGCACCCTTCGAGGAGAACCTCGGTATCATCAGTTTACTACATCATCGACGCCCTTTACCATTGAAGATAATATGATCATCTATATCCCTTCTATAATGTAACTATATGTCCATATAATGCATATTAACATATGCATTACTCTTTCCCTTTTGATCTGTGAAAAAGAGAAAGTGACCCTTCCTTCGAAATATTTATATATATGTTAAATCTATCATAATCAAGATTGTAAATCTTTACCCATTATTGATCAATGGGTTATTACTTTATTTTAATGATATTTTAAATTCTTATAATGATATAATTATTGTTTTATTCTTATACGTATCCAATATATATATATAGATAGATAGATAGATAGATAACAACCCTTAGGTTCTTTTATATCAAATTATATCTTAATGTCGGGGTATGGAAAGAATACTAATACCTACTAATAATTTGAGCTTACTGAAATATTGAAATAACAAATAATAAGCGACGCCTTATTTGTGTTCCCTAGCCCCAACATCATAAGTGCAGTATAATCGCTTGGTCTAATATAAGATAATAATTAACCTTTGCTAATGCAAAGTACTAGGAGATAGGTAGAGGTTTGTGGCTAATAGCCAAAGTCGTCAACCTATGACGACGACAAAAAGTTACTTAATGTGACAAAATGATCACTTTCATAAAATACACAAGGGATTAAGGTGGTTCCGTGTCCTAGCACTCGTTCTTTGGTTAGTTGACTCATTGTCCTCGTGCTTCCCTTTTCCTTTATTGGATTCATTCCCTTTTGCATCATGTCCTTATTCCAAATTTTTACACATTACAACTTAGGAATTAACTTTATAGGCTACAAGGTTTACTGGTGGGGCCTTGGCCTTGAGCTCCTCACCAGTAAACAAGTACAGTAAATAATTGTATTTACAAAATATTAAGGTCTAAAAAGGAGGGATGTTATAGCATTGATATAGACGACAAGGTCATCACAATATCTAAGAGATTAAACTCATACATAAGAAAAAGATCATGAAAAAGAGGAAAATTTTAACAAGATAAGTAAATATACATTGACGTAACAACAAAGTGCTCACACTCACACATGAGAGTAAGACAAGGAAATCATAAGCACCTTACAAGGGAGACAAGTATACACACATAAAAGAGAGCATTTTAACATGGTTCACCCACTCCTTGGGCTACATCCACAAAACTGTTGTATCTCATAATATTAATCCAAAATCAGTTTTGGTTACATCTCACAACGTATGATGCTGGTTACATCCAGCAACATATGATGCTATTACCTTTCAATGCCTCTCCCAAAAGATGACTTATAATCATAATCACCCAGTAAAAGGAAATAGGGTCAAGCTCTTCCCTTATGGTTATACCCAAGGTACATTTATTTATCTTATTTCAGGATATCATCCTCTTACATAAATCTTAAGTATAATCATTTGTGTATATAGAATTTACCCTCCAAAAGATACAACAAGTATTTAGTTCAAAAATCCTAGTATACCCTTTCTTGCTTTCTCCCCAACTATAAAATAAGTTATAATTTATATTTATAATCCCTAACCAAAATCGAGGGTTGCACCCTAGCTCTTTTATTTATGCATGTATGATATGAATAACTAAATCTCAACTAAGTTAAGAACACACTCTAGCACACTAATGGCTAACAAGATTAAGTGCATATGTAAATATCAAACAAAAACCCAAGCCTTGCGCCAACTAAGTTCTAGCTGACATCTCCCTAAGACTTGAGTATTAATTAATGAAACTTTTCAAAAGGAAAATATACTCATTGTCCAAACAAATACAAACATCCACCGTTTGATCACTATTCTGTCAAAGCAGAGGTCATGTTGAGTATGAAAATAACCTAACAAGATCAATCCCTCGATATGGATGCTGATACTCATTTCGTTCACCTACTTGGACATTAACCGACGAAAATAATGTAGGAAGAAGCTTGAATGCGAAACCAGGCAATTATCAATTACAACGATCTGTGGCATTTATCATATACTGGTTTCATGGCCTTCTGGATGTAAAGATGAATCTATGACTTTACAAATCAATTTACCTAAAGGTACAACCTCAGTAAAACAAATGACAACATGTTGCAAAGAATAAATAAATTGCAAAGTTAAACCACATATCTACGATCTAAGATGGCAGAATGGCATACGCAATGAAATGGAACACGAAAATTAATAGCAAAACAATTTTTCAAGAAAAAGCATAGCAACGAAATGCAACAAGCATGACCTGAAGACAAGGATCTACACTATACTCAACCTACTAACGGATCCATGGTTTCACTCAGCAATAGGAAAGAGAAAAATATCATTTTCCATGACAGCATAGCAACAAACTGCAACAATCGTGGTCTTCAAACAAATAATAATAAAAAAAAACCTCAGCCACGATCTTAGCATATCGACAGGGATGTTGATGAACAACAGATCAAGAGTTAAGCTGCGATCTTAACTTAATATCGGAAATCCACGATTAGATCTATGATTTTGGTGATCAATAGCACCAACAAAACCAGATATCCAGAAGAACGAGGAACAACAGTATGTTTAGGGCGCTTGAGCAAGATCACACAATTTGCACTCTGCAACTACTGGGAAAACCCAAAGTCGAGAGCCGACTCGTCAACTAAGAAAAACTCGCCAATAACTGGCTTGATAAAAAAAATAGGGGCATACGTTCTAAAAAAAATCAGACCATATGATCACCAATCAAACCCATTTCTGCGACTTCAACAATAGCAAGGAACAGCAACATTATATCTAGCGAGAGTTAAAGATGGTAAGTGCTACTTACATCCAGATCACAAACACAACTCCCAAACCCAGATCACACAGGTTTTGCATTACTTTATGAAGAGCATGAGCCAGAACGAACCCCGAGCTCCCGTCCTCTGATCGCACCAGTTCTCCCTTCCTCCTTCCAAAACATCTGCCAGATCCCCATCCCCCCTAAACCTGTAAAACATAAATATATTTAAGCTAGGATGCCCCCCCCGGCCCGCTTTCTGTGCTCTTTCAAATTCATGGGGACAACTCCCCAGAAAAAGCTCAAATTTGGTGCAACGGCCTTTCCCTCCACAGAAAATCCCTTAGGTTAGATTCCCCATCTTTCTCTTGGAGATCATGGTCCTCGTGCCGCATGTGCCAAAAATAAAGAGGACTGCCAAAAACTATGATTCCACTCCTTCCAACCGAACTTTGGAGCTGGGCAGATCTTCCTTTCAGAATCCGTACGATCTGAAAGTTGGTGCTCATAAATACTAAGGGGCAACTTGGCATGGTCAGAGATCGGAATGCTCTTCTCAGTTGAGCAGGTGGTGGTGGTTAGGCGGAAGGTGCTCCACTAAGGAGACAACTTCCTTAAATCCCTCTACGAGGCCCTAGTGATCCTTCATGCTCTTATTTCAGTTGTTATCAATACGATGTTTGTCTTCCTTATATATATGTAGCATATATAAATCTATAATATAAATTACTACGTGTTTACATTAGTTATATGTACTTATTCAGAATTTCTTTATCCTTCATCTATGTATATAAATTATATGTCTATATATATCTAGATGTCTTTATAATATTCACATGTATTTAACTCATGATTCCGTTATCATGTATATAACATATGTACATATAAAAAAAATACATGTCTATATATATAGATAAATATAAATAAATACATGTCTTTATTAGTAATATATTCACATGTATCTTCTCATGATTCCTTCATCCTTCATATATATAAATATCCATTTAATCATTTTCCTATATGTATAATATTGAACAATATGTAAAGAATCATATATATATATATAGTAATATACCTTGTCTTATAAATAATATTTCCCCCTATCCTTGTCACTAGGTGGATATTAGACTCTTTTTAACAATTTTTTTGACATGGCATCTTCAATTGCGAAACTAAGATAGGAATCAGATTTAAGATGATTGTTTAGTTATAGAGAGGATTATCTAGTGAAAGTTAACCTTTAACCTAATGAATACATCATTAGGTTTTATTTAAAGCTTGTGACCATTAGGTTATTAGCTTTAGGATAACTCATCTAAAGTCGACTAATTAAATCGTTACTTTCCTATAAGTGCCTATGGCACCAAGATGATATATCATCATCAATATCTTCAGTTCTCATGTATTCATAGCTAGTCAACCTCTTTCCCTTAGTGGACTCAGTCCATTGTGGTGTAGTTGTATCACAACGTTTTAGTGACCTAGGTTTACAATTTTTAAGAAATAAATACCATAGCATACAACGTTTACTGGTGGGGCCTTGGCCTTGAGCTCCTCATCAGAAATGATTACGAAAAATATTTTCATTTATACAATTTATTAGGTAGAAAATGAGGGATGTTATAGTGCTAGATCATTGGAAGTCGAACTTTGATCCTTGAAGAGACCCTTGAATTTACAACATATTTGGGTTCTATTGCATAGCTTTCCACTTGATTTTTGGAGCAAGGATATATTGAGATTAATTGGCACTCATGTTGGGATATTCATAGCAGTGGAAGAGAGTTCCTGGACCCTTCCCCATTAAAGAACGACTAGGATTATAGTTGAAGTGGATATAAGGGACGAACTCCTAACGAAAATTGAAATTTCTAGAGGAGATTTGGCTTAAGTTCGAAGATTATATTATTGTAGGGTTCCATTCTAGTGCTCAAAGTTACATGAGGTAGGTCATATTTAAAGGGTCTACCAATCTTTGAGACAAAAATAAGATTCGAAGTGGAAAGTATGGGTGAAGAAATGTGAGGCTATTAAAATTTTGTTTCCAAAGGACTTAGAGGAAGATGTTATCAAACTTGTTTATGCACCAATATAAAGAAATATATTGAATATGGATCCTTGGAAACAAGACTCCCCTGACCCTTATTCACCATTGATAGTGGTTCCTTGCACAACGTCAACTGATGGAGAAATCGGTATAAGTAAGCTCTATAGAAAATTTTAACGTATGAATCCTTTGTATGATGGTAGGATGGAATTACCCATTTTGATAGGTCGGGGGCTAATAGAAGATAAGGGAACTCTTTCTATTGTGACCCCTTCGATAGAGCAAGTAGGCCAAGCCCTTAATTTGTCATGGGTTCAAGGTATCACTCAAAAGGCAAGTTAGGGGGTAAATTCAGTTTTGGGTGACTTGTCCTCAAACTGCAATCCTTCGCCAAATCCTATAGTTTTCCCTCCTTATAAAACGTGTCCAAGGAAATCAATTCTAGTAGATGATGGAGGGGGTGTAAAGGGAATGCTTGCAATGATAGCTTCAAAACTAGGCATGGTAGGAAGAAAGTTGCATATATCTAAAGTTAATTCAAAGGCATGTAAATAAGTGAGGGAAAGAAGAAAGCTAACCATTAAGGGGGTACTTAGAGTATAAAATTCCTTGCAGACATCTCCATCATGATCATTCTTTCTCTCAATATCATAGGGTTAGGAGATTCCCTCACAGATTTATCCCTCAAAAGAATTCTCTCAATTTACATGCATGATGTTATTTTGTTTTAAGAATCGGTGTGTATAGGTTCTAAAGATGTTGAAATTTTATATTCCTTGTTGAGGGGGTGGAATTTATGTTCTATTGATGGGAATGGTATGTTGGGGGTATCATAATAGGATGGAGTGACAATTTTGATGCCATTGATACTTTTTTCTTTTCTTTTCTTTCTGTAGGTATTGTTCTAGAAGGAAAGGTAAAGGGTTTAAACATGATTTTCAAGATTGTAAATATTTATGCACATTACATTGATAAGAAGTAGTTATAGAATACTTTAAAAGAACAATAAGTTTTGGTTGGGGAAAATATAATTTTGGGTGGTGAGTTCAACTCTCTCTCTCTCTCTCTCTCTATATATATATATATATCTAACCCTTACTCACCCCTTGTATCACAGGTGGAAATGCGAAGTTGGGTAACACTTTTGGCTTGTTTTTTACAAACAAAACTGCTAAATTTTATGTTTTTCAACTTCGACCTCTTCAAACCCATATCTCCCTTAGGAATTTCAACGTGAAGTAAACACAAATGTTTTAGAGAATTGAATTAGCTTTCTACTTGTATTTTTATTTTTATTTTTTATGGAGATATCGTGGGACAAATTTGGTGCTCACCAATGACATATACTTGAAAATTCTAGGTATGGATAATGAGTGACCAGCGTGAGCACTAGTTTTTTGAGAGATGGTTATTCATTTTAGGTAAAACAATGTATTATCATAATCTACACACACTGCACTTGTGCATGGACTATATTTTGAGATTTTTTGGACTTGAGAACTATTTTTTTATTATTTATCAAAATAGCATATGTTCAAAAAATGGTGCCTTATCGATACATGTTGGTAAGCTTCAATTTTATTTTTAGTGTGACTCTTATTGAAAAAACTAAAATACACTTTTGAAGAGGATGGGGCAAGGAAGATCTCTGTGAAGATTTCAAATTTTTTGGTGTTGTCTTTGTTATGATATTGAATTTTCATTTCAGGTGATTTTCAGAGTAATAAAATTCTTAAGGGATAAGGTTTCGAAAAAAATTATTAATAAATCGAAATTCAAATCGAAATGAAACAATTATTATATCATTGGAAACTAGATTCAGAGATGAATCCATTGCTACCAAGTCCGAAAAATAATATTTAAAATTTGTAGGGGTTTGGGCTTGCTAAAGTTGTAGGTTCCAGAAAGATGCCAGATGTTTTCGCAGGTTTTGTTGACCATGAACTCTCGTCCGAAAAAATATCTTCCAAACTCTTGGCCGAGGCCAAGAGTTTAGTTCAAACTCTCATCTGAGATTTTTTTTAAAATACAGCGCAGCGATTGGTTCAAACTCTTGGCCTAGAGTTTTATTAAACTCTCGGCCGAGAGTTTGAACTCTCACAAACTCTCGGCCTAGAGTTTAAGGTTGGATTTTTTTTCGCATGATCATCCACGTGCACTAGTTTTTTTTCTCTCAGTTGTCATAAAAGTGTTTCTCAACTTCGCGTTTTCACTCTCACTCTATTTCTCCCTTGCTCCACTTACCTCCAATCTCCTAAAACCCCCCTCTATCTCTACCTCTAACACCTTACTACCCCCCAATCTCTCTCTCACTCTCGCACACACACACACACACACACACACACACAACCCTACTCCCCCCTTACCATTAATGTCACTCTCCCCTTGTAACACACCCAAAAAACGTAACAACAAAATTTTTTATTACACAATTTATTTTCTTCAAAAAAAATTCTCTAATCATTTATAATTTAAATAGACTAATAGTATAAGTATGATTCAAATGCATTACAACAATTTCGATTAAATGCATTACAACAATTTCGATTCAATTCAATCATTTATAACTTGAATTAAATTACATACATTACTAATGCAATGGTTTACATATAAAGACCCTTGAATATAAAACAATGTAGTAAAAAGGAATAACCTATAAGGTCGACGCTTTACATAACAAGATATATTTTCCATTCCTAAACATATCATAATAGATACCATACCTGAATTGTAGTTTGAATACATTAGATACTCCAAAATACAACTCAACTAATGAATTATGATGCACATGCATCACATGCCATACGACTAAACACACACAACCCTACTCCCCCCTTACCATTAATGTCACTCTCCCCTTGTAACACACCCAAAAAACGTAACAACAAAATTTTTTATTACACAATTTATTTTCTTCAAAAAAACTTCTCTAATCATTTATAATTTAAATAGACTAATAGTATAAGTATGATTCAAATGCATTACAACAATTTCGATTAAATGCATTACAACAATTTCGATTCAATTCAATCATTTATAACTTGAATTAAATTACATACATTACTAATGCAATGCTTTACATATAAAGACCCTTGAATATAAAACAATGTAGTAAAAAGGAATAACCTATAAGGTCGACGCTTTACATAACAAGATATATTTTCCATTCCTAAACATATCATAATAGATACCATACCTGAATTGTAGTTTGAATACATTAGATACTCCAAAATACAACTCAACTAATGAATTATGATGCACATGCATCACATGCCATACGACTAAATAGCCTTCCATATAAAATTCACATTTTCTAAAACATGATTCAAGTGTAACACGTATTTCAAGATAATACTATTCATATAAATATATAAAATTGATTATATATATAGGTATATTCCATCATTCAAAATCCAATATGCATAGCGCTATATGCTAAACTATTTAAGGCATTCTACATACATCCATGTAAAAAGCCATAACTAAACCATGATTTCGACTTTTACTTATTAACTTATAACACATATTACTAACAACTCGATTCCACAACCCGAACCCTTGTTGACCGGGATTAGGTAACGTGACATCGGTTGAAGCATTTAAGTTTTAATTACCTAACTTATACATACCACATCCGACGTTCTATATTTAACAGGGAGTAAATGGGGTAAATATTCTTCATATACTAGAGATCTCAAAGAGAACAAAAAAAGGTGAAAATCACGAAAGGGAGCTAAAGACTCGAAAGAAAGTAGATGTGTCGGAAGACAACAAAAAATCACGGGGATGACATCGTCAAGTTGAATGAACTCTTCTCGATGTATCATAGAAGTTTAACATCTACTACGGTGGATATGCTCCATAGAGCGGTTATGTGTGGAACGTTTCAACGAAACAAAGATTGTAAAACTTAACAACGAGTGTAACTAAACCAAATACATCAACGTTAAAATAGAGGAAGTATCGAACAATAAAAATCCATGCACTAAAAATCCAAGCAAGACTTCCACACAACACTCTCTCTCTTAGAGTCCGTAACAAGAAAATGATGGACTTATGAAAGAGAGATAACACTCAACCATGGTTTCTCCATGCACAACACAGCGTCCCGTGCTATCTTAGTGCACCAATATATATAGTTTTTTCCAGGTCTTGTGCCATCCCAATCAAATCTTCAATCAATCCTTCAATCACTATGATTTAGGATTTTGTGTGGTAGTTGAGCTTTTAGATTGGATTTGATTGGTAAAACTATCATTTGCTTGCTTTACACATGTTCTCTGTGCCATGGTGGAATCCCCTCATTTAGCTGAATTCTCCAAGTGCCTTTTCCTTTTATTAAATAATAAAATAAATAGTTTGTTGTGCAAAGTGTCACTCACACCTCTTGTGAGTGTTTTTTATTTTTTAAATAATTCTTATTTTTAAATATTGTCACAAATATTAAATCAAAATAAAATAATAATGTATTGGGGGTATCACACCCCTCCTCTCCATATATGCACATACAGAATATACAGACGTGCATATATGTGCGCCTCTGTATATGCACACGTATACAAGCACCCATATACAAAAGCGGGTAAATGCGCGTTTCTGTACATGTGCCTTGAAGTGCGGCATACGAAAGTGTTTTCCGTATATGCGCATATACAGAAAAGAGTAACCTGAGTTGGACCATCCATCTGAAAATAAGTACCATCTAGTGTGGGTGGGAAAATATTTTCTATAGAAAGCGCTTATGTATATGCACGTGCATATATTGAAAGTGTGTTAGGAGCCCATGTCAACCCTTTTATTTACTTTGTTAAGTATATTGTTGTTGGACGCATATGCTTTGTAAGTCGTCCCGTAGTAATTGTTGATCCATATTTTGTATTGGCCCATGGTTTGTATTGACACATGGTATTGACCCATGGTATTGATGCATAGACTTAGTATATAAGTTTGTGTTGAGACCAATGAAGGTACCATGAAGTTATTTGTATTGAGCTTGCTCAAAGGAGGTTGCCCCCTTGAAGTGGCGTGCGATCAATATAAAAGTGATTATGAGTTTTGTTATTTCTGCTATTTCGTGTGTTTCCATTAATTAATTATTTCAGGTTCTTCACATATGGTATCAGAGCACTTTCTTAGGCTTGTTGGGTGAAATTTCTGCCAAATTTTTTTTTCGCTTCTGTCACAGCTTTAGATCTGACAATAATACCTATCCGCTTAACTGTGGGAAGTACTTGGGCATAAGCCCTAAAAATAATTGTGAGGAGTACCAAAGAAACCCCGAAGTAGCTGGCCCATTGAGAGGACCTGCCAATGAAAAGTGCAACGACCCCTACCTGATTGACTAGTTTCCACCCATGAGGTAAACCAAGAGCTGTCATTTGTGGCAAAACAGTTATCAGTTTTACCTGAGTTGTGGAGTGAGGGGTACTGCCCCAATACGCAAGCCGTCAGATAGCATTGGTGGCTGAGTGAATCCCCTGAACCAATAGGAAGCCGCACATACCTGGGGCCCATATCTATTTTCAGCTAAACTATTGCCGATCACTTCCACACCGTTTCAGATCCATTCCAAGTGGTTTAAGATCCATTCCGAGTCGTTTCAGATCCATTATGAGAGTTGTTCCAGATCCAACCATTTTTTATTCATTCGGCGTCATTTCAGATCCATCTGTTGCCGTTCCCTTCCGCATTGTTGCAGATCTATCTGTTTCCGATCCCTTCTGCGTCGTTGCATATCCATTCCTAGAAAAGAAAAAAAAATTGTTTTTTCGCCATATCTCCCTTGTTTTAACTCAGTTTCCCTTGAAACTTCTCGGACACCCCTGCAATCCCATTCTGCATATTTCATTCGTGAAAACCCTATTCCAAATTCTACTTCCCAAAGCCAAAAATCTCACATTTGTTTATTTTTAGGGTTTGCCATAACTTCTTCAATTTTCATCCACTCGCCTCCAAATTTTGCTACCGTGTTCATTCCCTATTTCTGCTTCTTTGTCCCTCTTTGACAAATTTTCTCATTCTTTTGCCCCGCTTCTGAAATCCCATTTTTTGCTTCCCTGTCCATCAGAAAGCGTCCAAAACCTAGTCAAACTCCAATTATCCATCCAAGTTTTTCCCAAATCCAAATTTCCCTTTACTAAATAAGATTTTGTTTGTGTTTTTCTATCCATTCCCCCCCCCCAAAAAAAAAAATCTCCTGGTTATGGTTGTCACCCATGCAGGAGCAAAAACCATGGAGGAAGCACTTGCAGCCATCCAAACCAAACTCCAAGATCTCGATGAAAAATTTCTCAGCCTCCATCTTCAACATTCAACCATGAACAATAATCGACAGTAAGAATCTTCTATAGCCAATGGGTTCTCTTCTTCCAGCACTTTTCGTGGTCCGAAGCTTGAATTTCCTTGCTTCAATGGTACTGATCCGACTAGATGGATCTATCGTGCAGAACAATATTTCAGTCTGCATAATACTTTTGATGTCCAAAAAGTTCCACTTGCATCCTTTCATTTAGAACATGAAGCCCTTCAATGGTACCGTTGGTACATTAAGGCTCATTACGAGCCAAAATGGATAGATTTTTGCTAACTCCTTTTGCAACGATTTGGTCCTAGTGCTTTTAATGACTTCACCGGAGCACTCACTAAACTTCGTCAAATTGGCACTGTGAGAGAGTATCAGACAGAATTTGAAAAACTAGCCAACCACACAGAAGGATTGTCTGATGACTTCTACAGGAGTTGTTTTCTCAGTGGTCTTAAGGATGAAATCCGCCCAGAGGTCAAAATGTTCTGTCCCAACATAATGATGGAAGCCCTAGGGTTGGCTAAGTTTGCAGAAAACAAGATTGCCACCCAACAATGCTCCAAACCCACTTTTGTTCACTTCCTAAATATGGGTTCTCAATGACCTCCCATCCCGCCAGCTCCTCGACCAACTCCTATCAAGCATTTGTTTGAAACAAAGATGTAGGCACGCAGAGAAAAATGGCTTTGTTATAATTGTGATGAAGAATTCACTTGGGGACATAGATGTGTTCAACAAAAGATCTATCTCTTGGATGTGGATTCTCCTCCCACCTCTGAAGTTGGTGAAGAAGCTCCAGATACATCGGATGATTAGGTCAACATTCAGGAGCCGCCTATTGACTTCCCATCCCAGGAAGACCACCCAAAGATATCTCTCCATGCTTTATCCGACATCACCACCCCCCAAACAATGCAGGTCAGGGGTTACTTCAAGAAGCTTCCTCTTACAATACTCATTGATTCTGGTAGCACTCATAACTTCATTGACCCTCAGATTGCCAAACATGTTGATTGTTTTGTCCATCCTTGCTCCAACTTTGAAGTCATGGTTGCCAATGGGGGAACCTTACCTTGCCAGGGAAAGTGTCACAATGTGCGTATCTCTCTGGAAGATTATAACCTGCGCTCTGACATGTTTGCCTTGTCCTTAGGAGGATGTGATGTGGTTTTGGGCGTTCAGTAGTTATGCACACTTGGCCCCATCTTATGGGATTTTGTTGAACTTTGGATGCAGTTTTCAGTCAACGGGCTTACAACTAGGGTCTCTCCGCATCATCAGTTCACATCACCTGGAAACAATCCTTAAGAAGAATTCACATGGTGTCATCGCTCAGCTCCATTCCATCCAGATGCATCCACCAATGGTCTCCACTACTTCCTTGGATAGATATGCAGGTGTATTTGTTGCACCAGTGGGCTTGCCACCTTCAAGAGACCTTTCCGGTAAGCATTTAACCGCATCTACATCTCAACAGGAAATGATGGCTATTTTGCCTACAGTACAAAAGTGGCAGCCATCCCTACTAGGAAATTATTTCTGCATCAAGACTGATCTCCAGAGTCTGGAACAACGGGTGTCCTCACCAGCACACCGAAAATGGGTTATCCAACTCATGGGTTATGACTATGTGATCACTTACAAGAAGGGTAAGGATAATATGGTGACAGATGCTCCTTCTTGCCAATTTGATGACCATTTTCTCTTACATCTATTTCTCTGTTTGTTCCAGATTGGTTGCAATCTGTTCAACAGGGCTATCTCTTCTATGAACTCCATGCTTCTTCATCGGTAGGGCACTCTGGGTTCCTCAAAACCTATGACTGGGAACAATATAACTTCTTTTGGCACGGTCTGAAAATGAAAATTCACCAGATGGTGGTTGAGTGTGATACTTGCCAGGTCCACAAGGGTGAAACGACACTCCTTTCAGGACTGCTCGAACCCTTTCCCATCCCTACACAAATGTGGGCAGTTATTTCTATGGATTTTGTAGAAGCGCTCCGGTGGTACAATACCACATCTAAAAGGACACCATATGAAGCAGTTTATGGACATGCACCACCGGTTCTTCTTCCATACACGCTCAGCAGCTCCCCAGTTCAGGCAATTGACTCGGTTCTTCGAAACCGCGATTAAATTCTTCTCATTCTGCAGGATAATCTTCACATGGCAAGAATTCAACTGAAACAACAAGCCGATTAACACCGTTCTGAGCGCACTTTTCACGCAATTGATATGGTCCTTCTTCATCTACAACCTTCCAAGCAATCCTTCCTGAAACTCAAAAGACGCCAATGGGTTGGAATGCAACCCGAGGATTCTATAGGGGAACCACTCCTTCAGATTCTGCATCAATTTCCACATCTAAAGCTTTGAGGACAAAGCTTTTTCTAAGGGAGAGGGGATGTTAGGAACCCATGTCAACCCTTCTATTTACTTTGTTAAGTATATTGTTGTTGGACGCATATGCTTTGTAAGTCGTCCCATAGTATTTGTTGATCCATAGTTTGTAATATTGTTGTTGGACGCATATGCTTTGTAAGTCATTCCATAGTAATTGTTGATCCATATTTTGTATCGTCCCATGGTTTGTAATATTGTTGTTGGACGCATATGCTTTGTAAGTCATCCCATAGTAATTGTTGATCCATATTTTGTATTGGCCCATGGTTTGTATTGACACATGGTATTGACCCATGGTATTGATGCCTAGACTTAGTATATAAGTTTGTGTTGAGACCAATGAAGGTACCGTGAAGTTATTTGTATTGAGCTTGCTCAAAGGAGGTTTCCCCCTCGAAGTGGCCTGCAATCAATATAAAAGTGATTCTGAGTTCTGTTATTTCTACTATTTCGTGTGTTTCCATTAATTAATTGTTGTAGGTTCTTTACAAAGTGCTTCTATATATGCGCGCGCATTTACTGAAGCACGTATATGAAAAGTGCTTCTGTATATGCGCATGCATATATGGAAGCGCTTTTGCAAAAATGGAAGCACATATGCGAAAAGTGCTTCCATATATGCACACATATACGAAGGCTCCTCCATATATGCACACACATATATGGATATGGAAGGGTCTTATGTATATGCACATGCATTTACAAATATGGAAGGATTTTCCATATATGCGCATATATGGAAGAGCCTTTCATATATGCATGTTTCTGTATATGCGAATGTATGGAAAGTGATTTTGTATATGCTCGTGCATATATGGAAAGAACTTCCGTATATGCACATGGATATAAGGAAGCACATATACAAAAAGCTCTTCGATATGTGTGCACACATATACAAAAAGCGCTTCCATATATGAAAGCGCATATACAGAAGGCCCTTTTGTATATGCACGTGCATAACAGAAGCACATATACAGAAAGCGCTTCCGAATATGCGTGTGCATATATGAAAGCACATATACATAAAGCACTTCTATATATGCGCTCGCATATAAGGACATGCATATACATAAGCACTTACGTACATGTGCATGCATATATGAAATCACATAGACAAAGCGCTTTTGTATGTGCACGCACATATATGGAAGCGCTTATGTATATGTGTGTGCATATACAAAAGAACATATACGTAAATCCCTTATATGCATGCGCATATACAAAAGTCTCTTCCATATGGATGTTTGTGCTTCTGTATATGCGCATGTACATAATATACAAAAGTGCACATAAACAAAAGCACTTTTATAATCTCCATACGCGTACACATAAACAAAAGTGTATATACAGAAGCGCTTATGTTAATGCGCATGCATATAGAGAAGTGCATACACTAAAAGCACTTATGTATATGCACACACACATACGAAAAATGCTTATGTATATGCATGCGTATATATGGATGGAAGCGCATATGCATAAGATTCTTCTGTCTATGTGTACTTTCTGTGTATGCGCATGTATGGAATATATGAAATCAGGCATATACGCAAGTGCTTTAGTAATCTTCATATATGCACGCTTCCATGTATGCGCATGTACAGAATATATAGAAGCGCGTATATGCACGCTTCTGTATATGCACATGTATGTAAGTGTGCATATTTGAAAGCACATATATACCTACTTTTGTACATGCACCCTAAAGCGTGCATATACAGAAGTTCTTTCTATATATGCGCATATACAGAAGTTCTTTCTATATATGCGCATATACAAAAAAGAGTAACCTGAGATAGACCATCCATCTAAAAAGAAGCACCATCTAATGTGGGTGGGAAACTATTTTATACAAAAGGCTCTTCTGTATATGAAAACGCATGTATGGAAGCACATATATGGAAGGCTCTTCCATATATGCACGTGCATATATAAAAAACACTTCCGTATTTGCATATATAGAAGCACATATACGGAAAGCGCTTTCGTATATGCACACGCATATACAGAAGCACATATATGAAAAGTGATTCCATATATTCCCACACATAGGGGGAAGTGCATATACGGAAGTGCTTTTGTATATGCACGCGCATATACAGAAGTCTCTTCCATCTTCCATATATGCATGTTTCTGGACGTATGGCGATTAAAGACCAAAAAAACCCATCGCCCTTTGTTGACTCAAACCTAGTCGACAGGGGTTCCCATCACTGTCGACACCAATCCACCGCAATCTCCCTAAGCACCAGCCCAGACAGGTTTTACCCTTCTTAATGACACCTGCAGAGCAGATGAGGTCTCACCCGAGGCAATTAAGGGAGAGTGTACGGAACCATGTTTCCGCCGAATGAAGGAGGATGATTGTGGCAAGAGTTATGCAACTTAAACAAATCTATGCACTTAAAATAATCATCAATTGTATTCATAGCATCAATCATCAGAGACATTCATCGCAACAGATATAGCATTAAAGCATAGACATTCATCACAACATATATAGCATTAAAGCATGACTGCAATAGAAATCATAACATCATTTGCGAAACACAACAGGCATTACATAGGAAATTTCACCAAGTAGTTTCGTCATGTCATATTACTTCAACAAAACCCGATACAACATCTCTGTAAACCCAGGTCTCAACGATATCTCTTGATCTCTGAACATACACAAAGAAAAACACACTTTACTCTTATTCAGCTTCTGATTCACCCGGATCTATATATATCATATTCCTACAACTTTCTGTCTATACATAGGCTTCCACCTTTACAATGCTTGTCCACTTACTAACAACTTCCTAACCGACTCGTAGAAAAATGACCCAAAATCTAACTGACACGGTCTAAATGACTCAAAAACCCGCCTATTATGGTACAAACGACTCAAAATTACATCTCATATGGTCCAATGACCAAAAACCCGCATTCTGCAATACAAACGACTAAAAAAAATACATAAACTAATGCGTCCTTCTTCCATCTGCGACTTCTTCTGACGTGTCACAGCATCGACGATGCTGCGATTCTTCCTTACCAAACCGCTTGCCAACAGGCCCCCAACACAAAAATGTGGCTCGCCCTCGAGCCACGTCAACTGGACATGGTGTACTCGGGCCCGTTTATTTTTGGAAAGAATCGCTGCATCTGTTCTTGTTGTTTGGATCTCATTGTGATGTACCGCTCCTACTACTACGGTGATCTCTGGCTTGCTGTCATGTAGTTCTCAACTGCAAGCAGTGATCCTCTGGCTTGTTGTCATGTGCTTCTCAAACTCATCCTCCAGTCTCTGAGAACCTGGTGCAGACTGAGGAGAAGCTAATGAACAGTTCCGCAGTGCAAAACAAGCCAACTACTCTGGCACATCTGTTTCGCACCGGTGAGCACAAACTATTGGGACTAGGGGAATGCCACCCCCGTCGTTGCTGTGGTCGTGGGGACCACAAAGCTTTGAACTACCACCATACACCTAGACATCTTGGATGAGACTTCATCTTTGCGACACCTAAGTGTCCGCAACTCGGCCTGTTCTAGGCACTCATGCACACTGGTCGGGCGGATCCTTAGCACACCTGGTGTGCTCCCATGCAAAATAAAATGGATCATTTCCACAGCCTCCATGGAATTCCTAACTTAGCTAGATTCCCGATCCTCTCGTAACATAACCTCTCTTAATTGAAACAACCTTTGTGCTCTTACTATCCTCAGGTGCCTCTATTTATACATCGTATTCATCTTGTTCGTCTGCCTCGAAAACCCTTTGCACCACCTGCTCGTACTCAAGAATCATCATAATATTTCGCTACTTCGTGTGAGTATTAGCTGGACTTCTGACGTGGGTGGCGCAATCATACTTTTGCCTGTTGTCTTTCGTGCTAAATGTGCCAAGCGTCATCCTTCAGACACATTGGCCATGCTGCCATGGTCAATGCCTCGTGCCAATCATGCAAACCATCACTCCAGGTGTCGTCGGCCATGCTGCCTCAGTGTATGCCTTATTCCAAACGTGAGTTCTTCTGGCACAATCTGAAACGACTACTGATCATGTCTGTCCCATTTGTATAATGATTTATGATGTGACCCAAATGCTGCAACTTGTCACAGACTGCTCCTATCTTGCGGCATAAGCCTCTCTGCTTCCTAACTCTGTTCATGTTGGTGTGCCACCCTGCCACCAATCGATCCTCTCCTCTTTTTTTTTTCCCCGATGCGACTTAAGCATCGCGTCGCTCAGAGCTTGATCGATAGGGCTTCAATCTACTGCCATTAACCAACTTTGGGAGCATCGCTCCGTTGAGCTGCTGCAACTGTACCGCTTCGCCTGAAGTGATGTTACTGATGCGATACGAAGCAAGCCAATGCATCCATAATTTTCCTAGATGTTTCATAAACTTGCTGTCATACAACAACACCAAATCGCCCTGTTGAAACTGTTTGTTCTTGATGTGGCAATCATGCCATGCTTTCTAAAGATCCTTCTCTACCCTCTGGTGGAAACCAACAATGAAGCGATCTTCTTCCAAGTGGACTAACTGCGTAAGGAGCTCCTCTAGTGCTGTTGCAGTATCCATACCTCTTGTTGCCGCTATGCGCAAACTCGGAACGATGTACTCCATAGGCATAACCACTTCTTTCCCATACACTAGCTTGAATGGTGTCTGCCCAGTCATCCTTTTACATGTGGTGCGATAGGCCCACAATACGGCTGGGATTTTTAGATCCCAATCATCGCGGTTCACATTGCACACCTTTGTCAGTGCATGCTCCAATATCTTATTGAAAGCGTCCACTATGCCATTCGCCTGTGAATGATAGGGTGTACTCTTCTTATGCTGTAGCTACAATTCCTCCGTCAATGCGTTGATGGTGCGATTGAGAAAGTGGTTGCCTTGGTCACTCAACAATATCTTGGGGTAGCCGAAGCGAGTGAAAATATTGTCAAAGAGAAACCACGCAGCCGTGGCGGTGGAACAATCAATAACAGGTGCATCTTCCGCCCATCTCTTCAAGTATTATATCACCGTGATGATATACCGAGCACCAGTGCACTTACCCGGTGGACTATTAGGTCCCACAAAGTCTACTACCCATTTGTCAAATGGATGCAATGTCAACTAAGGCATGAACGACATCTCATCCCGTCTAGATGGCTTCCCGGTTCTCTGACAGACATCACAAGACTATGTGTAATCTGTCGCATCACTGTGCAGCGTAGGCCACCATAGCCCCGCTTGAAGCACCTTCCTTGTTGTCGCACGGCCACCATAGTGCCCTCCAGCCACTCCTGCATGTACTTCAGCAAGGATCTGCTCCTGCAAATGTGGCAAGACACACTGTCGCAATATCT
This sequence comes from Larix kaempferi, assembly GCA_027924585.1. NCBI lineage: Eukaryota > Viridiplantae > Streptophyta > Pinopsida > Pinales > Pinaceae > Larix > Larix kaempferi. Next base: position 14,168,004 of record BSBM01001346.1, read on the forward strand.
CATCAGCACCCATCTTGTATAGAGCTCCTGCGATTAGCTGGTAGTCTGCAGCCTTGACTACCAACTACTTCTTCTGACTAGTGGTGAATTCCTTTGGCGCGGTACCTGTTGCAAGAAACTGAATGATTTTGTCAAAATATCCATCAACGATTCCAACCTTAAACAATTGCGCATCAGGCAACCCATCTTCAATGTTAGTTGGCTCTTCTCCGGTGTCAATCCATGAGAGATGATCCGGGCTAGCATTTAACCATCCTAGCTTCACAATTACTTCAAAATCGAACTATTGAAAAAGAAGTAGCCATCGACAGATCTTCCCCCCCAACACAGGCTTATTAACCAGGTATTTCAATGCTGAATGATCTGTGAACATTTTGAAATGGCCTCCCAATAAGTAGTGGCAAAATTTCTGCAACGCATAAACCATCACCAGACCTTCCCTCTCTGTAGTAGTGTAGTTTCTTTCTTGCAGATGACAAATTTCAGCTAGAAAAAGCGATGGGGTGATCAAGATTCCCTTCTCCAGGCTGGGCCAATACCACTCCCAGCATAATTGATGAGGCATCAACATGAACATGGAATTCCTTACTCCAGTCAGGAAATACTAATATCGGTGCCGAAGCCATCTTCATCTTTAGTGTCTCAAGGATATCTTGACATTCAGGGCTCCACTGAAAAACCATGTCCTTCTTTAACAAATTCTCCATAGGGGCGGTAATCACAACATAACCCCTGATGAACTTGCGATAATACCCCGTGTGTCCCAGCGTCGCCCTTAACTGCTTAACAGTAGTCGGCGGTGTCAAACTCAGAATGAGTGCAATCTTTGTTGGGTCGACCAACAATCCTTGCTTACACACAATATGACCCAATAGTATGCCAAACGGTGCACAGAAGATGCATTTCTTCAAGTTCAGCGATATCTGGTGCTGTCGACATCACTCCATCATCAACCGCAGATTCACTAGATGATCGCGGACCAAACCATAGACTGTCCAATCATCCATGTATATCTGCAGAAACTTATGAATGAAATCTTTGAATGCAGCAACGACAACACGCGAAAATATCACAGGGGATTTCTTCAAGCTGAATGGCATCACAGTGTACTGAAAGCAACCCCATTCAGTCACGAAAGTTGTCTTATGGTGATCTTCTTTTGCAATGCGGATCTGATGGTAGCCAGAGACCCAATCTATGAAAGAGTACATCTCCTGGCCACCTACCCCTTCGAGCACTTCGTTAGTAAACGGGGTTGGGAATGGATCATGCAAACATGCATCATTTAGCTTCCTGAGGTCGACGCAAATGTGCACTTTGCCAAGTTTCTTATCCTGTACCACCATAGGACTGATCCATTCTGACTCCTCAACTAGTTCAATAATACCGACGTCCAACATGCGATCCAATTCTACCCTGATCCTCTCCTTATGCCGCGGATTCAATCGATAGGGTCTCTGCTGGATCAACTTAGCGTCTGGTTTCAATGGGATATTCATCTCTCCTAAATCACCCAAAATCCCTTTCATATCAAAAAACTTGGTGGGAAATAAGTCCTGAAACTCATGGAGCAAATCTGTGATTTTGCTTATTAGCTCATCATCCCAGTAGTCCCCAACATTGGTGAACTTCGGACTGTCCTCTTCCCCAATGTTGATCTTGCTGATTTTCAACGGCTGACTGATCGGGTCCCTGGGTGAATCAGGTGGTACCACAGCCCGACTTCCTTCTGATTACGGGATATTCACATTCCTCAGATCATCACCATCTTCTGGCCCACCGTTGATATTGAAGCATTCCATGAGAGACTGCATCGGTTGGTGCATGTGCAGATCCATAGGATACGCCACTGGAACAACCTGCAGAATTATGTCGCAGATGAGCTGCAATGCATTATTGACCTCTGGATCGGCAACCACAAAATTGAACGTATGGGTAAAACACACTGTAAGCTCCTTCCAAGTGGAGATTTCTCTTCGCAACTCAGCTGTAGTATACCATGATTGCAGCATCTCATCCAAAGTATGGATAAAATCATGGACCCACTCGTCCCGTGGTCATGATACCCATAACCAATGACATTCCATCAAATGACCACCAGGATCGTTCCAACCATCATACTTTCCTGTGTGGTAGACCTCGGTGTCGCCGAAGCGTACCATCGTCAATCTTCTGCATTTCGACCATCCATCAATTGGTGCCTTGTATGTTGCTCACCAGCGTGTGGGAGCAGCCTTCAGTGCTTCATCTAATGCTAGCAATCACTGTGGTTCGAAAACTCTTTCCTCGAGCTCTGTCAGAAAGTCAGATAAGCCAGGAAGTCCTTCATATATTGGTAGTGTGACTATTTCAGTTGCGACATGGCATAATGACTGTGTGATCAACCCACACTTTTGGAGTGACACCTCGTGCAAGCGGTTCTGCTAATATTCTAGCGCATCATCAGAGTCGAAAGACGCAGAGCTTTCATTGCGCTATCCCAGCTCACCGTCGGCAATCGGATGAATATAATCTTTAGAGATATTGAATGCATGGTCCCATCCACTAGGTTCATCGTCCTTTACTGGATCTATGTAGCGGTGTCCTTCATCCAAATCCAATGAGGCGATAACTCTGAGATCGCGATTTTCAAAAGTCATCATCCGTCGTTTGAAGTTGATTACTGCGCCACTATCATTAGCCCATCCAATACCCAGTAATGCGGGATAAGAGATTCCTCCTTCAACTACTTCTATTACATCAAAATCGGCATATGTTTTCATTCCCTCAATGTCCACTACCATGAGTGGAACTCTCCCAATCGGTATCACCTTAGCATGATTAGCTAACCGGAGCTATATAGGAGACCAGCTCAATGGGGGACTCCCATCTTCTGCCAAGCCTGCTTGGTTAAGATGTTGACATCCGAACCAAGATCCAGAATAACTGAATCAACATCATAATCGCCAATTTGGATATTCATCCGCATCTCCTTACCCGTATTTCATCGTTGCAATGAATTAACCGCAAACTCTTGTCGATCCTAGGCTGATCGTCGCAACATAGCTTCAATCTCAACAAGAGCGTCGGGATCTCTTGCTAGGGATAAACAATGTTCCAAAAATGCTTGGAGTGTGTTGGACTGCCGTGACGGGCCAACCTCTGAAGTGGCAGCAAAAGTAGAGGGCATGTCATACACAACAGTCTTACCTTGGTCTGTTTCTAATGCACGACGTGCTTCCATAAATGTTTCCCGCTCATCATTGATGTCAAATGATACCTTCTTTTGCCTGGCTAACCGGATCAGTGAGCTGTCCTCCCCAGTTGTCGTGCCTCCACGAGTGACCATAGCAATAGAAGCATCTTGCAGTGTGGGCTCTACAAAAATTGTTGCGATATTCTCCTCCTGGATCTGGTTCAGCAGCTGATTCCCAGGTGGGTTCACATTCTGATGTAGATTCTAGTTCTACACTAGTTGTCGTATGTGGTTCTGGGTAGGCTATTGTGTCTGGGGTTGATTATGCAATTGTGGGGTATTCCTTGCTTGCAATCAACTGCGAACAATCTCAACCGTGTGATCGTTAACGAAATAGAATGTACACTGGTTCTGCAGCAGTGGACAGTTTTGCTGGTAGTGTCCCCATACTGTGCAGTGATAGCATTGAATAGGTCTGCGACCACCTCGTCCTCCTCCACGACCAAACCCTCCACCACATCCACCCTGGTATCCTCCTTGAAATCCTCCCTGTTGCTGGTACTGCGGTTGGTTGAATTGTTGCTGCATTGGTGCCGGTTGCATTCCTTGCCCTTGCGGTGCATACTGCGGTTGCTGCATATACTGTGGTTGTTGGGGAGCCACTTGCATCGGAGCATATTGCGGCATGAACTACCGTAGTTGCTGTAGCTCCGGTATAAACAACATCTGCGGTTGAGGTAACGGTTGGGCTACCTGCAGCTGCGGTTGCGACTGTTGTACGACACACTGGTCATCATTTACATAGAACGCATCATACATTCTCTCTTGTAGCAACCCATATGCATGGCAGTCCTTTTCGTCGTGACCCACCGATTTGCAAAATGTACAATAAATATTCCTTAGGGTTGTGACCATTTTCTGCATGTACGGAAAATTGTCATGGCTGTGCCCATAGACTTGGCAAACACGACACCATGGCATGCTACCACCATTCAATGGATTCGGTGCTCTCGAAACTAGATAGTTGCGAAAGTCCGAGCAATTATCCTTAGTATGTCCTTCTCCCTGACATCGTGTACACCAGACTTCTTCCCGTTGCTCCTTGCCTTTCTTCAGATCCTGTAATTGGATGGTTAGGTTAGCCAATTGTGTCTAGATTTGCAACATCCCATTTGCATTTTCCCCAATGGACGATGCCTCCAGCCGCATCGCAATCTCCAATGCGTCACTCAGTGTGGTAATGTTTTACTGCATCAACGGTAACCGGATATGCAAAAGCAAGGCTGCAATAAACCATTCCTTGTGTTGGATAGTACTCATGTCAAAACTGACCCTTTCCATCAATGTTTTAAATCGTTGATCAAAATCCCACACGGTCTCATTTGGATACTGCTTAATCTCTTTAAGCTCTGTGATGTATTGTGGTTCGGATTTGGGCATTCGGAATTGTGCAATTAGGCCTGTGCGAATATCATCCAGGGTTTTTTTTGGAGTGCCGATAGGAACTTGTGTAAATTTCATAAACTAGTCCAAGGCACGACCTCGAAGAGTCGTCACCAGTTGTCCCTTTTTAGCTTCATCATTAGTGATCTATTTGACGGTCCATACAGCTTCACATAGAAACCGGTGTTGTTCATGGTTGTTTGTTCCATTTCCTTGGAACAACGGTAACTTAGTATCCTCGCCCGCCATCCTGGGCTTCCTTCCTCTTTTCGCTGTACTACTACTGATTAAATTCTGTGGAATTGATGAACTCGGGGGTGTCGAAGTGGTATTTCTTCCTATTTGAGAGATAGTGAGTGGAGGTGTGGGTACGTTGTTGCTGGGGTTTGGTCCTACCTCTATCCTGGGCATAGCCTGGTCGTCCTTGTGAGGACTATGAGGTCACTTTGTTACGTGTGGTCTTCCTTCATGGCCTTCTGGTTCGACCGCAGCAGGACCTTCTCCTGTCCTCTTCCTCTTTTCCTGTCAAAACCTCGCTCCTCCCCTCGTAAGACAACTTTCTTCCTCAGCTTCACTCACAGTCTCGTCATGACCTACACCCATCTACCCCTTATCATTCCATGTACCGCCCCCCAGTTGTCGCGGTACCCATGGCCTCCGCCCACCAGGCTGTCTACTGATCAAGATGCATCTTCAATATACCCTTTTCACAAATAAGCATCTTAATCGATAGTTGAAGCGACAACAGAAACCTGCCCCGGGGTCCACGGAAAAATATCTTTCGGCTTCACTATAGGATTTCTGGGTATCAACTGTGAATTCTATGATATAGCCTTCTAGGATGCTATCAAACCACACTTCAACATCCCGCGACGCTTTATTGTCGACTTCCTGCAGCTCCTGAATCAACTCGGGGGTCCAAGTCGTCGGTTCACCACCTTGGCAGTTCTTCTTCTGGAAGGTCAACTTTGCCAACCACTTGTACAAACTGACCAGGAATTCACAGAAAAACCACTCGTGTGGACCGTCATGAATATATCTATCAACCCATTGATCTACCGTCAGTCGAGTGTTCTGACTTTCTTCTTCAACAAATTCCTGCAACCTTTGGTCAAACCAACTCTGTATCTTCGGTTGCGTCGGATGCCACAACACATCCTCCTTTCACTTCGCACACGGTCCCGGCAACGGAACCATTTGTTGACTCAAACCCAGTCGACAGGGTTTCCCATCACTGTCAACACCAAGCCACTGCGATCTCCCTTAGCACCAGCCCATACAGGTTTTACCCTACCCAACGACACCTACAGAGCATATGAGGTCTCACTCGAGGTGATCAAGGGAGAGTGGACGGAACCATGTTTCCGCTGAATGAAGGAGGATGATTGCGGAAAGAGTTATGCAACTTAAACAAATATATGCACTTAAAATAATCATTAATTGTATTCATAGCATCAATCAACAGAGACATTCATCGCAACAGATATAGCATTAAAGCATAGACATTCATCGCAACAGATATAGCATTAAAGCATGGCTGCAACAGAAATCATAACATCATTTGTGAAACACAACAGGCATTACATAGGAAATTTCACCAAGCAGTTTCGTCATGTCATATGACTTCAACAAAACCTGATACAACATCTCTGCAAAACCAAGTCTCGATGATATCTCTTAATCTCTGAACATACACAAAGAAAAACACACTTTACTCTTATTCGGCTTTTGATTCACCCAGATCTATATATATCTCATTCCTACAACTTTCTGTCTATATATACGCTTCCGTTTTTACAATGCTTGTCCACTTACTAACAACTTCCTAACAGACTCGTGGAAAAATGACCCAAAATCTAACTGACGCAGTCTAAATGACCCAAAAACCCGCCTACTGTGGTACAAACGACTCAAAATTACATCTCATATGGTCCAATGACCTAAAACCCGCATTCTACGGTACAAATGACTCAAAAAAATACATAAACTAATGCGTCCTTCTTCCGTCCGTGACTTCTTCTGACGTGTCGCAGCATCGGCGATGCTGCGATTCTTCCTTACCAAACCACCTACCAACACCCTTTAGGTAACTCTCTCGTCCTGGGAGCTCTTAGTCTTCAATTGCTTGAGTTGCTTTCCCACCCCTTAACGAATATTTATGATCCACAAACGCTTGACAATACAAATTTTAGAAAGAAAGACCAAACAATTGGAGAACAATTGTCATTTTCTTTGAAAATAAGTATCGACACAAATAATCCACAAGTAAGCCAAAATCTACATAAGGAAAGCCAAAATTTGCTGAAAGTCATAAATTTGAAGAAAGAAATCCAAATTTGCAAAAGAAGCCGAAAAATTGAAGAAAGAAAGCTAGCATTTGAATAAAGAAGCCAAAACTTTGAAGAACAATCGTCATACACGAAAAGTTTGAAGAAAGAAAGCCAACATGTGAAGAAAGAAGCCAAAATCTTGAAGAAGTATCATCATTATCTCTAATGAAGGAAAATCTTTGAAAATACCTACCAAATAGATCTATTTCTTCTTCCTTTTTATGTCCTTCCCTATGACCATGTCTTGGCCAAGCCCCACCAAAATAGCTTTGGAAACCTTGAACTTACAAGCATCCCGACCTACAGAGGGGAAATTATAGGGGTGACAATCCGTTAAAAGTGCTTGCAACACCCTCTCTATGGAGTCGATCAATTACTCAAAAATTAAACCAACAATTTGCTCAAGAAGAGAAATAAGACTATGAGAGAGAGTGAGAGTAGGTAGTGAGTTTTGAAGAGTTGTCGTTGTGCAGGGAGGGCTTGATCTTCACCTCCAGTAGCTTCACGAGTCCTTTGCATCTTCCATTGACTGACGTCAGTGATCAAAAGGATGTTTTGAAGGATGATTAGTAGCGTGGGCATTTCAAAATTTAAAATCCAAATTTTTCTCTTAGGAACTGTAGCAGGGAACGATGAAGCGTTGCTGGCGGATGCAACCTCTAGAACGGTGGACTTAAGAAACACGTTTAAAAAAATGCATTTCAATGTGTTCAAATTTGCAACTCAAGGAACACATTTCAAAGAATATTTTTAAATTGGCAACTTAAGGAACACATTTAAAAAGAATACGTTTTTAAATTTTATTGATGTTTATTATTCATGAAGGTAACATATATTATTAAACCAAAGAAATAACTCATTAATGTCTTTATTCCCAATACTTTGTTATTAAAATCAAGCTTATTTTAGTTGGATCTCATTATGTCTTGTATGTCCTAGCACATCCACATTAATACCAAGTGGAGGGGTACGCCGATAGCTCATCCGCTTGGTATTTGTGGGGATATATTAGTTGATAAACAATCAACAACTTATGGCATGACTTATTAACACGTAAAATTATATATTATTTGCATACCATGCCATTTAAAACATGTATAACATATCTAATAATTATAGGTCTCCATCGCACATTATGTTATTAACCATTTCAATTGCAAGGGTTGGAGGTATAGTTGTTTCCACACTTGCAACTGCCAAAAATGCCGCACCCACTCTCTCTAGTGACAATAGCAGGACCATCGAAATGCATGTCAATTAAAAGGAAATTTCGATCAACAAATACTTGAATCCATCAATGTTTAGGCATCAAGAGACATAAAAATATAGCACCATATGTATGATTATCTGCAAGACTCACTTACCCCAAGTAAAAAGTGGCTACTACAAACAAAGGTGCCTCCTCAGTCTTCCCAGTGAAAGAAAGATCGAGGCCGGTTCTTTTACATCTGCATAAACACACATTAACTGTTAAAATATAGAGGAAAATCTCGGCAAAACAACTCATGCACAAAAAAAATTCAATGACTTCATATGCTCATACCATCAAATTCAATCTCTTTTCACTAAAAGGAAAAAGGAATCATTGATGAGCATAACAAATAAATCGAATAAGATCCAATGCTTACCTATTATAACCACTAACCCACGGAGAGACATTTCTTAGCGCATAAGAAAAGATCGTAGGACAAAACAAATTATAATGAAACTAGAAATCATGTGGATATTGATAGTTGAGAAAATGTGACAATTAGTAATACATAGAAAACTTATCTCAATCAAACTATAAAGTCTGGATCTCAATTAGTAACTCTTCATATGCAAATCTCAGTATTTTTTCCTATGCATTGAAATTCCCACAACGAGGTTAGTATAATATCATAAACAAAAGGCTAGATCTGAGTGTAGAAATTAAATAAAGAAATGGGCCATCGAAGGAATAAATATTATATTTATAGCACCTGGTCAGATGCGATCTCACCAACGAAGCTATCCATAATAACCCAAGAGAAACATGTTTCATAAGTCCAAGGCTCTAGAGTTCTCTGCAGTAACATGTCATACTTGTTGCTCACATACTTTTTAAGCTCTCTTACTACATTTTTGCGCCCTGATGAAAGAGAGAAGCAACATTTGGAAACTTGTAAGCACTTAGAGCGTCCTAGTGAAGGAGAGTAGTGTTGTTTGGAAACCATTCTCGTAGTCCATATTTATAGCACTTCTTAGCAATTACCACACCTGCCACGAAGGAACACGTGATGTAGTTGAAAGAGAATTCGCCTTTGAACGAAGGCATGGACAATACAAGGTTGCATAACCCTCCCTTTAATTATTAAATAATTGAAATAACTCGCCCTTCCACTGTTAAAAAACTATGAAACTCGCCATTAAGCTCATTGTTGAAGTCGCTCTTTATTATTAAATAATTTAAATGAGCTCGGGAACTCTCCCTTGAGTTCGGAGTTGAACTAACTCTTTATTATTAAATAATTGAAATAACTCGTTATTTTAACTCTAACTATTAAAAAAAACTCTCAAACTCAGCCTTCGTTAAGTTCCCTCTTTAATTTATTTTTATTTTATACTTGTTTGTTTGGAATCTTAAATGATGCCCATAAAATCAATCTAGACCATACATTTGTCTTATCATCCTTCAATCAGGGAAAAACATAGATGGTAGTCCACCCCAAATTCTAAGATATAAATGCTTATTGACGTAAATATATGGTATCCTTATTATTATAATATATATTTATGAAGATTAAATCATGCAATTAATAATTGTATATAAATATGTCATCAATCCAAAGAGATTCTGTACATGTTTGTTCAAGCTCATCATAAAGATAATGTATTTTTTTTTGTTACACATAAATTTATTTAATAGTTTTTTTTTTGAAATTTTCTAATTTGTATGTTATTAATTAAGTGTAGATATGAACTTGTACAAAATGGACCTTGTCAACACTACAGACCTAAAATTGAGATTACATCATTGATAATTGCGATCATATTATCTAGTCACAATAAAATTGCATATGAATAATGCAACAAAGTTGGGTTTTTTGCATCTCAATAATGCAATAAAGTTGAGGTTTTTTTCTTGGGAAAAAAATTGTGATCATATTATCTCATTCAATTTTTTGCATCATAAAATTTTCATCTCTTTGTTTTATCAAATGATAATTTTTTGTTTCCCCGTCACATGGATTTTCAGCTATAACTTTTTTACTTTCTCAGTAACATTGAGGTTAGTGTGATGATCAAATTTAAGTGTTAAATATTTTGACAATGATCCATAGTTCTCTTTCCCTCTACCTCATCTTAATGCCAATATGAAGGAGATATATCCTTTGTAACATTAATACTTGGAGCAACATTTTTGTCACCTAAATAATATTCTTTAAAAAGTTAAAAAGAAGGTAACATAATTTTTGTTATAATCAAATTTATGCATTAGGAACTATTATCTAGCATTCCACTATAGTACTCATTTTTACATAGCTTTAAAGATAAAGTGAAATGAATATCCTCAACACAAAAAAACATATTTTATGATCTTCGTGACTAGTTTTCTTGAATTTTATGTTTGTATAGATCTTGAAAAACTTCAAATCATAAACATTTTAACCTAAATAAAAAAACAATATATACAAACAGGCTAGATTTTCATGTTATTAAAATTCTAATTATTAAAATCTATTCATTAAAAAACTGATTATTAAAATCTCTTTATTATAAATGTTATAAGTGTTTTAATAAAATTATACTTCCAAAATTTTAAATAATATTGAAATAATCTCAAATTATAAATCCAAAATATATTCTTTACCTATTATATTTCATATATAAAAAATGTGTTTCTACTATTACATTTAAAAATTTACAAAAATTTAAATTGACATTTTTAAAACTTAAAAATTCATTAAAACATGATTCAATATTTTTAAATTGTATTATTATTGTTGTTGTTGTAACAATTGTTATCCTTATGGCTTACATTGGTAATCACATAAATTAAATATCACATTATTATATTCATTATTTGGAACAATAGTCATTTATCCTATATAAGTCTCTAAAAGATATAGAGAATATTTCCTAGCCTAATCACCATGCAAAGTATTAAGATCTAGAGAATATCTCTCACTGAGATGGCATTCTTCTTTGTACCATATAATGGTACTATTTGTATGAATATAATTGATTAAGGCTTTTGCCTTTATTGTCATATTTTTGTCATACTTTCTTCATTTGGTATCAGAGCCCTTATGGTCTTAAGGGTCTGGTTCATGAGGTCTCCATGAAAGTTTGCAATTTGAAAATGTTATGGTAGTTGTCCACAAATTTGAAAGATGGTTGCGAGAGCGAATGCATCCTTGTGAACAGATCTGGTGATTGATTTTTAGCAAAGAATTGGAGATTGATTTGTGCAATTCACTCCAATGCATACTGCGATCTGGTGGACAATAATTTCGACGTATGATCTTCTAATTCGAAGTGATATTGCTCGTCGTGTATGTTTTGTGGGAAGTTGGTCCAACAACAATGATTTGATTTTAATGATATGAAGAGCGTGGAGCGTGGATCTGGTGCCCAAGCTAGCTTGCAAGCAATGTAAATCTGCAATCACTCCTTTGAATCGGAGAATGTGAAATTGAGATCTGCAATAACATGTCGATGTTTCCACATGCCCACTTTGAGTTGAAATCTAAATGGTACTCTCTTGCATATTAAGGGGGGGTACATTTACAAAATACTCTTTCTTTTTAAAGGGGGAATAAATATGGTACAATGATGAAATGGTTAAGGGTAAACCATGTGAAAACCCATAGCTTCTCACCTTTCAGCTGACAAAGGGGGGAATATTGATGATGGTTTTCACACTTCAAGTTTGAACAACAAAAAAAAAGTTTGTAGATGGAAGACTCCAAATATCAAAATGGGAAACCACAATAGTCTATAGATGGAAGACTCCAAATGTCAAAAGGAAACAATAGTTTGCAGGTGGCAAACTCCAAAAGGAAACAATAGTTTGCAGTTGGCAAACTCCAAAATTGCAGATAAAGAACTATAGTTTGCAGATGGAAAACTCAAAATAGTCTGGAGATGGAAGACTAATGAAAACAACAGTGTATGGATGGTAGACTCAAATACATGATGCATTTAGATGTTAATTTATGCATAACAATGTCGATGACTCATTTCAGAGAGCAGTTCATTGATTGTAGCATGGTTATTTTCACCAATTAGTAGAATACACCAGCCTCTTCTAGCTAAATCACTTGGCAAATGATGAAATTGTCAAGCAGACAGGCATTGTTCAGACATGGCAGCTGTTCACTCCAGGATTTCAATTCATTTCAGATGAACCATTCAGATTGACGGTTTTACAAGCATATTTTTCATTGGAGCACAAAGGAAAGCTTCTGAAAGATCAATCATATCAACTTCGGCATTATTGTTTATTGCTTAGTTGATACAGATACATAAACGTGTGATTGAGAGGGGGATTGTTAGGCATATGGCTTACATTAGCAATCACATAATTTAAATGTCACATTATTGTATTCATTATTTGGGATAATAGTCATTTATCCTAGATAAGTCTCTAAAAGATATGGAGAATATTTCCTAGCCTAGTCACCATGCAAGGTGTTAGGCTCTAGAGAATATCTCTCATTGAGGTGGCATTCTTCTTTGTACTATATAATGGTACTATTTGTGTGAATATAATTGATTAAGGATTTTGCCTTTAATGTCATATTTTTGTCATACTTTCTTCAACAATTATAATATTACATTCAATTATCTTTGCTTATTTTTTATATTTAATTTTAATATTGTAAAACAAACATTTTTAATACTTACAAATTCATTAAAACATGGTTCAATGTTTATGAATTTATTATTATTAATGTACGTGTAACATTAAATTACATTTGCTTAATTTTTATATTTATTTTTAACATTGTAAACCATATTTTATTGTGGCCCAGTCGTGAAATCAATGGTTAACTTTTCTAGATTCACATGAAAGATGGAAGACAATCAAACTTGGCTATGGTCAATGGTCTATACCTAAACCTCTTATATCCCTTCACCTCTGATTGTATGGAATGCTTTGGATGTAGAGTGTGTTAAAGTCCACGATCGGGGTCTGGATTCCCCTGCTTTGGATCCATATTGAAGAACCATCGATGCTTGAAGATCGAACACATGGTTCAAGGATCCAAACTCGCTACCACTATATCCCTAGGTGCATCCACAAGGCCCAAACCATGGCACACAAGTAAGTTTGGGGGGATTCGAACATGTGACCTTCCATTTACAACCAATTACAACTTCTCATCTTTACCACTTGAGCTGCTCTCCATGGACTTTTACTTTATATATATATAATTACTTTAATAATTATATATTATATATATTTTTAAAAAATTATATATATATATATATAAAATTGTGTTTCCAAAAGAGTTATATAGAATTTGATTTTCTCCCAGCTATCATCTCATGGAGAATTTGGAGAGTTAGGAACAGATGCATCTTTGAAAATGAACTAGAAAATATGGATTCTATTGCTAGGAAAATACTTAACTAGGTCAAAGAGCTCTCCATAGGGAATATAAAAATTGATAAACCCAGGATTCCTAAAAAAATTATGTTTAGAAAAGGAGCACTTGGTTTCTTTGATGGGGCTGCTAAGGAAGGGTTATGTGCTGCAAGTGTTGTCGTCATTTTAAATAAGTATCATTATTTATGTTTCAAAATGTTATGTGGATCTGGAACTAATATGAAGGCCGAGCTACTATCTCTTTGGGTCTTATGCAAGATGGAAAAAATATTTGGTATTGTGTCCTTGGCTATTTTTGGTGATTTGAGAGTAACTATAAAATGGGCACTTGGTGAGTATAAACTTCAAAAGATCAATCTCCTTCCATGGTGTCACATAATTACTGAAGATCTCAAAAATTTTATGCATCTAGAAATCAATCATATTTATAGAGAGCAAAACAGGCTGGCGGATCTCCTCTCGAAGGAATCTCTAAAAGGAAGTGAAGGGACATTATTATGGGCTGAGTTCTTTGCTAACTGTCTCACAGATTCGAGAAGCCTTCCTTTTTTTGCTGACTAGTTCACATCTTGAACGTTTTTGTATCTTGATATAGCACATGTTCCGTTATTTATTTTGGGTAGACAATTGGTACTTCAGTTTCTATTTTTTGGATGATTCAGTGATGACTGTGTTCCAACATCCCTCTGATTGTAATGAACTGTTAAAATACTTTTTGTTTCTAATAAAATATCAAAAGTACGCATTTTTCCTCTGAAAAAAAATATTTTACAATTATTTAATTTATTGATATAATGCTTTCATAATACTTATATTTATGATTTAATTGATTTCATTTACATTAATGGTTTAATTTATCCATATATATGATTTCAGTTTTGTATTAGAAGTCAAAACAATAAAAATTACTCACTTAAACTCACTTTAAATGGAAATTAACTAACTTAAACTCACTTTAGATGGAAATTCAAATAATTGTTCTTATAATTTTAATTATTCGTCTTAATTTCAATCAAGATTTAAATTCAAATAATTGTTGTTATAACTTAATTATTGATTTTAATTTCAATTAAGATTTGAGTTATGTAATAGAATTATATTGAATCAAATTTATCACTTATTTTTATGTGTTGTAGTGATATATGGCACAAAAGAATTATTACATACATAATAATATTATTATGATGTGTATTTTAGTTTAGAGTAGGTTAAACGTTCTAAGTTTTGCATTTTTTTTAGTAATTGTTGAAATTGTATATATATGTTATTGGAATTGCATAATATGAGTGCCCATGGGTATTCAAGGCCATTGAATCCATTCTACAATAAAAAATGCAATTTAAACAATGAAAATCGTGATTTCAACAAAGATTTTATCATCGAATTCCGAAAAAAAGTGATCAAACCAATCCAAAACATAGAACATTTGCCAACACATGAAATGGGCAATTCATTTTACATTCCAATAAAAAAATTAACATTTTTATATAAACTTAAGTATAAAGTAGATTGAAAGGCATTGGAAAATTTTAGTTGTCATTAAAAATTGTTTTGACGAGCAAGGTGAAATTGAAATTCAGAGCCTGGTTGCAGGCTATGAGTTAACCTTTCCTCCCATGAAACCCTTCAACGACCATCTCAATTAAAAATTTAAGTCAATTTTGTCTCAACCTATGATAGATATGGGGTACTATGCTTCCCGGGCTGAGAGAAATGTGAAGCTTGAGGTTTGGTACCTCCATTCACCACGAGCTCGACAATGACAAGATCCACAACAACATAGGAGGAAGCCATGGACTTTTTATTACCAAATTAAGCAGTGCAAAAGCTCGATTTTCAAAATAGAAAAGAAATTTGGCTCTGCTTGCAAGAGCTGAATTCAATCACAAGAATGCAAAAACTCGCATCGAATGGAATTGAGAAACATGATGGGTTCTTGCTTAGGAATGATAAAGAAGCATATGCTATTTACATACTCGTGTTTTCAAGGATTTTCTCACCCGAGGCTCATCGATGGCTCACGTTTGTTTGGGCAGGGATTGACTCGAATGCCTTTCCCATGGATTGATTTCAAATAATGACTATTTAACAAACTTTCAATAAACTGGTGAATAACACTTGTTTTTTCCAATTCTCTTTAGCTCGTTTTATTTTCATTTTATTTAGGAATTCAACCAAATTGTTTCACCTTCATATCATGTTAACGTTTGGGTTGTTTTTTTGTTTATCACTTTTTGTTTTCTTGTAGAAACTTTGCCCCTAAATTTGAGACGCTTCAAGTGTAACAGGTCTTCTAAAATTAAAACGAATGCATTTTTACTTGTAAGTTGTGAAAAAATAGAGCATTCCACCCACAGGATATTTTCTTCTAAAAATTTAATCATGACAATCTCATTGGATGCTCTGGTGGGGATGGATTCCACCCACTTTTTGAAGTGTTAAGTGGCAGTAAGGATACATCTATGTTGACCATTTGAGTTAGGGTGAATATCTCCTATGAAATCCAGTCCCCATTATTGGAAAGGTGCTTAAAAAAAATTTAATGATGACAATCTCATTGGATGCTCTGGTAGGGATGGATTCCACCCACTTTGTGAAGTAGTCAATGGTAGTAAGTATACATCTATGTTGACCACTTGATTTAGGGTGATCTCTCCTGTTAATTCTAGTCCCCATTATTGGAAAGGTGCTTAAACTCTAATGGGTATGAGTGGTAAAGGTAGTAACTTCTATTTACCTACAAACAATGGGCATTCTAGACATTCCCTAACCATTCTGCTCATGGCCAGAGAATAAGGTAGGGAAATATCCCTTAGAAATTTATAGCCTATGGATATCCATGTACGATGACCCCAACATACACCTTGTGAAAATATGCTAGTATCCCTTATGTTTCTTCTTCAATAACACACTTAAGCACAAAAGGTTGAGTGAAATCTGGTAAAGCAAGGATCAAACAACTACACATCACTTCCTTCATTCTGTTGAAACCTTTTTCATCTTCCTCTATCCAACAAAAGGATCCCTTCTTCGTGTGATCATTTAAAGGGGCTGTCAACTGTGAGAATCCTTTGACAAACCTCCTGTAGTATGTACAAATTCCAATAAATCCCCTCAACTCTGTCACATTTTTGGGAGTTGTCCAGTCAAGGATGGCCTAGATTTTTTCCATATGAACCTTAAATTCGTCTTTCCCAATCACATGATCAAGATATGACATCTCAGTCATCCCAAACTCACATTTGGAAAACTTTGCATACAGTGATTTTTCTGCCAAAATATTCAAGATGGCCTCCAAGTGATGCAAATGTTCCTCCCATGTCTTGCTATAAATCAGAATGTCATTAAACAATACTAGCACAAACTTATGTAATTGCTTATTGAAAATTTTGTTCATGCAATATTGGAATGTAGCAGGTGCATTAGTCAAGCCAAAGGGCATGACTAAGAACTCAAAATGACCATAATGACAGAGGAATGCTATCTTCTACACATCTTCTTCCCTCATTTGAATATGATGATATCGAGAGCGGAGGTCAATCTTGGAGAAGAACTTGGACCCATGCAACTCATCCATTAACTCATCAATGTGGGGAATGGGGTACCATTTCTTGATAGTATTCTTGTTCAAGGCCCTATAGTCTATGCACATTCTCATTGTTAAATCCTTCTTCTTCACCAAGACCACTGAAGATGCAAATGGACTCAAACTTGTCCTTATGAGTCCCAACTCAAGAAGTTCCTTTATGGCCTTCGCAATCTCATCTATGAACCTTTTGGGGTGTCTATATGGATGGGTGATGATGGGTTGAGTTCCCACCTCTAATTCTATATTGTTCTCAACTCCTCTATTTGGTGACCTAGCAAGAGGAAGATCTACAAAGACCTTCTCATCTTTCTGCAACAATTTTATTATGTCTTCAGGATACTGAGAGGTGTCTATTGTCACCTTCTTACTTGTGACCAAACATTTTTCTGCCCATTATATATATCCATGTCTTAGAACAACTCTCATATTGTGATCTGACACCACCTTGTCGGGACAATAATTCATACCCCTTAAGGTCACTTGCTTCCCATTAGGACCCTTATAGCTCATTTTTGGAACACGATAATTCATGGTATGTTCTCCAATGTAAAACAACCATTGTACTCCCAAGACTAAGTTTTTATCAGCTACATCCACCACATAAAAACTATCTGTCGCTGTATAGTTGTATATGGTGAGTTGAAGTTTAGGAATCCACCTACAGCAGTCCATAGAATCGTTACATGGGATGATCACAATGAATCCATCAAATGTTTCAGTAGGTAGGTTCATTCTATCCACTAGAGGAGCATTGATAAATTTGTGAGTGGCTCCTCCATTAACGAACACTGTTACTATTTGAACTTGCACCACTCCTTTGCATCGGAGAATGTGAAATTGAGGAACTCCACTGGAAAGTACAATAGTGACACTCTTTCCAAACTCGGGTTGGGGCTACTCCTCTTTTGTTGTCTCATACCCATCTTCTCATACTAGTTCCTGCTCCTCCCATCTCCATCCTCCGCACGATCAAAGAAGACTTCTCTATAGTGAGCCTTCCCTTTTTCATATTGATGGCATGGAAACCAAGGCACTTGGCATGTGAAACACAACTTATTCCTCCTTAGTTCATCCTAGATATTGCTATCCTTCTCATTTTTCATGGTCAAATTTTTTTCGAAAGGCTTATTATCCATGAAATTGGTTGGAAAGTTTGCTCTTGGAGGAAACTTGGTTTTGGGAATTGCATCCTAAAGATCCCGAGTACCACTAATGACATCCTGCGGTGTGGTGGGTCTGTAAGCCTTCACCAATCCTTCTGAAAACAACAGTACTAAACAAGCCTCTGAGATGTATGTGACCATAACTGCAATCTTTTGAAAATATGAAATGTAGGCCACCGATGTTCTTGTCTACTTCAACTAGGCCTGCTCTCTGAATGGCATCTATGAATATTTTCTATCAAATCTATCTATGAGCCTCCTTGTAAAATATTCATATGTTGTGATGTTTGGATGACCCAAGGTCCTCATACCATGGTAACACCAATCATTTGCTTCTCCTTCCATATGTAAGGCAGAAATTTTAATGGCATATCCTTATTCCATGGGATTCAACTGGAAGTATGTGTCAAGTTTATGTACCTAAGATCCGGCAATGCATTTAGAAGACCCACCAAAACTTGGAAGAGTGACCTTTCCAAGGGTGCGTTGAAACTCAAAATTTTGAACATGCATTCTATTGAATCCTTTTGTTTTTCTTCGATCTTTGTAGCTGCAGTACTCATAGAAAAACATGGTTTACTTGAAGTCAGCACTCATAACTCTATACTCTTCAAAATAAGCTTCCAAGGACTCATGTTATTCATTTTGCACTACTTCTCCCACTATCTGTGGATCTATTAATTTCAACATTGTGGTTCTGGGAGGATCTTTGTACTCACGAGGGAATTTGTGTGGACCCATTTGTGATTTATGCACTTCTCCGTGAGGTTTTAGGGTGTTTTTGTCTCCATCATGAGAACCATTTCTACTTCCTTCACCATTTTTGCTTATGAAAGTATAAGCTGCCAACTTGCCCATAAACTCCCTTGTCTCCTCTTGATTTTTCCTAGCATCCTCTTTCCCATTTCCCAACCTATCTAAGGTTTCTAGTAGGCCTCTCATGAACAATTCCTCCTCCTCCTCAGTAGTGACTTTTCCAAAGATAGTCTCTATACTCTTCTATGTTCTTGGTTCTTCTTGAATTATACCTTCGGCAGAATTCAGTTCCTATTCTTCCCAAATAGTTTCTCTGCCTTTATGTCTACTAGAAGGGATATTTTGCATATCTTAGTGACTCACTTATCTTCTTCAGAGCCCACAATTGTATAGAATCATGCTCTAATACCACTGTAATGTAACCAACTCAAATCAAGGGAAACTAGTTTGAATTTGGGCACAGAAACCCCATAGATTTCAATCATTTCCAAACACCTCCTAATCAGCTCGAATTTTTCCAAAAAGATCCAACTCAACTAAAACACATCCAATTCAATCCAATTAACTCTATAACAAAATTTAGGTAAATTTTATGAAAGTTTCACACACAAAAACATATGATAGTACAACCAAAATTGCAAATCTACACATAGATCAACCGAAAACTTAAATATTGGAACATAACATGGGAAAATCACTAGAAATGTTTTTATTAAATTGATGGAACTGTAAGTACAGAGATTGTTGCTACAACAAATGCAAATACATAGAGAAATATGCTACATAAATAGGAGAGATGGCTGCCATAAATTAGCAAAGAAAAGGAAGGGAAATACTGCTCCCAATGAGAGATCTGCTCCAACTAGTGCACCCTCCACAGGTTGAATTCAATCCCAACTTATAGACATGGATTCCCCAGTGTTCCCTCCATGCAACATAGCCAAAACAATAGCCTTCAATAAGCTTGGACAACCACTGGTCCACCCTCCTCAACCAGGATCTACCACAACACAAATTGCAATCCGAAAACACCAACAAAATAACATTGCTACAAACCGAAACATTGAGACACCAAAATGGACTCAAACCTACAAATGAACATGGATATGTTCTTCTTCAATGATGCTAAATTGAGAAATAGGGGTGAATTCTCCTCTCTACCAGCTAGGGTGGAATCTCTCACCACCGAAACCAGTCACAATGCAAGAGGCACATCTCCCAAGCCTGAAAAGCTCAATAGCTCTCCAATTCAAAATTCAAATGATAAAAATCCTCCTCAAGTGTGTCATCTTCCTTATTTTATAATTGATTCTTCATCCTTCCATAAGATTCTCGAATTTTCTCTCAAAATTAATTAAAAAATGCAATTTTAGGAGAGAATAATTCCTTACGACACTTCATCTCCCTCCAATTTCTATTTTGGGCCTAGTGGGGAGTTACAATGAGATTTATCATGCTTGGAATGTACACCATCCCCAAATTCGACCTCCTTGGCTATTCTTGGTCAATTGGGAGTCACATTTGTCTGCAGGATGCTCACCACCTCGAGATTCTTACCCACCTTGGATTCTCCTCCCACAAGTGTGCCTTCCTTGGCTATTTTTATCCCGGGGGAGTTACAACTCATGAGATGCCTTCATGATGAGATTACTTCCACTTTGGATGAGGAGTACACTTCATGGGGGGCCCACTTATTATTAATTTTTAAGAATTTATTTCAATCTGATCTAGGATCTTAACTGAGAGAACAACATGTACAGCATATCTACAGCATATCAATCATGGACACAATAATGCAAGCACACAAGAGACACAGAGTTTACTTGGGGAAAACCATAAAATTGAAAAACCCCAATAAATTCCTCAGAGATAGATAGAGCAATGATACAACCCAAGCATAAGAGATAGACATCTCCTAGCAGCAGCTTCTCCTCCTCCACAAGTGCGCCACTCTCCAAAGAGTGTGTGTGAGAATAAAATGATGAAATAGAGTGCCTCCCACACTCTATTTATAGTTGACTTGACTTGCCTAAACCTTTACTAGGTCGGCCTCAACTTAACCACATAACACAATTTTGACTGGGCCGACACCCAATAGGGTGGTCTAATAACCCTTTGAACCACATGACTTATACAGGGAAGACCCCAACAAGGTGGTCTAATAACCGATCAAGTATAAGTTACGACACTTACAATATAAATTATGACACTTCCGTATAGAGGAATAATAACATCTCTATAGGAATACAAACACTTCTATAGAGAGGAATAATACCATCTCTATAGGAGTACAATATAGATATATGAAATACATTCCGAAGTTACATATACATCAACACTCCCTCTTAACTAGGAATGTATTTCTCAACACAGATCTGCTAGCACAAGTCTTCTTCTCTAGATCATTGTCATCGATGCATCATCCTTGAATCATCGTCATCGTCACTGCTGCTGCTATCTCAATCAATCCTTGAATCTACTCGTCATAGGAAGTTCTACACAACCAGTCCTTTTTCATACTGGATGTAGGCCCACCATCTGCAGGTCTTCATAATCACTGGCCATACTGTGGAATCCTCAGGACTTATTACATGCATCACAAAACCTAGCTGCAGCATCCCAGGCTGTTACGAGCACATAGCTCTACCTGTCGGATCTACTAGGAGCACATTACATGTGACTGTCACAAAACCTTAAAAGAGTCTCTTGACTAGCAAGAACCCTAAAGAGCATCTGAGGCCTTTTTCATCCTGTCCAGATCTCCAGGACTTATTACATGTGACCCCCACCACAAAACCTTAAAAGAGTGTCTTGTCAAGCAAGAAACCTAAAAAGCACCTGAGGCCTTTTTCATCCTGTCCATATCTCCAGGACTTATTACATGTGGTCATGGCAATGCCTCGAAAGAGCATATGAGGCCTTTTTCATCGTGTCCAGATCTCCCAGGTCTACTTACATGCCATAGGACAAAACCTCGAAAGAGAGTTTGCCAGGTCTCCCAGGGAGCTATTATATGCCAGCGGAAAAACCTAGCAAGAGAATCTGCAAACCTCCCAGGGCGCTATTATATGTCCTCCCAAAGCAAAACCTCGAAAGAGCATTTGCCAGATCTCCCAGGGAGCTATTATATGCCAGCAACAAAACCTAGAAAGAGAATCTGCAAACTTCCTAGGGCGCTATTATATGCTTATCTGCACAACCTATCCACAGCCACAGAGTATCAACCTGATACTCACCATACATCATCCTGATGTACACATGATCATCTTGATCATCATCACTGCATCGTCCTGACGCATGTCATTCGTAGAAACATCCTGAAGCTCATCATCCATGATCATCCTGATCATACAATGCATCCACCTGATGCATACACATTATCTACCTGATACATATCATCATACATGATCATCCTGATCATATAATGTATCCACCTGGTATATATACAAATACATGATCCACCTGATCATACCTAATACATATCAGCATACATGATCTACTTGATCATACAATGTATCCACCAGATACATATACAAATACATACACATGATCCAACTGATCATATCCAGCATCCAACATGATGCATACATACATATAAATGATCCAATTGATCATATCCAGCATCCAACATGATGCATACATACATATACATATAAATTATCCAACATGATGCATACATACACATATAGAGAAGTAACTGGAGCATCGTCCTGATGCTCATCATCCACGCTTACATCCACAGCCATGTGAAGGATCCTCCTTCCAACATGCTTGGAATGGCTTCAGCAAATGTATCCATCACTTCTTCCTCGAAGTGTCATCGATCTGAAGAACACCAAGCCTCTCTCTGAAGTACTCGAACTTCACTCTGGATAGTGGCTTCGTCAGCACATCTGCAATCTGCTCATCTGTCGCAACATACAGGAGCTTCACTGCTCCTCTCCGCACCATATCCCTGATATAGTGATATTTGATCTCTCTGTGTTTCGACCTGTCATGGAACACGGGGTTCTTAGACAGCTTCACACAACTCTGGTTGTCACAAAAGATACCAGTAGCCTCCAGCGGGAGATCAAATAACTCAGAAAGTAGCTTCCTAAGCCATACTGCCTCACAACTAGTCGAACAAGCTGCAACATAATCTACTTCGGCTATTCTCAGTGCTACGCAAGACTGCTTCCTACTAAACCAAGAGATCACACCTGATCACATACTGAAGCAGCACCCAGAAGTGCTCTTCCTATCTGCAGCACTGCCTACCCAATCTGAATCAACATAACCCTGCAGGTTAAACTTTTGATTCACATCATACTTGAGCCCATAATCAACTGTACCCTTCAGGTACCTCAGAATATGCTTTACAGAAACTAGGTGAACACTCCTCGAATCCGTTAGGAGCTGGCTCAATGTGTTCACTGCAAAGCAAATATCTGGTCTCATGTTCGTCAGGTACATCAAGGACCCAATCATCTGACGATACACAGTGACATCAACCGAATCAGATGAAGCATCACACAGAAGCTTCAGGTTTGATGCCATAGGTGTGGCCATCGCCTTGCAATCCATCATCTCGAACCTCTTCAGGATCTCTACTACATACTTCCCTTGTCCAAAAAAGATTCCATCTGTACTCTGCCACACCTCCATGCCTAGAAAATAGTGCATCATCTCCAAGTTCTTCATCTCAAACTTGGCGGCAAGCTTCCGCTACGTGTCAGCAATCAATCTATCTTCACATGTAATAAACAGGTCATCCATATACAAAAGTAGTATCACTGGATTGCCTTCCTGTCACCTACCCAAATTTCTGAGAATTATTATTTTATTTGCAAAATACTTTATGTTAAATTTAATTACAAAGTTTTGTAATTATGATCAGTTTTGATCATGGATGAATGTAATTACGGAATATAATTATTTAAATAAATTAATTAGGAGACAAACACCCAAGAGGACTGTTGAATGAGTTTTCACTGACCCACTAGGAGGAATGGTAGCTGTTGGAAGGTATGGGACAAATAGCAGTAAATTCACTTCACCACTAGCTATTGGTTATGGGACAACAACCCCTAAAAATAGGGCATTATCCCCCATGTGGAGGGAGTGAGCAGGAAACTCATTTAATGACCTAGTAACAACTGAAAAGGCCTAGGCAGCCTATAAAGGCAAATTCGAATTGAGCAGGCAGCTCTTGATCAATATTTCTGCAGAATATTTTCCTCATGTGAATCAGGTGATCACAAGAGAGATTCGAATAGGGAGGTTAGTGGTGACTATAATCTTAAGTCTGCATCATTGCTGATAAGAACCAGAGATGCTGGTGCAGATTTACTGGACTACTAACTATTGAGGATTCTGAAGTTATTTGCTACAGCAAGAAGAAGTCCCATTTTGTGAGTTTCTTCCTCCTGGTGGTTCAGTGAACAAGCTCGGGGGTCCTAAGACATTATTTGACTGTTTTCAGGAATTGGTTGGGTGAAACAGTATTCTTGAGTTGTTTGTTGCCCTACAGATTTTCTCAGGTTCTACATATTTTCTACTTATTCTCAGTTAATAATTCTTTTCTGTTTTATTGGCATTTTCTGTTTTTCTGCTTCGAAAAGAATTCAATCCTAGATTTGTTTTAAGTATGAATGTTTAAGTGTAATGTTGAAGTTGAATTTATAAACCAATATCTCTATTTTTCCACATGTTGTTTTGAAGCATCGTACTCTAGTAGAGATACGGAAATTAAAAATAGATTAGAAGATAGACAAATGCCATTGATTCGAATAGATAGAATAGTGATTGAGTTTGTTTTCATCATTCTACCCTATACTAAACAGTAATAGAATTTATTTTATAAAATCTAGAAGATCCTAAATTACTATGGTGATTCATAGATTGTGAGTATTATTCTTTCTCTGTATATATTTATATATTTATCAGATTTCTGCCCTATAGATAAATAATGGTAGAAAGATCTGTGTAATATCTATGTATGTATTATAAAGGTTTCAGATTTTTCTGAAAAACAAACAATGCAAAATTTCTGTATAAATTGCATCACATTATTCTTATCATTATTATGTATAAAGGAGAAGATAGAAATCACATGTCTATATTTCATAACATAGCAGCAAAATAAATGATAGTGATTATCATAGCAAGACTGTATATAACAGTCATCATACAGTTCCCATATTGCTTAAAGACACATTGATTTCATTATCTCTTTTAATGTTTCCAAGATTATTATCTAGCTGTATTGAAAAACACATTAAACTATGTTGACAGCTCTCATCTCATTCATCTATATCTTAAACCGTACACATTATGAATTGTTTTATTATTCAAAATAAAATTTGGATTCTATCACACCTTAAGTTAGGTCTTTGTATTCCATATTATCGTACTACAAATAGAAATATTACTTTTTACACAGGGGATTTTTCCATTTTCCAACAGATTGAAAGAACCCAAAATCCTCAAGTAATTATGAGTTACAACTCCAGTTGGCAACATCGATTTTCAAAGAATAGAAACCAAGTATCATTTAATCAAACGAGAGTCTCGACAACAAGCAAAATATGTTTTTAAAACATAGCTTTGAATAAACAACCACGATGAGTCACGGCAGGACCTGCAACTCCATTCTTGCAACCCCATCAACCTCAGTTACAGAGAACCTACGAGGGTTTATGGGAATACCCGGAGTTTACCGTTAGAAAGCTTTCCAACTTTACCAAACCATCGCTCGAAACACACCATCATAACCTGCAACTGACACAAAAAAGATGGCTTAGACGACTGATATCTTTTCAAACTGAAAGATAAATTTACACCAAATGAAATTTTATTAGTTCAGGGAAAACTTACATCGTTATAAGTACCAAAGATTTCCACTTTAACCAGCTACAGGTTGATCCCACACTGAAGTTGAGACGAGAAACCTTCGGTTCTTTTACACCAAGGAAAACCATGGACTCAAACTGTAACGACGAGTTTCCAGAACTACCAACCATTACAAACTAAATTTACAGTCTATCAAACGACGCTATTGCAGAAGGAAGAACAACTATAACCCTCTCAACCCAAAGGTATTGAGGTCAAACCTCTTACAAGTCTAGGCTAAAAATTTGGCAGCCTGTCGGCCGTAGACCGAAGACAATGGAGACAATAACCCTCAATTACCAAACTGATAAACTAAAACTTCAATCCTTTGCTAGGGTTTGATCCGACGAACGATATCAATGTTGATCAACGATCGAAGTTATGCCAACACACTATGCATTGGATCGAACAACCCTAACATTTAATGTGCTGTCATTTCACACGTAGGATAATTGCCACGTTGGATCACGTTGGATAGTATCCACTTCCAGCTCGAAGAAAATACCACTACAAAGTAGTCATGGCATTCACTAATACAACGATATTACACTACATGCAGTGGCTTTGATCCTCATCACCGAGAGTTATCATGCCAAGTCATAAATGCAGATTGAAGGACGATATCCTCGTGGTTCAAAGATCATATCACATTAATGAGCCAGCACCATCAACCTACCAATAGTTATTGCATGTCAGTGTTATAATTCCAACGTTACATTTCAACCCTGATACATGACATTATAACATTATGCTATGATAAGACGAATCAAAAGTTTCGTATGGTTCTAAGTTATGTTTAATATCATAGGTATGGTATCGTTTGACCCACGATGATACACAAATCCATTAGATCAACCTTCCAATTGTTATTTAGTCCCAAGGTTCTATTTTTGTATAATTAAATATTAATGTTAGGACTTAGATATTAGTTAATATGGTAACTATGGTCACATTATTGATATGGTTTCGTTTTATGCCATTCTTACTAATAGATACAAACCCTTGTAAGGGTTATATGTATCATTAGATCAACATAGTAAGGTTACGGTTAAAATAGCTCATACTTAGGAAATTATAATATCACCCTTGTAACTTTGGTTGGGATCATACAAACTTTGTTATCGAAGATACAAAAATAATCAGTTTGTATAGTAGGTTATTGATGGATCCAAAAATATATATATATATATAATGGGAAGATTGACTAAAATGATATGAGTTCTTAACATATTCTTTCATGCAAACATTAAATGACCTTGTGATACATTTATTATATCAATGATGGAAAGATAATGATGACATATAACTAGCTAGTACAGTAACAAAACCATTAGCAGAATGACGTACATAGATGACATGATTTAAACATCATGGAGTTGTCAGATAAAGGCTTAAAACGGTAATTGTAGCATTGAAACCCATACCTGCTCATTTCCGAAGAGTCACAACATAAATTATAATATTCTATTTATTTATGACGCTGAAACTGAACTACATGTACTTCATTCTTACCTGTTGTTGGCACATAGGACATTCATTAAGCTTTAGCGTTGCAGTTAAGTAAGCTCTAGGGTACCTCATAGGACACTCTTATGCAGCAAAGTCAAAATGTCAGTATCATTTCAAAAGAGAAAGTGTCGCATCATTTTTCCAATCTGTTTATTTCATTGTCGTCATAATCATGTTACTAGTTATGTGATAACAACTGTCATTATCTTACTACCGTTAAGACATAAATTAAAGCATGTTTAGTACTAACAACTGTACAACTAATGCTGTCATAATCAAAATATTTATTTCCGCAATTATTATTATCTTAATTAATGCTGTTATAAAAATTTTAAATTTTTATGAATTTTCGAGATATTACACTTCCTCAACCTTGTAGTAAAGGTTGGAATCCGCTTTACGCTTGGTAAATCCCAAACTGGATAGAAAGCCATCTATCCTGCCATACCAGGTCCTGGCTGCATGTTTCAAACCATACAGGGATTTCTTCAGTTTGCACACATGTGACTCTCGGTCATGTGTCTCAAACCCGAGTGGCTGCTCCACATACACTTCCTCTTCGACTACACCATTCAAGAAAGTTGTCTTGACATCCATCTGGTGTATCTTCCATTTCATCGCTGCAGCTAGAGAAAGTACTAATGGAAGTGTATCTGGCTATAGGTGTAGAAGTCTCTTCATACTCAATCCCTTTTTCTGAGAGAATCCACGAGCTACAAACTTCGTTTTGTATTTCTCCATGCTACCATCTGCAGCATGCTTGATCTATTTTGAAGTCACAGTAGACTTCCCTTCAGGTCTTGGGACTGCATCCCAAACATTATTCATCATGATCGACTGGTACTCCTCAATCATGGCATTCTTCCCAAATCCTGGGAACTTCAATATCTTCAATAGATAACTTTGTTGCTGAAACAAATGGTGTATTCCTTCTTTTGTAGGTGATGGTATATGATCTTTCCTACAAAACAAGTTAAATTGCATGATTAGAAACATCTCATAGTTTTCAGAACAAATTCTTACACATAAAGAAATATGTCATACAATCATGCAATTATTTTAGCCAATGCTTCAATACAACATTCATCCATATCCTGTAACTTTCTAAATGCCTTCCAATATCTATCAAAACATTGTTAATATTTTTGCACTACTCTCAACATGTCAGCAAAGAGGTTTCATTCTAGATAAGTAGCAATGGAATGTTGTACAGTGCCATAGGCCACTTACCCATCACATGCATATTTGTAGTATACTGTTCATTAATGCAATTATTCTAATATGCATAATACACACCCTAAGTCTAGGAACATAAGCATATACATCATTGAGCAAAACTATTTAAACAAACAAGTATGCAAAAATGTCAATTCAAATACTTATCTTTGTTTGGTTGTAGGGTGGACTCCTTCTCAATATTTGCTTCCTTGCAGGAACTATTGGAGTGTGCTCCCTCTTAATCTTTGCTTCTTGGATTACCTGTCTTTGAACTTATATCCATCCTCGATCATTATGCATACTATCATCATTGTGTTATCCTCTAGATCTCATACATAATCATACATTCATTAGTATACTATCAAAACAAAATAATCTAAAACATGTATAGTCATGATCATTTCAAACACAGATAATAAGCATTATCATTCAAGGTTTCAGGGAAAACTTCTCTTACTCATGCATATTCTTATTTGATCATAGGACTCTTCTGGTTAGTCATATCATCAATCAAAGTAAGAAGCATAATATGCCTAAACCCATGATTACTAACTTCAATGAATAATCATTATCAATCATGCCATGTATACTTATATAAGAGATTCTAACACAAGGTAGGATTCTAACTTGATATAGGAAAAACATACCTGGATTAATATGTTAGCTGGTTATTGTCTAACATACCCACATGATGTCTTCTTGTTCTCTTAAGTGACTTGTGCTAGTAACCTGCATATCTCATAGGTTAACCAAGTTATACATTCCTTGTAAATAGATCTTCGAAGTGATCTATGACAATGGATGAATCTTTGTCTTCATGTCACCATGATCATATGTTCTTGAACTAGAACATGATTTGTCTTTCTTGGTGTACCTTTCATGTTAGCAAACAACGTAAACCTCATACAACATCACAATGCATTAGTACAATCATAAGTGTCAAAACCCTTAATCAATGAATATCTGCATTCATAATTTTATTAAGGTGATACGAAAAGTCTAAAGTTAATCAAGATTGTACTAACCTTAATGAAGACAAACATATCATAAACTTAACCATGAACAGAATTTGAAACATACCTATAAGTCATACCTATCGAGATTGTTTGTAATCTTCTTATGTAAGGCCTTAGCCTCATCTCCCTCTAAAACAGGAACTTCTTCACTTATGCAGGTGACCAATCCATTCTCTGCTAGAATTAACCAAATCCACTTGATTTGTAGGAATTGGATCTCGAGCTGGATTAGGGTTTGTCAGAGAAACCCTAAAAATTCAAACTTTGAATTTCAAACTTCTGAAAGGATAGAAAGATGCGCCTTGATGAGATGATCAAGCCGATATATTCAGAATTTGAAAACTGCAAAGTTTCACCCCTCAAATTTGCCTTTGAAACTTCTGGATTCACCAGACATGACCCCAAACTAGGGTTTGATGAAGCCCACCCTTCTTCCCAATCAAAAGGTTCGATCCAAAGCTCTAAGATTCTATTTTTCTGAGGAGCTTCCAACCGTGGTCACAGATTTAAAAAATTCCCATTTTTGCAGAAGCCCTAATTTTTCACTTTTCCCATCAAAGTCCCGAACTAGGGTTTGATCAAGCTCGGCCTTCTGCCCAACCAAAAATTTTGATCTTGGTCTCTAAATTTAGATTTTGATGAGTAGCATTCAGCCATGGTCTCTGATTAAAAAAATTCCAACTTTCTTCGAAACCCTAAATTCCTGAAGCCATGAATGAAGGTGCTCAAAAATAATTATGTTTTGAAATAAATATGTGCCTGATTGTTTCTGGTGCAACTCCAAAATTTTTGATCCACAGGGTCTAAAAATTCTACCTGTGGTATCCCGACCTATCATATTTCCAACCCCACAAGTCTGACCTCAATTGGATTCTCTGAAAGAGAGTTATGCCAAGTGTTGCAACGTGACCTGTTTTTGGGATAAAACAGGAGAGAGAACTTGTACGGCGTGCCACATGTCACTGGTTCAGTTTCGATCTCTGAAAAAGTTACCTGAGAAAGTACAGTCCATGCACTACCTGTCACTTTTTATTAAACTTCATTTCGAGCTTCCTAGCCCAAGTTATGACCTTTTTTCCCAGGTCACCTATTTTTGACTTAGATCTAGAAGAGGCAAAAACCCTAGATTGTACAGATCATAAAACACAAAGTACAACGAATTAGAAGTTTTACTTTGGACACAAGGTACATGGGGATCTTATCTTTGACCTGTAAAAGTTTCAGATCCAAAAACCTCTTGAAAATAGATTTATAGCGAAATTTCTACGATGACTGGTTTTTGCTATATATCAAGCCCTAGCATCGCAAGTGCAACAAGTGTCATAAATGCCATACCATGCCTTCTTTCAGGCTAGCTCTGATACCATGTTAGTTTTTAAGAATTTATTTCAATCTAATCTAGGATCTTAACTGAGATAACAACATGTACAACATATCTATAGCATATCAATCATGGACACAACAATGCAAGCACATAAGAGACACAGAGTTTACTTGGGAAAAACCATAAAGGTGAAAAACCCCAGTAACTTCCTCAGAGATAGATAGAGCAATGATACAATCCAAGCATAAGAGATAGACATATCCTAGCAGCATCTTCTCCGCCTCCACAAGTGTCCCACTCTCCAAAGAGTGTGTGTGAGAATAGAATGATGAAATAGAGTGCCTCCCGCACTCTATTTATAGTTGACTTGACTTGCCTAAACCTTTACTAGGTCAGCCTCAACTTAACCACATAACACAATGCTGACTGGGTTGACACCCAATAGGGTGGTCTAATAACCCTTTGACCCACATGACTTATATAGGGCTGACCCCAACAAGGTGGTCTAGTAACCCATCAAGTATAAGTTACGACACTTACAATATAAATGACGACATTTCCGTATAGAGGAATAATAACATCTCTATAGGAATACAAACACTTCCGTATATAAATAATACCATCTCTATAGGAGTACAATATACAAATATGAAATACATTCCGAAGTTACATATACATCAACACTTATCCTCTAATGCGCCCTCCTTAGCTTATTTGGACCATTTTCCATCTCATTTATGGATATTTGGCCATATTATTACAAAATTGTGACCCACATTACCCCTTCTAATTTTAAATTTAATTTACAAAGTGACTTTAGGCCAAGTAATTCCCTAGTCAATTTGATTTCCACTAGAACATATGGTAATTAGATAGGTTAGTGGGATGACCCATTAAGGAATTCTGGAGGGGACATAACAAGGGCCTCAATTGGGGAGGATATGGGTATATCAAAATAAATGGAATGGGTGTCATTTATGCGGGATATATAATAGATGATGGGAATCATTTTGGCTGTGATCATTCTAAGAATTTTTTTTCATCATGCCATGTTTTTCATTGATAAATCAGAATGTTCCAAGAATGTTCCTTTATATTTTGTCAAAATAATTAAACAGCAAGAGCCTAGGATGAAACTACAAAGAGCCCATATCTGCAATGTAGCTAGCCTCCGACGAAATTGATCCTCCACACGGTTCTTCAACTCTTCAGGACTTGGAAACAGGGAACTGCATTGAGCTCCGGGGATCAAAGGCTGTGTGAAGAACCTGCAACAATTCATTAATGAAAATACACAAGATAGAAGAAATAACATAAATCAAAATCACTTTTATTGATCACAGGACACTTCGAGGGGGCAACCTCCTTTGAGAAAGCTCAATACAAATAACTTCACGGTACCTTCATTGGTCTCAACGCAAACTTATATACTAATTCTAGGCGCCAATACCATGGGTCAATACCATGTGTCAATATAAAACATGGGCCAATACAAACTATGGATCAACAATTACTACGGGACGACTTACAAAGCATATGCATCCAACAACAATAAGACAAACTATGGATCAACAAATACTACTGGATGGCTTACAAAGCATATGCGTCCAACAAAAATATACTAACAAAGTAAATAGAAGGGTTGACATGGGTTCCTAACATCCCCTCTCCCTTAGAAAAATGTTTGTCCTCAAAGTTTTAGATGTGGAAATTGATGCAGAATCTAAAGGAGTGGTTCCCCTGTAGCATCCTTGGGTTGCATTCCGGGCCACTAACGCCTTTTGATTTTCAAGGAGGGTTGCTTGGAACACTGTAGACGAAGAAGAACCATATCAACTATGTGGAAAGTGCGCTCAGAACGGTGCTGGTCGGCTTGTTGTTTCAGTCAAATTATTGCCATGTGAAGATTGTCCTGCAGAATGAGAAGAATCTGATCGCGGTTTCGAAGAACCGAGTCAATTTCCTGAATTGGGGAGATGCTGAGGGTGTATGGAAAAAGAATTGGCGGTGCTTGTCCATAGACTAATTCATATGGTTTCCTTTTAGATGTGGCATTGTACCACTGGAGCGCTTCTAGGAAATCCATAGAAATAGTTGTCCAAATCTGTGGAGGGATGGGCAAGGTTTCGAGTAGTCCCGAAAGGAGTGTCTTTTCACCCTTGTTGACCTGGAAAGTATCACAGTCAGCCACCATCTGTTGAATTGTCATTTTCAGTCCCTGCCAAAAGAAGTTACATTATTCCCGGTAATACATTTTGAGGAACCCAGAGTGCCCGCTGATGAAGAAGCATGGAGTGCATAGAAGAGATAGACCTGTTGAACATATTGCAACCAATTTGGAACAAGCAGAGAAATAGTTGTAAGAGAAACTGGGTCATCAAATGTGTGAGAAGGAGCATCTACCACCATATTGTCCTTACCATTCTTGTAAGTGATTGCATAGGCATACCCCATGAGTTGCATAACCCATTTCAGGTGTGCTGGGGAGGAGACCCATTGATCCAAGAAATTTTCCAGACTCTAGAGATCAGTCTTGATGTAGAAATAATTCCCTAATAGGTATGGCTGCCACTTTTGTAGTGCATGCAAAATAGCCATCATTTCCTGCTAAGATGTAGATGCGGATAAATGCTTACTAGAAAGGTCTCTTGAAGGTGACAAGCCCACTGGTTCAGCAAGGACACCTGCATATCTATCCAAGGAAGTAGGGGAGACTGTTGATAGGTGCATTTGAATGGAATGGAGTTGAGCAATGGCACCATGTCAATTCTTCTTAAGGATATTTTCCAGCGATGTGAACTGATGATGTGGAGAGACCCTTGCTGTGAGCCCTTAAATTTGTGTTGTTCCCCATTGACTGAAAACTACATCCAAAGTTCAGAAAAATCCCATAAGATGGGGCCAAGTATGCATAACCATTGAACGCCCAAAACCACATCACATCTGCCTACGGACAAGGAAAACATGTCAGAGCGCAAGTTATAATCTTCCAGAGAGATACGCACATCGTGACACTTTCCCTTGCAAGGTAAGGTGCCCCCATTGGAAACCATGACTTCAAAATTGGAGCAAGGATGGACAAAACAATCAACCTGTTTGGCGATCTGGGGGTCAATGAAGTTATGAGTGCTACCAGAATCAATGAGTATTATAAGAGGAAGCTTCTTGAAGTAACCCCTAACCCGCATTGTTTGGGGGGTGGTGACACTAGATAAAGCATGGAGAGATATCTCTGGTTGTTCATCCTGAGATGGGGGGTCAATACGTGGCTCCAGAATGTCAACTTGATCATCCATTGTATCTGGAGCTTCTTCACCAATTTTAGAGGCAGGCGGAGAATCCATATCCAAGAGATAGAAATTTTGTTGAACACATCTATATCCCCGAGTGAATTGCTCATCACAATTATAACAAAGCCCTTTTTCTCTACGTGCCTGCATCTCTGTTTTAGACAAATGCTTGATAGGAGTTGGTCGAGGAGCTGGCCGGATGGGAGGTTGTTGAGAACCCATATTTTGAAAGGGAACAAAAGTGGGTTTGGAGCGTTTTTGGGATGCAATATTGTCTTCTTCCAACTTGGCCAACCCTAGGACTTCCATCATTGTGTTGGTACATAACATTTTAACCTCTGACTGGATTTCATCCTTAAGACCACTGATAAAACAACTCCTGTAGAATTCATCAAACAATCCTTCGGTGTGATTAGCTAGTTTCTCAAATTTTGTTTGATACTCTCTCATAGTGCCACTTTGACAAAGTTTAGTGAGTGCTCCGGTGAAGTCATCAAAACCACTAGGACCAAATCGTTTCAAAAGGAGTTGGA
The DNA here is from genome assembly GCA_027924585.1 of Larix kaempferi. Taxonomy (NCBI): domain Eukaryota; kingdom Viridiplantae; phylum Streptophyta; class Pinopsida; order Pinales; family Pinaceae; genus Larix; species Larix kaempferi. Next base: position 14,202,800 of record BSBM01001346.1, read on the forward strand.
AAAAATCTATCCATTTTGGCTCATCATGAGCCTTGATGTACCAATGGTACCATTGAAGGGATTCTTGTTCCAAATGAAAGGATGCAAGTGGAAATTTTTGGACATCAAAATTATTATGTAGACTGAAATACTGTTATGCACGATAGATCCATCCAGTCAGATTAGTACCATTGAAGCAAGGAAATTCAAGCTTCAGACCACGGAAATTGCTGGAAGAAGAGAACCCATTGGCTGTAGAAGATTCTTGTTGTCGGTTATTGTTCATGGCTGACTGCTGAAGATGGGGCTGAGAAAATTTTCATCCAGATCTTGGATTTTGGTTTGGATGGCTGCAAGTGCTTCCTCCATGGTTTTTGCTTCTGTGCGGTGACAACCATAACCAGGAGTATTTTTTTTTGGGGGAGGGGGAAATGGATAGAAAAACACAAACAAAAGCTTATTTAGTAAAGGGAAATTTGGAGTTGGGAATAACTCAAATGGGTAATGGGGGTTTGACTAGGTTTTGGACACTTTCTTATTGACAGGGAAGCAAAAAATGGGGATTTCATAAGCGGGGTGAAAGAATGAGAAAATTTTTCAAAGAGGGACAAAGAAGCAGAAATAGGGAATGAACACGGTGGCAAAATTTGGAGGCGAGTGGGTGGAATTGAAGAAGTTATGGAAAACCCTAAAAATAGACAAATGTGAGATTTCTGGATTTGGGAAGTAGAATTTGGGATAGGATCCTCAGGAATGAAATATGCAGAATGGGATTGAAAGGGTGTCTGAGAAGTTTCAGGGGAAATGGATTTAAAACAAGGGAGATATGGTGAAAAAAAAATAAAAAAATCTTTCAGAAATGGATCTGCAACGGCGTGGAATGGATCAGAACAATTGGATCTGAAACGACGCGAAAGGGATCGGCAACAGATGGATCTGAAACGGTGCCGAATGGATCGAAAATAGATGGATTCGAAATGGATTTTAGAATAGATCTGAAATGGTTGGATCTCGAACGCCTTTCAGAATGGATCTGAAACGACGCGGAAGTGTTTCGCAACAATTCAGCTGAAAATAGATATGGACCCCAGGTATGTGCGACTTCCTAACAGTTCAGTGGCTTCACTCGGCCACCATTGCTGTTTGACGACTTTCGTATTGGGGCAGTACCCCTCACTCCACGGCTCAGGTAAAACGGATAACCGCTTTGCTACAAACGACAGCTCTTGGTTTACCTCATGGGTGGGAACTAGTCAATCAGGTAGGGGTCGTTTCCCTTTTCGCTAGCAGGTCCTCTCAACGGGATAGCTACTTTGGGGTTTCTATGGTACTCCTCACAATGAGTTTTAGGGCTTATGCCCAAGTACTTTCCACAGTTAAGGGGATAGGGATTATTCCCATATCCGAACTTGCAACAAATGCGGAAAAAAAAATTGGTAGAAATTCCACCCAATGAGCCCAAGAAAGTGCTCTGATACCAGATGTGAAGAACCTGCAACAATTAATTAATGAAAATACACGAGATAGCAAAAATAACAGAACTAAAGACGTGGCTTCCACCTTATCGATAAATGAAGTTAATGTCATACAAAAGGCCCATAATTGTAACTTCATCCATGCCCAACCATGGTATTTGTATGGATTTCTCCTTGATGCTCCCCTCATTGTATTTATAACCATGCTTTGAAATATACATTAAACTACATTATAATTGATATGGGATGACCCAAGGATCCAGTGACAATATTCATTTTAAAGTGAGTGTGCCAAATTTTATCATGATTTCCATTTCATTTTCGTTCTATAATAACGTCGCAAATTTTATTAAAATAATGCTTAAATCATGATTTAAAAGCATAAATGAATTCAATGCAACAATTATGACAATGAAAAATTCAAAGCATATAAAAGACGACAACCAAACTTGATAACAAAGTTCGTCTGACATGGACTACGTCTCCGGGCCTGCTTTCCAATGAGGGTCAATCTTACTATGTGGTCATAATGCTACATGCACCAAAATACAATTGTTCACCAAGTATAATTTGGCCTTGCAAATGTTTCCAAAGAAACTTCAATAATCTCCTTCAAGAGCTCTTCAACTCTACAAAACTCTAAGGAGATCTTAAACATCATGCAATTTCCACCAAAAATTCTTCTCCTAAATACCTCCTCCACATGGAAAAACACCCTTGGTTATATACCAAAGAGTTCATAACCAAACTCCAAATATAGTGAGATTTGAAAATATTTGATCCCAACTCAAAAAGATATGGTTATCCATCATATCATACATTTTTAGGTAATGGTAACAACCATATAATACCTTTTGGGAATAAAATATATGGGAAATCCAAAATTTATGGCAAATAACCATAATATATGTTTATATATGGTAAATAGAACCATATATTATAATAACCAAGCAAATATTTGGATTAGCCATACAATATATAGTGTATCGTTTTAACCACCCATAACTTTGTTTAATGCCACCCATCTTTGGATTTTGGCTCCACGTTAACACACCAACCATGTAATATGTGTCCTTTTTTGATATGTAATCCAATCTCCACAAAAAATAATATTTTAATAATCCCATTTCAAACCATGGTCTTGACGCAATGGCAACACGTTGGTAATGTGGAACGGATTGTGTGGTGGAATATAAAGAATATTCATTGCACATAAGGTTTTTTATTCCCCGTGAAATCTTTGGGATTGGTATCAAATATACATCCCCAACAACATTTAGGATAAGGTATATATTATTGAAGAAGATTGATGGGAGGCTAAATTTGTGGCCATAGAGGTGGTTATCCTTGGGGGAAGACTTGTGTTAGCACAATCTGTTAAATTTTCGATAATTTCATTCAATATTATCTAGGATCACTAAGAGAATAACATGCACAACATAACAATCACAAGAGACAATTGACACAAAGCATTTCACCGAGGAAAACCAAGAAGGTGAAAAACCCCGCAACTTCCTCAGAGATAGAATAAGCCTCAATACAAAGATCATGAAGATCAATCCCCAAAAGATAGATGTCTCCAGCAGCTCCTCCTCCTCCACTTGTGTGCAGCTCTCTCTCTCAACTATGCGAGTTGGATGAGTGAGTGAATGAATAGAATGAGAGACGCAAACTCTCTATTTATACAATGAATTGACCTACCTTTAACCCTAACAGGGCTGACTTCCTAAGGAAACCTAATAACCCATCCACATAACTCATACAGGGCCGACCCCACACCGGTGGTCTAATAACCCATCAAATATAAGTTGCAACACTTGCGACACTTACAAATACAAATGACGACACTTATGATTGGAGGAATAATACATCTCCATCAAGAATATAATAAAGTACAAGTGTAATACATAGAAGAATATCTTCCGAAGTTGCAAATACATCAACACTCCCTCTTAACTAGGAAGGTATTCTCTTGACACAGGTCATCAATACATATCGGCACAAGTCTTCAATTCTGGAGCTGGATCATCGTCACTGTTGTTGTATCCTTCATCTCGATCACTGGGCTATCTCTCAATTCTTCTCGTCATAGGAAGTTCTATAGAGCCAACCCTTTTTCATGTTGGATGTAGGCCTAGCCTCCTGTAGGTCTTCATCATCTCTGTGAGCGTGCCATCTTGTGGAATTCTCAGGGATGATTACATGCATCAACAAAACCTTGAAAGAGCATCCCAAGACTTTTACGAGCTTACTGCTCAACCTATCGGATCTCCCAGGATCTTTTACATGTGACCTCCACAAAACCTTAAAAGAGTGTCTTGCAACCTGCAAGATCTCTAAAGAGCATCCTAGGATCTTTTACGTGACTAGCACAACCTGTCTGGATCTCCAGGACTTATTACATGTGGTCTCCACAAAACCTTAAAAGAGTGTCTTGTAATTGCAATATCTCTAAAGAGCATCCTAGGATCTTTTATGTGACTAGCACAACCTGTTGGAATCTCCAGGACTGATTACATGTGGTTTAGAAAAACCTTAAAAGAGTGTCTTGCAACTGCAAGATCTCTAAAGAGCATCCCAGGATCTTTTATGTGACTAGCACAACCTGTCTGAATCTCTAGGGTTGATTACATGCTACTGCACAACCTGTCCACGGCCACGAAGTATCATCCTGATACTCATGATCCCACTGATCATATTCTTTGCATGGAGCATCATCCTGATGCTCATGATCATACTGATCATCATCATACAGTACATCCTCCTGATGTACAACATCTGGAGCATCGACCTGATGCTCATCACATATGATCATCCTGATCATCATCATACAATACATCATCCTGATGTACAACATCTGGAGCATTGACCTGATGCTCATCACATATGATCGTCCTGATCATCATCATACAATACATCATCCTGATGTACAACATCTGGAACATCGACTTGATGCTCACCACACATGATCATCCTAATCATCATCATAGCATCATCTTGATACATATCATCACATGATCATCCTGATCATCATCACAACATCGTCCTAATGCATATCATCATCACATGATCTTCTTGACCATCATCACAGCATCGTCCTGATGCATATCATCATCATATGATCATCTTGATCATCATCACAGCATCATCCTGATGCATATCATTTGGAGCATCAGCCTGATGCTCATCACACAGCACTTACATCCATATCCATAGGAAGGATTATCCTACCACCATGCTTGGAATGGCTCCTGCAAATGTGTCCCATCACTTCCTCCTCGAATTATCTTCTATCTGAAGAACACCAAGCCTCTCTCTGAAGTACTCGAACTTTAGTTTGGCTAGTGGTTTGGTCAACACATCTGCAATCTTCTCATCTGCAGCAACATACTGGAGCTTCACTACTCCTCTCTCCACCATATCCCTTATATATTGATATTTGATCTCGATATGCTTCAACTTGTCATGGAACACTGGGTTCTCTGACAACTTCACACAACTCTGGTTGTCACAATAGATACAAGTAGCATCCAATTGGAGATCAAATAAATCAGACAGTAGCTTCCTTAGCCATACTTCCTCACAACTAGTCGAACAAGTTGCGACATACTCTGCTTCGGCTGTACTCAGTGCTAAGCAGGATTGCTTCATGCTAAACCAAGATATCACACTTGATCCCATATTGAAGCAGCACCCCGAAGTACTCTTCCTATCTGCAGCACTGCTTGCCCAATCTGAATCAACATAACCCTCCAGGTTAAACTTTTGATTCACATCTTGAGCCCATAATCAATCATACCCTTCAAGTACCTCACAATATGCTTTACAGCAATCATGTGAACATGTCTAGGATCCGTCAGGAACTGTCTAAAAGTGTTTACCGCAAAGCAAATATCTGGTCTCGTGTTCGTCAGGTACATCAAGGACCCAATCATCCGATAATACATTATGGCATCAACCGATCCTGATGAAGCATCAATCAATAAATTCAAGTTCGATGCCATAGGTGTGGACATGGCTTTGTAGTCCATCATCCCCAACGGCTTTAGGATCTCTACTGCATACTTCCCTTGTCCAAGGAAGATTCCATCTGCACTCTGCCACACCTCCATACCCAAGTCCTTCATCTTGAAATCGACAGCAAGCTTCCTCTTTGTAACAGAAATCAACCCAGTCTCACCTGTCACAAATAGGTCATCTACATACAGTAAGAGTATCACTGGATTGCCTTCCTCAACCTTGTAGTAAAGGTTGGAATCTGCTTTACTCTTGGTAAATCCCAAACTGGACAGGAAGCAGTCTATCCTGTTGTACCAAGTCTTGGGTGCTTGCTTCAAGCCATACAAGGATTTATTTAACTTGCACACATATGACTCCCTATCATGTGTCTCAAAACCGAGTGGCTGCTCCACATACACTTCCTCTTCGACTACACCATTCAAGAAAGTTGTCTTGACATCCATCTGGTGTATCTTCCACTTCATTATTGCAGCCAGGGAAAGTATTGTTCTGATGGAAGTATGCTTGGCTACAGGTGCAAAAGTCTATTCATAATCTATCCCTTCTTTCTGGGAGAAGCCACAAGCCACAAACCTTGCCATGTATTTCTCCATGTTGCCATCTGCAGCATGCTTGATCTTGTAGATCCACTTGGAAGTCACAACAGACTTACCTTTTGGTCTTGGGACCACGTCCCAAACATCATTGTTCATGATCGACTGGTATTCCTCGACCATGGCATCCTTCCATTCTTTCTTTTATGTTGCTTTTTCATAACTGGAAGGTTCTTTGTTCATTGTGTCACAGAGTAAGGCAACATAGTTGGTGTGTGACCTAGTCCTTTTTATTTCTCTATGTTCCTCCTCTGGAATACCATACCTTTCTACATACGGGGTGGATCTACAGGTTCTTGTGGATCTTCTATTTCACCATCCTCTTCTGGAATTACTTCGTTCATGGTGGTGTCTTGTATTCTAGGTACCCTTGGTTCTTCATAGTCTTCAACATGTGTCTTCCTTGATTTGATGTATGCTGAATTTTCATCAAAATTCACATCCTTACTGATGTCAATCTTCTTGAACCCTGGAAAGTAGATTCTATATACCTTCGAGCTTTCACTATACCCCACAAATATACCCTTCTTTACTGAAGGATCTAACTTTGTCCTCTTTTCTTTTGGAACATCTGTATATAATGGACAACCAAATATCCTGAGATGGCTAACTTTTGGGCTCTTACCAGAGAAAACTTCTTCTAGTGTCTTGTTGTCAAGCATCTTGTGTGGTCTATTTTGTACATATACAACAGCCCTTACAGCTTCTTCCCATAGGTTCATAGGTAGATCTTGGTCATGAAGCATTAATCGTGATGCTTCCATGATTGTCCTATTCTTCCTTTCTGCAACCCCATTCTGTTGTGGATTCTAAGGAGTGGTCAACTCCCTCTTAATCTCTGAATCACTACATAACTTCTTGAAGTCTCTTGAAGTTAATTCTACGCCATTATCGGATCTAAAGGTCTTGATCTTCTTATCAATTTGATTTTCTATCAAGGCTTTTAATTCCTTGAACTTATCAAACACTTCATCTTTATTCTTCAAGAAATAAACCCAAGTCTTCCTAGATAAATCATCAATGAAAGAAACATAATATACATACCCACTCAAAGACTGGATGACATCGGATCGCATACATCGGAGTGGATAATCTCCAAGATTCCTTTTTCCTTTCTTTCACTGCTTGGAATTCACAACAGACTTATCTTCTGGTCTTGGGACCACGTCCCAAACATCATTCTTCATGATCGACTAGTATTCCTCGACCATGGAATCCTTCCATTCTTTATTTTCTGTTGCTTCTTCATAACTGGAAGGTTCTTTGTTCATTATGTCACAAAGTAAGGCAACTTAGTTGGTGTGTGACCTAGTCCTTTTTCTTTCTATGTGTTCCTCCTCTGGAATACCATACCTTTCTGCATCTTGGATGAGCTCTCTAGCCCATGCTGGTTTCCTCTTGTTAGAGTTCTTCTCACGGGGTGGATCTACAGGTTCTTGTGGACCTTCTTTTTCACCATCCTCTTCTGGAATTACTTCGTTCTTGGTGGTGTCTTGTATTCTAGGTACCCTTGGTTCTTCATAGTCTTCAAACAGGTGTCTTCCTTGATTTGATGTATGTTGAATTTTCATCAAAAGTCACATCCCTGCTGATTTCAATCTTCTTCAACCCTGGAAAGTAGATTCTGTATGCCTTCGAGATTTCACTATACCCCACAAATATACCCTTCTTTCCTGAAGGATCTAACTTAGTCCTCTTTTCTTTTGGAACATCTGTATATACTAAACAATCAAATATCCCGAGATGGCTAACTTATGGGATCTTACCAGAGAAAACTTCTTCTGGTGTCTTGTTGTCAAGTATCTTGTGTGGTGTTCTATTTTGTACATATACAGCTTCCCTTGCAGCTTCTGCCCATAGGTGCATAGGTAGATCTTGGTCATGAAGCATTGCTCGTGCTGCTTCCATGATTGTCCCATTCTTCCTTTCTGCAACCCCATTCTGTTGTGGATTGTAAGGAGTGGTCAACTCCCTCTTAATCCCTGAATCACTGCATAACTTCTTGAAGTCTCCTGAAGTTAATTCTCTGCCATTGTCAGATCTAAAGGTCTTGATCTTCTTATCAATTTGATTTTCTATCAATGCTTTGAATTCCTTGAATTTATCAAACACTTCATCTTTATTCTTCAAGAAATAAACCCAAGTATTCCTAGAGAAATCATCAATGAAATAAACATAATATACATACCCACTCAAAGACTGGATGACATTGGATCGCATACATCAGAGTGGATAATCTAAAATATTCCTTTTCCCTTGCTTTCACTGCTTGGAAATGCCTTCTTTGAGTTCTTTCCTTTTGCACATACTTTGCAAACACCTTCATGCTTTGACTGGATTTCAGGAAGACCTTCTACTGCTTTGCTTGCAATTGGTAGTGCTCTATAGTGCACATGTGCAAGCCTTCTATGCCAAAGCTCATTTGGCTCCATGGATTCATGTACCATGGCATGTTTAGGTTGTTCCTTCAATTTGTACAATCCTCCCTCTTTCTCTCCAATCACTACTGCATCATCTATAGTCTTACCTTTTGGCCACATAAGTACTTGGCCATCCACAAATGCAACTCTCATTCCCTTTGCATCCAAATATGATATGGAGAGAAGATTCTTCTTGAGACTAGGTACATATAGAACATCTTGCATCTTTAAAGACTTCCGAGGGTCTAGCTTGTAGGAGGCTTCACCACTTCCTTTTATAGGGTATTGATAGTCATCCCCAAGTTTTACCTTATGAGGTGACTCAAGTTCAAATAGGTCTATAAGAGATTCTTTGAATCCCATCATATGTTTAGAAGCCCCACTATCAATAAGCCAATCATTACACCCATGTCTAATAGTACCTATGAGAGCAGATATCAGAACATATTCTTCATCACTTGAAGAGTCTTCACTTTCTACTTTGGTCTTCTTCCTAGGAGGTTCATCATCCTCAGCAGCATGAGCATGATATCTATTCTTGTTTCTCTTCTTGTTGTTGATGTTGGAGCCCTTTCTGTTCCTGGGACATTCTGAGGAATAATGTCCCTTCTCATCACATGTGAAGCATCTAATGTGAGAGAGATCTTTCTTCTTTTGATGAAGGTGAGAAGATTTATTGTGATGAGGTTGCTCCCTCTTGAACTTACCTTTCTTGGTGTGTGCTGTGAGATCTTGGTCTTCACTTACCATCTTCTCTTCTTGGGCCACAAGCCTAGCTTATTCTTGTGAGCATTCCTCCCATAGTCTACTAGAAGAGATCAATTTCTTTCTTGCACAGATTCCTTGGATGAAGGAGTCCCATGACCTAGCTAGGCCATTCAATGTGGTCATCACAATTTCTCCATTCTCCACTACTTCATCCACAGCTTCAAGTTGTTCTTTGATTTAAGAGACCTTAGTAAAGTAGGATTGGATGGTCTCTCCATTCTAGAACTTTACCCCTTTCAATTGGTTCTGCAATGTCATCTTCCAATTTATATTCTTTCCTTCAAACAACTTGGTCAAGGAGTCAAACATTTCCTTAGGTGTCTTTAGAGAAGACACATGGGGTATGATATGGTCTTTGATAGAATCAGCAATTATTCTCTTAGCCTTGACCAGGTTCTTCTTATGTAAGGCCTTATCCTCATCTCCCTCTAGAACTGGAACCTCTTGACTTATGTAGGTATCCAATTCATTCTCTTCTAGGATTAACCCAATACTATAATTCCATGCTCGGAAGTTATCATCCCCTTCAAGCTTATCCTCAAGCTTGGTGTGATGAGACATCTTAATGAGAAACTAAAATGGAAATAAAAGATTTAGGCCTTACCACTTAAATGTTGAGAACTGGATGAGCAAGCTAGTGTGGAGATTCCAAAATTTGACCTTCAAGAATTGACTATAATGTTTCTGGTGTAACTCAGAAATTTCAGATCATCAGGGTCTGAAACTTCGGCCTGTGGTAGCCTGTCTTGTTATCATTCTAACCCCATGGATTTGATATCAATTGGATTCTCCAAGAGAGAGTTATGCCAAGTGTCGTAACCTGACCTATTTATGGGATGAAACAAGATAGAGAACTTGTGCGGAGTGCCACGTGTCACTGGTTCAACTTAGGCCTCTGAAATCCAGACCTATGAAACTACAGTCCGTGCTCTTACTGAAAATTGTTACAGAATTTAATTTGGAGCTTCCTATCCCAAGTTATGACATTTTTCCCTAGGTCACTTGTTTATGACTGAGATCTGCAAGAGGCAGAAACCCTAATTTGTACGGATCATAAATTAGAAAGTACAACAAATCAGATGATGTGCTTTGAACATGAGGTACAGGGGGATGTTATCTTCATCCTGTAAAAGTTTCAGATCCTAAACCTTCACACAAATGAATTTATAGCGAAAGTTCCAAGATGAATAGGTTTTGCTATGCAAAACACTTCTCTAGCCTAGCCTCCTCTTGCCTTTGATGAACTGTGGAGAGATAACCCAAAAATCAAGAAGCCCTAGCTTCTGCAGCTGCACAATGTCTTCTTCTTAGGTTAGCTCTGACACCATGTTAAATTTCTGATAATTTCATTCAATATTATCTAGGATCACTAAGAGAATAACATGTAGAACATAACAATCACAAGAGATAATGGACAGAAAGCATTTCACCGGGGAAAACCAAGAAGGTGAAAAACCCTGCAACTTCCTTAAATATAGAATAAGCCTCAATACAAAGATCACAAAGATCAATCCCCAAAAGATAGATGTCTCCAGCAGCTACTCCTCCTCCACTTGTGCGCACCTCTCTCTCTCAACTATGCGAGTTGGATGAGTGAGTGAATGAATAGAATGAGAGACACACACTCTCTATTTATACAATGACTTGACCTACCTTTAACCCTAATAGGGCCGACTTCCTAAGGAAGCCTAATAACCCATCCACATAACTCATACAAGGCCGACCCCACACCGATGGTCTAATAACCCATCAAATATAAGTTGCGACACTTACAAATACAAATTTGGACACTTCTGATTGGAGGAATAATACATCTCCATCAAGAATATAATAAAGTACAAGTGTAATACATAAAAGAATATCTTCCGAAGTTACAAATACATCAACAAAATCTATGCTTATGAGTATCCCTACTTATTGGTTAGGATTGATGAAGCCTCGGAAAAAATCCTTGGCATTATTTGCAGCAATTTTTTTCATTTCATTTGGGTTGGTAGTCAATGTTCTCGGAAGTGGAACTTTCCTAGATGGGGTTCTATTTCTTGGCCCAAAAAATCTGGGGGTTGGGGATTAATCAATTTAAACCTTTTCATTCAAGCCCTTCGTGCTAAAATTCTATCTTTTATGAGGACTGGGTGGATGGAATTATTATGGATCATGGCATTGCAAATGCCATTTTGTAGATCCTTTTGTCTTTTGGTTCCATGGATCTCTTTATTTTTATGTTGAATGGGTCAAGATGGACTACAGGTTGTTACGTCTTGGGATTTTCTCATCTTTTGATGCTTTTGGTCATTGTTTTGTAATCTTGGATTAGGCGGGGATAGGATGGACATTGTATTATCTGGATTATACTTTGTAACTTTGATTTCACTATGGAATAACAAGTTACTTGATTTTTCTTCCTGAAAAAAAAGGATAAGGTATATGTGGCATATCCCATGGGCTATGGATATGGATCCTTGTTACAATATTAATAATATTGCACTCTTTACTTCCAACCATACCCGAATTCAAAGTTAAATAAAATTTATGCCGCTTACATAACAAGTGATATGTGATGGCAGTATGGTAAAGGTGTTGGACTTGTTGGTTGGAGGTTTAGGGTTCAACCCCCATTGCCTCCACCTAAAGTTTGGTAGAGTGAACAATAATAAGGCCAAATCGAACCTGCCACATGTACAAATTTGATTGGACCACCTCACTTGCCAGCTCAGATTTCGTATTTCCACCTCAGGGTATGGTCTGCCAAATGTCAGTCATCCATTGGTCTGAGCAAAAGCTCTTGGAGAAATATTTGAGATGGTGTTGTCTGTTTCATCATTTGAGATTGTAAATTTTTGTCCACTTTTTTTATCGATGAGGATTCTCCTGGATCAAGCCTCCCCACTAAGAAGCTTTTGGACCCCAAAATCCTATTATGATTCAAAAGAGGATTGAGGACAATCTATCCCCACTTATCCAATGTCCATCATCCATCTTGCTCGAGTAACAATCTCCTAGATCATAATAAAAAAGATGAACACACCCATCAAATTATTGACAAACTTAAGCATTGGACCATCCTTACATAAATATGCATTTAACGTTGAGGCTACCATCAAAGTACACCTGAATAGCAACATAATCACACACACAAATGAAAGAGCAGATGCAGGAAAGAATGAACCAAATAGAAGCTTGCCCTTCTCAGTAGTATCTAATTTGCTGTCAATGATGCTTTCATGTTACAATTCCCCATGTTGTACATGTTTTGTGCCTTGAAACATCTATTCATTATTAGTATTAACCAATGCATTTTCAAGACCACAATCCTTTATAGACATGAGCAATAAACTTTTGCTTGCATTAACCAACATCTTCATTTGCCATGTTGCAATCACAGACACATCATGTTTCATCTTGTGAGCTCTTACGATGAACTCCATCCCATTCTTGAAGAGATGATACCTGTTATGTTCCTTGTAAAACATTGCTTTCATGTCATAAAGATATGGGTTTCCCAACACAATCCCACATATATCAAGTAGAATCACATCCAATTCTACCTCATCCATAAATTTGTCAGAAATAGCAAAGCAAAGCTTACATTTCTTAGATACATGCAATTGAGCATTCTCATAAACCCTTCCTAAAGGATAAGGTTTTGGATGTGGTTCAGTCTCCAACCCTAGTTTCTTTACAATGCCTTCCGAGATTAATTTAACTTGAGATCCACTATCTATAAGTGTATCAATAAGATTCTAATCAGGCATAATACCATTCAGTCATTTATGGTTCACAATCTACGTGAAACAATGTAATGTCTCCATTTTGATCCCCTTTGTATTAAATCGTAAATGATGTAAATATTGTAATTTAATCATGGTGAGGAGCTCAAGGCCAAGGCCCCACCATTGATTTAGCGTTGATGTATCGGCAATTAAAGGAATATATGCCTATGGTTCTTGTGCTAGATAGGTACAATGTAAATAAGACATCATGTAAATACGAATTTTAATGAAAAACCCACAACTCGCTATGCTATGCAACAAAGAGATGGGGGCATGATTCTACAAGGAATGGGGAGGAAAATTATTCAAACCCTTGAGCCAATGGTGTTAATCCATGTGTCAATGAGAAAACCCATAAACTATCAACTACCCATTTTGGGTTATGGACCCAATCATTTAGTTTCTCCAAAAATTGGTTGAGGCAGTTAATGCCTTGGGAATGAAGAGATATGGCAACCAATTTTGTGCATGGGAAAGCCATCAACCTGGAAAATCGTGTTTTGTCTCCTTGGGAAAGAAAACACCCACGAAATGGTGCCCAAATCCATTGGGAACATATAGCTTTCCTCTCTCACGCAGATGGGGACGGCTGGAAGTTACATTCACGTTTTTCATCAAAAACGCAGGGTTTCCCCTGACCAAAAATTCGTTTTTGGTTTTGGACAGTAGCTGGGAAGAAGGGGCTATGATTTGGGACTGTGATGGAGGTCGTTTTTGCCCCAAAATGCCCATGGACGTTTTTCTAAAAACAATTTCTACTTCCTGGGGTTTTCCCAAACCTCCATTGTTCATTTTAGCCTTACCACGTTTTTCTGAAGCTTAGGGAATCATTTTCATGCTTATCACTGTAAAAACGTTTCTTCATGCCCAACACTTAGACTTCTGTGGTTATGTGCATCCCTGTTTTGATTTGAACCTGTGAGCAAGAAACTTGGAGTGGTAGCGGATAGAATTGGCTTGATAAACCTAGTGGAAGGAGTAACCTCTCAAGAAGATCAAGAGGGCTTTGACTACTTTTCTATGCACACCCTGAGAGCACTAGAAAGGAAGGTATGGCTTGAGGGACTGTGTGGCAGTGAAGAGAATACTTCCTTGTGTTGGGTGTGTAGGCATTGTGGGTGCCAAGCTGAATAGATCTGGGAGGGGTATTCTTAGCTCTGTGGTTGAGCTCACTAGCTTAGCAATTCTTCCTTTCCATTTCCTAGCAGCCTGATAAACCCAATTGTAGATTGGCTTGGCTCATCTTGGTGTATGCTTGGCTATGTGTGAGTCTGTTGTTGTTCCCTGGTTCCTTGTAGAGATCATGCCCAGCTCGGGGGTGGCAGTTGCATCAAGAGGTTGATAAGCACAACTGGCCTATGGTTGGGAGGAACGTTGCAGTTGCATAGCCAGTTGCTTGGGACTACCTTGTTATAAGATAAGTATTCTCTTTTATAAATTATGCAATCTCTTTATTTAATGGCTGTCACAGAAATGTTGAATGTATGTGAGAAATTAAACATGACTTTTATTCCGCTGTGTTTCTATAACATGCACATGTATATGTCTTTTTATCAATAAGTTTTTAATTAATGGATATGGGGCTAGATGCCAGGATTTAGTGACACGTCCTCTCTATCATGCTGGTATGGTAGGAGGGGGCGTTACAAACAATATCAACTTCTGACTTTCATCACCAATCTAATTCTCTTCTCTAACTAGAAGCTCGTCTAGTTTCGGGTAGATCAAAGGCTCCCTTGCACGTAGAGTGTTGTCCTGAAGATAAAACCAAAAGCAACATTAGAAAGGAATTTATCAACTATTACTACTACTTGATCTATTGAGTCTTTTCATGTCATTGGCCTCTTAACTATTGTCCCAAGTTATTTAGATTAGCCCCTCCCCGAACAATTGGTGGAATGCCTTTTGATATGAAAAACAAAGAAAAACGTGTGATTATCCATATGTAGGATTTAATGCACATAATTCTAGAAATGACACCTTCATACGGATGCTTCCACTCATTCGCGTTCCATTAATCCATCATGTCTAGAGAGAAGTGAGGAGATTTTAAGAACACTAAATTATATGATATTGATCTCTCTATTGTTTTCACCTGTTGTGCTCAATTCCCTCTGCCTTTGTGGTTTTTAATGGGATTTTACATGAAAGAAAAGCATATTTGTTGATTTTATTTCCTTGTTGCATCATTTGTATTGGATTCTAATGTGTTTAAGGCTTTATCATCTTTTATCACAATAACAATAATGCAAGGAAATGAGGGAGTAGATATGATTCTTCAGAAGCCAAAACTATGCTGGGATTGAAACTGTTTGATACCTAGGTTTTAGAAATGTGCTGGGCACTTAGGAATTTGTTTAACTGATGATCATCTCCAAATAGCTTTTTAAAACTGGTATTTGTTACACTGAACTCTCTAAGTTTTTTCTCTTAATTGATGCGTTGGGTTTTCAACTCAGCTTCGATTTCCAAGAAGATTGTAATATATTTTTCCAATACCATTTTGAGTGTGAGGTTTTATGGATTATTCTTGTGGGTTTTGTTATGTACACTCTCACATAGAGCAATTCTACTCTATAATTTTTTTTATGTTTTGGTTGTAGTTTATTAAATGATGTCGTACTCTGTTTTTTTTCCTTTATTTATAAAACACAACACTGCCATTTCTGCTATATAATTTTTATATTTTGGCTACGATGTTTTCTTTTTCCTTTTTTTCTCTTTTAAAAACGCAACAATCTGTCATAGAAAATATGAAGTGATTTTTTCATAAGAAAGCAAACTAGAATTTACTGAGCCGGGTAATCTGGTCTTGTATCAATGTTTTATTTATTTGTGTTGTTAGTCATCTACAAGATCTGAGTTTTCTAGATATGATTTTAATTGTCATTTTTTTATTAATGCATGGAATGTAATATCATTAATCTCTAAAAGGTGTCATTTGCATCTTAAATCAAATTATAAAATTGAAGGTGAATATGCACTTATGATTTGTTTTAAATGATGATTTCATGCTGCAATTCCCCATGTTGTACAAGTTCTGTGCCTTGAAACATCTGTTCATTATTAGTATTAACCAATGCATTTTCAAGAACACGGTCCTTTACAAATATGAACGATAAACTTTTGCTCGCATTAACCAACATATTCATTTGCCTTGTTGCAATCATAGACAACTCATGTTTCATCTTGTGAGCTCTTATGATGAACTCAATCCCATTCTTGAAGAGATGATAATTTTTATGTTCCCTATAAAGCATTGCTTTCCAATCATGAAGATGTGGGCTGCCCAACACAATCCCACATATATAAAGTGGAATCACATCCAATTCTACCTTATCCATAAATTTGTCAGAAATAGCAAAGCAAAGCTTGCATTGCTCAGATACATGCCATCGAACATTCTCATGAACCCATCCTAAAGGATAAGGTTTTGGATGTGGTTCAGTCTCTAACCCCAGTTTCTTTCAATGCCTTCAGAGATTAAGTTAAATTGAGATCCATTATCACAAGTGTATCAATAAGACTCTAATTAGGCAGAATACCATTCAGTGATTTATGGATTTCAAAATCGAAGTGAAACAATGTCAACTTCTCATAGCTAAAAGCTCGACTAGTTTTGGGTAAATCAAAGGCTCTTGTGCAGGTAGAGCATAGTCCTGAAGATAAAACCAAAAGCAGCATCAGCAGGGAATTTATAAACTATTACCACTGCCTGACCTATTGAATCTTTTCATGTCACTGGCTTCTTATATACGCATTTGTTCATCCATCAAGTTAAGGTATGGAGCTTAACTAACTATTAGGTTTTCGGGCTCAACCAATCCTCTGTCCCAAGTTAGTTAGATTAGAGCCTCCAAAAACAATTGGGGGAATGCCTTTTGATATAAAAAACAAAGCAAAACATATGATTATCCATCTGTGGGCTTTAATGCACATAATTCTAGAAGTGGCACCTTCATACCGATGTTTTCACTCATTCGCGTTCCATTAATCCATCATGTCTGGAGAGAAGTGAGAATATTTTGAGAACACTGAATCATATGATATGGATCTCACTCTATTGTTTTCACATGTTGTGCTCGAGTCCCTCTACCCGTGTGGTTTTTAATGGGATTTTACATGAAAGAAATGCAGATTTGTTGATTTTTAATGGGATTTTACATGAAATAAATGCAGATTTGTTGATTTTATTTCCTTGTTGCATCATTTGTATTGGATTCTAAATGTTTTTAGGGATTTATCATCTTTTATTACAATAACAATAATGCAATGAAATGAGGGAGTAGATATGATTCTTCATAATCCAAAACTATGTTGAGATTGAAACTGTTTGATACCTAGGTTTTAGAAAAGTGTTGGGCACTTGGGCATTTTTTTAACTGACGATAATCTCCAGATAGCATTTTAAAACTAGCATTTGTTACGTTGAACTCTCCACATTTATTCTCTTAGTTGATGCACTGGGTTTTCAACTCAGGTGTGGTTTCCTAGAAGATTGTAACATATTTTTCCAATACCATTTTGAGTGTGAAGTATTTTGGATTATTATTGTGGGTTTTGTTCTGTACTCTCTCACATAGAGCATTTTTACTATATATTATGTTTATGTTTTGGTTGTAGTTTATTAAAGCAGGGCATACTCTGTTTTTTTTTTTTTTTAACAAAAACAACACTGTCATTTCTGCTATATAATTTTTGTATGTTTTGGCTATTCTAGTTTTTTTTAACGCAGCAATCTGCCATAGAGAATATGAAGTAATATTTTCATAAGAAAAAATAGCATAATTTACTCAGCCAAGACACATTGTCTTGCATAATTGTTTTATTTATTTGTGTTGTTAGTAATCTACTAGATTTGAGTTTTCTAGATATGATTTTAATTGTCATTTTTTTATTAATGTATGGAATGCAATATCATAAATCTCTATATGGTGTAATTTGAATCTTAAATTAAATCATAAAATTGAAGGTGAATATGCACTTATGAATAGCAAATCATAAGTTACAATGCATATTCACTACCATTGACTGAATTAATTTAGAAGATTCAAACGTGGTATTCTTAGCCCCAATCCAGGATAGGTTTTTTTTTCAGCAACAACGATTTTCTTGACCCCAATTTGGATAGATATTTTTTTCTACGATAGAGATTCTAGCTCCATCTTAGCCCAAAAGAAGATCAATGGTGAAACTTATCTCTTAGTGTGTGGGTAGAGGGAGCCCCTATATTCGTGTGGTTTTATATCAATGAGTGATGATATGGACTTAGTTGACATGTTCAACTTTGATAGCATGGGAGCACTCACATGTCAAGAAAGCATTTCAGATTGCAAATCTAACTCTAGTCAAGGAAAATAATAGGTTGATAATGTATTTTGTTCCATGAGTTTGATGTATGTTGATTATTGTTTAGGCAGCATTGGCCATGACTTGGATACATTCAAATTGTTTTAGTTTTGTATGTCATTGAGTAATGATGTTGGACACTTTTCTTTGATGGTCTCGTGTAAAATTATTATAATGGAAGGAAGAGGTTATGAGCACGTGTAATTGATATGTAGTTTATGAAGTCTTCATAAAAATGTATTGTGGTTGTTGTTGTGGTTGTTGTTGGAACTCTGAACTTGATAATTTATAATTGATGGATTCATGAGTTTTGTTTTGTTCTCATTATTTTGTTGTGCACTTTGGCATTACAAGGTTAAAGTTATTTCATTTTGACATTCGCTTGTAAGTTGTTCAATGCAATAAGTGGAATTAGATGAGGAAGAACCTGACGAGGAAGAGAATTGGGTTAGAGTTGTTTGGCATTACTACATAGAGGGGGATTTTGAAACTATATTTATGTAAATTGTCTCAACTTGAGACAAGGAAAGTTGTCTATTGTTTTAAATATTCTCTCTAAAAAAGTGTCTTAAAGTTTTGTCTTAATCTATTGTCCCTATAAAGACAATATATAATATATTGTTGTGCGTTACCTAATAATTTGTAATGTTATCAAATATACAATAATTATTTAATGTCTTAAATATTATTTTTTTTACTTGAATGCATATTACTCTACAATAAAACTAAATAAAGAATTGGAAATATGGTGTGAGAGATTATAAATGGAAGGGACAACTCCATAAACCATTGACAAACTATGGAGTAGGATTGGTTAATGTGGAACAACATTATGAACTGGGGTTTTTGTATTAGTATTTCATAGAACAAATGTTCTTAATAAGCCTCCCTAGAAATTACTTCTCCTTCATATAACATCATTACACCCTTCTATCGATCATCACATTGATGTGGTTGCTTCTTCTTGGGAAGGAAAATTTTTTAAAAGTTTTGAATGATGCAGCAAGTGGCCTTTGATCTTTGAAAATAAAGAAAAAAAACTAAAACTTAATCCCATTACTCCCTGTTGTGTTTCCTCAAAATTTTACTAGAAATAAACAAGCAAGCAATAAATTAAAAGGCTATAGTCATTTTGCATGCCATAAATTTGTAGATGGTGTCCTTCTTTTCAACTTACCTTTATATGTTATATTATGTGGAGAAATTGAGGTCAATGACATAGGTATCTAGGCTTACCCTAGTTTCTTTTTTTTCCTTTGACAACATTCGTATTCAAATCTATTTGATTCTTGTTCTTAACCAAATTCATTTAAGTTGTTGGAGGGTGGCATTTTCCAACAATAATGGAATTATTGAATCCTTGCACAATCACTTCATTTGCAAATATATAGGCTCTAAAATCTAATACTATCAAAGACTATCTACATTTAGAAAACTAGATTCTTTATCTGTCAATATTTGTTTGCTTCTTCCTTGACATTCATTTTCTCACAAATAGTCATTTTACTTTATCTAGTTGATTTTCATCATTCACGAAGTAGGTTCCACGTTTCAAAATGCTTACTCAACCCATGAGTGCATTTTTTATTAAGTCCCATTCTTAACTTGACCCATGAAGGGTTCAGCCCAATAAAACTAATAGTCAAGTTCAACCTAGTAAGATTATATGACATAAAACCTTATGTGATTGCTTCAAACTTAGATTCCATCCCTCTCATTAGATATAAAATAGTTTGTAAATTTAATATATGGTTAAATTTGTGATTATTATTTACTACTACTCTTAGATGCTAAAAGTTATAATAATGCTCATCTTGCACACGAAATGTATTTTACTTAAATTTATTTTGAAATTCAATGTTAATAAAAAGGTAGATCATTTATACTTAGGATATTTTTAAATAGATGTTTGCCCTTTTTTTTAATAACTTATTTCATGGTTGTCATCACCTTTTAATAGTTTAAATTAGTGTAATATTAGTAACAAATATTATTTTAATATTAATAATATACTTTAAGTTTAATCTTTCAATAAGTGTATATGTTTTTCTTCTTATTTTATTTATTTATTGTTATGTGGCTAAGTTTTTTAAGAAAATAAGTTTTGTCTATTTTGTCAATAGTATTTTATGGAGCCTCGAGAGGGAGAGTTACATTTCAAAATAATTAAATGATCAATATTGCTTCCTCTCTATTATTGTATGATTGGTAACTACAAGAATAAATATGTAATTACTACTCTTGATGCATTAAATAAACATTGTCAAAGAGTCCATCAACTTGATCAAATTTCACCTTGCTAGAGGGATCGACCACATGCTCACAATTGTCATTGGCCAAAAAAGATCCTAAAGTAGTGCAAAAAAATAATAAGTTAAGAAGCTTTCGCCTTGAGTTTCATATGGAAATGGACCCCAAAAATAGAAAAATCGTCAAAGAGTCCATCAACTTATCAAATTTCTCCTCATTAGAGGGGTCGACCAGGTGCTCACGATTCCCACTGGAAAAAAAAATCCTAAAGCAATGCAAAAAAATAATAAGTTAAGAAGCTTCTGCCTTGAGTTTCATATGGAAATGGCCCTCAAGAATTTAAGAATGTGTTTACTGGAGCAATAAATATCCAAATAGGTATGTCCATATTAAGGTTTCATGGTAGGATTTCATTTTATTCATTTATATAGGTAATTCGCTTGTATTAACGTGTGTGTGTGTGTGTTAGGAAGTCAGTCATGAACATGAATTGAGTATTGAGGCACTAAAGTCATTTGGCCATCACATCGATAAATATAAGTCAAACAAAATGAAATGACATAAAGATATGTTACGACGAATTGAAATTAAAAAGATACTCAATGAGTTCACATGTTCGAATAAAGGTTCATCTTTAGCTATGGAGAACAATGTATTCAATGATTGTGCCATTGAAGTAAGTAAACTAGTATTTCTTATAAGATATTCTTATTTTGAATTTATCTTGAATTAGTTTACATGGCATGTACATTTTTAGCATTGACATAAATTCTACATGCATATTATGTAGAATTCCATAGAAGGAGAAAAGCAAGATTCATAAAATGTATATGAAATAATGAGAAAATTCAATAAAATGGTTCTATGCGACAAAGGTTCATCTTCCACTATGGAGGACAAAGATAATGCATTCCATGATGATATGATTGAAGAAAGTGTAATATTATTTAATGTCTAGGACATTGAATACTGGTGCACCTTTTTCCAGTGTTTTTCATGTGGCGAGGCAGGACACCTTTGAAAATATTGCTACCGGACAAAGGTCACCAGGTCTTTGGACACCCCCTCTAGAGAATGTACCCAAACTGGTCTGGTGTAGAGCGTAGATCCTACTTTTGCAAATATCTCTCAAGTAGCCAAGGGTTACTCTTCACTCACTAGTAAGTTGAGGACACACTTCCTTGTTTTCTTTAATTCCCTTTTAGTTTTTGATCTGGAAATTTTTAAGGGTTGGGGGATGACAACCTCGGATGATAGTTCGAATATTGAGGTTACGAACTTTGATGGCATTAGTCTCGTTGATACCCCAATTATGGGATAAAAAGTTATACTGATGGATACTAATATTTCCCATCCAAATATTTTGGATGGACTGGAACTAGATTCGGACCTTTAACTACTGTGGGATGAGCAGGATTTACTACTATCTTTATGTTCCAATCCCTACTCGAAACCATTAGAACTAGGCCTAGAGGTTGGTTTATCCATTGTTCGAGGGGCGACATCTAGTTTATTTTCAAACCCTATACCCGTACACATTATTGATTCTTTACTTCCAGTTCAGGTAGACCCTTCCAATCCTAATGTGACCATCAAAAAGAAGAATGGGAGCAGCCGAAAAAAATATCTAGCACATACTTCATTTTATGTGACCCTTGAGGGTATTTTTTTAGATGCTCGGACATCCTCCCAACATATAAATATTGGTGATTCTCAATCCATGGTTTCCTCTGCCTTTCGTCCTCTTAGAGGATTGTCGACCACCTCGATAGTTACCCAATGATCATTTTATCATTAAACATTTGTGCGGTATGGGGCGCTCCTAAATTCAATGTCCTCCACGTGTTATTGGTTAAAGTTAGACCGAACATGGTAATTCTACAAGAGACAGTGGTGGAATGTCAAAAGGCTAGGGCTTTCTTATGGCATTTTTTCCCTTCATGGGAATGTTGTGTTGTTGGTGCTGATGGAAGATCGGGGGGTCTTTTGTCAGCTTGGGATCCTACCCTTTTTAAATTTATCCCTTGCAGTGTAGGACTCCCCACTACACATATTTAATTGTTATGGGCCAATTTTGGACAAAAAAAATGACTAGGAAAATCTCTCTGTAAAAGGTCTTTTGGATATCATCTCATTGTTTAACAAAGTGACAATTCGTAATTCTTAAACATGATAAGACAATAGTCCAAAAATATAAACCTACAACAGTATTTAAATTCTTATGCGATATAGTTTTTGCGATAAATATTGACAGTTATGTTTGAATGTTGATGAAGGGGTTCCTACGGGGTTCCCTGAGGTTTACTTAGCTTTTATAGCTAAAGCATTGAACCTGATTTCTTTTCGCAGATTCGCAGGTAAGGTATTACAACAATTCAAGTATTTCAAGCAAATAAATATGTTTCAGCTAGTTGTCAATGCATTAAGATAATTATAATTACTTATGTGCATGAAGGTTAGTGATGGTATGGATCTTCACTTTTGTTCTTCCAGTTTAACAAGTATTAATCTAGTTATTTATACAATTCGCAGAAGTCACTGTTATCACTATCTGCATTAATATATGGGCACTCCAACTTTTATATTGATGGAAACATGAGTTACCTTCTATTATAGCACTTGCAAGGGTTAGATAAGTTTTACATTTCAAGGTACAAGTATATAGGAATTTTCTTACTATCGCAAACAAAGTTTGACATATTGTATCTATTATTCAATGAGGTTACTAATGCAGAATTCTTAGAAACTAGAATTATCCTTTGATTTACATTCATATTATTTACGGTTTTTGTGTAACAAGGTAATAATATAATAATGTAATGATGTAACATTACTATTTGCAAAGTAATGATCTTAACCTATAGGTTGAAACTCATGCTATACAAGTGTGACATATTGTAAAATAGAATCATATTCATCATATATATATTGAATATGCATTTGTGAATTAAATGTTTCTTTACTTAATATCTCTACGAGTCATTATATTAATGTATTTCTATAGTGCGGGTTTAGATATATCAAAATAATACGATGCTTATTGCATTGGGTTCTATTTCTAATGCACTTACCATATAATGCAAATATTATATGTTTCACATAACACAATTACCATATGTTATTTATATTATAAACACCATATGTTATGCGTGATTTGCGACCTATGCATCATAGAAAAACTAACTATATGATTTGTAAACATTACAATGGGTAATATTATTGAACGTTGATATCATACAAAACCCTAGCTACGAAACTATGCAAACCTTTAAATATGAAATATAATACTCTATAAATCGCGCCATTGAAAATTTAATGGTTGTTGACAGGTCTTTATGGTTCTGTAGTCCTTCGATGGTTGATATTAATATGACTGAGCTGATATTTTAATGCTCCCATCCACTCCTTCGGTGGAATGTCCTGTTGGCTGTCCAGGTATTGGATTCCACGTGACTTCTTGTGTAAAACACTGATGATATTCTGATCTATGTGATAGTAATTTTTTGAACTCCTCTGAGCTGAACTATGTGTTGGTTGGGTTATTAATGAAGTTTGTATGTATTGCTGCTTTGAACCTTGTGCTAACACAGCTAGCTCAATCGCCTCCGTTGATCCGGTTCTGTCCTCGGATTTGGGTTTTGACCTAACTGCTGCTACTATACCCTCGCTTGTAATACTTCTTGGCATTCATTTGGAGAGATTGGACTTGGGGAGAGGCCGACAGGCTGCGTAGTTGTAGGGTTTGAAGGCTGAACACCCGAGGACTCCTTCCTCGGGTTCGATGGTGAGACCTTCAGTTAAAATGATGATAGTTTCAGGTTGTTAATGGAGCTTTGAGTGTCGATTTCCCTGTGGCTTTCGTCGTGTACTTTGATAGAGGGTTCCAAGGGTTTAGTTTTAGAACCAAGGATCTTGACTAAGAGTGAATGGTGAAGTCGTGGCGTCTGAAAGATTTCTATGTTGCGGTTGATAGATGAATCTGAACTTGTTACTAATGGAGTTCCCACTTCATGTTTCTAAATGCAAAGGTAATGCGTTCGACTCTGTGGAGAGTTACTTTGTAATGTCTAAAGTTGAACTTGTGCATTTTCTTATTTTTATTTGAATGAGTTTTAACCTCTTGACATTACTATGTCATGTATTGATAGGGTTAAGGACTTGTAGAGCCGAATGTTTGGTGGGAAGAAAATAGCTCGTTCCACCTAGTAAGCCTCGATGGCATAACTCCTCGTAGGTTCTCCTGGCATAACTTGTTGATGACGTTGCTCGTCCAATACTTGATGCTTGATCGTGGCATCATCTTAGCCATAAGCGTAATGATTTGAATGTAATGTTTTAAGAACAGAGGTTGAACCCTCATCATGTTCTGTTAATCGGCTTGGCCGTGTGTGGTTTTAGCATTTTACTTCAGTGTAACGGATTTATGAGATGAACCCTCAGATGTATTTATAAAAATATAGTGTTACTATTTTGCAAACGTTAATAATGCAGTATGCGTTTAAATTATAATATGATTTGATTTTTTTGTCTACGACATTAACAGTAAAGCCGAGAGCCTTAGGCTATTTATTTTTTACATATGAAGAAATAAAGGAAACTTAATAAATGCTAAGTCTACAAATCTAAATCTCTACGTTATTTGACTGAAGTTTTAAATAGTAATTGAATAAACTAAGTGGCTTGACCACTCTCTATGATAGATGTTCAAATTACAAACGTTTTGAGTGAAGAAACCCTATGAGGGATGTTTTCGTTTCTTCAACTATGTGATAATTAATTGTTTATAATCGATGGCTCCATCCTACTTATGAGTTTAATATCTGCATCGATTTTATTTGATTAAGTGCGAAGGGTTTTCCGCCGAGAGGGTATTAACCCTTGGTCGATTGACCAAAAGAATATATGTGATTTTAAAATATTTGATACTGTTTTTTTAAAAGTCTTTAACAGTCTTGTTGATGGAATGATTGTTTAAATGATTAGGGTTTCGGCCGAATATTCAGAATGTTTATCAAATCTATTATAAATTAATTTTATAAAGTTCTTATAATTGAAATGCTAGGATACTTGCGGATATTTGCATAAAACATTATATAGGAAATAAAATAGAAAACTACTGCAAAGTTAGAAGATAATATGAAAATATATAAACCTCAACCAAACTATCACTGTCAGAAAAGAATGAAATCAAATACTTGAGGATGCTACTTACTTTGAAGCTGTTAAATAATCTTTACAGTCTGGTGAAAGAACTACAGTGGATTTTTAAAAACATTAGACGGATAAAAGAAGGATATAGAATTATATAATTTAATACAGAATATTGATGGAAGGAAAAACTTAATGAAATACAAAATTATTGATCTTCTCATTCATCTCGCAATATGCCTATCAATTCATCTATCTTAATCTCTTCTCTGTACTAGAGTACGATGCAGATCCATTAGCATGGGGAAAAATGCAGAGAAATATTTTATTCAATTCATCATACGTAATGAGTACTATACAGAATCCTAATAAACTCAGAACCTAAAATAAATACATTTGTTCAATAATATCTTTGAAAACAGTAAATCAATAATTACAGATAGAACTTTAACTTCTTAGAACTAGAAAAAGACAGTAGAACCAGTAAATGAAGATAGGGCCGACAAACACCCAAGGAGGCCTGTTCCTCCCAACCTTTTTCCAAAAGAAGCAACCAATCTACTTGCCTCCTTTGGACCCCCGAGCATGTTCACTGAACCACTAGGTAGAAGATTCTAGGTAGAAGCAAGGCATTCAACTTCAGCACTCGGTAGAATATCTTCAGCACTCAATACTATAACTTCAACACTTAATAGTATAACTTTGCACTCAGCAGTATAAGAGGCAGACTTACTCCATTATCAAAAACTTAGCATATCCCCTCATTGAATCTCTTGGGTGCAAGCACAGCAAAACCCCAAGGTAAATTTCCTCGTCAGGAAAAGTGATGAACCTTAGTTAACAATTCAATGGCTCTTTTAAAGATTGCCTAGCTCTTGAGTGGTCAGTTCAAAATAAATGAGCCTCAAGCTCCAGTCCCACCTTCGAGGGCACTATGACCAGATTTCAAGGGAGTTGTCCCATACCAACAGCTAGTTAGTTGAATCATGATGCTGCCATTTGTCCATTGCCTTCTACCCCAGATTCCATTCCACCTAGTGGGTCAGTAAACACTCTTTCAACAGTCTCCTTAGGTGTTTGTCTCCTATTTAATTTACTAAATAATAAAATATTGTGCAAATTATAGTCATCCTTGGACACTTGTCCAACATAAAAACTTTACAATAAAAGTTAACATAATGTTTCGAACATAAATGTCCTTCACCAAAAAGGGTATGTTACAACATTGTGGATTATTCGGGTGTTAGGGTGTTAGACCCTGCTAGGATTGCTGGGGTGGCAACATAGCATTTCTCCAAACTTTTCAAGTGCCCTAAATCGAATAATTTGGAAGCCCAAATGCAGGTACTACAGGTGATGCCTAGGATTTTCTTAGAACAAGATTGTATAACTATTGGTAATCTTGTTTCCTTATCAGAGATTGATGGTGTTTTAAAGAGTATGGAGAAAGATAAAAGTCAGGGACCGAACGGTCGGACATGCAAATTCTTCATTCATTTTTTTGCTATCTTGGGCCCTGAGCTTGTTCAATTGGTAGAAGATGCTCACCGTACGGGAAAGGATACTATTGACCTGTTAATGCTACTTTCTTAGCATTGATCCCGAAGTTATCCAATCCATCCTCATTTTAGGATTATAGATCGATTTCACTGTGCAATTTGATATACAAGATTATTACAAAGACAATTGCACTCAGAATCAAAGCGGGCCTCTCACTTGGTATATTAAAGGAACAATTCGGTTTCTTATATCATAGACTTATATTTGATGCGATCGGGGTTACATAGGAGACTATGCACACCGCAAATATTAAGAGATTGGATTCATTAATACTAAAACTTGATTTGGTCAAGGCTTACAACTTAGTAGATTGGTCTTTCCTCAAACTATTGCTTTTAAATGCAGGGCTTGATTACAATATCACATAGTGGATCATGGGATGTATCTCTATTGCAAATTTTGCAGTACTTCTCAATGGTTGTCCCAGTACTTTCTTCAAGGCCTCTAGGGGACTGTGCCAGGGATGTCCATTGTCCCATCTCTTTTTTTTATCGTGGTTATTGAAGGTCTTAGTCGCCTTATACTTCAAGCAAAGGAAAACAATAAGCTAAATGGTACAAAAGTCTCTCGAAACCATTTCATTACTCACTTGATTTTTGTAGATGACATCCTCATTTTCGGCATTGGAAATGTTCAAGAATGGCTTCATTACAAATTCATATTGGATACCTTTTGCCTAGCTTAGAGGATGTTGATAAGCTATCCAAAGTCCTGTTTATACTCACCAAACATTGCGGAGGAGGTGCTCATTCAAATTCAGGACATTTTTCCTTTAGATATTCATGATCTCAATTGTGAGTTGTCTTATTTAGTCTAAATCCTTAAACCAAATGCATATTTGGTCTCATGTGGCTTGTTAAAAAGGTTGAGAAAAAGGTCTCTTGTTGGATGCATTGGAAATCATAGTAGCATAATTCGAGTACGAATACGGATACTAATACGATTGGATACGGAAAATTACGTAATAAAAAAATCCAATACGGATAAAATACTGAAGTAGACTTCTTATATATAATACTTTTAATCAAATATATAAACCAAATTAGCATAAATATACATTAAAAACCATTATGTACATTAAAAAAACATTATATACATTAAATGTATATAATAAATTGAATGTTATTTGTATTTTATAGTTATTAAATAATTAAAATTTGGTTTTCTAAAATTGGTTTTTAAATTTTATTTTTTCATTAGTAAGAATCTATATTCGTATCATAATTAACCGAATTCGAAATTCGAATTGCTCCGAATTTAATTAACCGAATTCGAAATTCGAATTGCTCCGAATTATCTTTAGGTGGTCATTTAACATTATTCAAATCAGTCCTTGCAAACTTACAGATTTATTGGTTTTCTCTTGCTAGGGTTCCTTCTTCCATATTGTGCAGGATCAGGAAATATTTCTTTAACTTTCTTTGGAAGGGTACTCTTGAATATCGTGGGATTCACTTGGTCTCATGGGAAAGAATTTCAACTCCAAAGTGCAGAGGTGGATGGGGAATTTGTAAAATATATTGGCTTTACAAGGCTTTGCATTTAAAGAGTCTTTAGAGGGGACTTACTGATAATGGGCTATGGGGTATGACTATCAGGGATAAATACCTGCATCAACGCTTGGTGATTAGCTGGATTAGACAAGAGATAAAGAAGGTGATTCAGTGCTCTTCTATTTGGACTGGTTTGGTGGAGGTCTTTCAATTGTTGAATCAATGGTTGATCTGGTATGTTGGAAATGGATATCAAGTTAGGGTGGGCTTGGACCCAATCCTTGGGACTTCACATACAAGATTACTCTCCGTCACTACACTTCATGCCATTCATCAGAATGGGGTTATCTTTCTTAATCAAGCTAAGAATCGGTCTGTGCAGGGGCAGCAATTGAACTCATACTGGCTAAAAGCCATAGATATAAATCCAACTGGTACTGAAGCAATTGTATGGGATATATTTATTGCTGCACTTACTCATGTCAGTATGTATCTTTCAGAACAACTTGATCAAATATATTGGTCTTTTGGTAGAGGAGATGGGACGGTCACCACAAAATTACATATGAGGCAATTACAGCATCTGCCCAATATGATCAACCTTGCTGGTGGAGTAATTTGTTGTGGCATTGGAATATTCCGGTTAAGATAAATATATTCATGTGGCTGGCCCTCAACGACCGGATTCTTATAGGGGAAACATACAGAATTCGGGGAGGTATTGGCCCATCATGATGCACATTATGCTTCAAGGCAGGAGAAACAACGAACCGCCTTTTCTCCCAATGCTCATTCACTCTTTAATTATGGGAAAAGATCGCATCCAGGTTCAGGAATCCAGGCTCATGGTCCGAAGGCACATTGATTTCATGTCTGACGTATTGGTTCAGGCACCGCAAACTGCACATCTCATTTCCAATGTATTTCCTATGGGGATTGTGGCGACTCCATAATTCATTTTATTTGATGAAAAATCATATCCACTGTGCGGCGTTGTTTCATTCATCTCTCACTATATGAATGATTTCATCATTCATAGACCAGCTATTGGCACACTCCACAAAGAGATCCCCAACATTAATTACTCATCCCCTGTGGTATTTTTCAACAGAGCAACGCTCCAGTTTGGAAATTGTGGTGTTGGATGCTTGATTATCTTGGATCATGAATATCATTTGGAGATGAGTTTTGGAAGTGGTGGGGGCAGTAATACCGGGGCGGAATTACTTGCCCTTTGGGTGGTAATACTTCTGGCAAAGAAGTATGAGAAAAACAAGATTAAGATCTTTGGCGATTCCTCCACCATTATCAAATGGGTTTCAGGCAATCACAAACTACAAGTACCAATCTTGTCATATTGGAAGCAAAAGATACCTCCACCATTATCAAATGGGTTTCAGGCAATCAAAAACTATAAGTACCAATCTTGTCATATTGGAAGCAAAAGATATTAGATTCACTTAACTATTTTGATGGAATCAGTTTCTCTAATGTGTCCAGGATGTATAACAAGATTGCAGATAATTTATCGAAAAGGGGATTGGATATGGAGGAAGCTTGGGCACAGATCTGCTACTATCAGAACAGTCAGTTTATTGATGAAAAAGATGTACACAACTACTGATCAAGGACTCTTCTGATAATTTATAATTTTTCCATTTACATTTAGATTATAAAGTCTTAAACATAAAACATTTTGTTATTTATAGAATATTATAGACTGATAGAATCTGAATGTTTCTTTAAGACTTAGATTAACATAGTATGTAATAAGATCCAAATAGAAAATGAGAAGTAATTTTCAGAATTAAGACCTATATTTTGGGCCTACAAGGGCGATATGTAAACAGTTTAAAAGAACATTATCGAAAAGGGGATTGGATATGGAGGAAGCTTGGGCACAGATCTGCTACTATCATAACAGTCAGTCTATTGATGAAAAAGATGCACACAACTACTGATCAAGGACTCTTCTGATAATTTATAATTTTTCCATTTACATTTAGATTATAAAGTCTTAAACATAAAACATTTTGTTATTTATAGAATATTATAGACTGATAGAATCTGAATGTTTCTTTAAGACTTAGATTAACATAGTATGTAATAAGATCCAAATAGAAAATGAGAAGTAATTTTCAGAATTAAGACCTATATTTTGGGCCTACAAGGGCGATATGTAAACAGTTTAAAAGAACATTGTCCGAGGGATAAGATCAAAGTGTGTTTTTTTTATTCAATTTTATGAATAGCAAGAAACTCTTTTTATTCTGAAAAAAAAAGTGTAATATTATTTTATAGCTCCATTATTTTTTAATATGATTTTTTTCAAACATTAATTTCATGTATTAATTAACTTGCACATGTGTATTATATAGGCTTGTACAAGATAAGGTAAGCAAAGTTATCAAGATAGTAAGGAGGCATTCCCATAAGAGGAATGAAGAAGACACATGTGTGGCATATGTATTTGTAAACTTTTATTTTTCTTAAAATTTTTGAAAAACTTATATAATAAGTATGTTTGTATATGCATTTGTACACAAAGCTTCATAGAAGAGTGCTTACCAGCAATCCAGGATTAGATGACACTTATGAGCCACCTCATATGCAGAACACTCCTAATTCTACAACAGTGAGTAAATATTTTTGTTTTATACATGAAATCTTATATTTTAATTTTGTAATGTTATATAAGTGATCTTCTTAATGCTATCTAGAATTCTTGTGTTTTTAGTTATGTTTTCTTTTTGTCTTGAATAGGTGAATGCAAAAACTAGGAAACAACAACAAAGAATCTTGAAATACACAAAGCTTACACCTAAAAGTCTAATTCAAGTTGGATTTAGAAACATACTTGCTTGGATGAGTCATATGCAATCCAACCACATTACTAGGGAGGCTAGTTAAAGTAGTTGCTATCCATGGAAATAATCAATGTAAAAGGTAGCATAGCTAGTACTTGATTATGGGTGCCCTTATCTAGTGTGTGTTATGGATTTCTAAACCATATTTCTTTTTATTATTAGTTTAGATTTATGTACTATATATTTATGATTAGTTAATCTTCTTTTAGCATTTTCTTTTATCACTTTATTTTTTTAAATGTGAAATCCAATTTATTTTTAAGTAAAATTATTTGAATATTTTAATGTCATTTATAATTATTATAAATGTAATTAATTTTTTTTAATTTTAAAATTATAATTATTTTTCTAAATTAAATTAAATTTTATATTATTTAATAAATGTTTCATTTTTTCTTTTAATTTGGATTTTTTTTTATATTCAATTTAAAACCTATTAATAATATGGAACAATCTTTTTTTAATGTATAGACTTTTATATGCATTAGTGTTAAATAAATAATTTTATTAATTATTGTTCATGCCGACTATTAAATATTCCTAATTCTAATAACAACAAAATATACCATATTAATGCAGTGTATTAATTTAAATATAATGAATTTATATATTTAAGCTTCAAATTGTATTATGATATAAAAATTTGAATTGATTTTATATCTATTATATATTATTTAAATTTTATAAATATAAGTAAAATTTAAATTTTTTTTATATATGTTTTATATTATTTAAATTTAATAAATATGAGGGAAAAATTGTATATATTTTATATTATTTAAATTTTATAAACATAAGGAAAAACAAAAATTATATATGTTTTATATTATTTAAATTTTATAAATATAAGGAAATTTTAATTTTTATAAATAAAACATAATTTAAATCCAGGTAAAAATAATTTTAAATGGTATTGGTAAATATTTTAAAAAATTCTTATTTAACATATTTAGAAAAACTATATAAAATATCAATATATTACTAAATCAAAATCAAAATAATAATGAAGAATCAAGACTATTATATTTAAAAAACATCAAAATTCAACTCTAAAGTTAGGCTAATCATGTGAACCTAAATTAAATAATTGAAAATTAGGAAATACGCATTCTCTTGCTCTTTAATTGACTTCTATTTCTATTTATATGTGGAAGAAGAGTACAAAAACTAAAAGGTCATGCATTATACATACCCATGATTAAAAATATTATATTTAGTTCATTATTCTAATTATGTCATAAGCTTAGATTTAAAATAATAAATATTTTTTAACTTATTTAAAATTATAATTTTGATAAATATTAATAAAATGAATTCTACTAAGAATAAATTTGTTTTTTAAAGTGCAAAATCATATATTATATATATGAGAAGTGTTTAACCTAAATAATTTAATTATGTACTAATATTCCTTCTCAACATTATAATGTTTTTTTTGTCTTTCATTAAATACAAAAATTATTTTATAGTCCAACTCTAATTATATAAAATTTTGTATATTATTTTAATCAAAATATAATCCATTCCCTATAATGCATATATGCTATAGAAATTAATATCATACTTATCATTTTAAAATAAAATGATATAATTCATTCTAGAACAAAACTAATAAAAAAAGTTTTAAAATTTGGATTTTGAAACATATGCATTATCCATCATTGTAAATAAAAACTATTATTTTTACTTTTAAAAGTTTATCATTATCATAAGAAAAGTGAAAATGATTAATATAAATGATGTTTGAATAAATTATGTCAAGTTCATAACCTATAAAAAAAACAAGCATAGATTTGCAATTCCTACTACTATCATGGATACAAAAATACACATACTCACATATAATTAGAAAGGTTGACTTATTAAAAATACTATAAAATTCAACATCAAGGACTTTTAAACTTGATAATACTAAAGATGTGAACCTAATACATTAGATGGTGTTTAATATATTCACATAAAAATTAATATGATAGTTAAACTTATTATTGTAATTAGAAATTAGAAATTTCAAAGTAAATAGAAACTAGAAATTTCAAAGTCATTATTTCATATATATATATAATATAATTAGTTGTAAATAGCTCTTTTATTGGACACGTAAACACAATGACTATTTTCAATACCAAATAAAATGGCATTTCTTTCATAACATAAATACATACATGACTTTGAAAACCTAATGTACCTAAATAGATATTTAAGTACATTAACTCAAAATTGGCAATCTTGGACTTATAACTTGAAAAATTCGGCTCAAACACCAATGGACTAATACTAAATCTATCAAATAGAGTTGTTGGAACACCTACAAACTCTAAACAACTCAAAATATACATATCCCATACAATAAATAAATTCACTCACGGATTTGCTTTAACAATTTGCACATTTCGAAGTGCATCACACCTCGGAAAGGCCAAAATGACGAAAGGCAATGGCCCAAATAATTACGTGGAAAATTCTATGCTTCTGGTGCAATACTGGAAACAACTAAACATCAGTAAGGAATTATACTTTAGATTTTAGAAACATACAGTGGATATCCAAAAACCATACTCAAACTAGGTGCACAAATCATGAAAATTGGACACAAAACACTGCTTTTCTGAGGTTTTCCAAACACAAACCATCAGACTCGAATCTCCTCCAGGACTTTGTATTTCGACCCTAACACATCCTAACTATGCAGCATAACCCACAAACTAACTTTTGGAATTTATTATAGAAATTAATAATAGAGAAACTGAGATTATTTGCCATATATTGCAGTTTGACACATGAGAGTAAAATATGAACAAGAAATTTATGGAAAATCAAACCGAGACTTTATTATAAACAGTAGGTCATATTCAGAATATTCATGGTTTCATTTGTAGCTGCAAATTATAAAATAATTTGATACAAATGATAGACATAAAAACCTAGAGATTTGCAGAAGGAAGATAGAC
Source organism: Larix kaempferi (assembly GCA_027924585.1). Taxonomy (NCBI): domain Eukaryota; kingdom Viridiplantae; phylum Streptophyta; class Pinopsida; order Pinales; family Pinaceae; genus Larix; species Larix kaempferi. The sequence continues at coordinate 14,237,446 of BSBM01001346.1, forward strand.
AATTTTCGCTCGTAGAGAATTTTCTCCCTACAAATCTTTGATCTTCTGCTGAAACTTAATCCCAAATATTCAGATATGCACCATAGGGTGCACCCTCTACATGATATAGAGAAAGTGCATCCCAGGGCCGCCAACTACCCCTTAATCACCAATAGGTGTGTCCTCCTCAACCTAGCACACACAAAACCAAGACTAGCTCTGAAAACACACTGCTGTTATCGGAACTCAACCACGCCAAATTGGAACTCGATCACACTATACTGAAACTCAAATTAGACCTACAAAATATTTAATTTGTTTCCTTGAAGCTCCATGAAAAGAACTGAGTGTTCTCTTCCTCGATCTCCACCTATAATGACTTCTCAAACTCCCTAACTAATTTACCGGTTGCAAAGGGGCACATATCCCAATGCTATCAAGGGGCACATCACCCAAGCTATGAAAAGTGAAAACCCCTTCAAGTTAATGAAAAAATGGCCAAAATTTATCCACTAGAGCGCTCATACCTTTTATTAGCTCCATTTGGCTTTTTCCTCCTAAAACCTGCTTTCTTAGAATTCCATCCTTGCTCTCTCATAAAGTGCACCCTCCTTGGCTAAATTTGGATCATGTAGCTTTTAATGAGATTCCTTGGTGCTTTCTTGTTTCTATTCCTTCTTGAGCTTTATTATCAAAAATCTAGAAGCTTCTGTCTTTCTTGCTTTTTCATTATTTTCCTGCTTTTTCGTTGCTTTTCTCAAATTACTCGAGGAAGACAACTCATATGAGCCCCATACATCCTCGTATGCACCATATTGAGCCACCTAGACCATTTCCAACTCATTAAACAAATATTAGAGAGTTAAATATTTGAATTTGTAGACCTACATCACCCTTTCATGATTTAATTTAATTATACATGATAACTATAAGCCAAAATTAATTCCTTGATTAATTAATTAATTTCCACTCGAACCCATTTGAATTGAATGGGTTAGTTGAATGACCATGGAGCCACTATAGAGGAAACATTACAAAAAACTCATGTGGGAATCAATATTAATTCAAAATTTTGATAGATAAATAGTTGAAATAAGTAGCAAAGAAATTGTTTGTACTGATTTTTTTTTTTAAATGTAGATAAATAATTAGAACATATCATAGTTTGTTAAACATATCATAGTAAAACTAAATTTCTTTGTACTGAATTTTTTTTTTTTAAATGTAGATAAATAATTAGAACATATCATAGTTTATTAAACATATCATAGTAAAAATAGTTTATTGAACATATCATGTTTTCTTATTATATATATTTCTCCTGTGACCTTCACATTTGTATTATAAATCTGGCCCCACTTTATATAAAGGAAACAAAAAAAAACAAATTTAAAATCTCCATGTACTAAATCATTATCTAATTAAAAAAAATGATATAATCACATTATGAAAAGAACATACACTACTACACTATGTAATACATGTAATACATTTAGTTTAGGAAATGAAGCCTTGCCAAATTTCAAGAAGTTGACTAAGAGGTGTAGGATTTTCGATGCCATAGTATTTTAACATTTGGACATAGTTGATTGAAAATTTGTGTTGAACCTATCAAATATTTTAAATTTATTCATCTTTTGTCAAAAACTTTCACCTTTGAACAAATAATGCATTGTTGGACATGTCTTTGGTATGCCATAAGTTCAAGTAGTCCATAATTATTGCATTGTTTGACATGTCTTTGGTATGCCATAAGTTCAAGTAGTCCATAATTAATGGCATTGTTGGACATGTCTTTGGTATGGTTGCAGAATTAATGACATTAGTTGCAATAGCTAGGTTTGACAACGATCTATGTTGCAATAGATTGCATGCATCATTCACTTATACATCTATTGTTGATGTATCAAAACTAAAAATGAGTTACCCATGACAATATTATTATGCATTAATTGAGGTCGAAAACTTTGAATAGATCGAGGTGTGGATCCCTCAACTATAACAATAATTAGAAAAATAATTAAGCAATGGCATTAGGCCCAATGAAACAATCAAATCTACCTTAGTTATTTTAAATTAACAAATATTATCAAATTGATATACCTCTATTGTATGGAGTCCAATGTTGGACTAAATATGTTCTATGTTCCACATTTCCATTTCCCTGTTGTCTAGAAGAAATCTTCATTTGTTCATTTATGGTTTTCTTTTTTGTATACAATAGTCAAACATATTCAAAGCATGTTTTAGCATAATTTGATTTGCCATGATGCTGTCAAAGTTATTGTAAAAGTATGTTTTAGCATAATTTGATTTGCCATGATGCTGTGAAAGTTCTTTTACAATAGACTCTGTTGCTGTAAAAACAAAGGAGAAAGTCTTCTCACTACGACCTTAGGTCCATTTAACAAAGAAACATGTGCTTGATATTAATTACAATACCTCTACAAGTCTCGTTACTATGTTGTAGTGGGTTGAATGTATCCTTTACTATTAATTCTGCTATTGAATTATGAACCAACAGTACAGTATACTCAATAGCACTATCATGAAATAATCTAAGTCGACAAGTTTGAATGTATTATTGAGAAGTGGATCCCTCAATTATAACAATAATCACCAGAATAATCAAAGTATGGCATTGGGTTCAATCATATAACTTATTTATTAACCAAAATTTAATAACACACTGAAATATATCTATTATATGGAATGGAACATTGCACTATATCTAATCTATGCTTGACATTTCTTTGTTTTCGAAAACAAGTCTCCATTTTTTCATCCATATTTTTTCTTTTTTGTGCAAACTCGTTCAACTCTTTTAAAGTCTATTGCATATTTTTTTGAATGCAATGCTCAACCACGTTGTCTTTTTTCCATTGAGTGAGCTAAAAACCTATGGTGTCTCTCTTTAGTGATCTTAGATGGATTTATACAACAATTAAACATTTTATTTCACTCTTGACTTACATTGTATACCAAGGTGTTAAGTGCACATGCATTATCCAAACTTGTAGGTTTAATATCTAATAAACACTAAACACCTTAGTGTTTGATGAGTTGATGACATAAGAAATTTCATTTCATCGACCTCAAACATGGCATTGTCTAGTCTTATAGTTTTCAAATCAACATGATATGAGAAATTACCATTAAGAGAATCAAACCCTAGAGGAAGCTCTTCTCAGCTTTCTAGATTGGGAACAACTATTTCATTTAAATCAACTAGAAATATAGGTCCTTCAATAATACTAAATACATTTGGTTATACATGCTCATCAAATACATTGTTTCCTACCACCATGCATATGAATGTAATAAGGTTCAACATTTTCCAACAACACATGAATTAACCAATCAACCTGCATGTGGCATGCATTGTTCTTTTCATCAATATATATTTGCTTGATGAACCATGGTATGACTCGATTGCATTACTTGTATCTTGGATTTATGTACCATGGTATGACTCGATTGCATTATTTGTATCTTGATTTGAAGGGGAAACTTTCTCCCACATATATGTAAAATGAAGAGGGTCAATAATAAAGTAGTAACTAAAAATATTGAAATAAATGATATAATCATGACACAAAGCTACAAACATTGCTTACATTTATTACATATAGTATTGTTCACTAATAAAAGTATTAAATGTTCAATGTAACTTGGGAATTGAGCACAATCAAAGTGGGTGGTAGGAAATGTTCACTGATTGCTAACATTTTTAATAAATGATAGTGTGCACAATTTTAAACACTAAATATGAACAAGATTGCAGTCCCTCTATAATATATTAAATTACTAGCTTTGTCTGAATCACAATAATTTAAATGGCTTAAAGTATTTTCTTAGTGCTTAATTTGTAAAGTAAGCTTAATTCATCAAAATCATAAGCAACAAAACACAATATATGAGCAAATTTATAGTGCTAAACCTAAGATTCAAAAAGGAAACCTACTTTAAAACCCATTCCATCCATTATCGTAAACTATCCATTAACACAAAGACCATCAATATCTTCAAATCATCCATCACATTAACATCCATCCCAACCCACAACATTTATAAGCTTCGACTCATGTGACACTTCCCATTGTCCTTGGATGATTAAATATAGTCTATGATTGAATAACTTATGTACATTGGGTAATGGGATATAAGATATTAACCAATAAGGTATGAAAATTTTCCTTTAACACTAACTAACAAGAAACAAACCATGTTAGTTTATTGATTTCACATCAACTTAACAAGTGTTTTGGTTATATTGTTATCTATTTTATTTATTCATGCAAGGAACAACAAACCATGTTAGTTTATTGATTTCACATCAACTTAATATATTGTTATCTATTTTATTTATTAATATATTGTTATCAATTTTATTTATTCATAAAGGAACAATTGTTTTGGTTCAACTAAGCTACTACAATGTAATGGCCAACTTACTCATCATAGCATTATTTAAATGGTACTTGCTCACCCATTCAATTATTTTAAGCATGGTAACACAATCAAGTAATCTAGCTCTAGATGATCATTTATAACTATGTACCCGTTGCCCATTTATAACTAAGTACTCGTTGCATAAGACTTGTATCATCTTCTAAGCTAAAACATTGTTAGTTTGCCATATTCACTTGACATGTGTTCTTATTTAGTTATTTCTCTACACATTTATTATTGCTAAACAAAACTTTGTTCAACCTTGTGCCATATGATAATGACATCACATCTATGTGATTTGTTTTTATTTAGTTATTTCTCTATACATTTATTATTTGTTCTTATTTAGTTATTTCTCTACACATTTATTATTGCTAAACAAAACTTTGTTCAACCATATACCATATGATAATGACATCACATCTATTTGATTTGTTCTTATTTAGTTATTTTTCTACACATTTATTATTGTTAAACAAAACTTTGTGCCATATGATAATGACATTACATCTATGTGATTTGTTCTTATTTAGTTATTTCTCTACACATTTATTATTGCTAAACAAAACTTTCTTCGACAGTATGCCATATGATAATGACATCACATATATGGTCATCATACCCTTCTTTAATGCATGGAGACTTCAACCTTGTGCCATATGATAATGATATCACATCGATGGTCATCATACCCTTTTTTAATGCATGTAGATTCTACCTTTTCACATCTACATAACAATCTACACTTTAACAAAACACTCTTTAATAATTCTTATCAAAATCTTATGTACAACTTGTAAGATCATACTTTCGAGTGTAAAGGTTTCTTCTAATAGTTAGGAATTCCCTTATCATGAAAGAAAAAGTCCTCGAACATTACGAATAAAGGAAAATCATTGTGTTTTCTCGAATGAGGTTTTCAATATAACAGTTTACTCTATATCTATATTATCAATACATCTACACATCTTCACAATAAGTAATGTATATAGAGGTGTATACCATTTTTACTAGGGACATTAAGCCAAAAACTTAATTATAAATATAAAACTAATTTGACATTCTCGTAGAAATTATAGTGACATTAAGCCATAAACCTAATTATAAATACAAAACTAATTTGACATTCTAGTAGAAAATATAGACAACATTTAGTATCTTTTCTCTTATTGTTAAACAACTGTAACAATCTTGTTACTTCAGAATTGTTATCTTTTCTCTCATTGTTAAAACAACTGTAACAATCTTGTTACTTTATAATTGTTATCTTCCAAGTAATGAAATCATTTCTCATACTTATATGAATGATGACTACTATAAGATTGCGTCTATTCAATTAGCAACATACAAAAGTATAATTTATTGAAATAGATCTAATTTCTTAAATAATGATTTAGCAAAGAAGAATACTTCTGAGATGGGAACTAAAGGCTAGACTTCAACTTTCATCCAAACATAAGCTACCAGTATTTATAAATCTTTCAACACTGCTGCCACCCCTAGTTGAGCAACGAATCCACTAAAGCAAAAGCTGTTGCCAGCCTTAGCTGACCAACGAATCCACTAGAGCAAAAGGCTCTTTTTTTCGAGATCTTTTAACTTAACCTAAAAGCTAATTTCACAACCACTATTAAATAAAACCTTAATCTTCAATTATATACACATACAATTTAGCTTGGCCACCCAAACACACTTAAACGCTAAGCTTAATTAATCCTTAAACCGTTAGTCAATTCTTAAAATAACTCCAGATTCTATGTCTGACAACATAATTCTGAATTTGATAGGTTTTACTTCCGACTCTTTTGGAAGATTAGGTTCACAAGATGAAGAGCGCGCCTCTTCTGGACGCCGCCCCCTCTTTTCTATCCAGAACCCTCTATCAAGAAGAGGCCGCCAGCCAGCGTAATGAATAACAGTTAAACATTATTTAGACGTTGCTTATTGATTCTCTTAATAGATGTCGTCTTTCTTAATTGACAAAGGAAAAGATTAATAAGCGATTGAGAGTCATTGCTCTAATTATGCATTGACTGTTATAATCCTTGTGTTCTGGATATTATAGAAGTAAGATAAATTGTACGTAAGGATCAATACCCTACATATAAGTTATCCTTTGGGACCTCCTACAGATAAAGACTGTGCTCTTTTATAGCATCCACTTCTACAGTAGATAATTTACATATAAAAAGATAACGAGGGAAAATGGCTCTAGGCCATTACAATCCAACAACAGCTGCAATTTATAAATAAAAGGATGAGGAAATCGGTTCCATCCTGGAGACCGTTCCACTCCCACAAACCGTTGCAAACAATAAAAGACTCCTCCCAGTTCGAGAGAAGTTTAAGAAAATATTATATTTTGAAAGGAAGTTTAAAGTCTGTTCAAGCAAAATAAACAATTAATACTCTTTTAAAACAAGAGCCACAAGGTGACGATGTCCCCGACATTGCTAGTGGGGTATTGGCAATTGTATATGAAATTGCCATGAAATGATTAAATGAAATTTTTGACAATAGGTATGTAGTTATTATAGTGATGTTTTCTTTTACACTTATTTTTGAGGATAAAAAAAAAATCAAAAAAGACATGGAAGAAATTTTAATTGAAATCACTATCTAAAATGCAATACAAAAAAAATAAAAAAATTGCCCAATAAAAAATTTTGAACACCATATCTACATAGTATTATACAACATGAAAATAATATTCTTATTATTATCCAATTGCAAGTGCTAAAAGCATTATGTTTGAAAATATGGATATTATCAAGCAAAAAAGTATATATATTGTGGAAGACATAATTCCATGGCAGAAAGAGAATTCTAAAGGCAAAATTTTAGTGCCGGTACAAGAAATCCAACATAAAATGAATAGTAGAATCTAAAAGAAAATGTATTGAAGTGACTTGTTCTCTATTCTAAGCCTTTAAATATGCAAGGTTTTGTTTCCAAAACTTGCAAAATTTCTAACAAATGCATAATTTTTGCTTATTTTATAAAGACATATAAATTTTCTTAAACTAAATATTTGTGACTAATGATTCCACTGAGAAATTATCAAAATATAAAAACCAAAACCTAATAATTAAATATAATTTATTTAAAATATCAATATTCAAATATCAAATTTCAATAATAAAAATAAAATATCTCTTTGTCCTATTCCATAGCTATATTTTCACCATAATATTTCTCTCCTAACAACACTATTAAACTAACATATCATAAACTCATGTCAACCCATTTCTATGAAATACATAAACTCATGTCAACCCATTTTCTATGAAATAAATATTATTTTTTGGGAAACATTGGAACATTGTTAACCAAGAAGAAGCATATATTAGCGATTTCTTTCTTCACAACACTATTAAACTAACATAAACTCATGTCAACCCATTTTCTATGAAATAAATATTATTTTTTGGGAAACATTGGAACATTGTTAGCCAAGAAGAAGCACATATTAGCTCATCTTCTATTAGCTCAATATTTAATGTGACTTCATAAAATATATTGAATTAAAATTCAAGAAATATGCATAATTTACTCTAACTATTTAAGATTCTTGTCCTATCGATCTAGAGTTTTGTTCTTTGATTAACCCTGAATTTTTTGTCATGGATTTTATGCTCTTATGTTTTTTGGATTAAAGTTGATGTATTTTTTGTGTTTATATTGTTGGTGATCATGTTATTGTGGAAAATATGCACATGCTAATTCTTCTTTTAGTTTTTTCCCTTAGCAATGAAATTCATAATTTTATTAGAAATAAGAAAATTACACTTTTTCGAATTTGATCATGCATTCCCACAGGGTCTTTTAATCGAGGAAGATCTTAAATTTGAGGTAGTATCTAGCACACACACAAAAAATCCACATTTTTTTAGAAATTAATCCTTAAATAATCCCAACATAGTAGAAAATTTACAATCATGGTAGCAAATGGTAGTTGTTTTAGGAAGAGTTATGTGGATTAGGAGAAATGTTCTTCTCTATGAAGGTTCTCATAAGACTCTTCAAGACTCTTTGATAACATGAGGATTTTACCATATCCAATGCCTTGCATAGTGCTACATAGGCTACATAGAAAACCTTGCATTTTCAACTCGTTAACAAAATAATTGAAGGTTCTCTATGAAGGTTCAAATCAACTCTATGAAGGTTCAATTGTATTTTGTTAACGAGTTGATTAGATAAAAAAATCTAATTGAAAGTTACAACTACTCTAGAATAGAGATTGTTTGCTTGTACCTCCACTCTTTCATTCGTAGAAGCAAGTCTGGGATTCTTCCACTTGAATTTCGAGAGCAAATTATTATTGACAATAATAATTGATGTAAATCCTTTTAGGATGTTTAATACAACTATTGAAAAACTCAATTGCGAATTGTAAGAGTGGAGGTTATGTGTTAATGTGCCAACACTTCAATTGAGCTTATAAATTTATCACTGTCTCATACATCCATGATTCATGAAATAAAATAGATCCCAAGAACTTGTGATAAAAAAATATTTCGCAGAAATTAAAATTTCACAAGTGGATTCACATAATTTAAAACTAAACCATTTAACCAATGTGCTTAAATGAATTGAAACAATAAGTTATAAACCGGTATTAACAAAAGGATCACTTTAAAATTTATTTCATGTTATGAAGTGTTTGCTGTAATTAAAATAAAGCAAGAAATTCAAGAAATTTTTAGAAATGAACCAACATTAGATAGCAGAAAATTATAGCAACTATTCTAGAAAATTAGAGATGCTATATGGCTGTAAAAATCCCAGAAAACAAAAGTTGTTTTTGAGAATGCATATTTTCGTTTAGTGAGAAATCATTGTTTGGGGTCTGTAGAAAATACTGTGTCTATGTTTATAAATGTTCCGTGGGAGGAATAATCAGAGCTGCTATAAGTATCTGTTCTATATCCATGTAACATGTTCAATGACATCTGCTAGATGTGAGGGTGTTGTTATTGACATTGCAAGTATTTTTGTCACATCTGCTAGATGACATGGTGTTGTTATTGAGTTTGAAATGATTTTACGAGGACGCTTTCTGAGATGAATGCATTGACAGATCCAAGGGGAAGCCAAGATGCAGAAAAATCTATAGTTTAAGTCTAAATTGTAGGAAATGAGGAGAGAGGAAAGCTTGTTCTTGTGGTTGGACGTAGAAGTATGTGTTCAATGCATGCGATAACAGATGGGTTTGGAACATACTGCAAATAGCAGGAAAAATAAAAAAAGGTATTGTTCAATAGAAGCATTGCAATACACTGTAGTCAAAGGTTACATGAAGAGGAGAAACTTGGTTATAACTGATTGTTGATGTTGTGCTGGTGGCCATGTTCACTTTGCAATTTTTTTACAATCGAAAAAGAAGATCAACAATGCAATGAAGAAAGTGCAATGAAAAAAGGAAAAAGAAATGCTAGAGGGCCAGTGCAAGCTAATAAGGGCCACTTTTGGCGCGTTAGATGCAATAGAAAACTAAAAAATCAGGCATCCCTCAACTTGGATTTTTTGAGATACTTACGCAAAATATCTTGCATTGAGTGAAAAAGATGAAATGTAGGAAATTGAATCACGTTTCCGAATATATAACTTTTATGTATTGAAAATTTGCATAGCTATGTCAAGTTTCATTTTTCCTAACATACACTTTGTAATGTCCAAAAAAAAAAAAAAATTTAAAATTTTTCTTGTATGCGAAAGTCATTAGTTCATAATAGAAAAGGCACACATTAAACGTAATAATGTTAGAAACAATCATACTTGTATGCTGCAATGTAAGTCTAAGCCTATCTGTTTTGCATAGCCTCTTCTAAGTGTAAGTTTAGAATTTACAGAAGCAGTGTGGAAATAAAATGAGAGCGTGTATTCATTGTAGTTCGCAAAAGTGGGTTCAATAGGTAGAAAATAACACTAGTTACTGTTTGAGATATCATGTGATTTTAATAATGTATGTCTAACGACCCTTTAGGTGATGATCTTCTTTGATGACGGTATGTTTTTCACATTGGGGATTCCATAATACTCCGAGACAAGTAATTACATACCTTGGCAGGGTTGCCGGGAGGTATGGGCAGTTGTAGGGGTTGCCAGACTTACTTAGCATAATGCTAATGCCATCATGTACTCTTGTATTTGCAGGTATCTTGACTCTGCGAGTAAGATCTCTAAATGGATGGTTCCTATCCCACTATTGATCCTATGCCACTGGTGTATGATGAGTCATTTTAAAATTAATACTCCATTATCATGGGAGTTCTCAATTCGAATGTTGCCCAAAGTGGGGTTTACACCTATTAGCTCTTGGTAATGCAACCAAATGTGAATTGTTCACACTTTGCAAAGTCTATGTATATAAATCGAGCCCTTTTGTAATTTAATTCAGGGTGGTTGAAATCTACGACTTCACTATAGGAAGTGCCAATTATTGGACCTCCACTTAGATAGAGGTTGGTGAAAACTTTAATGCATTTAGTATTTTGTGGAGAACAGCCTCGCATGAGGGTTTGGATGTCAATTTGGGATTTTTGATCTGTAGTCTCTGTATTCGACTTGTTGTTTGTTTCTGGATCTGCGCTTTCGTTGTTGGGTGATGGTGTGGTGTACTAACCCAAGATCTGCTCGTGGTCAGCATGCTTAGTGATTGTTGCTATCGTTCATGGCGTAAGGTGGCCATACTTCTTAGAGGTAAAGAATTACACCCTATCAGTTATTGACAATTTCTATTTCCTTTGAGCTGAAAATGCATGTTTGAACTGATTTATACTGTATGTCGTTTGTGACAGGTGATACATGCTTTGGTGTGGGAGCTGCGAAGGTTTATGATATTGTGGACGTGGCTAGGGTACTGGTAAGTCTGGCTTCCCATGCATGCCCTATCTCCTGCAATTCTGGTGTTGTTTGTATGCGTTTGGCCTAGTGTTTTAGAATGAGACCCCCATAAGTCATTGGCTTACTGATTCACTTTGGGGAGGTCTAAAATAGTTGTCTACTTGGCTAGACTTGACAGAATGGGGTTTTAATGTAACTTAAATAGCTGAATGAGTACGGGGACTGTTGTATAGAAGGATTATGTATCAGCTCGGTTTCACCGGTTATTCGATTCTGCGAAAATCTTGTAAAAAGAAGAAAGACTCTTTCATGGGATATTACTCCTGTATAGTTATAATTATTTTGAATGGTACATTTCTCTTTTTCCTGTGTGTATTTAAGCATTTAAGCTGAAACTTTAAGATTTTTAAGGTTATGGCTTTCCTGGGTATTTTTTTTGTAAACTACTGTTATGACAATGTAGACATTTATAAAGGGTCATTGGCGCCTTTTGCTTGTAAGTAAGGCTATGGTTCGTATGTTGATTTCATTTGCATTCGCTATTTGTGTCGGATATTGCTACAGAGTTTATGTGTGAACATTGTATTGCCTGTGGTAAGATATATGTCATCAACGAAATTGTCTACGCCTCTATTTTTGTAATGTGGGCAGAATGGATGCTTGCATGGAAAGGTCTTTCTATGAAGGTCACAGGGATTGACCTTGGTCCTAGCTTTCGATAGGCATCTTCGTGTTAGTCATATGAAATGCGTTTCTCTTTCCTCTATTTATGATTGATCTCTGCGTTGATGTGAATTGAAACTTGAAGTTTTCCTGTAGATGACTATCGTAGGTTGTATGTTGAAAGGAAAATGGAAAAAGGCCCCAGGCCTATCTATTTGATTAGCGTAGGGTTATTGATGAAATGGGTATGAAAATATAAATAGGAATTTCATTCTATATATGCTCTTTGTCATATTTGGTAACTTTGTTTAAAATATGGTATGTATGGTTTAAGAAGAAAAACAAAACTAGATCGGGCAGAGAAAGGAATATATAGAGAAATTGATTTTTAACAATGATGTCTGCGTTTTCTCTTGTTGTGGTTTGTATCGTTGAGATTTCAAATGGTTGACATGTTGTTCAATGATTTATGTTATGGTTTGATTCCTGTAGCTAGGCGATTTTGTTGAGGAATTAAAACAAGGGTTTTAGATAAGTGAAATAAATACTATCATAAGTGAAATAAAATGTTATGAATATTCCTCTAAGTTCAAACCACGATTTTCCTATTCTAACAATCTAAGCAATATAAATGACTAGCAAAGACTAGCTGGCTAGTCCTGCTGGGGATGCCATTCGATTCTAGAAGACTAAATTTAAAAATTGATAATAAGAACTCTACTATTCTAACATTACATTTATAATAGGAATATAAAACATAGGAGGGTTTTATAAATAATCATACCTGTCGATTCTCTGTAGTTTGTCCTGCTGATGATGACCTGCTGATCCTGGTAACTTGTTCTTACTGATACTGACCTGCACACTCAACCAACTAGTTAGGGAAACTACTCACTCTTAGCTGACTTGAATTGATCTTGGATTGGATGAATTTGGGACTACCACGTTCCTCCCAACCATCATTCTAAAACCATTCCTGGTTCAGTACGAATCCCCCCGAGCTGGTTCTGACATGCAAACTCAGAAGTAGAGGCCCTAGGTGTGTAGCTAGTTCAGATCTCAAAATATATGGACAGGGTTCACTTCTTTCAGCAGAGAGTTCTTCTTGGCATAATAATACCAAAAGAAAAAGATCCCCCAAACTTTGGGGTCTGTCCTCCTTAAGTAGGACAAATCTTGAATTATGACTGTTGGAAATTACTGGTTTCTTTAAAATAATTTAATTTATAAAAACAATATTTGTTTATTTAACTACTAGTTATTTTGGAAACTAGGAGGTATCAACCTGTTTGATTAAATTGTTTTTAATCTTTTAGATATTTTCATAATAATAATAATATACAATTTACAATACCATCTAAATATTACTAAATAATATTTAGTAAGTGGCAGACCACTTATGCATAAATATATATCTATAAAGTGTGAACATTTATAAAAGAATATATATATAATAATTAACCAATATATATTTATTATTGAAGCTCCTAAATAATAATACTACTTTGGGGTCCTTAGCATTTTGTTTCACAAGATGCTCCTTTTAGTTCTTTTTAAGGGAAGGGTCCACTTCTTTGGACGGTTTCGGTAAGCTGGTAAAGGCACCTCTAGTCTCTCTCTTTGCATGTCAGATTCCCTCGTTTTAACATGGTAGTTCCCGCAGTAGATGATGATAGTAAAATATATTTAATTAAGTTGAAATAGTTGTGATAAGACACGCAAGTGCTATTCAGAGTCCTCTTGGCTCAACACTTGCGATGTAGTAACCCCGAGTGCTCTTTAGAGCCTTTCAACTCAACACTCTCACATGGGCGTTACGCTAGTGCAATTCCAGAGCTAGAATGTGGTTGTGAGGCACATCTAGGATATTTCAAATGTCCTCGGATATGGTAATCATTTCTTTCAAGCTTAGAGTGCTCCAGGGCTCTTTCCCAACACTCAACGTACATCAGGGCTTAGGCCCAGTACGAAATAGAATTTTCTAAATACATCGGGGCTTAGGCCCAGTATATAGGTATTTTGTGTGTTCCTGAGTCCACGCTCAACACACTTACTAATCAACCATGTAAATCATGCTCTGCACAGTATAATGTAAAAAAAGAGGAAATCTCAGTATATCATAATTTTGTAACCAATTCTCGTAATACAACATAGTTTATTCATTCGAGCTTTCCTGCCTCGCATATATTCAACAATGAAACAAATCCGGGTCCATTCCCAATACATCAACTCATAAGAGAAATAAATCCAAACATACTAATGTTATGTCAGACATAATAAATCACATATACTGGGGCCGTGACCTGACATAACATCATAACATAGTTGGTCCAAAAAGTTGAGATATTACACACTTTTTATTTTTTTGGCAAATGATAAGGTATATGTTTTTGTGGGTGCAACCTTTGAGGGCCTAAATGATGGAATCAAGCTACAAAAATGGGCATGCATGTAGAGAACATATAGCACTAGTGAGTCATTATTTTTCGAAAATTAAATTAGTAATTTTATAGTTTTTTTATAATTGTCTAAGTGATCAAACCTCGAAAATAGTACGTCTTTTGTGGGTGCAGCTTTTGAAGGTCTTAATGCAAAAATCATGAAATGGGGTTTTGATAGAACATGGAGGTTAGTGTCTACTTGTGCACCATACAATTTTTTTTTGAAATGATCAAGAATTGAAAAAGTTATGGAAGAAACATTAACAATGTGTTTCACAAGTTAAGGAGGTAGGACACAAAAGAAATTGAAAACAAAATAGGAAAAATTAATATTTTTAAATAAAAGTTACATATTTGGAATCTGCAGAAAAAATGCTATTTTTGTTTAAGATTTCGTCAAAAATGACTGTGTAGCATACTGTAATGAGTGGCTAAGCACAGGCTTCTCCAGAAACTGGAAGAAATACCCAATTAGATTTGGCTTATCATTACCATAGCACAGGTTTGGTATTACCGAAGCAAACTCCAAAGCATACACATAGGATTATGGTTGACATGCGAGCAAGTGAGTTGGATTGGTTTAGGCTCTAACAAATACAAGCGCGTTTTGTTTAAATTCAAAAAATATTCTTGTGCTTTTAGAATTTCATAACGTGAACGCGATATATAAAAACATAACGCGTGTGCATTCTGTAGTGCAAAAACGCGCTAGCATTATTTAAATCATAAAATCTATGTTTAATACTTGAGAGGGGGTGGGGAAGACTCAAGGGAATTTTTGGTTAATATTTGAGAAGGGGTGGTGAAGGGTCAAGGGAATCTATGGTTAATATTTAATAGGGGTGGGAAAAGGTCAAGGGCTTAGAAGGATGTTGGAAGCTTGAGTGGGGAGAGATGAAGGGAATGGGAATATCATGGGCTACAGGGGGTGAACGACAGTGGATCTTGAGAGCACTATTAGGAGTAGAAGAGGTTCTGAAGAGGTATAGGGTTAGAAGTTAAAAGTGAAACTTGAATGAAAAGGGGGGATGGATGGAGGCAAGGGGGATGTGAGAGAGAAAGATAGAATACAAGGAGGGGGAGACACAGAGAGAGGGAGGGAGAGGGAAAATGGGGAGGAATGGATTTAGAGGGAGTGAGAGATAGATGGGGATAGAACAAAATAAAGAGATAGGAAGGGAGGGACAGAAAGCGTTGGTGGGAGACATGCAGGGAGTGGTGGCGAGAGAGAGAGAGAGAGAGAGAGAGAGAGAGAGAGAGAGAGAGAGAGAGAGAATATGAGAGGAGGGGGAAGGGACATAAAGTGAGAGAGAGAGAGAGAGAGGGAGTGATGAAGAGATGGGGATAGGTTGAGGGAAAGATAACAGGAGGGAGGGATAGAAGGTGAGAGAGAGAGAGGCGGTGAGAGAGGGAGGGAGAGAAGGTAGGGTGAAGGATGGAGGGAGAAAGGTGGATATATATATGGATGGAGGGGGAATGGGTTTGAGAAGAGAAAGGGACATAATGTGTGTGTGTGTGTGAGTGAGAGAGAGAGAGAGAGAGAGATTGATGGTTGGGGAGAGAGAGACTAAAGGGAGGTGTGAGCGACAAAGAAAGGGGGAGGTTGTGTGTGTGTGTGTGTGTGATAGGGAAGGAGGAATCAGTGGGGTGGCAGGGATGAATATGGTGTAAGGGAGAGAAAGTGACATAGAGGGATGGAAGTAAAGGGAGTGAGGGACAGATCTAGAGAAAGAAATAGGGAGGAATGGATACAAGGTTTGAGAAAGAGGGCAGGGGGGAGGGATAAAGGCACATAGGGTTAGTGATTAAGGGAGAACGAAGGGAGAGAGTGCTATAGGGACCTGGATAATTGCGAAGATAAAGAGAAGGTGGAGAGAGAGAGTGAGAGAGTGAGAGAGAAGGGGATAGGTTGAGGCAAAGATAACAACAGGGAGAGATAGAAGGTGAGAAGGGGAGAGACGGTGAGAGAGGGAGGGATGGAGGGGTATTTTTGGTTAATATTTGAGAAGGGGTGGGGAAGGGTCAATGGAATCTGTGGTTAATATTTAATAGGGGTGGGAAAGGGTCAAGGGCTTAAAAGGATGTTGGAAGATTGAGTGGAGAGATGAAGGGAATAGGAACATGATGGGATATAGGGGTGAAGGGAAATGGGGCTCGAGAGCACTATTAGGAGTAGAAGAGGTTCTGAAAAGGTATAGGGTTAGAAGTTGAAAGTGAAACTTGACTAACAAGGGGGGATGGATGGAGGAAAGGGGGATGTGAGAGAGAAAGAGAGAATACAAGGGGGGGGGGGAGACATAGAGCTAGGGAGGGAAAGGGACAATGGGGAGGAATGGATTTAGAGGGAGTGAGAGATAGATGGGGATAGAACGAAATAAAGAGATAGGAAGGGAGGGACAGAAAGTGTTGGTGGGAGACATGCGGGGAGTGGTGGAGATGGAGAGAGAGAGAATATCAGAGGAGAGGGAAGGGGCATAAAGTGAAAGAGAGAGAGGGAGTGATGGAGAGATGGGGATAGGTTGAGGGAAAGATAACATGAGGGAGGGATAGAAGGTGAGATAGAGAGAGACGGTGAGAGAGGGAGGGATAGAAGGTGAGAGAGAGAGATGGTGAGAGAGGGAGGTAGAGAAGGTAGGGTGAGGGATGGAGGGATAAAGGTGGAGATAGATATGGACGGAGGGGGAATGGGTTTGAGAAGGGAAATGGACATAATGTGTCTGTGTGTGTGTGTGTGTGTGTGTGTGTGTGTGGGGGAGAGAGAGAGAGAGAGAGAGAGAGAGAGAGATGGTTGGGGAGATAGAGACTAGAGGGAGGTGTGAGCGACAAAGAAAGTGGGAGGTTATGTGTGTGTATGTGTGTGATAGGGAAGGAGGAATCAGTGGGGTTGCAGGGATAAAGATGGTGTAAGGGAGAGAAAGCGACATAGAGGGAGGGAGGTAAAGGGAATGAGGGACGGATCCATGGACAGATCTAGAGAAAGAGATAGGGAGGGAGGGATACAAGGTGAGATAAAGGGTAGGGGGGAGGGATAAAGGAATAGAGGGTTAGTGATTAAGGGTGAATGAAGGGAGAGAGTGCTATAGGGAGGGATAATTGTGAATATAAAGAGAAGGTGGAGAGAGAGAGCGAGAGAGAAGGGGATAGGTTGAGGAAAAGATAACAGTAGGGAGAGATAGAAGGAAAGAAGGGGAGAGACGGTGAGAGAGGGAAGAATGGAGGGATAAAGGTGAAGATAGAGATGGATGGGGGGGATGTATTTGAGAGGGTCAAGGGACACAATGTGTGTGTGTGGGGGGGGGGAGAGAGAGAGAGATGGTGGGGGACATAGAGACTAGAGGGAGTGATGAGCGACAAAGAAAGTGTTAGGTTGTGAACGTGTGTGTGCATAATAGGGCAGGAGGGATCAATGGGGTGGTAGGGACAGGGATGGATTAAGGGTGAGAAAGCAACATAGAGGGAGGTATATAGAGGGAATGAGGGAATATGCACATGTGTTTGTGTGTGTGAGTGTGTGTGTGAGAGAGAGAGAGAGAGAGTGATGAGTGGGGAGAAAGAGACTAGAGGAAGGTGTGAGCGACAAAGAAAGTGGGAGGTTTGTGTGTGTGTGATAGGGAGGAGGAATCAGTGGGGCGGTAGGGATGAAGATGGTGTAAGGGAGAGAAAGCGACATAGAGGGATGGAAGTAAAGGGAGTGAGGGACAGATCTAGAGAAAGAAATAGGGAGGCATGGATACAAGGTTTGAGAGAGAGGGCAGGGGGGAGGGATAAAGGCACATAGGGTTAGTGATTAAGGGAGAACGAAGGGAGAGAGTGCTATAGGGACCTGGATAATTGCGAAGATAAAGAGAAGGTGGAGAGAGAGAGTGAGAGAGTGAGAGAGAAGGGGATAGGTTGAGGCAAAGATAACAACAGGGAGAGATAGAAGGTGAGAAGGGGAGAGACGGTGAGAGAGGGAGGGATGGAGGGGTATTTTTGGTTAATATTTGAGAAGGGGTGGGGAAGGGTCAATGGAATCTGTGGTTAATATTTAATAGGGGTGGGAAAGGGTCAAGGGCTTAAAAGGATGTTGGAAGATTGAGTGGAGAGATGAAGGGAATAGGAACATGATGGGATATAGGGGTGAAGGGAAATGGGGCTTGAGAGCACTATTAGGAGTAGAAGAGGTTCTGAAAAGGTATAGGGTTAGAAGTTGAAAGTGAAACTTGACTAACAAGGGGGGATGGATGGAGGAAAGGGGAGAGAGATAGGGAGGGAGGGAGGGATACAAGATCTAGAGAGAGAGAGAGATAGGGAGGGAGGGATACAAGGTAAGAGAGAGAGGGCAGGGGGCACATAGGGTTAGTGATTAAGGGAGAAGAAGGGAGAGAGTGCTATAGGGAGGGATAATGGCGAAGATAAAGAGAAGGTGGAGAGATGGAGAGTGGGGTGGTAGGGACATGGATGGAGTAAGGGAGAGAAAGAAACATATAGGGAGGGATGTAGAGAGAATGAGGGACAAATATTTAGAAAGAGATAGGGGGTATCTAGGGATATTTGGGAGAGATTTAGGGGGCTATAGAGAGAAAAATTTATATATATGCATGAAAAGAAGGGAACACTAAAGACATTTGTTTTGTATGTAACCATACAAAACATTTGTTTTCTTTTGATTTTATTCATTGCCTTAGTCGTGCACCTAACCCTTTTTATTGTGCTTAACAATATTGCATGCACGTTTTTCTTCTCTATATCGCATGCACATTTTACCTTTATATAACGCGTGCGCATTTTGTAACTGTATAAACAGTGGACTGTCCCTATCTAACAACAACTTTACTCTATCTAAACGAAAAACAGGTTATCGCACGATTTTTTTAATAGAGGACGATCCCTCCATTGGAAATATTCACAATACACCATCTCCATCATTATTTTTGTTATGCAGGTACAACATTGAGGACATCTTTCATGGTTGATCAGTGTGGTATTGGGTTATATGGTCATATTTGAAGAAGATAATCAGCAAGCTTGAAGAATCTCGAATTGAATAACACCAAAGATAAGGTCTTTGAAAGATTCATTTTTCCTATATTTGAGGAGCACACAAGATAAGATATCAAGATTCAAGACCATTCCATGGTGATGGTGGATATACACAATTGTACAAGAGAATCAACTTGAGGAAAAATTTATGATTTAACTTTCATTTGCTTATTATTGAAGAGCACCGAAGGTAAATTTTCTCATTCATCAATGTTTTGATGGGAAATACGAACAATTTAGAAGGAAGATTGAAGCACCTTGAAGGATCTATAGTTCTAAAGCACTAAACGTTTGAAAGCTTGTAATTGAGGAGCAACAAAAACAAACTATATTGAATTGATCATTGTGGTGATGGGGAATGTAGGTAACCAAGGAAGAAAATCAGCAAGGAAGAAGAGACCTCAAGAAGTCATTGAAGAAGAGAAAGAAAATAAAAGTATAGACATGATGAATCAGAGGCTTTCTTTGGAAACTAATACAAATCCAATTATAGAGGATACCACGGTTCATCCTATTAATCCACGACAAGAAAAAAGGAAGCATTCACTAGAGGGACCTTCAATTTCCACAATAATTGTTGAACAAACACCCCATGGAAGTAATCAAGAAGCAAAACGTAGGTTCTCATTAGGGGATGTTTCAGTTCCCACTTAAATTCAAAGTGATAAGTTACCATCTCAAGATGAAGCTCATGAAGAAACACAAAATTTGTTCACCTCTTGTTGTTATACAAGTGATCAAGTAAGAGATGCGTTGGACATGGAGCCTACTATTGAAGAAGAAAATGTTATCCGGACCATCGATGAGGATGTTGGACTTCCACCATCCAACTACTAGGAAGAGAATGAAGGACAACAAGCTACTACTAAAATGCTAGAGCATCTTGGTGATGCGCTACATGGCAGAATTCCAACCCCCTTACCTCCATTAGCAAGAACACATCGAAGAAAAACGAAGCGTATACAAGTTGATGAAAGTATCCTCAATTCCATTGAAGGGACGCTCTCTAAATATAGTATTGCTTATGAAACTCAATAGATACTTGATAAATATTTTGTTTCTAAATGTGATGGAGATAAATGTAGATTATTTTTATCATTGTTAAAATCTAGGGGCATGAATATTGTTAGGAAAAAGTTAGGGATAAAGATGATAAAGAATTCTGGACCAAGTTCTCATATAGTTAAAAGCTTAGTAGATGCCTTTGGTAAATTGGTAAGAACACACGTTCAAAGGACTGCAATGCGGCTCATCGTGTGTTGTCACAAGCAATTGTAAATAAGAACACCAGGGTCCTTCATAAAATTTCAGAAAATTTTTGAATAAATTCTAAAGTATGTCATCTATAATAAGGACCAAGGTCCATCATTCTTGTATTACACCAGCAATTGTTAATCATGAAGGAGTATTCAACATACCAAAAACTATTTGCTTACTCATTATTCCAACGATCCCATGATTCTTGTTTTAAACCTTACTTATGATTTATGAGTTTCATCTTAGATAAAACTATTAACCCACAGAGCTCTTCACAAAGACCTACTAGATAATAAGGGAAAACAAAAAAGTCGACTCATGCTAACTTTATGCATCCACAGAGACCTAGACTCTCATAAACAAACTGGATATAAAGAGAGCCTACACCTTCATGCCTATTCTAGTCCCTAGCTTCTAAAATAAATATAATTACAGTGTGTGTACATTTGCAGAGGTTCAAATCTCTGATCTCTATAAAATAACCACAAACTGAAATCGTATTATATGGACAGAGGTCTGCGATTTCACTCTATATAAATAATTAATACCGATAGAGATATGCTATTTTACTCTGATTGGCAGAGATTTTGCAACTTCTCTCCGACATATAATAATAATAATATAATGGCAGAGACCTATGACTGCTCTCCAGTATATCGTAGATATACATATATCGTAAATTCACTACAACATAAGACAATAGGATTTGCACAGGCATAGATCTATGACTTTGCTATGTCGTATACATATACAATATAATTTTACACTCCATCCGTTAATGATATAAATTATAAAGGGGGGAAACAATTCTTTACATGATGCCCAAGCCAAAGTTTAGAACCTCAATCGTGGCGCCCACAGAGATCTACAACTGCGACTTCCCTATAAAAAATACTTGTAAATAATACATATCCCATGGAAAGGAGGAATTAATAAACGATTTGGGAATAGTCAAAGATCTGGCTTTACGTCCTTTACCACGCGAGTTGAAATAACTAACTTCACACAACCAGTATCACCCAAAAACCCTTTTCAGATTAGCCAGCGATCTGGCCTTACCGCCATTACTACAGGAGTAAAACATGTAATTAAACTCACGCAGACAGAAATGTCATAATCCTTTTTATGATCAGCCAACGATCTGGTTACATAAATGTAATTTCCTAAACTGATGGCATTATACAGGAACTAGCACTGGTATGGAAGCAATCACGGATTCGATCTCTTGCGAGCATATCGTAACGAACCTTTATACCAGTGTTCAGGATTTCAGATCTATTGAACCTCATATAGGAACTTGTCATTTATACACAGCATTCACAATTTTCTATCTATCATACAGGAATCTAGCATTTATATACAAGCAATTACGAAATCAAACTCTTGTCAGCATATAGGAACTAAGCTTTTCCAAGTGTTCAAATCCCAATCTAGATAGAGGATCGAAACCTTTAGAATGAACTTACAGAATGGGATTTCAGATTTCAACCCTTCATGTTGACCACTTGAGATCAGACCTACAGATCGCCTTGAGACTTTCTTTTCCAGAGACTGTCATTCCTTGAGATTTCCAAAAGAAAACCCGATGCAAAGCTGTGCATTCAAGGGGCCGTGCCTTCTTTGAGGATCGTTGAGCATCATAAATCAAAAGAACTCATTACAGAGTTTCTAAAACTCTATACAGAACCTCTTTCTTTCCCTCCAGAATGGAGACTATCTTTTTTTTTCCAAAACCACCCTTCTTCTTTTCCCCTAAAACCTTTGCGAGTATGTCCATTTATACACCTCCACCTAGATCCTTTGGGAAGTCCGCCCAGCCAATTCATGAGGGGATCTGCTATGAGATGTCCACCTGTCGACCCTCCCACCTATCGTGGAGTTATGGCTGCTGAGTCCTTAAGTAAAAACAAACGTGACACCCACCTAAACGCATCTCATGCATTTGACTCTAATTAGCTCCGGTTTATATTTCCTATATATATATAACCTATGTATATATATATAGATAGATATATCACATGCGTTACCTTTAGTTAGGTCTATCTTATATATATAACATACATATGAACATCACATGCATTTCCTTTAGTTAATTCTTTGTTTCATCTTTCCCATATATATATATAAATGCATCGCATGTACTAACTTTAGTAAGTTGTATCTTTTATATATATAATATATATATATATATATAGGTGATGTCTAATTTTGATTACTCATCTACACAAAAGAGATTCCTCACCCATGGCAATGTTTAATGTTACCCCTGTAGACTAGGACAACCTCTCGCTTTGGAGCTTGAAGCGATTTTATGATAATTGGGCGTGAAACTACAATTTCAGTTGGTGGTAATCAAAGGTGGCTCATTGAAAATTTCGTGTATGAGAAGAACTATCTTGTCATTAGAACATGTTAGACCCTACTTAGGTGAACCCTTCTAGTTTATTACTTACTTGGTGAGAGTCCTTACTCTTTACCTTTAAGTATCTATTGTTCTTTTCCAAGATAGAACTCTCACGGATTCCTAGTCATCTCACCCCTCCCCTCGAGGATTTAGTCACTTATCATTTTAGTTGTGCCACCGTTTTTAGTCTCCTATGCTTAGGAGTTTAAACCACATAGTTAAAAGGTTTACTGGTGGGGCCTTCGCCTTGAGCTCCTCACTAGAAACCAATAATCAAGTACATTTACAAAAATGAGGGCATAAAGGAGGGATATTACATCCTCCTCCCCTTAACAATAACACCGTCCTCGGTGTTCATACTTTTCAGCAATTCGCCTTTCTTTATGGAATCATCCTTTGCTTGCTTTGTCACTTTTATTTCAACCTTCTTCGAACTTTCACCAATTTTTCTGCAAGTCGATATCGATCACACCTGTCTTTTCAACTACAAAACTGGGATTTAAGGAAAAAAATTTTAGTCAAAACTTATGATTAATTTCATAATCAAACTCAGGAACATAACAATGAGCCCTTTATTGCAACATAAAATTTTGCAATTCATGGAATATCTTTTAGTCTTTGTTTGTGCTTCTATTATCACAAGCATGCATAAATCTCGCTCTCCAATAATGTAGACTGTTAACTTAATATAAACACATCTTTCACTTAATCCAGGAAATTCTTTCCTAACACCTCAGTGCTCACGCAACAATCATTTCTCTCATGTATTGCCTAACACCTTAGTGCTCACGCAGCAAACATTTGTCTCATGTCTTGCCTAACACCTTATTGCTCACGTAGCAAACATTTCTCTCATGCATTGCCTAACACCTTAGTGCTCATGCAGCAAACATTTGTCTCATGTCTTGCCTAACACCTTAGTGCTCACGCAGCAAACATTTCTCTCATGCATTGCCTAACACCTTAGTGCTCACGTAGCAAACATTTTTCTCATGTCTTTCCTAACACCTTAGTGCTCACGCAGCAAACATTTCTCTCATGCATACTAAGCAGCGTCTTGCCTCCCGCATATGCATCTTCTTTATAGTTTGCCTAGGTCTTTACAGCTTGTCGATTCTCTTGAGAATCCCGGTGGATGTCAACTCCCTGACTTCTAGGGACTGCTTCAGTGCCTTTAATGCACTCTTACACTCTTCCCCTCAAGCCTTCTCGCTTGAGTCCAGGAATTTATTTCGATAACCATTATTTCTTACAATTTTTGTAAATTACAATATGTCATGTACTAACGGTAAATAGATTCACTTATTTGCTTATCATTCATGATAATTACACACACATATCACCAATCAGGGTTCATTCCCACTGTAATCCATACTATAATACAATGTAAATCACTTACTCTTGAGTGATTTTTCCCAACTCATCTACAAAAATGGATTTATAATCAACGTTCCACTTGTTCACGACATCGGTCGTAACTATGATAATCTCCTTAAATGTTAAAAAAATAAAATCCATCGTCTAAACCATGGTTGTGAAATCTCATCATCTGATCAATATAATAAGATGTATAAAACTAAATCATTACATACTCTTGAGTGGTTAACTCAACCATTTAACCCAATGAATAATAACTTTCCTTTTTGATTGGTTATATTCATGATGAAGTCCTGCAACGTTAGTACATAACCACTATACGACATCTCCATGGTTGTGAAAATCTCATAATCTGATCAATATAATAAGATGTATAAAACTAAATCATTACTTACTCTTGAGTGTTTAACTCAACCATTTAACCCAATGAATAATAACTTTCCTTTTTGATTGGTTATATTCATGATGAAGTCTTGCAACGTTAGTACATAACCACTATACGACATCTCCATGGTTGTGAAAATCTCATAATCTGATCAATATAATAAGATGTATAAAACTAAATCATTACTTACTCTTGAGTGTTTAACTCAACCATTTAACCCAATGAATAATAACTTTCCTTTTTGATTGGTTATATTCATGATGAAGTCCTGCAACGTTAGTACATAACCACTATACGACATCTCCATGGTTGTGAAAATCTCATAATATGATCAATATAATAAGATGTATAAAACTAAATCATTACTTACTCTTGAGTGTTTAACTCAACCATTTAAACGAATGAATAATAACTTTCCTTTTTGATTGGTTATATTCATGATGAAGTCCTGCAACATTAGTACATAACCACTATACGACATCTCCATGGTTGTGAAAATCTCATAATCTGATCAATATAATAAGATGTATAAAACTAAATCATTACTTACTCTTGAGTGTTTATTGATAAAGTTCAACAGTGGAATATTTATACTTTTCGTCCAAATCTTTTAACAAAGCGACACATTCATGCATAATATATTAAATCTTTGCTTTTTGGTATCCATAGATCAAATTTTGTAAATAAAATCCTTTCCCTAAGCATGCTAAAAATGAAAATCATTCTTTATACTACTTTATCCATACATGACCATCTGAAATAAACATCCTCTCCTCGTTCCCTATTTTCCTCCGATGACAGGGTTTACCAAAAGAAAAATAAATTATTTTTTCTTCATACGTCAATCCTTAGGAACGTATATACATGTTTCGTTTACAACAAGAAGAGATATCTTAACCACTAAAACTTGATCACATAAAAGTATAACTTTTATAACACCACTCATAGTGCGCCAACATCCATATGAAATGGAATCATGCATTTTCATTATTTGTATCCCTTTAACTATTTGGAATGCTTGAGTACACCTTGTAAGTAATCATAACCATTATCCTTTTGTTGATCTTCTAAACAAGGTACAAACATGATCTAATGTCGTACATTAGTATTATAATCCCCTGTTCTAAACAACCTCACGTGAGAAAGAAACAATGGGATTCCTAACAATTATTCCCCTCTATAGCTTGGTATCTTTAGATGAGGATATATAACAAAGGGTACTCATTTGTGGAGGTACTTTAAGGCGAAGAACATGAGAATTGATTATCTAGAAGACGATGTCCTAATTATAGAAAACTTCACACGAGTAGAATGCTCAAGTAATTCAATTAAAGTTAATTCTTTGTTAGAAGAATCTCGATACCTTAGCAAGGCTACACTTTTTATCGAAGGTTAGTTTTGCATATATAACGAACCCATAATTTTATAGTTGTTACTTTGTAATATAAAAGATTTTGTACTACAGAACATAATCTTAACATCAACCTAACTATGCCTCTTTAATAACTAAAGGAATAATGAATATATCACTTAGATATTTATTCAGGTTAACTCCTTGTGCAGCGTGCATTACTATCAACATTAAAATTTCTCCTATTAAAATAACTTTATAGAAGGAAAAGAACTTGATAGTTCTTGATGTAGTCAGACACTAGACCATCCCAATATTCTTAGCTTTAATGGATCCTTAACATAGATAATTGCCTTTAATAATTATTTGGAAAATCTAAGCTACTTAGATTCTCCATTGAATTTCATATTTGGAAATCCTGACTATCGGATAAATCAATTCGATTAGTACTTTACAATCCACAAAAGTACCAACCGTACAAAAAGAAAAATGAAAGTTGAAACTGAAAAGGTATCAACTATCACGGATAACAAGAACATAAATCAAGTCAACCGATTTAAGAGAGTTCTGAATTTTAGCACATAAATCTTTCATTCACAACTAGGATCTTTTACAAAAAGAAAAAACTTATTTCTAATTCTTCTAAAGAGTTCTTTCTCGCCATCGAGTGTAAGTAAATATAGAGTAAGAGGAAATATTCCTCGATAATATTTTCCAATAACAAACCGTTCAATATATAGTAAAACCAATTTTCACATATCGCAATGTTATGCTATCATAATGGGACATACTCACTTGCAATTCCAGACGACTTGTTGGTTACTTCTGGTCAAGCTGCTGAACCGAATTCGTCCCGCTGCTTATTTCAAGTGGAGTCCCTAACTTGGTTTATCCAACTCATTACCTAATGTTGAGCCCACTATAGGCCGAGTGTTGTAACTCGTGCTCTGATACCATATGTGACATCTCAAATAATGTAAGTTAGTAAATTAGGGAAATTTCAGAAAATTTTTGAATAAATTCTAAAGTATGTCATCTATAATAAGGACCAAGGTCCGTCATTCTTGTATTACACCAGAAATCGTTAATCCTGAAGGAGTATTCAACATACCAAAAACTATTTGCTTACTCATTATTCCAACGATCCCATGATTCTTGTTTTAAACCTTACTTACTTATGTGGAGGTATTAATTAATGCTTCCAACGAACATACAACATCCATCATATAAGAAGTAAAATTTTCACATCTTCTTTATCCGAGCAACAATATGTATTGTATCTGTAAACTATATTCGAAATGCAAAGATTGTGTCAACAAGCTAATAACCATATATGGTCGAACAAGAACTGAATGGAAATCACTTGAACCATAAGATTGACAAAGAATTACCAAAGAATCATGATACACATCATACACTTATACACCATCACCACCACAACATCATAAAATCACACTAGTGAAACGGGACGCCATATACGGTGGTTCACCCATAACTCTGGGCTACGTCCACAAAGAAATTATTTCCATTAGTCAAATAGAAATTACAATGTACAACTCTGTTGTTATACTTCTCCACTTATGACCACCTCTGTCATCCGGAGTACTTCCAAGACAATCAAAACTAATATCAGTATGATTTATGAGTTTCATCTCAGATAAAACTATTAACCCACAGATCTCTTCACAAAGACCTACTATATAATAAGGGAAAACAAAAAAGTCAACTCATGCTAACTTTATGCATCCGAAGAGATCTAGACTCTCATAAACAAACTGGATATAAACAGAGCCTACACCTTCATGCATATTCTAGTCCCTAGCTTCTAAAATAAATATAATTACAGTGTGTGTACATTTGCAGAGGTTCAAATCTCTGATCTCTATAAAATAACCACAAACTGAAATCGTATTATATGGATAGAGGTCTACGATTTCACTCTATATAAATAATTAATACCGACAGAGATCTACTATTTTACTCTGATTGTCAGAGATTTTGCAACTTCTCTTCGACATATAATAATAATAATATAATGGCAGAGACCTATGACTGCTCTCCAGTATATCATAGATATACATATATCGTAAATTCACTACAACATAAGACAATAGGATTTGCACAGGCATAGATATATGACTTCGCTATGTCGTATACATATACAATATAATTTTACACTCCATCCGTTAATGATATAAATTATAAAGGGGGGAAACAATTGTTTACATGACGCCCAAGCCAAAGTTTAGAACCTCAATCATGGCGCCCACAGAGATCTACAACTGCGACTTCCCTATAAAAAATACTTGTAAATAATACATATCCCATGGAAAGGAGGAATTAATAAACGATTTGGGAATAGTCAAAGATATGGCTTTACGGCCTTTACCACGCGAGTTGAAATAGCTAAATTCACACAAACAATATCATCCAAAAACCCTTTTCAGATTAGCCAGCGATCTTCCTTACCGCCATTACTACAGGAGTAAAACATGTAATTAAACTCACGCAGACAGAAATGTCATAATCCTTTTTATGATCAGCCGACGATCTGGTTACATAAATGTAATTTCCTAAACTGATGGCATTATACAGGAACTAGCACTGTTATGGAAGCAATCACGGATTCGATCTCTTGTGAGCATACGTAACAAACCTTTATACCAACGTTCAGGATTTCAGATCTATTGAACCTCATATAGGAACTTGTAATTTATACACAGCATTCACGATTTTCTATCTATCATACAGGAATCTAGCATTTATATACAAGCAATTACGAAATCAAACTCTCGTCAGCATATAGTAACTAACCGTTTCCAAGTGTTCACATCCCAATCTAGATAGAGGATCGAAACCTTTAGAATGAACTTACAGAATGGGATTTCTGATTTCAACCCTTCATGTTGACCACTTGAGATCAGACCTACAGATCGCCTTGAGACTTTCTTTTCCAGAGACTGTCATTCCTCGAGATTTCCAAAAGAAAACTCGATGCAAAGCTGCGCATTCAAGGGGCCGTACCTTCCCTGAGGATCATTGAGCATCATAAATCAAAAGAAGTCATTACAGAGTTTCTAAAACTCTACACAGAACCTTTTTCTTTCCCTCCAGAATGGAGACTATCTTTTTTTTTCCATAACCGCCCTTCTTCTTTCTCCCTAAAACCTTTGCGAGTATGTCCATTTATACACCTCCACCTAGCTCCTTTGGGAAGTCCTCCCAACCAACTCATGAGGGGATCTCCTATGAGATGTCCACCTGTCGACCCTCCCACCTATCGTGGAGTTATGGCTGCCGAGTCCTTAAGTAAAAACAAACGTGACACCCACCTAAACGCATCTCATGCATTTGACTCTAATTAGCTCCGGTTTATATTTCCTATATATATATATAACCTATGTATATATATATATAGATATATCACATGCGTTACCTTTAGTTAGGTCTATCTTATATATATAACATACATATGAACATCACATGCATTTCCTTTAGTTAATTCTTTGTTTCATCTTTCCCATATATATATATAAATGCATCGCATGTACTAACTTTAGTAAGTTGTATCTTTTATATATATAATATATATATATATATAGGTGATGTCTAATTTTGATTACTCATCTACACAAAAGAGATTCCTCACCCATGGCAGTGTTTAATGTTACCCCTGTAGACTAGGACAACCTCTCGCTTTGGAGCTTGAAGCGATTTTATGATAATTGGGTGTGAAACTACAATTTCAGTTGGTGGTAATCAAAGGTGGCTCATTGAAAATTTTGTGTATGAGAAGAACTATCTTGTCATTAGAACATGTTAGACCCTACTTAGGTGAACCCTTCTAGTTTATTACTTACTTGGTGAGAGTCCTTACTCTTTACCTTTAAGCATCTATTGTTCTTTTCCAAGATAGAACTCTTGCGGATTCCTAGTCATCTCACCCCTCCCCTCAAGGATTTAGTCACTTATCATTTTAGTTGTGCCACCATTTTTAGTCTCCTATGCTTAGGAGTTTAAACCACATAGTTAAAAGGTTTACTGGTGGGGCCTTCGCCTTGAGCTCCTCACTAGAAACCAATAATCAAGTACATTTACAAAAATGAGGGCATAAAGGAGGGATATTACATCCTCCTCCCCTTAAGAATAACACCGTCCTCGGTGTTCAGACTTTTCAGCAATTCGCCTTTCTTTATGGAATCATCCTTTGCTTGCTTTGTCACTTTTATTTCGACCTTCTTCGAACTTTCACCAATTTTTCTGCAAGTCGCTATCGATCACACCTGTCTTTTCGACTACAAAACTGGGATTCAAGGAAAATTTGTTTAGTCAAAACTTATGATTAATTTCATAATCAAACTCACGAAGATAACAATGAGCCCTTTATTGCAACATAAAATTTTGCAATTCATGGAATATCTTTTAGTCTTTTTTTGTGCTTCTATTATCACAAGCATGCACAAATCTCGCTCTCCAATAATGTAGACTGGTAACTTAATATAAACACATCTTTCACTTAATCCAGGAAATTCTTTCCTAACACCTCAGTGCTCACGCAGCAATCATTTCTCTCATGTATTGCCTAACACCTTAGTGCTCACGCAGCAAACATTTGTCTCATGTCTTGCCTAATACCTTAGTGCTCACGCAGCAAACATTTCTCTCATGCATTGCCTAACACCTTAGTGCTCACACAGCAAACATTTGTCTCATGTCTTTCCTAACACCTTAGTGCTCACGCAGCAAACATTTCTCTCATGCATTGCCTAACACCTTAGTGCTCACGCAGCAAACGTTTGTCTCATGTCTTGCCTAACACCTTAGTGCTCACGCAATAAACATTTCTCTCATGCATTGCCTAACACCTTAGTGCTCACACAGCAAACATTTGTCTCATGTCTTTCCTAACACCTTAGTGCTCACACAACAAACATTTCTCTCATGCATTGCCTAACACCTTAGTGCTCACGCAGCAAACATTTTTCTCATGTCTTGCCTAACACCTTAGTGCTCACGCAGCAAACATTTCTCTCATGCGTACTAAGCAGCGTCTTGCCTCCCGCATATGCATCTTCTTTATAGTTTGCCTAGGTCTTTACAGCTTGTCGATTCTCTTGAGAATCCCGGTGGATGTCAACTCCCTGACTTCTAGGGACTGCTTCAGTGCCTTTAATGCACTCTTACAATCTTCCCCTCAAGCCTTCTCGCTTGAGTCCAGGAATTTATTTCGATAACCATTATTTCTTACAATTTTTGTAAATTACAATATGTCATGTACTAACGGTAAATAGATTCACTTATTTGCTTATCATTCATGATAATTACACACACATATCACCAATCAGGGTTCATTCCCACTGTAATCCATACTATAATACAATGTAAATCACTTACTCTTGAGTGATTTTTCCCAACTCATCTACAAAAATGGATTTATAATCAATGTTCCACTTGTTCACGACATCGGTCGTAACTATGATAATCTCCTTAAATGTTAAAAAAATAAAATCCATCGTCTAAACCATGGTTGTGAAATCTCGTAATCTGATCAATATAATAAGATGTATAAAACTAAATCATTACTTACTCTTGAGTGGTTAACTCAACCATTTAACCCAATGAATAATAACTTTCCTTTTTGATTGGTTATATTCATGATGAAGTCCTGCAACTTTAGTACATAACCACTATACGACATCTCCATGGTTGTGAAAATCTCATAATCTGATCAATATAATAAGATGTATAAAACTAAATCATTACTTACTCTTGAGTGTTTAACTCAACCATTTAACCCAATGAATAATAACTTTCCTTTTTGATTGGTTATATTCATGATGAAGTCCTGCAACTTTAGTACATAACCATTATACGACATCTCCATGGTTGTGAAAATCTCATAATATGATCAATATTATAAGATGTATAAAACTAAATCATTACTTACTCTTGAGTGTTTAACTCAACCATTTAACCCAATGAATAATAAATTTCCTTTTTGATTGGTTATATTCATGATGAAGTCCTGCAACGTTAGTACATAACCACTATACAACATCTCCATGGTTGTGAAAATCTCATGATCTGATCAATATAATAAGATGTATAAAACTAAATCATTACTTACTCTTGAGTGTTTAACTCAACCATTTAACCCAAAGAATAATAACTTTCCTTTTTGATTGGTTATATTCATGATGAAGTCCTGCAACGTTAGTACATAACCACTATACGACATCTCCATGGTTGTGAAAATCTCATAATCTGATCAATATAATAAGATGTATAAAACTAAATCATTACTTACTCTTGAGTGTTTAACTCAACCATTTAAACCAATGAATAATAACTTTCCTTTTTGATTGGTTATATTCATGATGAAGTCTTGCAACGTTAGTACATAACCACTATACGAAATCTCCATGGTTGTGAAAATCTCATAATCTGATCAATATAATAAGATGTATAAAACTAAATCATTACTTACTCTTGAGTGTTTATTGATAAAGTTCAACAGTGGAATATTTATACTTTTCGTCCAAATCTTTTAACAAAGTGACACATTCATGCATAATATATTAAATCTTTTCTTTTTGGTATCCGTAGATCAAATTTTGTAAATAAAATCCTTTCCCTAAGCATGGTAAAAAAAGAAAATTATTCTTTATACTACTTTATCCATACATGACCATCTGAAATAAACATCCTCTCCTGGTTCCCTATTTTCCTCCGATGACAGGGTTTACCAAAAGAAAAATAAATTATTTTTTCTTGATACGTCGATCCTTAGGAACGTATATACATGTTTCGTTTACAACAAGAAGAGATATCTTAACCACTAAAACTTGATCACATAAAAGTATAACTTTTATAACACCACTCATAGTGCGCCAACATCCATATGAAATGGAATCATGCATTTTCATTATTTGTATCCCTTTAACTATTTGGAATGCTTGAGTACACCTTGTAAGTAATCATAACCATTATCCTTTTGTTGATCTTCTAAACAAGGTACAAACATGATCTAATGTCATACATTAGTATTATAATCCCCTGTTCTAAACAATCTCACGTGAGAAAGAAACAATGGGATTCCTAACAATTATTCCCCTCTATAGCTTGGTATCTTTAGATGAGGATATATAACAAAGGGTACTCATTTGTGGAGGTACTTTAAGGCGAAGAACATGAGAATTGATTCTCTAGAAGACGATGTCCTAATTATAGAAAACTTCACACGAGTAGAATGCTCAAGTAATTCAATTAAAGTTAATTCTTTGTTAGAAGAATCTCGATACCTTAGCAAGGCTACACTTTTTATGGAAGGTTAGTTTTGCATATATAACAAACCCATAATTTTATAGTTGATACTTTGTAATATAAAAGATTTTGTACAACAGAACATAATCTTAACATCAACCTAACTATGCCTCTTTAATAACTAAAGGAATAATGAATATATCACTTAGATTTTTATTCAGGTTAACTCCTTGTGCAGCGTGCATTACTATCAACATTAAAATTTCTCCTATTTAAATAACTTTATATAAGGAAAAGAACTTGATAGTTCTTGACGTAGTCAGACACTAGACCATCCCAATATTCTTAGCTTTAATGGATCCTTAACATAGATAATTGCCTTTAATAATTATTTGGAAAATGTAAGCTACTTAGATTCTCCATTGAATTTCATATTTGGAAATCCTGACTATCGGATAAATCAATTCAATTAGTACTTTAAAATCCACAAAAGTACCAACCGTACAAAAAAAAAATGAAAGTTGAAACTGAAAAGGTCTCAACTATCACGGATAACAAGAACATAAATCAAGTCAACCGATTTAAGAGAGTTCTGAATTTTAGCACATAAATCTTTCATTCACAACTAGGATCTTTTACAAAAAGAAAAAACTTATTTCTAATTCTTCTAAAGAGTTCTTTCTCGCCATCGAGTGTAAGTAAATATAGAGTAAGAGGAAATATTCCTCGATAATATTTTCCAATAACAAACCGTTCAATATATAGTAAAACCAATTTTCACATATCGCAATGTTATGCTATCATAATGGGACATACTCACTTGCAATTCCAGAGGACTTGTTGGTTACTTCTGGTCAAGCCGCTGAACTGAATTCGTCCCGCTGCTTATTTCAAGTGGAGTCCCTAACTTGGTTTATCCAACTCATTACCTCATGTTGAGGCCACTATAGGCCGAGTGTTGTAACTCGCGCTCTGATACCATATGTGACATCTCAAATAATGTAAGTTAGTAAAATAGGGAAATTTCAGAAAATTTTTGAATAAATTCTAAAGTATGTCATCTATAATAAGGACCAAGGTCCATCAATCTTGTATTACACCAGAAATCGTTAATCATGAAGGAGTATTCAACATACCAAAAACTATTTGCTTACTCATTATTCCAACGATCCCATGATTCTTGTTTTAAACCTTACTTACTTATGTGGAGGTATTAATTAATGCTTCCAACGAACATACAACATCCATCATATAAGAAGTAACATTTTCACATCTTCTTTATCCGAGCAACAATATGTATTGTATATGTAAACTATATTCGAAATGCAAAGATTGTTTCAACAAGCTAATAACCATATATGGTCGAACAAGAACTGAATTGAAATCACTTGAACCATAAGATTGACAAAGAATTACAAAAGAATCATGATACACATCATACACTTATACACCATCACCACCACAACATCATAAAATCACACTAGTGAAACGGGACGCCATATACGGTGGTTCACCCATAATTCTGGGCTACGTCCACAAAGAAATTATTTCCATTAGTCAAATAGAAATTACAATGTACAACTCTGTTGTTATACTTCTCCACTTATGACCACCTCTATCATCTGGAGTACTTCCAAGAAAATCAAAACTAATATCAGTATGATTTATGAGTTTCATCTCATATAAAACTATTAACCCACAGAGCTCTTCATAAAGACCTACTATATAATAAGGGAAAACAAAAAAGTCAACTCATGCTAACTTTATGCATCCGAAGAGATCTAGACTCTCATAAACAAACTGGATATAAACAGAGCCTACACCTTCATGCATATTCTAGTCCCTAGCTTCTAAAATAAATATAATTACAGTGTGTGTACATTTGCAGAGGTTCAAATCTCTGATCTCTATAAAATAACCACAAACTGAAATTGTATTATATGGACAGAGGTTTGCGATTTCACTCTATATAAATAATTAATACCGACAGAGATCTGCTATTTTACTCTGATTGGCAGAGATTTTGCAACTTCTCTCCGACATATAATAATAATAATATAATGGCAGAGACCTATGACTGCTCTCCAGTATATCGTAGATATACATATATCGTAAATTCACTACAACATAAGACAATAGGATTTGCACAGGCATAGATCTATGACTTCGCTTTGTCGTATACATATACAATATAATTTTACACTCCATCCGTTAATGATATAAATTATAAAGGGGGGAAACAATTGTTTACATGACGCCCAAGCCAAAGTTTAGAACCTCAATCGTGGCGCCCACAGAGATCTACAACTGCGACTTCCCTATAAAAAATACTTGTAAATAATACATATCCCATGGAAAGGAGGAATTAATAAACGATTTGGGAATAGTCAAAGATCTGGCTTTACGGCCTTTACCACGTGAGTTGAAATAACTAACTTCACACAACGAGTATCATCCAAAAACCCTTTTCAGATTAGCCAGCGATCTGGCCTTACCGCCATTACTACAGGAGTAAAACATGTAATTAAACTCACGCAGACAGAAATGTCATAATCCTTTTTATGATCAGCTGGCGATCTGGTTACATAAATGTAATTTCCTAAACTGATGGCATTATACAGGAACTAGCATTCACGATTTTCTATCTATCATACAAGAATCTAGCATTTATATACAAGCAATTACGAAATCAAACTCTCATCAGCATATAGTAACTAACCTTTTCCAAGTGTTCACATCCCAATCTAGATAGAGGATCGAAACCTTTAGAATGAACTTACAGAATGGGATTTCTGATTTCAACCCTTCATGTTGACCACTTGAGATCAGACCTACAGATCGCCTTGAGACTTTCTTTTCCAGAGACTGTCATTCCTCGAGATTTCCAAAAGAAAACCCGATGCAAAGCTGCACATTCAAGGGGCCGTGCCTTCCCTAATGATCATTGAGCATCATAAATCAAAAGAACTCATTACAGAGTTTCTAAAACTCTACACAGAACCTTTTTCTTTCCCTCCAGAATGGAGACTATCTTTTTTTTTTCCAGAACCACCCTTCTTCTTTCCCCCTAAAACCTTTGCGAGTATGTCCATTTATACACCTCCACCTAGCTCCTTTGGGAAGTCTGCCCAGCCAACTCATGAGGGGATCTCCTATGAGATGTCCACGTGTCGACCCTCCCACCTATTGTGGAGTTATGGCCGCCGAGTCCTTAAGTAAAAACAAACGTGACACGCACCTAAACGCATCTCATGCATTTGACTCTAATTAGCTCCGGTTTATATTTCCTATATATATATATAACCTATGTATATATATATATAGATATATCACATGCGTTACCTTTAGTTAGGTCTATCTTATATATATAACATACATATGAACATCACATGCATTTCCTTTAGTTAATTCTTTGTTTCATCTTTCCCATATATATATATATATAAATGCATCGCATGTACTAACTTTAGTAAGTTGTATCTTTTATATATATAATATATATATATATATATATAGGTGATGTCTAATTTTGATTACTCATCTACACAAAAGAGATTCCTCACCCATGGTAGTGTTTAATGTTACCCCTGTAGACTAGGACAACCTCTCGCTTTGGAGCTTGAAGCGATTTTATGATAATTGGGCGTGAAACTACAATTTCAGTTGGTGGTAATCAAAGGTGGCTCATTGAAAATTTCGTGTATGAGAAGAACTATCTTGTCATTAGAACATGTTAGACCCTACTTAGGTGAACCCTTCTAGTTTATTACTTACTTGGTGAGAGTCCTTACTCTTTACCTTTAAGTATCTATTGTTCTTTTCCAAGATAGAACTCTCGCGGATTCCCAGTCATCTCACCCCTCCCCTCGAGGATTTAGTCACTTATCATTTTAGTTGTGCCACCGTTTTTAGTCTCCTATGCTTAGGAGTTTAAACCACATAGTTAAAAGGTTTACTGGTGGGGCCTTCGCCTTGAGCTCCTCACTATAAACCAATAATCAAGTACATTTACAAAAATGAGGGCATAAAGGAGGGATATTACATCCTTGATGGTCCATATCACATATAGGCATGGCCCAAATAGAAATGCAGAGCAAAGAGAAATTCTAAAGCAATATCACTTCTACATAAGTGATGATAGGTGCCATGACTTCCACTATGTATGTCATTGCTTCATCATGTTCTATGATCACTTGAAGGGCAGGAACATACAGATGGATCGACACTAGATTTGGTCTAATGGATGTGCTGGCCAGTTCAAAAATGCACGCATATTTCAATGGTTGTGTTCATTACATAAAAAATACAAAGTGCCACATATGTGGAACTATTTTGAGACCGGGCATGGTAAAGGAGAGCATGATGGAGACGGAGCATGTGTCAAAACAGCCCTATGAAGAGAGGAATTGAAACTATCTATAGATTCTACTATTCAAAATGCTCAATCTATAGTCAGTTGGTGCACATCAGTAATGGGAGAGGAATCAACTATGCGAGTAGAATCCACAAGAAAGAGACATGTGGAGATATTTTTTTGGGAGGTGGTAGACATAGATCGTTCACATGCATGGGAATGCAAGACTGTTACTGGGACTTGTGGCTTTCATTCGGTTCGAAGCTCTGATAACCCAGTATTTGAAATTTGGACGAGAAAACCCGCTTGTTTTTTCCCGCCTTGTTGTGATGGTGACTGGGATGGGTGTGAATCATTGGATTGGGTTGATGGATGGGATCACATATCACTTCCACTTGATCAGCGTGCAATTGTTGAGTTAACTCCATTGGAAGAAGACCAATCATCTATTTCTGTAGATTTTGATCATGTCTTGGACCTTGCACAACCTAGTATGATGCATTTCCTTAACATTTTTTTGTTTATTTACGTAGTCTTTGAATGCACATTAATGGCCTTGTATCACACAAAAAATATTTTGATCATATACCTACAATCATATTATGCATGGCACATATATGCAGTGGTTTCCTCAAAAGATAATGAATGGGGTGGTGATTACTGGTTGGCACGTTGTATAAAGGGAAATCAAACCCTCAATATGTCCATGACTGACGATGAAAACAACCACTTCCCAATCAATCTATGGTTGTTAAATGTGAATACTTGACACAAGACAACAATGCAAGAAAGAAGGGTGGATATGTTTACATGGATTACAAACCAGGTGCAAGTGTGTGTCACTTTACCAACTTAATCATTGGTACAAACCTCCAGGTATGAACAATGCCTAGCCGAAATTCATCGAAGGTACGCTACTTCTTACCAGATTAAGAGCACGAGAGACTAATGGATACCATCATTATAACAGATGATCTGGAGGGCTTGGTTGTATGATAATAGGTGGGATCTAGCATGATAAGGTATGTTACATACCTTTAAGACTATACTATTTATACTATTTGTAATTAAATATTGATATATGCTCAATTTTCTCATATATGTTGTTTATGAATATGTCAATTTTGTGTTCTTGATATGCCAAATTTTCGTTTATGTTGTTTATAAATATGCCAAAAGCTCTCTTGTATGTCAAGTTTATGAATATGCCAATTTTTACATATGATCAATAAACCCTAAGATTATGAATGATCATGTAAATATCAATAACATGATCATGTCAATATCAATCATAGTGTTTTACCCCCCTCTTTCACAAGAAGTATTCATACATAACAAAGAGAGAAGGTGTGATCTCCTTATCCTTGAGTGTGCATCGATAACCTTCACTTTCATTATAGTTATTGGCTTGCAAGCATAATCTGATGTGATGGGATTGGGTAGAATTAGATGAAACTTTCCTTGGGTGCTCTAATGCTAAGACTGAAACACCCTTAACTCCCCCTAGAAACTAACCTACTGTTGCTCCTAAAGTAAACGTGTGATATCCCTCTCTTTATCCTTGTCAGGTTTTAGAAAATGTAATTACAACTATGTACGTAGCCCTGGTGAGGAGCTCAAGGCCAAGGCCCCACCAATGGACCTTGAAAGTATTGCCATTTTATTGGTTTCCTAGATTTTAATTGTTAATATAAACTTAGGAGACTTCGAGATGACACCAGTAAACTACATGACAACTACATCCATTGGGGAAAGGATTTAAGTTGAAAGATGATTTGATTAGCTAGTAATAATGGCCAAGTGTCATTTTGGCGTATGGGATACTAAGAAATATAAATATATATATATATATATATATATATATATAATGTATAAGAAAAGGATTAAAAACTTAAGTGTTTTTAATCCAATTGAATTCTTCTTTAAAAACATTAAAGGAGGAGTAATTCCTTTAAGAAAATATTCATAATATATAAATTTAAGAAAAGATTAAACTTAAGTTGTTTAATACAATTGATTTCCTCATTAAAAATAAAAGAGTAATTATTTTAAGATTTTATATACATATATTTATAGATTATATGGATTGAACCTCAAAAGATGCCAATCTATGCGAGCTCTTTAATTAAAACCAGAAGAATAATACTCATAAGAGAATATGTATATATTTATATATATATAATAAGGCTATTGCATCTTGAGTTAAAGAACCGTGGAAGGTTTGTTCTCAAATGTAATTGAGAGATTTTCTAGGGATTGGTCTCCTTAGTGGAGCAACCGGATTTATCATCAACAATTGTTTCCTGGCAGAGCACTTAGAGAAACCACATCCTCTCCATCTGTCAGCTAGATGATACACTAAATCTCCCTACCACCGCCCAGCTTCAGGTGGAACGGCCTCTTAAGGAGGCACGGTAGGCAGGCAAAGGGGTCGCTTATCTAGAGAAGAAGGTTCGAAATCGGTGGACGTATGGCGAGAAAGGTTAGTTGCTGGATCTACCTTCTAAGGATCGGTGAAAGGAGGAAAAGAAGGGAGCCAGTTCGTGAATGTGGTGTTTCGATAAGGCATTCGATCTCTGCAAGGAGGGAGATGGGTAGGCGATCTCTACAAGGAGAAAGAGATCTCGGCGATAAGAATGAAGATGCGATCTCCACCATGGGTATTTTATCTCTACTTATATATGTCTATTAGTCCCTTTGCATACTACTCAACGGGGCCATAATCAAAGCCTGCACCTAATGCCTCTACATATTACTTAACCGAGTCATAGTAGGACAAACAATTGCACCCACAGCTCTGTTGGATCAATACCGATCTTATGGATGGTTTTTAGTTACAAATTGTTTAAATTATGCATATCTAATTGTTGAAAGGATTGGGTGATCATTGCCTTATATTTTTAAAAGTATGTAGTCAAGGTGATCTCTGTACATGATGCATATCGATTGTGTTGATTCTTCTTTTATTCATCCTTGAGGGCAGTCTTTGATCACATCTTTTATCCATTCGATTTGGTATAGATACTGTTTATTATCATAAAAATACTCGAGTTGATCAATTTAGGGAATCTCGGTATCGCTACCTTATATTTTTTATCAATGCATGTGTTGATCAATCCCATGCTTATAGTTACACTCTGCTTATAGTTACACTCTGCGTTTTAAATCTCATATGCAGCCAAGAAAACTGGGCAAGATCAATCCCATGCTTATAGTTACACTCTGCGTTTTAAATCTCATATGCAACCAAGAAAGCTGGGCAAGATCAATCCCATGCTTATAGTTACACTCTGCGTTTTAAAACTCATATGCAGCCAAGAAAGCTGGGAAAGATCAATCCCATGCTTATAGCTACACCGACCTTCTTCCGATAGCTAATTCGCTTGATACGATTCGATCTTGTTCAGAAATCTATTCGGGTTATTTTTCTGCATGCACTTTGCTTGATAGAGTTCAATTTTGTATACAGATCTGTTCTTGTTATCTCCGCCTTCACCTTCTTAATCCGATTGCTTTGTAAATTTAGAAGATACCTGGCGATATTTCTCAGAGATCTGGTCGCAGGGACATTCCATCTATGTTGGGTCTAGATTGCAGAATCCCCTGCGTATAAACTCTAGATTGCATTCATAGAACTCCTTTTATATACTTTTTAATTTGCAGAGGTTTGTTAATAGATTTTTAGATCTCTGAACACCTTCTATCCCTTACTGCCACGGGTTGTGAGCCGATAGATCTCTATATCGAGGTTGCCCCGATCTCGGAACGCCTTGTGTTCTTCGATATTGTGTGTTTTAGTCTTTTAACTACGGGAGAGTTCCTCCAGCTAGGGATGTTACCTTGAGCATTTTAATTGGTGAAAGTAGAGCAAAATATTGTTGAAAGGAAAACTCTATAGAGTAATTTAAAATGACACATAGATTTTATCTTGGTTTTCTCTCTTTATATATACTTGGGTATATAGTGATATGGCAAGGATACTTATATTTTTGGGTATATTATGATATGATAAAACAAAAGTAATGAAGTGAATACTTAGGAAAATTATGCAAGTCAATATGGTATGGATGTGGATATTCATCCATATTAGTTGAAAAGTATCAAAGGCTTTTAAATGTTATATGTGAGCAGGAATGCCACTTTATATTTATGTTATAGTATCACTACCCGTAAACAATATGGACGTCTGTTGTATATGTTTACTGTTTCTCCCTGTCGAATTGTGTGTTAACCATTGAGCATGTCAACGATATTTTTGGTGTTGTATTAGACCTGTACATATATATATTATGTTAAAGTTAAAGGTCAGCATGTATACGTAGACATATATACATATTAAAATTAGAAATAGGTTTCACTAAATTATGTGAGATTTGTACTATTATCAGCCTTGTATAGTTGCAGTATATAGAGAGAAGGTCCCTTGTATTCATGTAATGTTGAGGATTGTCCTAGTAATTACTCTCCGTGTTATAGACTGTAAGAGAGCAGAAAAGAAGTATCGCAACAATGATGTTGCCGGTTGTAATCCTTAATGGGATATTTTAATAAATGATACGATAACAGTTCTGGTGGACGTAGCCTGAAGAGTCGGGTGAACCATGTATATTGGTGTTGATGTCTCTATCTTTTATGCATCTTGTATTATCTTTTATGCATCTTGTATTTTGTTTCATGTGTCTTGTATTATGATACTGATAGCCTTGTTGTTATATAGATGTATAATGGTACCTTATCAAAATGGTTCTTGGTGAAAATATTATTCCTTGTTACATGTTGTTCCTGGATATGAAGGTAATTATTGTTTTAAATTCAGGGAGATTCAAATTATTATAAGAGTTCCATACAGATGTTATGAACAAATACATTTGAGGTATCCTCGGTTTTGGATTGGTTATTGAATAATCCAAGTAATCTGTTAATGTCCGATATAAAGTACAATGGTATTATTTTTGTATATAGAATTGTTCCAAGTATGATAACGAAGTCCATAGACATGTTTATAATGTTAGGTATAATTTCGATGTGGAAATTATATTATATTTATCTTTAAAAAGTTTTGGAATCTACTACTTTTTACTGGCCTTAACTTTGGGTATGTTACAAAACGCATATGTAACATCCCAATTTTTCATAAAAATTTAAAACTTTTTAAAATAGCATTAAATAAGATAATTATAGCTACGGAAATAATAAATGCTTGATTACGACAACATTGATTAAGAAGTTGTTTCGCACTAAACATAATTTAATTTTTGAGTTAGAAACATTTTGATAATGACAACTTAACACACTCTTGACAAACATGCTTAA
The DNA here is from genome assembly GCA_027924585.1 of Larix kaempferi. Classification (NCBI taxonomy): domain Eukaryota; kingdom Viridiplantae; phylum Streptophyta; class Pinopsida; order Pinales; family Pinaceae; genus Larix; species Larix kaempferi. The sequence continues at coordinate 14,280,556 of BSBM01001346.1, forward strand.
AGTAATAAATGCACGAAAATGTTAGAAATATGATGCAATACTTTTCTTTTGATAAGATTTTGATAGTTTGCTTTCTTGATGTCCAAGGGTGTCCTACAAGGTACCCTCGAGTTTATTTAGCTGCAACACTAAGGCATTTGAAATGTTTCTATTTGCAGATGACAGGTAAGAAGTTCAATGACTGCATAGTTTAAGAGTATGTGTGTAATTCAATTCAATGTCGAATAATAAAATGTTGTGAATTATTTTGCGAAAACAAAGTATCTACAGGTATGAAATGCTTAGTGTTGTTTACTGGTTTTCAACGCTGTCCTACAATTCATCAATGTTGAAAACAATGTCGTCTAGAAAGTCTACATGCTGTTAAGTTCATTGTCGTGACCATCGACGTTGTTGTAGTTTGGCTTCTGTCGTCGTCTTAAGGTAATTAATACCTGCATAGTACTAATGTAGTAATTGTATCGCTAAAACCATTAAATGCCTGCGTTAAGAAGTTAGGGTATGAAGTACATAGTATTAACATGGTTTTTATGCTAATATCTATTCATTGGATTAGTTTGAAATACCAAAAATGCAAAATCTATCTTTTTAATATTTGCAAAAATGAGAACTATGAAGAAGTATAAATAATAATTGAAATTACAATGTTAACATTATAATTCTTATGAATTACTAACCTTTACAATAAATTGACAACGTTGAACTATCCACACTATATATAAAAGCCTTATGATTTATAATTGAATAATGTTCACAAAGTTAAACTCACATATAATTGAAACTTAATACTATGACTATGAACATGACTACAAGTAATATATAAAACTTTTAATATCAATATAACATATCACTACAATCTAATTCGTGACCATAAACTTAGAACTATATTGTTTGATATATATGGTACTGACATGTATTTAATATCGAAATGACAAATTGCTAGATCTTAAAGCTCGGCATGTGCTTAGAGCTGGCGTGGAGATAGTGTATCGGTCCTGCATTAATGACTCGACCCATACTCATAATACAATAACATTACAACGGTGACTGCGAAAGCCACTGTGTAATGTTTCTATGTTTGAAAATCCTCCGAGTTGGATGTAGAATGATCCATCATGAGCCAAGGTGGCAAGGCCGTGCTTGTGAAATGATGGAGCAATAAATACAGTTGTTGTTCGACCCAATGTAACCTTGCTGGCACTCCCATGATTGTTGATTGTGATGAATCTGGAATGTTGGATGCAACCTTAGCATTTCGTCGTTGTGTTGATTGATAGAGAGTTAATGACTTTCATTATTCACTATTGTTTAGGGCAGTGAGGCCGACAGGTTGCTCGATGTTAGGGTTAGAAGAAATGTAAGAGGATTCGACCTCAAGACCTGTAGGGTTAGGTTGAAAGTTGCAGGTTTCGTTCTGCTGTCATGGCGTTGTGATAGAATGTTGTGTCTTTGGTTTGAATTGCTGTCAAGTTGATATATATAGTTTCATTTCTAAGTTTGAGTGGAAGAAAAACACTTCTGTGAAGAGAGAAAAGTATCCTGGTCTCAGTCCACACATGGAGTTCATCGTTCGCTGGTGGAAAACGTGGAGCTCAGTTGATGTTGCTAAAGGTAATTTTTTTTTTTTTAATAAGACTCAGAAATGTCTGAAAAGTTTTAACTTACAGCTCGTTTTTAATCAATTTCTAACCCTTCGACAGTGTTATGATAGGTACAGGATTCGAATGTCAACTTGGGAAAAGGTTTGGAAAAGGTTGGCAACCCTCCATTCCTCGTAAGCTCTGGGTCTCAAACCCTCGTAGGTGCCCATTCGGACTTGGTTGATGAGGTTTTCACGTACTGTGTAACAAAGATTTCCACCATGTTTTCAGCGTTGTCTATCAGTCGAGTTTCTTTGAAGAACTTTTATGTTGAAAAGAATATTGTACACGGAGATGACCCTCGTCTTGTTTAAATGTTACATGGCCTATTTAGATACTTATCTCGTCAATGTTGAGAGTTTTCAATACTCATTTAAAATCTTAGAGGGTGGGGATAAACCCTGTGTAGTTTTTGTTTTAAGAAAAACAATGTAATGTCGATCTGGTACGCAGATACTTTCTTTGTAAAAACTGAAACCTGTGTTGGGTTCGAAACTTGAACTCCGAAATGTTTTGGGTTAAGTTTTTAATGAAATAGAATTTAGAGCCGAAGCTCGTTACACTCTTTATGCTACATTTTTGTTCTCTGTAATGGGAATTGTTGCTTTATACTATTCGTTTTATGCTATTCAAATGAGTTCTGTGTAAATGATTGTGACTATCGAACTATGCACAAATGTATGCATTTTCTTAGTTAATAAACTCTGTGTGTTTGGAAACGATGAAGTAGTTTTTCGTTTGTAAAAGAAAATGAACAGGGACTACGCCCAAACTCTAGTTTTTTCTTCGATTATAAAATATGTTTTCATATGAAAATTTTCAGAAAAACCCTGAGGCAAAGGCTAGGGTTTTAAAACTGTACTTGATTGTGAATATGTAAATAGTGTTTTTTTTTAACTGATGAAATCGATAACGAGGACTTGGAAATATTAAACTAAGGTTTTACATATGATACGAAACCAAACTTTGAGTAATAACCACAGTTTATACTGCAAATGGAAAATGCGATGGTTGTAAACAAGATAGGGTTTACATTTCTTTTGTTTTCAGTTTCTGATAATACTGAAATAATTGATGAAACAAAAACTTTGTGAAGAAATAAGGTGTGTGTGTGAAACATGAATACTGTATATTTGTTATTACTTGTAGCTTATAATAAACAGTAGCAATACTATTTAATTGAAGATGTGATAAATGAAAGTCTTAAATTTGTATTTATTTGCTATGTAAATAATAGAGATAAGAAAACAATTATGTGTTTGTGCAGAAGTTAAACAATATTTGTTTTTCATTAAATAATAAAATATATTGTATCATTTCAGATACTATACAGTAAATCTTTACTATATTTAGCTCTAGGATAGAAAATGAAAAACATTCCAATTACTGTACTTATCTATCCAATCAATGGCAATCTGCCTATCTTTCATCTATTATTTAATTTGCTTCTCTATACTAGAGTACGATGCAAATAACATCATGTGGAAAAATATAGAGTTGATTTTCTAATCAGATTTTAAACAAGCTTATCATTCAAACTTAAACAAAGATCAGAAATAAATACATTTATAAAAATAGAGTTTGATGATTTCACTAACAGAATTATTAAACTGTAATCAAAATAGGAAACAACAAAACCTAGTTAATCTGTAGGGAAACAAACAGCCCAAGGATCCTGTTCCACCCAACCAATTCCTGAAGATAGCCAACTTACTTGCCTTAGGAACCCCGAGCCTATTCACTAAACCACCAGGAGGAAGAAACTTAGAATATTAGGATCTCAATATTGCAGTAGTAATAGCTATCTAGTCTTAAAGACTTAGCAGTCAAAGGGACCTGCACCAGCACCTCTGGTTCTCCTTCTTAGAATAATTTGCATACTTATAATGCACTCACATAGCCTCCCTATTCGAATCTCTCAGTCATCACCTGATGCACATGAGGAAATATTTCTGCATAAAATATTGTGTAAGAGCTTCTTGCTCAATTCGAATTTTCCTTTTGTAAGCTGCCTAGGCCTTTTCAGTTGTTAACGGGTCATTAAATGAGCTACCTGCTCACTCCCTCCACCTGGGGGATAATGCCACATTTGTAGGGGTAGTTGTCCCATAACCAACAACTAGTAGTGAAGTGCAATTGCTGCCATCTGTCCCATGCCTTCTAACAGCTTCTATTCCTCCTAGTGGGTCAGTGAACACTCATTTAACAGTTCCCTTGGGTGTTTGTCTCCTACTTAATTTATTTAAATAATAATAATCAGTAATTACATTCATCCTTGACCAAACTTGGTCATAATTTCAAAACTTTGAAATTAAAATTTAACATAAAGTATTTTGCAAATAAAATAATATTTTCAGAATTTGGGTAGGTGACATACACCCCCCTTAAGTCTCAACATCATCCTTGATGTTGGTTAATCACTCTTTGAGTGTTCTTGAAACAGAGGTGGGTATGATGCCTACATACTACTCTCCAACTCCCAGGTTGCATCTTCTGGGCTAAGGTGCTTCCATTGCACCTTCACTTTCTCAATGGTGCGATTCCGGAGCAGAGTTTCCCTCCTTTCGAGGATACAGTCCGGTTCCACCTGAAAATCTCCATCTTGTCCCACCTGTACATCATTCCAGTTTACAACATGAGTAGCATCGTGTACTGTCACATCTCCAATTGTCCAAGTTAGTATTTTGTAAAAGTTTCCAAGAAAAGAAAAAATCTTTTCATAGAAGATCAACTAACTCCCTACCACAACGAATTACTAACATTCATGTAATCATAAGGTAAGCATAGTACATTCATTCCAACTCTATAATGATCATTCATCTATAATATAAATCACAAACTATTATTCTTACAATTGCTTAATGGCGTTTAACTATCAATAGGGAATTATTACTCCTTGCACATTCATTTATTATTGTAAACAACATAATGGGGACAAACTGTAAGGCCCTTATGTCGGCTCTTCAAGCCACCAATACCTTATAGTCTTTATTAATTACACAAATCACTTACTCAACCGATATAAAATGCCAATTAAAGGGACTAAAAGAAAGGTACATCTAAATTAAACCACGAGCCATCATAAATCATCTAATTTAAACAATGAACCATCATAAAACACACGATACCATATGTAGGTGGTTCACCCTAAGGGCTACGTCCACAAGGCCAGGTCTCCACTTGTATTATTCATCGAAATAACGTTTACAACCGCAACACAACTGTTGCATTCTACGAAATTCCCATTTTCACCAAGCCTCTCGAAAGAGAGCATTCTTTAAAACATTCAATACAGTCCTCTAATGATGACAGAAATCTATCCTATCTTTGTAGCATCAGGTCTATAGTCATATAGATAACTATTGAATTTAATCCAGGGTCTTACCCAGATCTCGAAGGGGTCATTATAATCGAGCTGGTTTCCTATTTACTAGCAATGATCGATTGTAAGTATTTCCTATCTGGCATAATGTTTTTAACAGAACTCCCCATTATATTTTTCACTTTCCATATATGAAATGAGCAACAAATCATAACTTTCAAATTTAATCCCGTATAACAAAACAGGTGGAGATCCTCTACCTTTCCATCCATCATTTCAAGAAAACAAAGATCCTAAGTACAATTTCTATCTAGCGTAAGCAATAATGCACTAAGCGACTTCCATTCAATAAAGCAGATCTATGAGTTCAGTTCAGTATACAAAACAGACTTTAGCGTCTCCATTCAAGATGAGGCAAAGAAACATAACTTTCAGCAAAGAATACGATCTCTAACCTAGTGATCCTGAGCGTTTTTCGAAAACTGAAATAGCTCCATGAATTAGTTCAACATAAAATCAGTTATTACCGTCTTCATCCGAAACAGAGAAATCAAACTTCCAATAAGGAAACCAATCTCTAAAAAATATGGATTCTGAGCGTTCTCCATTTATGAAAATAGATTTAAGGTTCAGCTCAGCATTCAATCAGACCTTCACGACTTTAGAAGACAGAGAAACAAACTAGCTTAAAACACAACAGAATTCGAGACAGAGAATCACGTTTTCGTTTCAGCAATCTACAAAATAGATTTGCACAAAAGACAGAGAATCGCATTTTGGTTTCAACAATCTACAACATAGATTTACACAAAAGACAGAGAATCACGTTTTTGTTTCAGCATTCTAAAAACAGAAACGATTTCATGGGGTTAGGGCTTACTCGCAGGGATCACAATTTCGATTGTCATTTCTACTCCAAAACTTACCACTCTGCATCTGCTACCTTCCTCCCTAGCTGGAACACAGGTCAATATAATATAGAAGGGAATATGATAGATAAAACTCGCAACAATGTAAATAAAATATAGTGATCAGGGTAGAAAGAGCCAAAACTGGATCAGGCTCTCAGCTGTCCTCTCCACATCTCCTCCATAGATCGATAACCTCCTTTGCATAACAAAAGCAATCGTGGCGCAGCTGTATACTTATATTCTCGGTGAATTTTCTAAGATGTAAAATGACTCCAAACTGGATCAGGCTCACGGCCGTCCTCTCCACATTCTAAAATGTAAAATAACTCCAAACTCATTCGGGCTCACAGCCGTCATCTCCACATCTCCTCCAGAGATCGATGAGCTCCTTTGCATAACCATATAATAAACTACACAAAAATTACAAATCACTCCTGGTTGGAGCCACGAATTCCCCATTATGAGAGTATTCTCCCTTTTTTGATACTGGATCTGATGACGATGCCAAGATGTAGGAGTCCCTATCTTGGAATTCTCTCAAGCCTTACTAAGACTCGATAGTGAGTGCAAGGGAGAGTGCCCCTATGGCTGTGATCTTCCTCACAATATAAAAGCATAGATCATGCCCCTTCATCGTGGTGTCCGCCCAGTCTTAGAGAGATCTTAAGGCCACTTGGAAATCGATATCTCTAAAAAATAGGGGGAATGATGGCAAATGGAGGTTTGCAAGGTTTGTCACCTCGTTTTTGCAGACAAACTCGAGATTCAAGTGTCATTATATACTTGGTGAATCTAACCACTAGCACTTTAAGAGAAACAAGTGTCAATTTCTCTAAAGCTTGGTATCTATTGAAGAGACAATCACCCTTAAGTTTCTCGGCGGGACCATCGTGTTCTTTCAAAAAAGTCCAAAGCATTCTTAACATTACTTCCTAGTTGTTAACACAATTCTTGCCTTTTATCCTTCCCGTATATATATATATATATAAATTCGTACACATGTATACTTCTAGTTGTTGTCACAACTCTTTTACTCATCTATCATATATGTGTATATATGGTAAATACCCAACTTTAATATGCTAAATCATTTACTTTTCTCTAAGGGTAAAGTTAGGTGATTTACTCATGTTATTATGTCTATATATATATATATATATATATATATATATTATAGATATGGGATTCTTTCCTCATGGTGGACTTTCAGTATGTACCTGTAGGACCAGGATAATTTCCTCCTACTTGAGCTTACTACAGTTTATGATAATTATGTGTGAACATAATTTTGAGCTTCTTTGTAAGAGGGGTAGTTCCAATAAACTTTCGCGGATGGAAAGAATCATCTCATCATTTAGTTTATGTTCAACCCTTTTTAGGTGGCTTCTTCAAGAAATTAGAGTGAACGTCACTAGTTCCTCATCCGCAAATGTCTAGCAAAACTAGAACTCTTGCGACTTCCTAGCCATCTCACCTTTCCCCTTGAAGGGTTCAGCTACTTATCATTTTAGTCCCGTAATTTACAATAACATTAAAACTTAGAAGAATATCATAATGGTACTTTCAAGGTCCACTGGTGGGGCCTTGGCCTTGAGCTCCTCACCAGGGCCTCCTATATTACAATATACACATTTTTTTTTTTTTTTTTAATCTGATAAGGATAAAAGGAGGGATATTGCATGTACATACTTCTTTAAAAATGATATATGAAAAACATTATGTATTTTTAAATTTGGTGGCAAGGCCAGTTAGTATGCCATTGGTCCAACTCTGAACAATATTTCGAAAGGACCACAATACCTGGGTGCCAACTTGGCACAGCTTCCCAATTTTAATGAACTCTTTTTTGGTCTTACCTTAAGGAACACATGTTCACCAACCTGGAACTCTTTATGAGTCCTTTTTAGATCTGAGTGGCTCTTTTGCCTATCTTGGGCAGCTTTTAAATTTCCTTGTACCTATTTCACAATTAGTTCTAACTCCTGCAATAATTCAGGTCCTAAAACAACTCTATTTACTGGGTCATTCCAAGAAACAGGTGTATCACATTTCCTACCATAAAAAATTTCAAATGGGCTAAGTCTAGATGATGCATGATAATGGTTATTGTATGCAAATTCTGCTAAGTGTAAGTAGTCTTCCCACTTACCAGGTGTAGTGCCCCTAGACTACTATAGACATTGAGGGCACCTACTGAGTCACCTGACTATTTGAAACATTAATAAAATAACCCTATGATTTTATTTTGAGTATATTTATGATTACGATTGATTGATATATGTGCATTTGGGTAGTTATTGTGAATGGACAATTTCATGTTGTTTAACAATTAACTTTGATATGAAAACTGTACATATGAATGATGCTTAACGACTAGCTGTGCAATTGATTATGTGATTAGACAAATGAGTAATGATTAAGTAAATTATAGATGCTTAATGAAGCAACAGATTTATAAAACAAATTGTGATTATTGAGGAGAGTGCTACTAATTTACGTTTGTGAGAAATGTGTGTAGCGACAGGTGAAACGGTTCACCAACGGACACACAAAGGAATATGAAGGGTCGTAGAGTATGATTAAATCACACACAGGGAGAGCGATGACGATGTTGACTTCCGACGGAATACCACGCTTGAGCAGATAAGCACCGATCTGCTTGCTCAAGAGGAAAGCGTGAGGGCGTACGAGGTGGGCCACGACGGAGCTGGTCACGTACGATTTGGGGGGAACGCAGTGAGAACGGACTCACTCCTCAACACCATTAGTCCCTAATAGCGTGTAGACGGAGGATGGAAGGTAACGGCTCCTGAAATCCCTACATGAAGTTCCCGCAAGTGAAAACGGAAGGATGACGATAGGAGGGCCCGACGGTGCAGTACCCTGTCGAGAATGGAAAGAGTGAATGCAAGGACCCAACGATGTGGTTCCTTGCCGAGGAATGGAAACTATGGATGACTGGACTCGACGGAGTGGTGCCATGTCAAAGAAATTAAATTAAGGAACAAGGAGGCCCAACGGTGCGACACCGGGTCCCTAGTAAAAGTTGATTGCTAAACTTAACTGCGTTGAAACGTATAATTTTGCACCTAGAACTTTACTTATAAATGCATTTGAGTACTTTAGGCATTTGCACATAAATGATTACTTTGGCATTTAAATAATATTAAGTGTTATTTAGGCATTGCACATGAAAGGATATTCCTGATTATTTAAAAATATTATAAATATTTATTTAGGAGCAAAATGGAATCCTAGGCATGGACACCTAGTCAACTCCACCTACACCACAAATCTAGGAGTTAAGTGAAATATCTAGGGGACAAACATGAGCAAACTTAGGGATGTTGGTGCATCTCCTAGAGAAACTGACACTTGGATGGGTGAGTTGTTTTTCATTAAAGAATTAATTAAATAATTATTTATGCATGAAGCGACATGTGTCGTAAGGGATTTTCCTTTAAAAGGGAGACTTCGGGGATGGGTAAAGGACCCAGACCCTGGATGACTATCGTAATATTGAGTTACCTCATGACTTGCTGCTATTAAGGGTTTGGATGGAAATCTTGGTGGGGCGGGATCCCAAACTGGGTTTCATGATTTTTTTATTGTGTGTGAGCTCTACGACCCAAAGCTCGGGGTAGGCCATGCGACTGAAAGCATGAGCCTATGGTTGGGTGGCGAAGCTAACGGTTGCTTCGCCAATGGTTAAACGAGCTTTGCTGGAGGGATCCTACGGAAGACGAAGGCGACAATGGACCAGCCGGATCGGGTTGACAGGTTAAGGTTTTGCTTATTTTTGTTAAGTTATTCACGCTTTTTATTTTATTTTTCCAATAACTATGATGGCTAATTTGTTTGTATGAAGTTTTTAAAGTTTCAGGTTCAGTTCAAGGGGACCCTAAAGGAGGGGCCCTACATTTGGTATCAGATCCATTCGAGCCTTGAGGGCACCAGATTTTCTAACAAGGACTTTTCGAACGTATCGGACAGGTTAGAAATTTCACGAAGTTTAGTTAAGAGTTAGATTATAATTTGTTTATATATTGTTGTATTTTTAATATGCTATTGCTGCACACGAATGGTGGCTTTTGGGGGTTTATAAAATTAAAAAGGGAATCTCTGTATAACCACGATTGAATATTCGGTTGTGTTATACATTCCGATCTCCGTCTCAGCCTGTAAATCTGAATACAATCGAACTAGGTGTTAGGAACATCTTGATTTACACTATGGTGTATATGGCCAAACCCGTGAATTTTAGGGATGATCCTGCTGCATTGTTTTGTATTTACAGTAGTTAAATGCATGCACCCACATCGGATTTGATCTTCACTTTCGTTATATTTTTACACTGCAATATGATGCATGTGCTCAGATTGAAATCGATCCTTACTGATTTTATTATGTATTCACGGTTATAAAATGTACTCTGCTAGATTGAGTTCGATCTTTATTTTTTTTCCCTTCTTGATAGGTATCCATTGTGATAAATTTATGCACCCTGCTCGAGATCGATCCTTTCTCGATTATGTATTCATTCTGAAAATTTGTACTATGCCCAGGTCGAGTTCGATCTACATCCTTTATCATTTAATTACCTTGGCTTTGACCTATGCATTTAGATCGGAGCTCGATCTATGCCCACGGCTATTGGAACTGTGATTCACCCGCTCGGATTGGGAGCTAACCTCTGTTGAAATGGATCATTCGCAAATCCTGTGAATGGCTCCAACGCGGCCTTAGAGTGACCTGGCCACAAAAATGAAAACCTCTGTCAATTCTCTTTAAGCCTCTAGGATAGATCCGCACTCAAGATCTTCCCTCAACTCATACCCTTAACCTGACACAATTACTAGTGATTAATCCAATGCTCGCTCTACGCATGTTTTTATTTTTTATTTGTTTTTGCACTATAACCTGAGTTCCACTTAGACCTCTTCCTGTTTAGTGCTTTCTTGTTATCTCTGTATCATTGTTGACCGATCGCATTGTTTATCTGAGATTAGCCTGCAAAAACCCAATTGTTGAGACCTCTATTGTTTACAGATCAAGAGAAGCCCGTAGCTCCCAATCCCTTTCAACGTATCTCCTAACACTGTATTTGGCGAGTCCAGTAAATTCAGAATTTGGATGGGACCGGATCTTCCTCCTATTTTACATGTGGCCTCTCTGACCCTGGCTTACTTTCTGTTATACCTTGTTATAAGTTCTGTTAATGAGAAGTGCTGAAGCTGTTAAATGCCAGATTGGAAACAATTCGGCGTTTTAGATGTTAGATTGCTGTATATTTTATTCTTTTAATTAAGAATAAGTTGAAAGTACTGAATGGATGTCCCGTTTAGTCATAAAACAATTACCTACTAAAGATTAACATAGAAGTATTATCTTCTTTGGTTAACAATAAAATAATTAAGGGAATATTCATAATTAGATAAATACAGCTGATTATTACATTTTAGTTAAGAATGGAACTAACTGATGGATCGGCACATGTTTATGGTTCTTACAATTGCTCTTTCACTAGGCATATATTTCTTGCAGTATTACTGTAGATAACTTCTGTAGTGAATTATAAAATATTTCACGAAAAAAAAAGAATCCCATGGACGAAAGGATCATGCATTTGTAAAGAAGAGTTACATGTCACTATTTGGAGCATGCGAATAGCTGGAATAAAGGTTAAATAATGTTATTATCATAGCCTTGACTCAATAACCCTTGACAAGCGTTCATCACGGAGCCACGGCCTCGGTGGTTGTGATCTCCATGCATCAGCTCGACCTTCCTGCGGATCCAACCGTTTATGCATGACGCTCGACAAAATTGATGAGGAAATCTCCCAATTATCGAATAGAGCAGTTGGACTCCCTCTCTGTCACTGAAATTCAGGCATTATTAAGACGTGTGTCAATGCTTTACTCTCAGCCAGTAAGCGGCGGTTACCACTGTGACATGTTTAAGATTGTTTAGTGATAGTAGTGGAAGTCGATAATGCTTGGTGTCTAGTTATTGTTAATAGCTTAAGGTTATTAAGAAATTAAATTAATTAATACATACCTAAATGGACATTACATGTTAGATTAATACTGCATCAAAACAATCAAGTGTTGATGTGGCTTCACCAAATTCATTTCATATGGGTCAAACGTGGTTCTCAAAACCGTAGTTGGTGAATGAAAAATGGTTTGTGGTCTCACGAAACCACCTGTATAGTAGCGTTGCTCATAGATAGAACACATTAATATGCTAGTGAATTTATCCAGTAAAATGGCAGCGCCATGGCAGAGTCCATATTAAACACCCAGGTGTTAAATGTTTAGGATTGCTTTGAGTTTCCTGCCCAAGAAAGCAATGTTTAAGTTTTCTCGGGTCACTTCAATACAATAACTTGTGTAGACGAGAATCTGTACAACAAATTTATGCTTAAGAAGAGTGTTTCCCACTGAAGCTGATACGAGGCTGTGTACTACGCCACAGTAGAAGTTATGAATTAATTATTGAAACATCCACGGACTTTTTCAAAATTCCAATTCAAATTAACATCGTGCAAAATGTTTGCCTCCATGATCATGTTAACCATCAGAAGACGTTGGTTACCTATGGCGTCGGTCAACTGAATATTAATTCAGTCTGATAGATGACTTTGCAATGGACGTTTTTATGAATCACTCGCTCGAGATCACCGACTGTGGACTTACTACCCTTCCTGCAGCGATGGTGTTGTCCTCCCAATGACCGAACAACTCTACTGCCAGTTAATCTCACATCCAGTAATTGGTAGATGGTGACATGGCGAAGACTCTGGGTAGATGAGCGGTACAGTTTCTTATCCCTGTATTTTAGCAGTAATGCGTGGGTTTGGTCTTTTGCGCAGCTCTCAACCATCTTGTACACAACACCCGAAGGAACTCGTAGGTGATTCAAAAATATAGAATATATGGTTAATTATACTATTTCATATATTTTAGAAGTGAATCATATAGCATTATGTTAGATAGTTAGTATGTGACTATGGAGGAACTCGTAGGTGATGTGAGTTAGTTGAAAAAGTAGAAGTTGAATATATTGAATTCACTATGTCTAGCTCATATATATATATATTTAAAAAAGAATGCTATTTCCTATATTTAAAAAAAAAAAAAGTGAAACATATATCATGTGTGTTAGATAGTCAATATGTGATTATATTTATTCTCAAGATAAAGCACATACCATGTGTGCTAGTGTATCAATTTCAATTAGGAATGTGACTAGTTTTATGACTTTGTTTTGGTGGTTGAGGATAATAGGAGAAAATGTACATATAAAAATATGACCTCAAGTGAGCTGCATAATACATATATAGATATCAAGTCATGAGGTAGTCAAGTAGTATGTGGGGTTTGAGTTTAAGCACACATATAAAATTATGACTTTAATGAATTGAGTGATACCTTGTAATTATCATGTAATAATGCTTTAGTTGAGTCCATCTTATAAATGCTAGATAAATGGGCAATAATCATGATATAGGAATCAATCAATTGTATTTGAAGATATAGTTTGAATGAAAAATTAAATGTTAGCTTACTTCATTTGTTCATCTTAATTATGATGATGATTGTAGAGATGGTAATACCTATACTAATAGTACAAGTGTACCTTTTTCATAGTACCTTGATTAGAGGTCCATTAAATTGTGTAAACACCTCCTAGGGTTGATTTTGAAACAAACCTAGGAATCTTTAAAAACAAACTAAAAAAAATAAAATAAAAAAATAAAAATAAAAATAAGGGGGGCGAGATTGACGTTTTCTTGCGAAAGGAGCCCCTGGCATGTAGCTTATAACCTTACGAACATAGCCTAGTGAATTTAAAGAATTTTGACAGTGCATACTGAGTTATTTTGACAGTGAAATAAATCTTTGACCTACTTTATGGATCTATACCTAGACGAAAAAGTTGAACATTGAACGTTGGGTACTATATTAGATGGTTATCCTAAAATTCATTGTTGTGTTTGTATAAACTAATGGAGGATGCAAAATGCGTGTACTTGATGAAACTTTGATAGACTGCTGAGAAGGCCAAAAATATTTGGAATTTGAAAAAACAGATATCTAGGTGACCAATTGGATGAGTTGAACACATGGACACTAAGTTTTCATGATGATGATGTCGTTAAGGAAAGTGAAAAATTACAAACTCGACATGACCATGGCAATGGTAAATGACGAATCATTAGTGGGGAAAGTTCCCCGAAAAGGCCAAATCAAGATGACCTTTTGTAAAACGAAGTATCGAAATGATGAGCTGAACACAATAATGTTAACCTCATGACATGATGAAACATATATGAAAAGATGACTAGTCCTTAAGACAAGACCCGAAAAAACTTTATCGACACACATGATATGACTTGGAAGGTCTGCGAAGGATTCCTATGACAACATAAAATGATGAAATGAGGTAAGGATGTGATAAGCTCATTGACTTGCACATGATGCCACTAATGAAAGGACTAAGAGTTAAATTTAAATATGTTCGACTAAGTCACTAAATTTCGATGACTCGAATCCTAACTTATTGAGAACCAACATTATTAATACATTTAGAGGTATTTGGAAGTAGTCTTATGGAATTTTGTTTTTGGACTATTTGAGGGTCTCTCCTGATTTGTTAAGACGGTGACTATAACTTAACAAATATTTTATGATATTTATCTTATCGTCTTGGAGGGAGGATAACCAAATAGATTTGAATTCTTGCTTGGATTAGTTATGTTGAATGATGACTTGATAAACTATTGGGTGGCTATTGACGCAATGCATCTTGTAGATAATTTGGACATCGTAGCTCTCCGTAGATGACTAGGAGGTATGGAAAAATCTAATTTGATACTGAAAATTATGAAGGTACTATTGTATTTGCATAACGTGAATTTACGATTGAGTTTATGAGGATGTATTGGATGAAAAAGAAAACTAATGATTAGATCCACTATTACTTAAGACCTTGATTGTTGGAGAAAAATAGAAGAGAATGGAAAGAAGATGAGAATAGGAAATTAAAATTTAAGCCTAATGTCGGAAGTATGAGAACAAAATTTAACTTCGGGATGAAGTTCTATTTATGAGGGGGTGTATGTAATGCCCCTAGAATGACTGTGGACCTTAAGGGAACCTGTCGAGTGACCCTGCTGAACAACTTCGATATAATGGTCTCTTGAGCCTTGTTATGTCTTAAATGATTGAGGAAAACCTGAAGATGGGAATGACAACAATAATTGATAAATGAATTAAAGAATTAAATTATATGTGTGGAGTGGTATAATTGATTGGTTAGTTCTTGCTTAATGATTAGCCTGGATTGATCAAGTCAAAGTGCAATAGGACAGTTACAGTCCTAGCTCTGCAACTTGGGAGGATGCAACTGAGATGCGTCATAGCTTTCCATTTTTATTCTGAACTTCAGGACGAAGTTCTAATTAAGTAGGGGTGTATGTAGTGCCCCTAGACTACTATAGACATTGAGGGCACCTGCTGAGTCACCTGACTGTTTGAAACATTAATAAAATAACCCTATGATTTTATTTTGAGTATATTTATGATTACGATTGATTGATATATGTGCATTTGGGTAGTTATTGTGAATGGACAATTTCATGTTGTTTAACGATTAACTTTGATATGAAAACTATACATATGAATGATGCTTAACAACTAGCTGTGCAATTGATTATGTGATTAGACGAATGAGTAATGATTAAGTAAATTATAGAGGCTTAATGAAGCAACAGATTTATAAAACAAATTGTGATTATTGAGGACAGTGCTACTAATTTACGTTTGTGAGAAATGTGTGTAGCGACAGGTGAAACAGTTCACCAACAGACACACAAAGGAATATGAAGGGTCGTAGAGTACGAGTAAATCACACACAGGGAGAGCGACGACGATGTCCACTTCTGACGGAATACCACGCTTGAGCAGATAAGCACCGATCCGCTTGCTCAAGAGGAAAGCGTGAGGGCGTACGAGGTGGGCCACGACGGAGGTGGTCACGTACGATTTGGGGGGCGCGCAGTGAGAACGGAATCACTCCTCAATGCCATTAGTCCCTAATAGCATATAGATGGAGGATGGAAGGTAACGGCTCCTGAAATCCCTACATGAAGTTCCCGCAAGTCAAAACGGAAGGATGACGGCAGGAGGGCCCGAAGGTGCGGTACCCTGTTGAGAATGGAAAGAGTGAATGCAAGGACCCAACGATGTGGTTCCTTGCCGAGGAATGGAAACTATGGATGACTGGACTCGACAGAGTGGTGCCATGTCAAAGAAATTAAATTAAGGAAAAAGGAGGCCTAATGGCGCGACACCGGGTCCCTAGTAAAAGTTGATTGCTAAACTTAACTGCGTTGAAACGTATAATTTTGCACCTAGAAATTTACTTATAAATGCATTTGAGTACTTTAGGCATTGCACTTAGGTGTGTTATTTGCTGTATTATTTATTCTTTTAATTATTGGCATTTAAATAATATTAAGTGTTATTCTTTTAATTATTTAGGAATGAAAACCTAGAACTTTACTTATAAATGCATTTGAGTACTTTAGGCATTTGCACATAAATGATTACTTTGGCATTTAAATAATATTAAGTGTTATTTTATTCAGTCGCATGGCCTCCCCCGAGCTTTGGGTCGTAGAGCTCACACACAATAAAAAAATAACACGCCTAAGTGCAATGCCTAAATAACACTTAATATTATTTAAATGCCAAAGTAATCATTTATGTGCAAATGCCTAAAGTACTCAAATGCATTTATAAGTAAAGTTCTAGGTGCAAAATTATACGTTTCAACACAGTTAAGTTTAGCAATCAACTTTTACTAGGGACCCGGTGTCGCGCCGTTGGGCCTCCTTGTTCCTTAATTTAATTTCTCTGACATGGCACCACTCCATCGAGTCCAGTCATCCATAGTTTCCATTCCTCGGCAAGGAACCACATCGTTGGGTCATTGCATTCACTCTTTCCATTCTCGGCAGGGTACCGCACCGTCGGGCCCTCCTGCCATCATCCTTCCGTTTTGACTTGCAAGAACTTCATGTAGGGATTTCAGGAGCCGTTACCTTCCATCCTCCGTCTACACGCTATTAGGGACTAATGGCGTTGAGGAGTGAGTCCGTTCTCACTGCGCGCCCCCCAACTCGTACGTGACCAGCTCCGTCATGGCCCACCTCGTACGCCCTCACGCTTTCCTCTTGAGCAAGCGGATCAGTGCTTATCTGCTCAAGCGTGGTATTCCGTCGGAAGTTGACATCGTCATCGCTCTCCCTGTGTGTGATTTACTCGTACTCTACGACCCTTCATATTCCTTTGTGTGTCCGTTGGTGAACCGTTTCACCTGTCGCTACACACATTTCTCACAAACGTAAATTAGTAGCACTGTCCTCAATAATCACAATTTGTTTTATAAATCTGTTACTTCATTAAGCATCTATAATTTACTTAATCATTACTCATTCGTCTAATCACATAATCAATTGCACAGCTAGTCATTAAGCATCATTCATATGTACAGTTTTCATATCAAAGTTAATCGTTAAACAACATGAAATTGTCCATTCACAATAACTACCCAAATGCACATATATCAATCAATCGTAATCATAAATATACTCAAAATAAAATCATAGGGTTATTTTATTAATGTTTCAAACAGTCAGGTGACTCAGCAGGTGCCCTCAATGTCTATAGTAGTCTAGGGGCACTACATACACCCCTACTTAATTAGAACTTCGTCCCGAAGTTCAGAATAAAAATGGAAAGCTATGACGCATCTCAGTTGCATCCTCCCAAGTTGCAGAGCTAGGACTGTAACTGTCCTATTGCACTTTGACTTGATCAATCTAGGCTAATCATTAAGCAAGAACTAACCAATCAATTATACCACTCCACACATATAATTTAATTCTTTAATTCATTTATCAATTATTGTTGTCATTCCCATCTTCAGGTTTTTCTCGATCATTTAATACATAACAAGGCTCAAGAGACCATTATATCGAAGTTGTTCAGCCGGGTCACTCGACGGGTGCCCTTAAGGTCCACAGTCATTCTAGGGGCATTACACCAGGCTAATCCTTAACATACATTCTCAGTAAGTCTTCTAAAACTTGGTTCACCCTTTCTTTCTGTCCATCCGTTTGTGGATGAAATGATGTGTTGAAATTTAAAATTGTATTCAACCCTTTAAACAAAGATCTCCAAAAGTTTCCAATGAATTTAGAGTCACGGTCTGAATTATAACTTATGGAATACCATGTAGTCGAAAAATTTGTTTCATGAATATTTCTGTAATGTCAAGAGACTTATGAGTAGTCTTCACAGGTATAAAGTGTGCTGCTTTGCTCAGTTTGTCTACTATCACCATGATAGAGTCATTTTGTTTTTTTTATTTTTGGGTAGTCTAGTAATAAAGTCTATGCTTAACACTTCCCATTTCCAACTCGATATAGATAATGGATGTAACAATCCAGTAGGATGTTGGTGTTCAACTTTCACTTTTTGACAATCCAAACATTTAGCTATGTACTCTCCTACTTCATCTTTCATTTTGGGCCAATAATATTCTTTCCTGAGCATAGTAATGGTCTTCTAATACCCTGGATGGCTAGAATAATGGCTTTTGTGCATCTCATTTAAAATCATAATTTTTATTTCTGGTATGTTAGGTACATACAATCTGTTTTTGTATAGCAAAAGTCCATTTTCCTTCAATCTGTAATCTACCATAGAATTTTCAGAATTGTTGTTTGCTGTATTTTCCTTTAATTTTCTGTATTCTTCATCCGTTTCACTGCTTTCAAGGATCTGATTTTCTAAATCTATTGAGTAAGTACTGATGGCTGAAATACAATTCAGTTTTGCATTATGACTCAATGCATCTGCAACCTTGTTCTCTTTCCCTTTAATATGCTGAATTTTGAAATCATACTCACTTAAGAAAGTTAAACATCTAGCTTGTCTAGCATTCAGATTTGTCTGATCTAATAAATATTTCAGACCCATGTTGTCTATCAATAAAGTGAATTTTCTGTCAATAAGGTGGTGATGCCACATTTTTAAAGCATGAATTACAGCTAATAACTCTAAATTGTAAGTGGAGTAATTCTTTTCATGTACTTTCATCTTTCTTTATTTGTATGCTACCGCATGCCCTTCTTGTGTTAGGACTCCACCGAGTCCGTCATTACAAGCATCTGTGCAAACTATGAAATCTTTATTAGGATCTGCTATCCTCAGAATAGGTGTTGTAGTCAACAATTCCTTTAACTTCTTAAAACTGTCTGAACATTTCTGATCCCACACAAATTTCTTCCCTTTCTTCTGTAAAGAAGTTATGGGGTTGGAAATATTTGAAACACCCTCTATAAATTTTCTGTAATATCCAGTAATACCCATAAATGATCTTACATCCGACACATCCTTTGGAACCGGCCAGTCATTAATGGCCTTTATCTTGTCGGGGTCAACTGAGATTCCTTCTTTAGAAATTATGTGTCCTAAATACTGAATTTTGTCCTTGTGGAAGTCACACTTACTAAACTTAGCGTATAGTTGATGATCTATCAAAACTTGTAATATAATCCGTAGATATTCATCATGCTCTTCTTTGCTTTTAGAATACACTAAAATGTCATCTATAAACACAACTGCAAATTTATCTAAGTATTTGTGCAGAATATTGTTCATCAAACACATAAATATAGTCGGGGCATTAGTCAAGCCAAATGGCATGACTACGAACTCGTAATGTCCATATCAAGTTCTGAAAGTTGTCTTGAAAATATCTTCATCCTTAACCCGCACTTGATGATATCCTGACCTTAGATCAATCTTTGAAAATATTGTTGCTCCACGCAGCTAATCAAATAGATCGTCTATGCGGGACAACAGATACCGATTCTTGATTGTCATCTTATTAAGTTGGCGATAATCTATGCACAGTCTTAGGGTTCCATCTTTCTTCTTAACAAATATGACAGGTGCTCCCCAAGGAGACACACGAGGTCTTATATAATTCTTATCAATCAGTTTCTGTATGGAGATTTAGAATTTGGTACTACTCCTGGTATTAACTCGATGGTAAAATCTAAATCTCTTTTAAGAGGTAATCCTGGAATCTCCTTAGGAAATACATCCTTAAAATCCATTAGGACAGGTATGTCTTCTAATTTTAGTTTGTCCTCTTTACAAATAAACTCATAATTTACTACATTTACTGCAAACAACTGACATCCTTTCCTAACTGCCCTCTTAACTTGCATGGTTGAAATCTGTCTAAGGGTTACCTTTCTTGGGATACCTTTTATTTATACAATTTTTCCTTCTTCATTTAAACATGTAAAACTTTTTTTGTAACAGTTCAGAATGACATGATGGACTTCTAACTAGTCCATCCCGATTATAATATCATAAGATCCTAAAGGTAACATATTCAACTTGATTTGTGTCTGTAATTGATTCATGGATAAAGCACAACTTTCTATAAAATCTGATGCTTTCCTCTTTGTTCTAGTTGCTAGTCTAACTAACCAAGATTTATTGAACTTTTCTATTTTTAACTTAAGACTTTCCACTATATCTGGTGATATATAACTTAAGCTAGCACCTGGGTCAATTAAAACAGTAACAGGATTATTTTTTAACATACCTTCAATTTCTACATTAGAAATTAAATGATCTGCTTGCCTATTGTCGAGTGATGCATTGATTCTAGGCATCTCCCTCGCTATGTCTCCAACAGTATGTTCAGTCTGAATAGAGTGAATGTTGTTAGTTGTCCGCTTCCTCTTGGGACATTCTGATGCATAGTGAGGACCTTGACACTCGAAACATTTGATAGGTGCCTTCTGTTCATTGGTCCTGGTATTATTAGGAGCATTTATGGGTGCTGTAAAATTCTGCTGCTGACTGTTTCTGAAATTATTTCCTTGAAAATTTCGATTCTGGAAATTTTTCTTTTGGAAACCGAAATTTCCACTGAATCTGAAATTTTTCTTTTTTTAGTTCAAAATTGCTAGGTTTATGACTTTTCCAGTTTGTCATTCCTTCTCTTTTCCGATTAGTGTCATAACAGAAAACTGCCTTTCTCATAGCCTCTTCCAAGGTTTTTGGACTGTCATACTCGATTATGTCCTTAATATTGAAAGGTAGACAGCTCAAGTACCTTTGAATCTTCGATTTTTCTTCTATGAGGTATGGTACATATCTCAGTAAATTCAGAAATTTATTGTTCATTTCCTTCATAGTCATACCTCCGAGCTTCAAATCGTAAAACTCTTTGGATTTTTCTTCATAGTATATTGTTCAGATAAAAATTTCTTCTTGAAATATCTTTTAAAAGTACTCCAGTTTACATCTTTATCCTTGATTCCCTTCACTCTTTTGATGTCTTGCCACCAGATATCTGCTTTTTCGGTCAAGTTATATATAGCCATTTTTGCTTTCAAGGATTCTAAAAAGTTATAAATCTGAAAATATTTCTTCATACCGAACAACCATGCTTCAGCTGTCTCACCCTTCTCAGTTTCTCCATTAAACGTTGGAGGTTTAATCTTTTTGAACTCCCTGGAAATCTACTCATACTCCTTATGACTTTTCTTTTTGGGTTTGTAATCTCCTTTACTACTATCGCTTGAATAGTTACGCCTCTTTTTACATGCTTCAATAGCATCTCTTGATGATGTTGAACTACTGTTCATATCATCGATTTTCATTTTCTTACTTTTGTTACCATGAGGCAGATCCTCAGCCTTGGAGATATCTTCATGATTTCTCTCCTACGTCATCAATTGGGCACTGTTCAAATAGCACTTGGTTTAACTCTTCTTGTGCTTTCAGAATTCTTTCATTGTCTTGTTTCACAGATCTAATTTCTGCCTTTAATTCCTGAAACGCACTTAACAATTCTTATGAATTGTTATTTAATTCCCCGTGGCCTTCTTCTACATAGTGTTGTCCCAAGCTATGGCTGTTTGGTTGAAATCTGTCTTCTGCGTGTTCAGCTGAGTTCTCCATACCAGTAACTTAAAATAATTTATGTATAACACAATAGTTTAAATTTTAATTAGTAAGATTTTATGCTGTAATAAATTTCTGTTGCGTGTTCTTGGACCTTTTTCAAGCCTAGAGTTCGAACATGAGCTTTGATACTACATGTAACATCCCAAATTTTCATAAAAATTTAAAACTTTTTAAAATAGCATTAAATAAGATAATTATAGCTACGGAAATAATAAATGCTTGATTACGACAACATTGATTAAGAAGTTGTTTCGCACTAAACATAATTTAATTTCTGAGTTAGAAACATTCTGATAATGACAACTTAACACACTCTTGACAAACATGCTTAAAGTAATAAATGCACGGAAATGTTAGAAATATGATGCAATACTTTTCTTTTGATAAGATTATGAAAATTTGCTTTCTTGATGTCCAAGGGTGTCCTACAAGGTACCCTGGAGTTTACTTAGCTCCAACGTTAAAGCATTTGAAATGTTTCTATGTGCAGGTGACAAGTAAGAAGTTCAATGACTGCATAGTTTAAGAGTACGTGTGTAATTCAATTCAACGTCGAATAATAAAATGTTGTGAATTCTTTTGCGAAAACAAAGTATCCACAGGTATGAAATGCTTAGTGTTGTTTACTGGTTTTCAACGTTGTCTTACAATTTATCAATGTTGAAAACAATGTCGTCTAGAGAGTCTACATGCTGTTAAGTTCGTTGTCGTGACCATCGACATTGTTGTAGTTTGGATTTTGTCGTCGTCTTAAGGTAATTAATACCTACATAGTACTAATGTAGTAATTGTATCATTAAAACCATTAAATGCTTGCATTAAGAACATGGTTTTTATGCTAATATCTATTCATTGGATTCGTTTGAAATACAAAAAATGCAAACTCTATCTTTCTAATATTTGCAAAAATGAGAACTATGAAGAAGTATAAATAATAATTGAAATTACAATGTTAACATTATAATTCTTATGAATTACTAACCTTTACAATAAATTGACAACGTTTAACTATCCACACTATATATAAAAGCCTTATGATTTATAATTGAAAAATGTTCACAAAGTTAAACTCACATATAATTGAAACTTAATACTATGACTATGAACATGACTACAAATAATATATAAAAATTTTAATATCAATATAACCTATCACTACAATCTAATTCGTGACCATAAACTTAGAACTATATTGTTTGATATATATGGTACTGACATGTATTTAATATAGAAATGGCAAATTGCTAGATCTTAAAGCTTGGCATGTGCTTCGATATGGCGTGGAGATAGTGTATCGGTCCTGCACTAATGGCTCGACCCATACTCCATGGTGACGAGGACTGTTAGCATTTCTACGTAATGCAATAACAATACAACGGTGACTGCGAAAGCCACTATTTAATGTTTCTATGTTTGAAACTCCTCCGAGTTGGATGTAGAATGATCCATCTGTTAAAATTCAATATGCTAAGACAAAAAATAGCAGCATTACATTCCATTTCACAATAATAGCATATACAGGATCACTGAAGAAACAACAAGCATAGCATAAACACAAGAGACACAGATTTATCCTGGGAAACCCTCATGGGGTAGAAAACCCAGTAAATCTTCCTCAATATAGATGACCATCAATATACAAAGATTCAAACCAAAGACATGATCTCCTCCTCCACCATAGCAGACCTCTCCTCCACAAGTGCGCCTCTTTTAAGTGAGTGAGTGTGTCAAATGAGGAACACACCTCCTCTATTTATACACTACTCCGACTTTTCTTTTACACAAGACATGTAGGCTCGTATTTAACCAATGGGTTAAATACCCCGCTACAACTGACTGGGCCGACCCCTCTAGGGTGGTCTAATAACCCTTTAACCCACATAACACATACAGGGCCGACCCCCCACTAGGGAAGTCTAATATCCCAAGTTACCACATTCTGACGGAGGAATAAACATCTCCGAATATACAATAAGATCTTCACGGAGGAATGAATCATCTCCAGAATAATAAAGTACAAATATAATATTCTTTGAAGTTACAATATCTCAACACTCCCCCTTAACAAGAAGGATATTATAACAGCATCTGCACGAGCAAGGAGTCATCAACATCATACATGATACATCTATAAATCATCGGAAGCTTTCTTCAATTTATCATCATCAGTAACATGACTAGTTACTGGAGCATCAACATCATCAGAGTTGATAGTACTCAATCATCAGCATCGTCATCACACGATCATCAGCATGATCATCATCATCATCATCATACGATCATCAGCATCGTCATCATACGATCATCAGCATCGTCATCACACGATCAACAACATCGTCATCATACGATCATCAACATCATCATTACACGATTATCAGCATCGTCATCATACGATCATCAGCATCGTCATTACACGATTATCAGCATCGTCATCATACGATCAATCATGTTCTCTTTAGGACCTATGTCCATGGATGATGAAATCCTGTCACGTACCTTTTAAACCGAAGTCCAGGGACGATCCAGTCCTATCAATTCTCGGAGACCTCATGTCTATGGCTCAGATCAAAAGACCGAAGTCTGAGGATGATCCAATCCTATCATGTAACTTTTGAACCGAAGTCCAGGGACGATCCAGTCCTATCATGTACCTTTTGAACCAAATTCTAGGGACGATCCAGTCCTATCAATTTTCGGAGACCTCATGTCTACGGCTCAATTCACAGGACCAAAGTCCAAGGATGATCCAATCCTTACCGTACATTTAGGACCACGTCCAAGGATGACTTAATCCTCAACCGTACATTTAGGACTACGTCCAAGGATGACTTAATCCTCCACCGTACTGATTTAGGACTACGTCCAAGGATGACTTAATCCTCCACCGTACATTTAGGACCACGTCCAAGGATGACTTAATCCTCCACCGTACATTTAGGGCCACCTCCAAGGATGACTTAATCCTCCACCGTACATTTAGGACCACGTCCAAGGATGACTTAATCCTCCACCGTACATTTAGGACCACATCCAAGGATGACTTAATCCTCCACCGTACATTTAGGACCACGTCCAAGGATGACTTAATCCTCCACCATACATTTAGGACCACGTCCAAGGATGACTTAATCCTCAACCGTACATTTAGGACCACGTCCAAGGATGACTTAATCCTCAACCGTCCACCAAGGACTTCATTCTCGAAGACATACGTCTATGGCTCTTCTTTCGGACTGAAGTCCAGGGATGATCCAATCCCCTCACATGTTCACCAAGAACTTCATTTTCGACGACATACATCTACGACTCTTCTTTCGGACTGAAGTCCAGGGATGATCCAATCCCCTCACATGTTCACCAAGAACTTCATTCTCGAAGACATACGTCTACAGCTCTTCTTTCGGACTGAAGTCCAGGGATGATCCAATCCCCTCACATGTTCACCAAGAACTTCATTCTCGAAGACATACGTCTATGGCTCTTCTTTCGGACTGAAGTCCAGGGATGATCCAATCCCCTCACATGTTCACCAAGAACTTCATTCTCGAAGACATACGTCTACGGCTCTTCTTTCGGACTGAAGTCCAGGGATGATCCAATCCCCTCACATGTTCACCAAGAACTTCATTCTTGAAGACATACGTCTATGGCTCTTCTTTCGGACTGAAGTCCAGGGATGATCCTGTTGATGTATATGTAACTTCAGAATGTATTTCATCTGTGTATTATATATATATTTATTGTACCCTTATAAGAGATGTGTTATTCCTCTATAAGGAAGTGTCGTCATGTGGATTGACAAGTGTCGCAAGTGTGTGTACTTGTCGATGGGTTATTAGACCACCATATGGGGTCGGCCCTAATTAATATATAATATAATGTGGATGTATCTAAGTAGACAAGTCGTCCCCAGTAGGTCACTGGGCAAAAAGGTGAGTATAAATAGAGATAGGAGATCTCTATTTTATTCACTCGGAAAAGTAACTCACTCTCTCTCTGAAAAGTGGCGCACTAGTGAGGAGGAGGAGGATCATCTGCTAGGAAACTATCTCAGTGTTATTTGGTTGTATTTTGGTTGAGCCATTACTCTCTCTATCTCTGAGGAAGTTGTGGGGTTTTTCACCTTAGGGTTTTCCCCACGGAAACTCTGTGTCTCTTGTCTCTATGCTTTTGATTCTTGTGATGCTTGTGATGCTTGTCATATTATGATTGTCATGCATTGATATACTGTAGATGTTATTCTCTCAGCAAAGATCCTATAGTATTGTGATTTAATACTCAAAATTTAACATGGTATCAGAGCTTAACTGAGAAGAAGACATTTTGCAGTGAAGGAAGCTTGTATTCCTTGTTTATTGGGTTTCTCTCCACAGATTTTTGAAATTCAGTATAGTAGATTGGATCTACTCATCAAGGCGCATCTATCTGTCCAATCAGAATTCAGTTCTGATCATTTTCAGATTTGGCCCTAAAAATTAGGGTTTCCACAAAAATAGGAATTTCTGGAAACTGAAGGCACAGCTGGAAGCTCCTTGCAAAAATCGAAGGTTAGAGCTTTGGATCGAGATTTTTGGATGGGTAGATCTCCGGGAAACTCAAACCCTAATTCAGGGCTCTCCCTAGTGAACTCGAGAGGACAAAAAGGCAATTTTGAAGGGAAAGACCTTGCTGATCTCAAATTCTGAATGTACTAGGCTGATCAACTCTCCAAGGCGCATCTTTCTATCCTTTCAGAATTTTGAAATTCACATTTTGAATTTTTAGGGTTTCTCTGACAAACCCTAATCCGGGACCAGATCCAGTTTTCAGCACTTCAAGTGGTAAGTCCTAAATATTTTCTATTTCCATTTGAAGTACTCTTAAAGATGTCTCTCCACACCAAGCTTGAGGATAAGCTTGAAGGGGATGATAACTTCCGAGCCTGGAAGTATAGGATTGGGTTAATCCTGGAAGAGAATGAGTTGGACTCATATGTGAAAGAAGACATCCCTATCCCAGAGGATGAAGAATTCAAGGCATTGCACAAGAAGAACTTGGTCAAGGAAAAGAGAATCATTGCTGATTCTATCAAAGACCATCTCATACCTCATGTGTCTTCTCTTAAGACACCCAAAGAGATGTTTGAATCTTTGAACAAGCTATTTGAAGGAAAGAACATAAATCGGAAGATGACCCTGCGGAACCAATTGAAAGCAGTGAAGTTTCAGAATGGAGAAACCATTCAATCTTACTTTTCAAGGGTCTCCCAGATCAAGGAACAATTAGAAGCAGTATATGAAATGGTGGAGAATGGTGAAGTGGTGATGACCACTCTAAATGGCCTACCCAGGTCATGGGATTCCTTTATTCAAGGAATTTGTGCAAGGAAGAAGTTGATCTCCTTCAACAGATTGAGGGAAGAATGCTCTCAAGAAGAAGCTAGGCTTATAGCTCGTGAGGAAAAGATGGGAGGAGAAGATCAAGCTCTTGCAGCTCACACCAAAATAAGCAAAACCAAGAAGGATCACTCTCACCACAGAAGAACCCATCAAAAGAGTAAGAAGGACCTAAGATGCTTCACATGCAATGAGAAGGGTCTCTTTGCTTCAGATTGTCCCAAGAACAAAAGGGATAATAACAACAACTCCAGTAAGAAGAAGAAGGGCAGCAAAAGAAGGTTTCATGCTCATGCTGCCGAAGATGATGAACCTCCAAAGAAGAAGGCTAAGGCAGAAAGTAGTAGTGATGATGACTCATCAAGTGAAGAAGAATATGTTCTAATTTCTGCTCTTACAGGTACCATCTCCCATGGATGTAATGATTGGTTGATTGATAGTGGGGCTTCCAAACACATGACAGGGTTTAAGGAATCCTTTGTGAACCTATCTGAACATGAATCACCTCATAAGGTGAAACTTGGGGATGATTATCAATACCCAATCAAAGGAAGTGGTGAAGCCTCGTACAACCTAGATTCTGGAAAATCTCTAAAGATGAAGGAAGTCCTCTATGTAGCTGGGCTCAAGAAGAACTTACTCTCCATCTCTGCATTGGATGCAAAAGGTATGAGGGTTGCATTTGTGGATGGCCAAGTCCTAATGTGGCCAAAGGGAAAGACAATAGATGATGCAGTAGTGATTGGAGAGCAAGAGGGAGGACTGTATAAATTGAAGGGACAACCTGAACATGCCATGGTGCATGAATCCATGGAGACAAGTGAACTTTGTCATAGAAGACTTGCTCATATGCACTATAGGGAACTTCCAATTGCAAGCAAGGTAGTAGAGGGTCTTCCTGAAATCAAGAACAAACATGAAGGTGTTTGCAAAGGATGTGCAAAAGGTAAGAACATTAAGAAGGCTTTCCCAAGTAGTGAAAGTAAGGCAAAAGACATCCTGGAAATCATCCACTCAGATGTATGTGGCCCTATGTCATCCAGCTCCCTGAGTGGGTATGTTTACTATGTATCATTTATCGATGACTTCTCCAGGAAGACTTGGGTATACTTCTTGAAGGGAAAAGATGAGGTGCTTGATAAATTCAAGGAATTCAAAACCTTGATGGAGAATCAAACTGACAAGAAAATCAAGACATTCAGATCTGACAATGGTGGAGAATTCACCTCAAGTGACTTCAAGAAGATTTGTAGTGATTCAGGGATTAAGAGGGAGTTGAATGCTCCTTATAATCCTCAACAGAATGGAGTTGCAGAAAGGAAGAACAGAACTATCATGGAAGCAGCAAGGGCAATGTTGCATGACCAGGATCTTCCTATGCATCTATGGGCAGAAGCAGCTAGAACAGTTGTATATGTGCAGAACAGAACACCCCACAAGATATTGGACAACAAGACACCAGAAGAGGTCTTTTCTGGTAAGAAACCTGAAGTCAGCCATCTAAAAATATTTGGTTGTCCAGTATATACTCATGTCCCAAAAGAGAAGAGGACTAAACTAGATCCTTCAGGAAAGAAGGGCATCTTTGTGGGTTATAGTGAAAGCTCGAAGGCTTACAGAATATACTTTCCAGGGCTCAAGAAAATTGATGTCAGTAGGGATGTAACATTTGATGAAAACTCAGCATTCATCAAATCAAGAAAGGCACCTACCAAAGTTTATGAAGAACCTAAGGAAACAAGATTTCAGGACACTACCATGACTAAAGCAGTTCCAGAAACTGTTCGTGAGTTTGAAGATCCACAAGAACCTGTAGATCCACCCCGTGAGGATAACTCTCACAAGAGGAAACCTGTATGGGCTAGAGAGATCATTCATGATGCAGAAAGATTTGGCATTCTAGAAGAAGAACACAGAGCAAAGAAGAGAACCAGATCACATACCAGTTATGTTGCTTTACTCTGTGACATTATGAACAAAGAGCCTTCCAGTTATGAAGAGGCAGCAGAAAAGAAAGAATGGAAGGATGCTATGGTTGAGGAATACCAATCAATAATGAAGAATGATGTTTGGGATGTTGTCCCAAGACCTAAAGAGAAGTCTATTGTGACTTCCAAGTGGATCTACAAAATCAAGCATGCTGCAGATGGTAGTGTAGAAAAATACAAAGCAAGATTCGTAGCTCGTGGTTTCTCTCAGAAAGAAGGAATAGATTATGAAGAAACCTTTGCACCTGTAGCCAGGTACACTTCCATCAAAACAGTGCTTTCCCTGGCTGCAGCAATGAAATGGAAAATACACCAGATTGATGTCAAGATTGCTTTCCTGAATGGTGTAGTAGAAGAGGAAGTATATGTGGATCAGCCACTCGGTTTTGAAATACATGACAGGGAATCATATGTATGCAGATTGAAGAAAGCCTTGTATGGCTTGAAATAAGCTCCTAGAACCTGGTATGGTAGGATGGACAGTTTCCTATCTAGTTTAGGCTTTACCAAGAGTAAAGCGGATTCCAACCTTTACTACAAGGTCGAGGAAGGGAATCCTGTGATTCTACTACTGTATGTGGATGACCTATATGTGACAGGAGATGACAGACTGATTGCAGATACTAAGAGGAAGCTTGCAGCTGAATTCGATATGAAAGATTTGGGAATCTTCCTTGGTCAAGGGAAGTACACAGTAGATATCCTGAAGAGATTCGGGATGATGGATTGCAAGGCCATGGCCACACCGATGGCATCGAACCTGAAGCTTCTATGTGATGCTTCATCTGAGCCAGTTGATGTCTCTATGTATCGTCAGATGATTGGGTCCTTGATGTACCTGACGAACACGAGACCAGACATTTGCTTTGCTGTGAACACATTGAGCCAGTTCCTGACGGATCCGAGGAGTGTTCACCTGGTTGCTGTAAAGCATGTTCTGAGGTACCTAAAGGGTACAGTGGATTATGGGCTCAAGTATGAAGCAAATCAAAAGTTTAACCTACAGGGTTATGTTGATTCAGATTGGGCTGGCAGTGCTGCAGATAGGAAGAGCACATCTGGGTGTTACTTCAGTATGGGATCAGGTGTGATCTCTTGGTTTAGCAGGAAGCAGTCCTGCGTAGCACTAAGTACAGCTGAGGTAGAGTATGTTGCAACCTGCTCAGCTAGTTGTGAGGCAGTATGGCTACGGAAGCTACTGTTTGAGCTATTTGATCTCCCGTTGGAGGCTACTGGTATCTTCTGTGATAACCAGAGTTGTGTAAAGTTGTCCAAGAACCCAGTGTTTAATGACAGGTCGAAACATATAGAGATCAAATATCACTATATCAGGGATATGGTGCAGAGAGGAGCTGTGAAGCTCCTGTATGTTGCGACAGACGAGCAGATTGCAGATGTGCTGACGAAGCCACTAGCCAGAGTGAAGTTCGAGTACTTCAGAGAGAGGCTTGGCGTTCTTCAGATCAAGGACACTTCGAGGAAGAAGTGATGGACACTTTTGCTGAATCCATTCCAAGCATGTTGGAAGGAGGATCCTTCACATGGTTGTGGATGTAAGCACTGGATGATGAGCATCAGGATGATGTTCTGGTTTCTACTTGGATATGATCAGTTGGATCATTTTTATGTATGTATGTACGCATCATGTTGGATGCTGGATATGATCAGTTGGATCATGTGTATGTATTTTGTATATGCATCATGTTGGATGCTTGGACCATGTATCTGTATATGTATCAGGTGGATACATTGTATGATCAGGTGGATCATGTATGGTGATATGTATCATGTATTTGTATCAGGTGGATACATTGTATGATCAGGAGGATCATGTATGATGATATGTATCAGGTAGATACTTGGTATGCATCAGGTAGATGCATTGATGATCAGGTGGATCATGCAGCAGGATGTTGCAGTGATGATCAAGATGATCATGGATGATGAGCTTCAGGATGTTGCTCCAGATGACATGCAGCAGGATGTTGTAGTGATGATCAGGATGATCATGGATGATGGGATTTAGGATGTTGCTCCAGATGACATGCAGCAGGATGTTGCAGTGATGATCAAGATGATCATGGATGATGAGCTTCAGGATGTTGCTCCAGATGACATGCAGCAGGACGTTGCGGTGATGATAATCAGGATGATCATGTGTACATCAGGTTGATGTATGGTGAGTATCAGGTTGATACTCTATGGCCGTGGATCAGGTTGTGCAGATGAGCATGTCTGGGAGATCCTATAGGTCGGAGTTGTGTACCCGTAACAGCCTGGGATGCTCTTTCGAGACATTGCTCTGGGAGGACAAGTAATTTGTGCCCTGGGAGATTTCAGGTCGGAGTTGTGTACCCGTAACATCCTGAGATTCTCTTGAGAGGTTTTGTCCTATGGCATGTAATTTGTGCCCTAGGAGATTTCAGGTCGGAGTTGTGTACCTGTAACATCCTGAGATGCTCTTTCGAGGTTTTGCCATGACCACATGTAATTTGTGCCCTGGGAGATTTCAGGTCGGAGTTGTGTACCCGTAACATCCTGAGATGCTCTTGCTAGGTTTTGTGGTGACCACATGTAATTTGTGCCATGGGAGATCCTTCAGGTTGGATTTGTGTACCCGTAACATCCTGGGATGCTCTTTCGAGGTTTTGTGGTGGGGTCACATGTAATAGCGCCCTAGGAGATCCTACATGTCGGAGTTGTGTACCCGTAATATCCTGGGATGCTCTTTCGAGGTTTTGTGACGCACGTAATAAGTCCTGAGGATTCCACAGTATGGCCAGAGATGATGAAGACCTGCAGGTGGTGGGCCTACATCCAGTATGAAAAAGGACTGGCTCTGTAGAACTTCCTATGACGAGTAGAGTCAGAGATTGGTTGAGATAGTAGCAGCAGTGATGATGATGATGACGATACATCGATGACGATGATCCAGAGAAGAAGACTTGTCTAGCAGATCTGTGTCGAGAAATACCTTCCTAGTTAAGAGGGAGTGTTGATGTATATGTAACTTCAGAATGTATTTCATCTGTGTATTATATATATATTTATTGTACCCTTATAAGAGATGTGTTATTCCTCTATAAGGAAGTGTCGTCATGTGGATTGACAAGTGTCGCAAGTGTGTGTACTTGCCGATGGGTTATTAGACCACCATATGGGGTCGGCCCTAATTAATATATAATATCATGTGGATGTATCTAAGTAGACAAGTCAGCCCCAGTAGGTCACTGGGCAAAAAGGTGAGTATAAATAGAGATAGGAGATCTCTATTTTACTCACTCAAAAAAGTAACTCACTCTCTCTCTGAAAAGTGGCGCACTAGTGAGGAGGAGGAGGATCATCTGCTAGGAGACTATCTCAGTGTTATTTGGTTGTATTTTGGTTGAGCCATTGCTCTCTCTATCTCTGAGGAAGTTGTGGGGTTTTTCACCTTAGGGTTTTCCCCACGGAAACTCTGTGTCTCTTGTCTCTATGCTTTAGATTCTTGTGATGCTTGTGATGCTTGTCATATTATGATTGTCATGCATTGATATACTGTAGATGTTATTCTCTCAACAAAGATCCTATAGTATTGTGATTTAATACTCAAAATTTAACAGATCCAATCCCCTCACATGTTTACCAAGAACTTCATCAAAACATGTGTCAATCATGTATCCTCATCATCAAAACATGTATAACAAAACATGTATCCTCATCATCAAAACATATATCCTCATCATCAAAACATGTATAACAAAACATGTATCCTCATCATCAAAACATGCATAACATCTATCATCAAAAGCATGTATACATCTATCATCAAAAGAAAAAATAAAAGATTCCTAAATCTAAATAATTCTAAGTGACTAAGTGCAGCAAATTGATGGGATAGACTTGTTATCAGATACTATACTACTCCCCCTTTCGAGGAGGGTCCTTCTGGACTATACCAAGCTTGTCTCAGAAGTATTCAAACTTTACTTGAGACAGAGGTTTAGTCAAGATATCAGCAATCTGATCCTCAGTGCTTATATACTCGAGCTTGATAGCTCCTCTCTGCACCATATCTCGTATATAGAAGTACCGGATCTCTATGTGTTTTGACTTATCGTGGAATACAAGATTTTCTGTCTTGATGCAGTTTTGAATGTCACACATAATCACAGTGGAATCCATTTCTAAGTCAAACACTCCATATAATAGCTTCTGAAGCCACACTGCTTCACAGCTGGCAGAGCAGACAGCTATATATTCTGCTTCAGCAGTACTGAGAGCCACACTAGATTGTTTCTTGCTGAACCATGAGATCATGGCAGATTCAAGACTATAACATCCACTTGATGTACTCTTTCTGTCTGAGGCACTTCCTGCCCAATCATAATCTGAGTAACCATGTAAACGGAGTTCATGACCTCCAAGATAATATAGACCAAAATCTAATGTACCTTTTAGGTACCTCACTACATGCTTTGTAGCTATTAAGTGAACCTTTCTAGGTTCTACTAGATACTGACTTAGGGTATTTGCAGCAAAGCATATATCTGGCCTAGTATTTGTTAAGTACATCAATGTCCCAATGATTTGTCTATATAGGGTTAGGTCCACTAAATCTGACGAGTCATTAACTAATAACTTCAAGTTGGAGTCCATGGGAGTGGCCATGTCTTTATACTCCAACATATCAAATCTTTTTAGAAACTTCACAGCATACTTACCTTGATTTAAAATATTCCTTTTGGATCTTGCCATACTTCTAGACCTAAGAAATAGTGCATTAATCCGAGATCTTTCATTTTCATTTCTGCAGCCATTTTCATGATCTGTTTCTCATTCCTTGTCAGAAAGAGATCATCATCATACAATAATGGTATGATAGGTTCATCATCCACAACCTTAAGGTAAAGGTTAGGATCAGCTTTACTTCTGGTAAAGCCCAAGCTTTGTCATGAAGCTGTCAATTGTCCATTATTCACACTTTGCATTGAGTGATCTTTTGCATATCTATCTATGCCATCTCTCGTCAGATGGATCTACTAATATGAGCCTCAAAATCATTCGAACTCTGTGGTGATTTCCTTCTTGCATCCATGTCATATGTGTATAGAAGCCATATTCAACCTTGTAGCAAAGGTTGAGATCCACATCACCCATGATGATCATTAAGCTCATCAATTGACTACCAATCTTGGGTACCCATACAGAACCTGATTCACACTTCTTCTTTAATTACACCATTAAGAGAATGGTCTTATCTAGCCACTTGGAGCAAAACATCTCATCATGATTCTCTTCTAGCCACAAGCCTTCTATAGTGTGTTTGATTTGTAAATCTTTTGTTGAACATCCATCGCTTGTTCAGTGTTCATCATTCATCATGATCTTTCCTACAAATCAAAATTAAGTACATGATTAGTAATACTTCATAATCATTAAATCATATTGACATGATAACCTATTATGCATACAGCTATCATTTACATAGTTATGCAACTATTTTGACCAATACTTTGGCACAACACTTTCCCATATCCTGTATGCATACAGTGGCTATCTAGATGCCTTCCATCTCTACCAGAACATACTATCGAGAGTGTGCATAGCTCTCAGCATGTCAGCAAAGAGGTTTCATTCTAGACAAGCAACAATGGAATGTTTGTCCAACTTACCAATCATATACATATTAGTAGCATGATATATTCTAGGAATACAAATATGCATACAAGCAATATCATTTACTATTTCTAATAACAACTCAAATACTTATCTTTTATGTTTGTGTGGTTGCCTCCCGCTTGATCTTCTGTATGTCTTCTGAACTTCTATTCATTCTGTACCACTGTGCATGCTCAAGTGTGCACTAGTGTCATTCTCATGATCTCATACACAAACATACATTCATTAGTATATTCTCTATGTTATCAAAACATTATAGTTCTAAATAATCTTGAAAATGTAAAGTCATGATTATAGATAATATTCAAGGTATCAGGGAAGTCTTCTTTTACTCATGCATATTCTTGTTTGATCTAGTTAGTTAAATCATCAACCAAGATAAGAGACATAATATGCATAAACCCTTGATTACTAACTTTATGAATAAGCATAACCAATCATACCAAGTATACTTATATAAGGGATCCTAACACAAGGTAAGATTCTAACTTGACATAGGAAAACATACCTGGATTAGTATACCTGCTTAGTTATGTACAACATACCTAAACAATCTCTTCATTGATTTAGAGATCCTGAGCTAGAACCTGCATGTCTCATAGGTTAAGCATAATATAACAAAGTCATACATACCTTGTAAGTAGAACAAAGATTATGGATGAGTCTTTGTCTTCATGTTGTCATGGTCATGGAACTTGATTTGTCTTTTGTGATGTACATGTATCTTGTTAGCAGACAACATCAACCTCACACAACACCATAATGCATTAGTACAATCATATAGCCCTAATTAATGAATGTCTTCGATCATTCACATGCATTCATATTGTTACTAGGGTGATAAGACAATTCTAACATTAATCAAGATTGTACTAATAAATAATATGAAGACAAACACATTATGAACTTAATCAAGAATCATATTTCAAGACATACCTGAACCTCTTTAAGTCATACCTGTCGAGACTTCTTGTAGTCTTCTTATGTAAGGCCTTAGCCTCAACTCCCCCTGAAACTTGATCTGGAGCTTGATTAGGGTTTGCTAGAGAAACCCTAAAAATTCAATCTTTGACTTTCACACTTCTGAATGGATGGAAGGATGTGTCTTGCTGAGCTGATCAAACTAGCATACTTCAATTTTGAAATCTCCAAAATTTGACTCCTCAAAATTGCCTTCGAAACTTCTGGATCTTCTGGAAAGGAACCTGAAATAGGGTTTGATGAAGCCCACCCTTCTGTCCAATCAAAAGTTGGATCCAAGGCTCTAAACTCTTATTTTTCTAAGGATTTTCTAGCCGTGGTTACAGACTTAAAAAATTCCAACTTTTGTTGAAGCCCTAATTTTGCATCTTTCTGATCAAAATCCCGAACAAGGGTTTGATCAAGCCCGGTCTTCTACCCAACCAAAAAATTTGATCTTGGTCTCTAAATTTTGATTTTCCTGAGTATCATTCAGCCGTGGACTCCGATTCCAAAAATTTTGACTTTCTCCGAAACCCTAAATTCCGGAAGCCATGAATGAATGTGCTCAAAAAATAATTCTGTTTTGACAGAAATATGTACCTGATTGTTTCTACTGTAACTTTGAATTTTTCAATCCACAGGGTCTGAAAACGTTTCCTGAGATAGCCTGACCTGTTATCTTTCCATATTGACAGGTCTGACCTCAATTGGACTCTCTGAGAGAGAGTTATGCCAAGTGTCGCAACGTGACCTGTTTATGGGATAAAACGGGAGAGTGAACTTGTACGGCATGCCACGTGTCACTGTTTAAACTTTGAACTCTGAAAACTTTTCCTGAGATAACGTGCCCTGTTATATTTCCATCCTGACAGGTATGACCTCAATTGGACTCTCTGAGAGAGAGTTATGTGAAGTGTCGCAACGTGACCTATTTATGGGATAAAACAGGAGAGCGAACTTGTATGGCATGCCACGTGTCACTGGTTCAATTTCGGCCTTTGCAAACGTTTCCTGAGATAGTACACTCTGTGTACTACTTGTCACCTATTACAAAATTTCATTTGGAGCTTCCTAGCCCAAGTTATGACCTTTTTTCCTAGGTCACCTGATTTTGACTCAGATCTGGAAGAGGCAGAAACCCTAACTTGTACTGATCATAACTCACAAAGTACAATGAATCTGAGGGTTCCCTTTGGACACAAGGTACCTAGGGATTTTATCTATGACCTGTGAACTTTTCAGATCCTGAAACTTTGCATAAATGGATTTATAGAGAAAGTTCCACGATGACTGGTTTTTTCTATATAAAACCCTAACCTTCAAATTGTCGCAAGAGAAGCAAGTGTCGTAAGTGCCATACATTTCCTTCCTTCAGGTTAGCTCTGATACCATGTTAAAATTCAATATGCTAAGACAGAAAATAGCAGCATTACATTCCATTTCACAATAATAGCATATACAGGATCACTGAAGAAACAACAAGCATAGCATAAACACAAGAGACAAAGATTTATTCTGGGAAACCCTCATGGGGTAGAAAACCCAATAAAGCTTCCTCAATATAGATGACCAGCAATATACAAAGATTCAAACCAAAGACATAATCTCCTCCTCCACCATAGCAGACCTCTCTTCCACAAGTGTGCCTCTTTTAAGTGAGTGAGTGTGTCAAATGAGGAACACACCTCCTCTATTTATACACTACTCTGACTTTTCTTTTACACAAGACATGTAGGCTCGTATTTAACCAATGGGTTAAATACCCCACAACAACTGACTCGGATGACCCCTCTAGGGTGGTCTAATAACCCTTTGACCCACATAACACATACAAGGCCGACCCCCCACTAGGGAAGTCTAATAACCCAAGTTACCACATTCTGACGGAGGAATAAACATCTCCGAATATACAATAAGATCTTCACGGAGGAATGAATCATCTCAAGAATAATAAAGTACAAATATAATATTCTTTGAAGTTACAATATCTCAACACCATCATGAGCCAAGGTGGCAAGGCAGTGCTTGTGAAATGATGGAGAAATAAATAGAGTTGTTGTTTGACACAATGTAACATTGCTGGCACTCCCGTGATCGTTGATTGTGATGAATCTGGAACGTTGGATGCAACCCTAGCATTTCGCCGTTGTGTTGATTTATAGAGAGTTAATTACTTTCATTATTCACTATTGTTTAGGGAAGCGAGGCCGACAAGCTGCTGGATGTTAGGGTTAGAAGAAATGTAAGAGGATTCGACCTCAAGACCTGTAGGGTTAGGTTGAAATTTGCAGGTTTCATTTTGCTGTCATGGCGTTGTGATAGAATGTTGTGTCTTTGGTTTGAATTGCTGTCGAGTTGATAGATATAGTTTCGTTTCTAAGTTTGAGTGGAAGCAAAACACTTCTGTGAAGAGAGAAAAGTATCCTGGTCTCGGTACAGACATGGAGTTCATCGTTCGCTGGTGAAAAATGTGGAGCTCGGTCGCTGTTGCTAAAGGTAATTTTTTTTTTTTAATACGACTCAGAGATGTCTGAAATTTTTTAACTTACAGCTCGTATTTAATCAATGTCTAACCCTTCGATAGTTTTATGATAGGTACAGGATTCGAATGTCGACTTGGGAAAAGGTTTGGAAAAGGTTGGCAACCCTCCCTTCCTGGTAAGCTACGGGTCTCAAACCCTTGTAGGTGCCCATTCGGACTTGGTTGATAAGGTTTTCACGTACTGTGTAATAAAGATTTCCACCATGTTTTCGGCGTTGTCTATCAGTCGAGTTTCTTTGAAGAACTTTTATGTTGAAAAGAATATTTTACAGGGAGATGAACCTCGTCTTGTTTAAATGTTACATGGCCTATTTAGATACTTAGCTCGTCAATGTTGAGAGTTTTCAATACTCATTTAAAAGCTTAGAGGGTGGGGATAAACCCTGTGTAGTTTTTGTTTTAAGAAAAACAATGTAATGTCAATCTGGTACGCGGATGCTTTCTTTGTAAAAACTGAAACCTGTGTTGGGTTCGAAACTTGAACTCTGAAATGTTTTGGGTTAAGTTTTTAATGAAATAGAATTTAGAGCCGAAGCTCGTTACACTCTGTATGCTACATTTTTGTTCTCTGTAATGGGAAGTGTTGCTTTATACTATTCGTTTTATGCTATTCAAATGAGTTCTGTGTAAATGATTGTGATTGTTGAACTATGCACAAATGTATGTATTTTCTTAGTTAATAAACTCTGCGTGTTTGGAAACGATGAAGTAGTTTTTTGTTTGTAAAAGAAAATGAACAGGACTACGTCCAAACTCTAGTTTCTCCTTCGATTATAAAAGATGTTTTCATATGAAAATTTTCAGAAAAAAACCCTCAAGCAAAGGCTAGGGTTTTTTAAGTGTACTTGATTGTAACATACCCTTTTTGCTAGAAAACATTTTGTGTTACAAGACATTATGATAACTTTTATTGTAAAGTTTTATGTTGGATAGGTGTCCAAGGATGACTGTAATTTGCACAATATTTTATTATTTAATAAATAAAATAAGAGACAAACACCTAAGAGGACTGTTGAAAGAGTGGTCACTGATCCACTAGGTAGAATGGAATCTGGGGTAGAAAGCAATGGACAAGTGGCAGCATCATGATGCAACTAACTAGCTGTTGGTATGGGACAACTCCCTTGAAATGTGGTCATAGTGCCCTGAAATATGGGACTAGAGCTTGAGGCTCATTTATTCCAAACTGACCACTAAAGACCTAGGCAGTCTATATAATAGCCATCAAATTATGAACTGAGATTCATTACTTTTCCTGACAAGGAAATTTACCTTGGGGTTTTGCTGTGTTTGCACCCAAGAGATTTGATGAGGGGATATGCTATGATGTTGCTCATGTTGTGAGTCTGCCAAACTCTATTGAGTTTCAGGAGGTTGATGCTGAGTGCTGAAGGCATGTATTTTCAGGAGGTTGATGCTGAGTGCTGAAGGCATTTTTGAGTGCCTTTCTTTTACACAGATTCCATCTACTTAGTGGCTTAGTAATCAGGCTTAGGGGTTCACAAGAAGCCAATAGTTGAGTTGCTTCTTCTGGAATAGGTTGGGAGGAACAGGCCTCCTTGGGTGTTTGTCGGCCCTATCTTCACTTACAGGTTCTACTTATCTTTCCTAAATTTTATGTTGTTAACAGTTTTCTATCTGTTATAATTACATTTTCTGTTTTCAAAGATATTAGTGAACAGACTCAATTAGTTTATTTTCGAAGTCAATAAGATTCTAAATAGTACTAAATACAGTTATGAAAGATTGAATAAAATATTCTCTGCATTTTTCTCCATGCTAATGGATCGACATCGTACTCTAGTACAGAGAATGAATTAAGGTAAATAGATATGATAGGCGATTGCCAAGATGATGAAAGAACAAATCTGTATGTTTTGTAAATTTTCCTACTGTTAGTGATTAGTAATAATTACTGTATTCTTTACAGTACTGTTTTTATTTCATCAAATAG
Organism: Larix kaempferi; assembly: GCA_027924585.1. Lineage (NCBI taxonomy): Eukaryota > Viridiplantae > Streptophyta > Pinopsida > Pinales > Pinaceae > Larix > Larix kaempferi. The sequence continues at coordinate 14,320,985 of BSBM01001346.1, forward strand.
TAAATTTATTGCTTTGAAAATATACTGTGATTTACACTCATTACAGAAATTATTCCTGATACATAAATTATCAAAAGGATTTCATAACATCACTGTACAGTACTAATCTGTCATTTCAAAGGGTTTATGTTTCCATATTTTCCTATTAAAAAGTTTACTGTAGTTTCATTGTTATTTTCACTACTTAATCGTTCACTAAACGTATAGGATAGACAAGCAATTAAAAGTCTATTTTTTTGTTTTGTAAATTTTCCAAACATACAGTAGAAAAAACCTAAACACTAACAATCCATTTACAAACCCTCGTAACACAGAACTAGCATTTCATTTCTTTATTCTAGTATCAGAATCAAATCACAATCATCATTCTCGTAATACCCTTTTCAATCAAACATTTTACAACATTCGAGAATTGTCTCAATTGCTGACTATTTCACATTCATCGAAACATTTTACAAATATCTAAAGATTGTTTCATTGTAGGTTATTTTCACCTTTCTATCACAACTGAAAACAACAAAATCGAGAGTAGATAAATATTTCATTATTTATCAAATTCACATACATCACACGGTTCCCAATTTCATCGTTTTACATTTCAAAGTTTCATAGTTCACAAAGGAAAACGATAGCAGCAGAAGTATTGAAACCTAGTTTACAAACCACACATTGTATTACATCAAAGTTAAACGCAGAGACCAGCTAGAAACCAGTTCATTTCAACACTTAAATCACCGAATTACAAGTTATGTTAACGGGTCAAACCCCAAAAAGGAGAAACGAAAACAACTACTGCGAAATGGACATGTAAATATTTTTTCTTATTGAAAACTTGACAGAGCTTGAAACCCTCAATGACAGAAGTTACATTTCCAGTTCAACTCAGAATCCAAAACACTGTACAGTAACCTAAACCTTATTACATCGACCCTGTAAGCCGAGAGGCATCCATAATACAGGTGTTAAAAAAAAACAACACTGTTTGGACCACGATTTCCAAAAAACACAAAGTTGTTACAACTTCAACGATGGCCATAATATTCCAGTAGAACCTACAGAGGGTTATGCCACAGCGGCTTACCGAAGTGAAGCGAGCCATCCATTGCCAACAAACCTCAGCCCTGTAAACTCCACGATGAAGACAGTACCTGCCACACAAACTACCAAGAAGTTATAACCAGTTCCAAAACGAATACCATATAAATCGAAACTGTATTTTAACCAATAGTTTTACAAGGCCGAACTTACCTTCACAATAACAGGCGGATGGAATGCTTCACGCTTCCAGTTCTCCCAACCGACGCAACAGGGGCAGCATGCAACTATGAACAATTCTCAAGCTCTGAGTTTAATTCATTGAAAAACCTAACCTGCCACACGACGAAAGCCACAGGGCTTCAACGCCTTACACCATTCGAACCATAGCAACTTATACAACCAGCTCTCACCATTATTTTACAGAGATGGGAGTTGCAAAGCCATCAAGAAACCACCCAGAGTCGAACCCTACCATTTAGTGGCCTGTCGGCCTCTCCCCCAAGACCAAAACTCCAAAAATGAATGCAAAAGGCAAACAACAATGGTATATCGAGTTGCCTTAGGGTTTAGATCTCCGTGATCGAGATAGGATAGATCAACAGGCGAGATTTGGCCAGCCAAGCCACGCCAATACCAAGACAGAGTTACCATTACCTACCATTAATAACTCCATTAAATAGCAAGCCTCGATGGAATGCCATATCACCAGGGTGGAGCTTACAGCTCAACAAAGTTCCAACAATTTCTACAACTTCTTCATGTGGAGCTAGTTACAGGTAGGAGCCAACGAGACAATCCACTATCAATACAGAGGGTTTGCATTAATTATTGATCTTACATATCATTTACCAGACCACGCCTGTAACGGCATTAAGTTCATGTCAGCATCGAATTTATTGTCAACAACACTATCTCGATATCACATCACTGCATTATAACCACGTTATATAGTTTCAAACCAAGATATGAATTCGCATAACAAAATCTAGGCTATATATATTATGTTTCCAATGCTAAGTTAATTCGCATAGCATGTGTGGATTGCATTTCAAACCATAGGTTATATATACTATGTTTCCAATTCTAAGTTAATTTGCATAGCATGTGTGCATTGAAGTTTAAAACGATATGATATATTTATATATCAAGCACGTAATAGAATGCCATTACCAAGCCTTAGTTCACATAAGTCTAGGCATTATAATTCCAACATTAAGTTTCATTCATATTGTAGTGCTCTAGTTTTTGGCAGAGCACATGACAAGCTTATTTTATGTTGTTCAAATGAAATTTCGTATACATTTCTGATAAATTGATCGCTATTCAAATGAAAATTTCCTAACCTTAGTATAAGCACTTTCTCGTTTCTAGTCATTAACATACTTACAGATGTAAAAATAACGTGACATGTTAGGATTTTATTTTATGTACATATTTCAGCATAAGAGTATGAGAGTATGTTTCAGCATAATAAACTAATAATTGACAAGGAAAATACCTGTTTCCAGAAGTTTGAAGTTTGTAGATTGTCTCATAGCTTGCTGTAGATTTCCTTCCAGATTTTTGTCTTTAAAGCTTAGCAACCGATTGAATGAACCACCCTACCGACCAGCTCTTATCATGCTGGCCCTAGGAAACCGACGGGTTTCCTAGCCCCCGAGCCCACAAACCGATAATCCCGAGAGCATCATTCCTTACTATATTTCCATAGGTGCAGTTTTCCCTATGATTTTTCCACCTCCTCCTTGGAGTTGGAGTTTACCCCTTCCTCAGCTTCACCTCCAAAATCACCGTTCTCCCCAAAGAAAAACCTCCTTTCTTCTCCCTTCACCCTTCCCTAAATACCTTTCCTTCCTCGAGAAGACTTGAGGCTTACTCCACCGCCCCAAATTCCCTCTCTCGAGCCCTTCAATCATTAAATCCCCTGACTTTAACATTTATACAAGTTTACAATATAATAATATATTTCTTCACTTAATGCACCGACAATTAATGCACTTACAGTAAATTTATTGTACTTTAATTATTCGATGGTAAGTATTTATTATGGTAGGAGATATTACCTACGGGTTCTCTATTCGAGATCTATTTTAATAATTCTCCATTTATTCACCATATTTGCACTTAGTGTTTTTTGAATAAAATAATACAATAATATATGTTCTAGTTTGACTTTTCAGTTTGGGACAAGGCATGTCTTGATGGTTTTACCAATCCAACAAGATAACTTATCATGTAACTTAAACTTTAAGACTCATACTGAATAAATAAATAATATTTAATACCTATTCCTTCACATCACATCCATTCAAGAATGATTATCCTATTATGGCTAACTTTTGAAATGGAAATAATCACACAATATTAATTTATAAATCAATATTTTAAATCTTACTTATATTGCAATTGTTACGATAGGGATATAAATGTTGCTGGAATATTATTAATTAAGTAATAATAATAATTAAATCACCATTTATTAATTAATAATAATAATTAAATCACCATTTATTAATTAATAATAATAATTAAATCACCATTTATTAATTAATAATAATAATTAAATCACCATTTAACAATAATAAAAGGTGAATTAATCATAGTATTCTTAATTATTTGTTTATCACCTGAGTACCCTATCATCAATATAGCATCCTTGTTCTTATAAACAAAGCACTTGTGAGGGCTTAAACAATTTTACTAATTAATTAGACACTATCATTACCCTATTCACAACAGTTCTCCTATGACAATGTTAAATGACGACACTTGTCTTAATTTATTATTACAATGTTTTCATATAATTACTAATTCACTTATTTACACATTAACAACCTAACCATTCATTACCTAAGTTGATTGATGTATCCTTAACTGAGTTATCTATGACATTTATACTACTATTCAAGCATGACAAGTATGTTATACACCAGTAATATTGTACACGTACAAGGTGTGCATGCATGGCCAGTGTATGCACATGTCGGATGTGTACTATAAACAAACCCCATTCCGCCTATGGATACCTGCTAACTAATAATAGTATTTACCCCCATGCAGAAGAGCAAGCATAATATATAGTATAATTACTTTAACATCCTCGGTTATTTAACAGTTAACCCTTTACGATTTAACATCATTGTTTTTACATTAGTTTAATCAATCAAGTACAGGAAGGGTATCTACTCCCACTAACTAAAGATCAAGGAATATCCAACCCTCAACAGTACTAACTAACATATCCTCCCATCATAACCTACGTCCTCCATCCTCCCTATCCTTCCTCTGCTAGTACAAAAGTGGATGTCGGACTCACCGACCTGACCACATAGAACCTGAGAGCGATAGCGTCAGCTGAACAGCGGACCTATCCTCCCCTAGCAGGCATCCGACCATCGTCATCACAACAACATGGGGAGCGTGTCTCAGCACGGCCCTCCCACGACCTCGGGTATCATGGAAACCTAGGGTGGGAAACACATCCATCCCTCTCAACATACTGGGCCTACGCCTTTATCGACTCATACTTTGCTGCTATCGAGATTATCGGTTTGTGTCATCGTATCATCAATTTTGGTTGCTAAGCTTTTACTGCATGGAAAAGTTCTTATCCCATGTATTAGATCAAGTATCTCGCTATCCCATAGCCCTTGTATCCTATAGGTTAGTATTTCACAAAATACACATTTTATAACAAGCATTTCCATTCGATCGCCAATTGATCTATATCATCAACATTGTTTTATTTCACGCCACAATTTTAGCTCATCACAGGTATGCATGACATATAACAATTCAATCAATTTCATCATAGGATGGCATCCACGTATAACATCATATATTTCACATTCCATTAATGAAAACATTAAAACATATATATCGTCATCATAAAAGAAACGAATCTCATGATAACCATAACCTATTAACTGCATGAACATAGTAAGATCATAATATCATAACATCATATTCATAGTGACAACATAACATAGTAACGACATACACATGGTAGCAACATATAATCGGGTGTATCGTGTCATAAGTATAGTTTACCCAGTCTAGTTAAGTCCAACAGATAATAAGAAAATAAAGTTCAATATGTGTCACGGATAAACCTGTCTAGTCGAAATATGGGGCGTTACATACACCCACCCTTCAGGAAACTTCGTCCCGAAGTTATGGTCATAATAATGCAGGGAAAATCTTGATGCCTAACCTCTTCATTCTTGCAAGTAGAAGGTGTTGGCCATACTTGTCCTACTTAGCTTTGACTTGACGAACTATGCCGATATTATCTTATGTCTCTATATCCTTAATACCCTAATATGTATTCTAATAATTAAAGAGACATTTAGATTCATCCTTCTGTAGAATCTCAAATTTATATTTAGAATTATTAAAGGTTATAATTAGGTGTTACCCACCTTAGTATCATACTAGGAACCTATAACCATGTCCTTAAGTTACCTCATCTAGATCAGTTATTCATCACACAACCAAGTCCTCATCATAAGCATATATTGATCTAACTTAGCATAGAATAATCGATGTTTAAAATATTTTATTCCTCCGATACTACTCCCATCTTTCATACATTGAGGTACATATCATTTCATGCACATTCATTAGACGTTATTTGTTGACACAATCCATCACATAGGGTCTCCTCATGCTTTACTCTTATTGCATTTCACATCTCCTTCTCATTTTAAAGCATAAAGAACCTTATCTCCTTGTCGTAAATTTTATTAATTGCAATGAATTTGCACCGGAATTTATCTTCCTCGGTATTAAGCGTACACTACTTCTTAAAGATGGGCATACTATAGTCTTCTTTGGCTTGGGAACATTTATTAAAATGACACAAATGGTCTTCTAAGAATTGAAATTACTTCATGGTTACATGGATATTATGCTCAACCCATGTTTCTTATTTAGTACTACATGTCAGGTCTCACTGACTAAATGCCAAGTACAGGGCACCTTCCTCATACAATCATTATACTAAACTATGTTTGTATAATTGGTAATATATATTTACTTATGCTTTTGTCGATTTAGAAGTTGCGATCATATGGTTCCCAAATGGGTTTATTAACATTGTTTGTCTATATTCATTCTCGTAAAAATAATGTAGGCACATATTGACTTATTTCATTATATATATATATATATATATATATATATATATATCAATCTCTATTTGTATTTGTTAAATTAATGGTTAGTTATTATATTGTTTCACTTTAATCGCATTTTATTCATTATGCTATACTCCTACATTGTATTCATCTCTCTCTCTCTATATATATACACTCATCCAAAGTAATTTATTATTTATAAGCTAATCTAAGTAATTATTATTTTTAATTTATTCGGGTAGAATATATATATAAACTCCTTATTCTTAATATTCTTCAAGTACTTCGAGCCATTATAAATGGTGTTGGAGATATAATAATACATGGTTTGAAGTTCTCACTAATAATAGAATTAATAAATAACATTGAAGATTATAAAATAATTATTTCGTGACATACATATATGTGAAATTATAATATCTCAACCAAATTGAGTGAATGAATTTTCAATGGTACTTTACTTGACATTTGACATTCAAATAATAAACCGTTAAATTTAATTTTCCCAATACACCAAATGTAATATGAAACCATGGATAATCATTTTGGATGAATATGAAACCTTATAAAAGCGCTTGCCCTAGACTAGAACACTATGCTATGTTTTCATAAGCATTAATTTCCAACCAAAGATGTTGAATAAATTAATTCGTCCTTACTATAATAAATAAATATGCTAGGGTACTTTTGTCCTTACCAAATTAACCCAATTTGTACTTTCATGATTGAATTTGAATTTCTACTTTATTTTATTTTAATTAAAATATCATAATCTAATTTTTTATTTATTTATTTATTGAAATAAGATTCGCAAATATACTTTTTAGCTTATATAACTTTATTTCAATTTTGTTAATATAAATACTAAAACAGAAATAACAATTTAAATTTAAAAATATTAATTATATATCAAAATAGGTTTGGTATACCAAAATCATTCTTTAACTATCACACTCATTATAACTATTACTCACCGTCATTATAACTAATACCCATAGTGCACGTTGTAACTAATACTCATAGTGCACCTTGCTGTTGAGGGATTGCCCATAATATTTTAAATTGTAATAAACTATATAAATGGCTATATATATATAAAAGTTTAAATAGAATCTTAATTGACGCTAATCATCTCACTTGTTCCTATTTTTTTTTTTATATATAACAAAAAAAAAAAATGTTATAATGTACAATATAATTTGGAAACTTTGCATTAAAATGGACTACCTACTTGCAGGTGGAAAAAATCACACTCTGCCCCAGCTATTACATTTTTTTGATGACCCTAATAAATGCGTACCGACTAAGACCAAGTGTTTGCATGAGGCTGTGCAAGTCTCGTCGTAGCTTTGGAAAATGCAAACTGCGGTGACAGTATCTCTCATGCTATAACAGATGTTAAAACCATAAATTTTATTAATTGCTTAGACTCATAATACTGTTGCAGGCTCCAACGCTCTTAATATCTGACAGCAGTTTAAGCATATTTATTTCTTTTCACCAAATGCACTGTCAAATCACTTGGCCACGCAAATCACCCTTGCATACTTTTACATCACCTCCTTCCATGCGATCTGCATATATAGAACTCCATAACGCCCAGATCGGAGCCACACGGCCTCTTACTGCCATGAGAAGAAGCATGAAGGCACGTGGTCTCTCCACGCAACCCACCGCCCTCGGAAAGTGGGTTCTATATGCTCAATTCTCATGGCGTGTTCTACGCTGAGCGCTTAGTGTTTACATTGATGCACACTTTGACACACATGCATTGATTATAGTACTATAAAATATATGTTTTCATACAAACCACCTTGAGGTAAAAACCTAACCTATTCCTAATGCCAACTATGGAAGGATCAACACTATGCCATTACTGGAAGAATCGTGGCGATGTCGATGACGACGACGGAGGTGGAGGTGAAGGTGGTCGACCTAGACCTCGACCTCGATGTGTTATTACAATGATTGACTCTATGTTCATGATCAAAACATCAAATCATTAATTCCTCTATCGAAAAAAAAAGTTTAGAAATGCCTATATTTATACTTATGTGCGAGGAACAGTTTGTTAGGATCAACGTGTTGAAATCGATGGTCGTTTCCATTCATGATTTTGTCATGTAGTGAAATTAGCATGTTAGCATTCAGCTCGCCATGCTCGTTTCAGCGGTTCCTTGTTTTCAAATTATGTGTTTGTTTTGTCTCTTCGACTATACGTGGAAGTCCCGGCAATGGATTTTCTAAGTATTAATTAATGTTTGGCTTTCCTAAGTAAATAAATAAATTAATGTTTGATCTAGTCTATACATTAAACCCATACATTAATCTTAATGGTTAAGCATAATAAAATAATTTATTTAACTTAATTTAAGCATTAATACTTCACTATTACTATTTCACGTTCTAGTTCGATTTAAACCTAAATTTTTTTTAATTTAAATACACATAATTCATCATTAATTAAAATCTGATATATAATTAATTTAGGCATTAATCAACATCAATTAAAATATTCGTTGATGCTAAGACTTAATGGAAACTATAACTTTGAATTTTTTAAGCATTTTATAGTAATAATTTTAAACATTTATTTTATTTTATTTATTTAACAGAATATTAACCTAACCCTAGCGTAATCCCTAGCTAGCAGCTCCCTCTCTCCAAGGGACACGTAGCCCTTATCTCCCACGCGTCCCTGACTTGCTCCCGGATCCCCATCCTTTCACCTCGAGGGCAGCCAATGGTTCAAGGGCGCCCACGTGACTATCTCCTGCATGCCTGCCACGCGCCGGTGTGCATGCTACCAGGCGGACTCAGGTGGGGAGCCCCAGCTGAAGGCGATCTTCTTTAAATCCAGTCTCCACCTACCTCGCGCGCGCGTGAACTCTCATTTCTTCTCCTTTCTGGCTCGGAAACTCTGTGCCTCCTCTTTTATATTTTTTTTTTTTTTCCTGGTGCGAAGGTATTCACGTCTTCACGATGGTTGCGAGTTCCTGTAGGAATAAGACTTGATCCATGGGCTCTAACTGGGCATTTTTTGGGTATCCGCTGCAGCATAGAAGGTACATAGGAATCAACATACCTCAAGAATTGGAGCTTGAGTCATTTCTGGTAGCCACCGCCCAAGTAGTTGCAGAGGAGCTACACCACCTCATTCGTCTAACTTCCTCCACTGTGGCCTGCATTGCTTGCCCAAATCTCTATGTTCAGCCGAAGTCGAGGTTTGCTCCGTTATTGCAAAATTATTCCCGTGATTATTTTACTTATTTATTTTCGTTTTCTTTTTGGGGAATTTCTGTCGAAAGTGCTTCAAGAAACTTACGTCCATGCCTATGGTAGCCCATATTTTATCATATACTATTTTATCCTCTTCCAAACCATGCAGTATAAACATAACAATCAATTTCTGTAGATATCTAAGTCTAATAACAATTTAAGTCTGTAGTTTAAAAATTTTTAAGTCTGACTTGGGATATCTATTTTTAATTTAACTACAGAGTATATCTATTTAAGTCTCTAGGTTAAATAGTTTCCTCTGATAATAATAATTTAAGTCTGTAGGACGTCTAAACCTAATGTCAAGCAAAGCTCGCCAATGGAGCCCGTGGTTTGGCGGTGGAGCTCGCCAATGGAGCTCGTGGTTTTCCTATCTCATTTTGCACAGAATATGCTAGACAGCTCTATCAAGCATAAAGTTAACTAATTTTCACTAGCTTCTGCAGCAATTGATATCTCATTAAAGTTTTCCTTCAACTATAATATGATTCATTTATAACTGTTGTCATTTATCTTGATAACTTTTTTCCAAGTATACAGATAGTGTCAAATGTCCTAAGATAATTAACTTGGAAGTCAACCCAAAGCTGACTACTCTAAAGTACAGTAGCAAGATTTAGCCATATTGGCCTTTGCTGTACAGAAATTTGGTGTCAGTACAAAATTAGTCAAATTTTCTGCACAGTATGGATGCAGTAAGGTCAACATTTTTTTTTACTTTCTTTGACAATATACTTCATGTCTTTGGTACCTATTAAGCCATAAAACCAAAAAGAGAGCCCCAAACACCCAAAATATTAAAAAAAACTTTTAAAAAGCCTATAAACATAAATTAAGTGGCCTAAAATTCAAGGAATGAATTTTTTTTTCTGGTTTATTGCGCTTTCCAGAAGCTGAGATCATTATAAAATTTGGAACAAGCTGCATGTTTTCATGTCTATGAGATGTGTACTTCCGTATTGGAGCCACATTGGGCTTTTCGTTCCTTATATTTTCCATACCAGATTGTATTCAATTTTGTATCCATATTTGAATCTTGCTACTATGCTATAAAGGTAGTTTCTCATAGACCTGTATCTGTAAAGGTATTACCTCAAGAAATAGGAAATAGCATGTCTTTTAGACAAACTTCATTTCACTAATTTACCAGATTTCCTCGACAAAATCATGTGTGAGATGCATCAATTCTCAAATTCTCTACTTCACTGTCAGGATTTACCTATTCAGGTTTATTGTTTTGTTAGTTGTCCTTTTTCAAGTCTCGCTTATGATTGCATGAATGATCTGGACTAGGAAAACGATACAGAAATTAGAAATAGAAACATAAGTACGGCTATGGGTCAAATGGGGCAATGTCTAGATGAGTTCATTACTTCTTTGAACCTTGAACTTGGACCACACCTTCTCTCGGTGAGTCGGTCTCACTGTTTTGTTAAAATTTGCTATGCCACTTTCTTTTGTTTTGTTTTAGGTCAGTTATGTGAGACTTCTAATAATGATTGTTTGGCATGTAAACACATTGTCCCATATGCCAGTCGGCTTATAATCTTTCAGGGGATACCTTAGGCACTCTGCATTTGCCACTGTCGCTTTACATAAGAGTCCAATTGACCTAATTTCGTCGTTTGTGGACATCAATTCAATTTCTTTCTTCATTTCTTATTTCCAACAAAATTTAGTTTTTCTTACAAGTAGGAAAGGGAATTAGGTTAACTTAATTGCAATCGACTTAGGGGTTTTTTTTAATGTATGAATCAACCTCTGAGACTGTCTGTCATTATGGCTCACCTTCGACCTAATCAGCCGTGCCTAAAAACACGTAATAAGGCATGTAAGTCATTCGAATTTTGCCTGGCATGACCAGCTCCAGGATCACTGGGTGGCTTATTAGCGAGCTAAAATAGAGCGCAATTGCACCGATGACCACGAGAAAAACGAATGAAAAGAACAGTAAAGGGAACAGGCGAAAAGTTCAGAATAAGCAAAAACCATCAAATGTATGAATAAAAAAACCTACGACTGCAATGCCAGTATTGGGCTAAGCTGATACATGAATGCAGAACGCACCTATGACAGTAGCGAAAGTCACTGGCCATTGGAAAATTGAAGATTATCGCACAAGAGAAGCTTCGGAATTGGCACAACCAGGTTAACTACAGGTTACTTCATAAGGGTTTTTTTTTGTTTTTGTTTTTGTTTTTTTCTTTTTGGTTCCTTCTAGCTTAAGAATATCATAATAATATTACCGACAAGGTAATCAATACTATTCACATTCTTGAATACTGCTATAAACCAATACAAACATTTATCAATTCAAGGATTTTGAAACTACCCATCATTATATACAAGCACTTTTCCTTTTTTTTTTTTTTTTGCAGGTTATATATATATATATATAGATAGATGGTCTATTTTCTTCAATACTTATTCAAATTTTTTAACAAACTGTTTGTTTATCTCTTCCAGGTAATATGGATGTTATAGAGACATAGGCGCAAAGGTTTGGTGGTGTTGTTCAGTTTACCAAGAGTAGTGACATAACCCTTTATTTTTATATATAATTATGTAGGCTCAAACATAATGAAATTTCAGGGTAGTTTAGGTGTAAAAAGGCCCATCGAGGTCTAAGTTTTTGAGCCTCACGCTCTGATACCAAATGTAGTGCTCTGGTTTTTGGCAGAGCACATGACAAGCTTATTTTATGTTGTTCAAATGAAATTTCGTATACATTTCTGATAAATTGATCGCTATTCAAATGAAAATTTCCTAACCTTAGTATAAGCACTTTCTCGTTTCTAGTCATTAACATACTTACAGATGTAAAAATAACGTGACATGTTAGGATTTTATTTCATGTACATATTTCAGCATAAGAGTATGAGAGTATGTTTCAGCATAATAAACTAATAATTGACAAGGAAAATACCTGTTTCCAGAAGTTTGAAGTTTGTAGATTGTCTCATAGCTTGCTGTAGATTTCCTTCCAGATTTTTGTCTTTAAAGCTTAGCAACCGATTGAATGAACCACCCTACCGACCAGCTCTTATCATGCTGGCCCTAGGAAACCGACGGGTTTCCTAGCCCCCGAGCCCACAAACCGATAATCCCGAGAGCATCATTCCTTACTATATTTCCATAGGTGCAGTTTTCCCTATGATTTTTCCACCTCCTCCTTGGAGTTGGAGTTTACCCCTTCCTCAGCTTCACCTCCAAAATCACCATTCTCCCCAAAGAAAAACCTCCTTTCTTCTCCCTTCACCCTTCCCTAAATACCTTTCCTTCCTCGAGAAGACTTGAGGCTTACTCCACCGCCCCAAATTCCCTCTCTCGAGCCCTTCAATCATTAAATCCCCTGACTTTAACATTTATACAAGTTTACAATATAATAATATATTTCTTCACTTAATGCACCGACAATTAATGCACTTACAGTAAATTTATTGTACTTTAATTATTCGATGGTAAGTATTTATTATGGTAGGAGATATTACCTACGGGTTCTCTATTCGAGATCTATTTTAATAAATCTCCATTTATTCACCATATTTGCACTTAGTGTTTTTTGAATAAAATAATACAATAATATATGTTCTAGTTTGACTTTTCAGTTTGGGACAAGGCATGTCTTGATGGTTTTACCAATCCGACAAGATAACTTATCATGTAACTTAAACTTTAAGACTCATACTAAATAAATAAATAATATTTAATACCTATTCCTTCACATCACATCCATTCAAGAATGATTATCCTATTATGGCTAACTTTTGAAATGGAAATAATCACACAATATTAATTTATAAATCAATATTTTAAATCTTACTTATATTGCAATTGTTACGATAGGGATATAAATGTTGCTGGAATATTATTAATTAAGTAATAATAATAATTAAATCACCATTTATTAATTAATAATAATAATTAAATCACCATTTAAAAATAATAAAAGGTGAATTAATCATAGTATTCTTAATTATTTGTTTATCACCTGAGTACCCTATCATCAATATAGCATCCTTGTTCTTATAAACAAAGCACTTGTGAGGGCTTAAACAATTTTACTAATTAATTAGACACTATCATTACCCTATTCACAACAGTTCTCCTATGACAATGTTAAATGACGACACTTGTCTTAATTTATTATTACAATGTTTTCATATAATTACTAATTCACTTATTTACACATTAACAACCTAACCATTCATTACCTAAGTTGATTGATGTATCCTTAACTGAGTTATCTATGACATTTATACTACTATTCAAGAATGACAAGTATGTTATACACCAGTAATATTGTACACATACAAGGTGTGCATGCATGGCCAGTGTATGCACATGTCGGATGTGTACTATAAACAAACCCCATTCCGCCTATGCATACCTGCTAACTAATAATAGTATTTACCCCCATGCAGAAGAGCAAGCATAATATATAGTATAATTACTTTAACATCCTCGGTTATTTAACAGTTAACCCTTTACGATTTAACATCATTGTTTTTACATTTGTTTAATCAATCAAGTACAGGAAGGGTATCTACTCCCACTAACTAAATATCAAGGAATATCCAACCCTCAACAGTACTAACTAACATATCCTCCCATCATAACCTACGTCCTCCATCCTCCCTATCCTTCCTCTGCTAGTACAAAAGTGGATGTCGGACTCACCGACCTGACCACATAGAACCTGAGAGCGATAGCGTCGGCTGAACAGCGGACCTATCCTCCCCTAGCAGGAATCCGACCATCGTCATCACAACAACATGGGGAGCGTGTCTCAGCACGGCCCTCCCACGACCTCGGGTATCATGGAAACCTAGGGTGGGAAACACATCCATCCCTCTCAACATACTGGGCCTACGCCCTTATCGACTCATACTTTGCTGCTATCGAGATTATCGGTTTGTGTCATCGTATCATCAATTTTGGTTGCTAAGCTTTTACTGCATGGAAAAGTTCTTATCCCATGTATTAGATCAAGTATCTCGCTATCCCATAGCCCTTGTATCCTGTAGGTTAGTATTTCGCAAAATACACATTTTATAACAAGCATTTCCATTCGATCGCCAATTGATCTATATCATCAACATTGTTTTATTTCACGCCACAATTTTAGCTCATCACAGGTATGCATGACATATAACAATTCAATCAATTTCATCATAGGATGGCATCCACGTATAACATCATATATTTCACATTCCATTAATGAAAACGTTAAAACATATATATCGTCATCATAAAAGAAACGAATCTCATGATAACCATAACCTATTAACTGCATGAACATAGTAAGATCATAATATCATAACATCATATTCATAGTGACAACATAACATAGTAACGAAATACACATGGTAGCAACATATAATCGGGTGTATCGTGTCATAAGTATAGTTTACCCAGTCTAGTTAAGTCCAACAGATAATAAGAAAATAAAGTTCAATATGTGTCACAGATAAACCTGTCTAGTCGAAATATGGGGCGTTACACATATAGTGAGAACATATTATGATATCAATGCTAAAGATAATTTGGCATAAGGCTAATGCATTATAACTCTAACCCTAATCCATCTAGAAAACTAGGGTTTGATAACAAATTGATATATATCTCATTTACATAACAAAGCAACATCTTTCCCACACAGTGACATAACAGAACATTATTATACAATTGCACTTCAAACTTAAACATTGCAATATTTCAATTTCAAGAATAATCGATTGTGGCATTTCATCAAAGTCATTCATTGTTCAACCATTTCGTAACCATAGATGTCATCTTATGTTGTCATTATCAAGATCTAAAGACCTTTCACCAAAGCACATCTTGTTCAACCTTATTGCATTTTCAGACTGTTAATATAAGTTATAATTCCAATGATTCTACCATCAAATACAACAGAGGTATAGAGTAAAATATATCTAGCTACACTTACAATCGTTAGGATAAAAATGGCTCAAGTTGATAAAGAAAAGCTGGAACCTCTTACCATCGCTACCTTCATGCACAACAGTACACACACCTATCTTAAAAAAAAAGACGGCTAGCTGAAACATAAAACACCTCTTGAAGTACTGGAATTATTTAATTATCTTACCTGTAGATCTACAAAAGAAAAGGACCAATGCTTTAGCTATCAAGCTAAGTAAACCCAAGGGCACCCTATAGGAACCCCTTCAGAAATATGCAAACAGATCGTCAGTATTATTACTAGCACCATTACATACGAAGAAATAAACATTGTTTTATTACATTTCATTTATAATCTATTGTATTTTTATATTTAATAATAACTATGATAATTTTATGAAGTTGTCATTATCTATTAGTTAAATAACTTTCATTCCGCAGATAGCATTTCCCTTATGATTTTGTCCATATCAAAAAAATTTAAATTTTAGCGATTTTCGGGATGTTACATTGATTGTGAATATGTAAATCGTGTTTTTGTTAAACTGATGAAATCAATAACGAGGACTTTGAAATATTAAACTAAGGTTTTACATATGATACGACAACAAACTTTGAGTAATAACCACAGTTTATACTACAAATGGAAAATGCAATGGTTGTAAACAAGATAGGGTTTACATTTCTTTTGTTTTCAGTTTCTGATAATACTGAGATAATTGATGAAACAAAAACTTTGTGAAGAAATAAGGTGTGTGTGTGAAACATGAATACTGTATATTTGTTATTACTTGCAGCTTATAATAAATAGTAGCAATACTATTTAATTGAAGATGTGATAAATGAAAGTCTTAAATTTGTATTTATTTGCTATGTAAATAATAGAGATAAGAAAACAATATGTGTTCGTGCAGAAGTTAAACAATATTTGTTTTTCATGAAATAATAAAATATCATGTATCATTTCAGCTATTATACAGTAAATCTTTACTATATTTAGCTCTAAGACAGAAAATGAAAAACATTCAAATTACTGTACTTATCTATCCATTCAATGGCAATCTGCCTATCTTTCATCTATTATTTAATTTGCTTCTCTATACTAGAGTACGATGCAAATAACAGCATGTGGAAAAATATAGAGTTGATTTTCTAATAATATTTTAAACAAGCTTATCATTCAGACTTAAACAAAGATCAGAAATAAATACATTTATAAAAACAGAGTTTGATGAATTCACTAACAGAATTATTAAACTGTAATCAAAATAGGAAACAACAAAACTTGGTTAATCTGTAGGGAAACAAACAGCCCAAGGAGCCTGTTCCACCCAACCAATTCCTGAATACAGTCAACTTACTTGCTTTAGGACCCCCGAGCCTATTCACTGAACCACCAGGAAGAAGAAACTTAGAAGCTTAGGATCTCAATCTTGCAATAGTAATAGTTATCCAGTCTTAAAGACTTAGCAGTCAAAATGGACCTGCACCAGCACCTCTGGTTCTCCTTCTTAGAATAATTTGCAGACTTATAATGCACTTTGCAGACAAAAATATTGTGTAAGAGCTGCCTGCTCAATTCAAATTTTCCTTTTGTAGGCTACCTAAGCCTTTTCAGTTGTTAACTAGTCATTAAATGAGCTTCCTGCTCACTCCCTCCACCTGGGGGATAATGCCACATTTGTAGGGGTAGTTGTCCCATAACCAACAGCTAGTGGTGAAGTGCAATTGCTACCATCTGTCCCATGCCTTCTAATAGCTTCCATTCCTCCTAGTGGGTCAGTGAACACTCATTTAACAGTTCCCTTAGGTGTTTGTCTCCTACTTAATGTATTTAAATAATAATAATCAGTAATTACATTCATCCTTGACCAAACTTGGTCATAATTTCAAAACTTTGAAATTAAAATTTAACATAAAGTATTTTGCAAATAAAATAATATTTTTCAGAATTTGGGTAGGTGACAGCATACCTCAACTATTTTGTAGCCCTAACTAACCTTTATTTCCCACTCCTTAGGCTTCTAACATATCCTAGATACCTAAACTTACATCCCTAGTATCATAATCCTTCAACATAAGGCACTAGTTGCCATTTTTTTGTGTCTAAACAACCTACAGGACTACCTCTTTTACTGACTGTAAATTCCCTTTTGGGTAGCCCTAAGTTCCTATTTTGACACCCTAAACTTTCCTAAACTAAACCTAGGACATACCCCCTTCATCTAGGCTTCGTAGACTCTCAAAGCAAGGTATATATTGCCATCTTTTACTACCTAAACACCTACAAGTCTGCCACTTTTTTTTACTGTCCTAACCCTTTATTGAAGCCCGAATTCACATCATTTCACTCCCTAACATCCCTATCCTAACTTCCCTAAATTCTTCAACAACTAGGCCATCCAAAACATGCTACAAGAACATTTTAAGGACTGTCAAACATAAGTAATTTCCATCTATAATGATGTTGATTTTTACAGTGGTATGCAAGTAAATTTGACTTTGGAAATTGTAAAAGAAACTTGGTTTTGCCTCCATAGCTTGTTTTCCATACATATGTGACTTTTATTATCACTTGGCATTGATTGGGAATATATTTGGATTGCAAAACGTTTCATTACTTGGCTGGAAACAATTATAAGTTTGATAGAGATATAGAAGATATTATCAAAACAAAGAGATTGCAAATCTTTATGTCCTTGAAAGCTTGAATTAAAATTTTGTTTTGATACTTATACTTCTGGGACTTCATATTTGTTTGGCTGGAATCTTTCCTTTATGAAAATGGTATATTGATACTTGGCAGAGATTTAAATTGTCTACAACCCATTCAAATAAAGAGTGTTAGGATATTCCTATACTCCATCCTAGTCCTACTAGCTTTCCAGTCATTTTCATTTTCACTCATGCATGCAAAATTAGGGTTTGCATGCAATTAGGGTTTGCATACATTTTGCATGTATTCTAAGTCATCAATCCCAACACCTAGTCCTTAGCAAACTAGCCCCCGGAGCTTCTTTCAGATCATTTCTAGCCCTCCTAGTGACTAATGCGCCCTCCTTTGCCTCACTGCATGACAAGGGCGCCTTCTTCACCTACCAGTCCTGTTATATTCAGTTATATTGAGTTATCTTCAGTTATTCCCTTGATTTAAGGCTTAACTGACTCTTTACTGAGTTTATCACTCTGTTGGACCTCCAGTGAGACTAGATTGACCATTCTGACTCCAGTTAACTCCTATGGCGCCCCCACTGAGCCTCCTTCACTATATTAGTGCTTCCATGTGCCAGTTACACCAACCACATTCAGTTAGACTCAGTTTGACTCCCGGTTGATCATTACTTGTGCATTGAGGACTTCACTGATGAGAAGGTGGACTCCTAGTTAGGCATTGATGACTCTCCACTGATTATGGATCTGTGCATGAATGCTAATTCGAATTCCTCCTAGTGAATTCGAATCCTCATACTCCGCATCGTATATTTACCTGTTTACTATTCAGTTTAATGTAACATGTGTAATTATTCTTCCTCAATCAGAGTTTCTTTGGATCTAAGTTCTATTGCTTGTCTCTTCTTCTATTATTCCTAAATTCTTTCATTGTGAGGTTTACATCATCTCTTTGGATCTTATGTGGGCAATTTCACATGGTATCAGATCCACTTGAGATTTTATTCTACCTCCATTCTTGAGATTGTTTCGCAGGTATTTCGAAGTTCCAGCAGTTGCAGCAGCAGATTCAGCAGTTTCTTTTTGCACTTGTTCTAACATTCAAGATGAGTAGTTCGAATGCTTCTCCTTCTACTCCTTTGATCCTCACTCCATTCAACTACTTCTAATGGAAGGATAGGATTATATTTCACTTGTATCACAAGAGTCTAAATCGAATAGTATTTGAAAAAGATGTTATTCCTCATCATGTTGTTGAAAGAACCAAGCATCTAAATAAAATGGATGAGGCTTTTGGATTCATATGCCTCCATATGTCAGAAGATCTACTGTTTCATGTTGAAGGAGTTAAGACTCCAAATGAGTTATGGACAAAATTGGGGAATCTGTTTGGCAAACAATATGGGATGAGAGGCTACACTCTTGAAAATGAATTGGCTTCTCTGCAACCTAGCAATTTCGAGAGCATTCAAACATTCATCTCAAAATTTCAGAATTTGGTTACTCAATGCAAGCACTGTGGCATCACCAAAAGTGATGAACAATTAGTGCTCTCCATTTTGAGCAGACTTGGATCTCAATTTTATGTTTTTGTCTCTACTTTCCATTATGGGCGAATGTCAATCCCTGGATGGAAGTTTCCTACCTTGGAAAATTTTACTACCGCTCTCATTCAAGAAGAGGACAAATTAATTCAAATGGGTGCCATCAAAACCTCCAGAGATCTAGCTCTTTTAGCTGGTGAATCAAGTGGAGCGAATGAAAAAGGAGGACAAAATGACAAAAGCAAGAAACCTTCAAGATCCAAGAATGACAAACAAAAGAGACCTAATTGCACCTACTGCAAGAGAGGAAATCATCCTGAGCATGCCTGCATGCATAAGAAGAATGATCTTCTAACCAAGCTTCTTGAACAAAACCAAATTGTTGTTCCAAAAGAAGCAAAGATGTCTGATTCTGGAAGTGGATCTGATGATTGTCATGCATTGATGGCTGGTTTTTCAAAGACAAAAGCTCTCCTCATAGATTCTGGAGCTTCCAACCACATGATGGCACAAGAAGAATCCTTCTCCTCTTTGGATCTCCAAGATGGGCCTACCATTCACATGGGAGACAACTCTCAAATTTCTGCCAAAGGTTTGGGTACAGTTCATATGGAGCATGGTAAGTTCAAAAATGTCTTATTTGTTCCTTCTCTTACAGCTAATTTGTTGTCAGTATATCAAATGACTCATACAGGATCTCCAAAACAAGTAATTTTTGGTCCAGACACAGTAGAGATTACAGAAATCTCCACTGGAAAGGTTATAGAGAATGGGATTGCTAATCATGCCTCAAAGGCATATGAGTTCTCACACTTCATGCCCTTCTCTCCAACTATTCCTTCAGATTCTGATGAAGATCACAGTGACTTCTCTTCCAGTGACTCCTATTCTAGTGAAGAAGAAGATCAAGATTTTGATGTTAAAATCATGGTTCAAGAAGATTCAGAACCAACACCTATTCTTAGTCCAGATTCAAGAGAAATATGTTCTCACACAGTCCTTGCTACTACTGAGAACACAGTTGATGATTTATTTGCTTACAGAACTACTAGAATTCAGCAGCATGCTAACCTTGCATTATGCCATCCATCTCTCCATAAGAGATGCAGCATGATGATGGGATTCTCTCTTCCATATTTTGGGAAGACTACTCATGTTCCATTCGCTCCAGATACAGAAAAAGTTCCTGAAAGACTTGCTTCATCCTCCACACAGTGGGAGACCTTCCTACATGCGATCAGCTTGCCAAGTCTTTTGCAAAAGTTTTCACTGATGAAAGCTTCCTTCTTTTTTGCATGATGGTTCTTTGAGTTATTTACTGTTTTTTTTTAGGGGGGGTATTTTTCCCACGAGGTTTTCCCAATTTCCTCAGTTTATGGACAGTTATGTATTTTATTATCATTTCATTTATTGTATGGGTGACCTTTGGTCCTAGTTACCAGGGCCCAGGATGGATTAAGGGGGGGTGTTAGGATATTCCTATACTCCATCCTAGTCCTACTAGCTTTCCAGTCATTTTCATTTTCAGTCATGCATGCAAAATTAGGGTTTGCATGCATTTTGCATGCATTCTAGGTCATCAGTCCCAACACCTAGTCCTCAGCAAACTAGCCCCCGGAGCTTCTTTCAGTTCATTTCTATCCCTCCCAGTGACTAATGCACCCTCCTTTTCCTCACTGCATGACAAGGGTGCCTTCTTCACCTACCAGTCTAGTTATATTCAGTTATATTGAGTTATCTTCAGTTATTCCCTTGATTTAAGGCGTAACTGACTCTTTACTGAGTTTATCACTCTGTTGGACCTCCAGTGAGACTAGATTGACCATTCTGACTCCAGTTAACTCCTATGGTGCCCCCACTGAGCCTCCTTCACTATATTAGTGCTTCCATGTGCCAATTACACCAACCACATTCAGTTAGACTCAGTTTGACTCCCCGTTGATCATTACTTGTGCATTGATGACTTCACTGATGAGAAGGTGGACTCCTAGTTAGGCATTGATGACTCTCCACTGATTATGGATCTGTGCATGAAGGCTAATTCGAATTCCTCCTAGTGAATTCGAATCCTCATACTCAGCATTGTATATTTACCTGTTTACTATTCAGTTTAATGTTACATGTGTAATTATTCTGCCTCAATCAGAGTTTCTTTGGATCTAAGTTCTATTGCTTGTCTCTTCTTCTATTATTCCTAAATTCTTTCATTGTGAGGTTTACATCATCTCTTTGGATATTATGTGGGCAATTTCACAAAAAGAAATAATTTGTTTGTTGTCATAACTTGTCTTAACTCGAATGTATGTATCAACACAAGGAAATATCACTCGTATCATTAAATTGAGAACATTTAGGCCTTGTCATCAGCATTTCATACTGATTTAGAAATCATTTATACTTTGAAAAAGCTTGTCTCATTGAAATATTATTGTTACTGATCATTGACACGAGGAGATTTGTGAATAAACACATTGAAATATCTATTTTTTTGTTTTGGATCCTTTTATTGAACAAATATTTGAGCATTTGATGTTCAAAAGTATCATTGTCTTGATTTCCTATATTGCTCATTGGAACTAACTTTTTAATCTTTTTATGGGTTTATATTTGGCAATCTTTGACTTTGAACTATCCTTGCCCATAAAGCACTGGTTCATGAAACCCTTGGTTTTTAGTTCTATGTCTAAAATGTGTGAACCATAGTTTTTAGGTTTGTGGTTTGTAGTTCATGAAACCCTAGCTTTGTTGTAGTGCAGGTACATATCTTCTAGGTATATGGTCTACTAGTTTCTAGTTGAGTGAGACTAACAAATATAATGATATAAACCTAATGAGTTCATAAATTCTAGTTTGTGTAAATTTATAAACCCTAGTTTTTAGGTTTATGGTTTGTAGTTCGTGAAACCCTAGTTTTTTTTTATTTCCTCCTCCGAGTCTAACCTTTAATTTTGTGAGCCTTTCCAAGCCTAGCAAGACCCCTAGGGTTTTGTTTCCTTGCTGGTTTGAGTATTGTTGACTCGCCTCCTAAACTTCTCTAAAAATCATCCTATCTATCCTCTTTACAATTCTAATATATACCTTAAACTACCCTAACCATACACTACCTAAACCTAGCCCTAAACCACCATAATATTCTTCATTGCTAACCATAATTACTTCACAACTAGGCCAACCTCTTGGCACATCTAAAATTACACACATAGAATCCCTAGTATACCTATTTGTTTCCCTCATCCACTTTCCTTTGCATCCTTAGAATACCTACCATACCTCCCCCTCCTACTCTACCCTTCCTATCCAGGAAAACCACACATCTAAGGACTAGTATATTTCAAATCCTTCCATGTTATGAGTACAAAATAGACATATATCAGATTTCAAATATTATAATTCAAATTCCAAAACAATGATATCAAAATTAAAGATACTACAACTAAATTTGGAAAAGTAAATCTGAGGTATTACATTCCCTTAAGGTGTAATTTTTGGAAGTGTATCTTTCATATCTCTAGAATCATAACCCCTAATCTCTAGAATCATGTATTTTTGCAATTCATGTACATGTGTTTCTACTTCTAAGTCATGCAAGTATGTGAACTTCCACCTATGATCCATGTTGAACCCTAGTTGGTTTGTTGAATTTAAGTACATAGCATAAGTATATGGTCTATTGGTTTTTACACGAATGAGAATAACCAATCTTATGATATAAACGTAATTTGTTCATAAAACCCTAGTTTGTAGTTCCATCTCTAAACTTGTGAGCCCTATTTATAGTATGCAATTTGTAGTTCATGAAACCCTAGTTGGTTTTCAATTTGTAAGTGTAGCCTAGGTATATGGGCTATTGGCTTCTACTTTAATGAAAATAACATAGTCTCTGATCTCTATACTCATGGATTTATTATAATTCATGAAACCTTAGTTGGTTTTGCTTGTAATTCATGTACATGTGTTTCTACTTCATGCATGCATGTGAACTTCCACTTGTGATCTATGTTCAACCCTATTCATTATGTTTCATGTATGTGCATAGCCTATGTATATGGCATTTTGGTTTCTACTTAAATGATACTAACCAATATAATGATCTAAACCTAAAGAGTTCATAAAACCCTAGTTTGTAGTTCCATGTCTCAATTTGTGAACCCTAGTTTTATTATGCGGTGTGTAGTTCATGAAACCCTAGTTGGTTTGTAATTCGTAAGTATAGCTTAGGCATATGGTTGTTGGCTTATACTTTAGTACAAGAATAATATAGCCTGTGATCTCTAGACACATAGTGTTTTCTTAATGCTGCAACAAGTTCAAATGTAGCATATGTAGAGTTTGATATACAACGAATGATTAAGTCACTTGAAGTAGACCCATGTGCAGTTGTTGAAACAACCAATGCAAGAGTTGCATTGAAGGAAACTAAGCAAAACCCTAGTTTACGAAATGAATGCACAATGAAGTCATTGGGACATGAGAACACGAGGGAGAGGGCCCCCTAGACGTAACTGCATCCCAGGAGACCAACCGAGTCGACGGTTCGTTGATCTGACCTCCAATTTTTGAGTTATGTCAAATTGCAAGTCGCATGAAAATGTCGTTCAGGGACACTTAGTAACTTTCAGTCCGGGAGCGGAAAAGCAAACATAGTAGCAATATTGTGTGACGTTGGCACATGCATGTGAAATCTCCATTAAAAAAAAAAAATTGTTCTTCTTTCTCCTTACTGGGAATAAACATCATTCGGATCTATGTGAACACATATTGAAATAAATATTACATCCGTATGCTAAACTAGGTTAAATTCTGTCTCTTGTAATTCTTCCTACTGGTTAGAGGAGTATTTATGGTTGACATGCCGCTTACTTAGCTACAGCTAACAACACTCCATACTTGATTCGCAGGTGCGCCTATACCATCAGGATTTCTTCATTGCCGCAGAAATGAGTTACTAAATAAATGCGACTCCATAAGCATGTTTACCCATAACAAGATGTGGACCTTCAGTTATTTGTTTACTTCATACTGTAGGTGCAGGTTATGAGGTCAAAGCATTCCACTTTGGTTTAAAATTCCTCCATAAGGTTATTGTAGAACACATGGTACTCTTGACAAGTTGTGACAATGGAACGTTATGTTCACTTGATTTCATAAAACATTTAAATTCATTACTTATGCTATGCATGTTTGGCACACCTTCCATTGAAATACATGACATGTATGGACCATCTTAACTATATGAATTAGTGGCCGCGAAAGGGATAGTATGTCCTAGCAAAGAAAGACTTTATGCAAGCTCTAGGAAGGTTTTACCCTTCGAAGGAAAATCCAATATGGTGATAATTAGGCTAAAGTTACCTGTTGTAAAGTCACCTTTCCATCCTCTAGCTCGGAACTATGGTTGAAATCTTTCATTTAACCTACAGTCTAACTCCTTACGCTGGGATTTGACATTTCATCACTGGTACCTGGAACATTTAAATCATCCATTGAATTGATGGGTCACAGTACCAGATGGGGTCTTCGATGGCTGCCAGCAACTCAGCATGGTACCGATCCATGTGACTTTTATTAAATCATTTTAAATGAGGTGACAATACTCTTAATTAGCCTCGGTTCCAGTTTTGATCAAGCTCAACACATTTGTTAAAGATTAAAATTCTCAGGTCTCCATTCGACATGGTCAAAAATGCCTCTCCAGTATGAAACGAAGTACCATTGTTATGAGCTCATGTAACTGTGCTGGTAATAGGTAAAAGTTTGAAGGGTAGATAATACACCAGACTTTGCTAGGTGGTTCTTTGAAAGGAGGAAACCCTCGTTGCAGAGTTGTATGGTAACTCTCGTGGATAATATGAAGGAGCCGTGACCAGTGACTTGGTCTCAAAGGTAAAAGACGCAGATTTATTTAAAATTCCATACATAGATGTTCTCTTTCCAGTTACTAAAGTCTCTGTTGTGTCAGTGGCAGGTTTTATCGAGTCATTCAGGTGCTGGCGATTTGGGGCTACTCCTTTTGGTAAGCAGGCATCGCTCCACCAACTCCAGCATTGCATGGAAGAATTTTCTTCGCGTCAAACCCTTGTCGAGGTTAATAGATTCTGGTTTTAACAGTATATAAATTTTGAAGAACTTATCAGTTCGTTTAGGATGTTGAGTTTCCACGCCAGGGTTTTAATGTAATAGTTTCTTCATAAACTTTTATTGTTTGAAAGGTTCTCGCTTGAACCCTATGATTGGAACTCGCCATTTCTTCAATGTGGAAGAACTTGTCTAGGTTTTTGGTTTTCAATGCCAGGTTAATATAATGCCTTCTGCCTGTAATATTTAATATTTGTAATCGTATTCTTTTGCTGGAATCCGAGCTGGGACTCGCGTAGAGCTCAAATACTGAGGGTTCCCTGATAAGTATACTTTGAACTTCTTCATTTTGTTCTCCCGACTTCTAAATGGTAAGGTAGAATTATATAAATCACAGAAATCATTTTGCTATAAGCTATGCATCTACTTGAGAGGAATCTTCCTTTATTAAGTGAGTTTACTACTAATCATACACTCGAAATGTAACTAGGATGAAAAAAAATCGGAATACGATGAATCATGTCTCAGAAATAAAGTTTAATGTTCTGTTTGTATATGGTTGAAGTCGTTAGGTTATCCATACATGGCAGCCGGCAGTCTCAGGTTATCCATTTTATCCTGAATGAAAACCCTAATTACCTATACGGATTGAACTCACAACTGTCATCCTCTGTATCTATATTTCGTATATGAGATTTAAGATTTGATAAGAATAACTGTAGATCCTGGCTCTGCTCTTTAGGGTTTGCATGGTGGATGCAATTGCATTTTAATTCCTGTCTATGTATGGATCAAGTGCTAATCTAACCTATAGCTGCCTGCAACATGCTCTCATTGCTTTCGAGAAGAATTTGCCCATAAAAATCTGAATCTTCTGAGTATAATGTATTTATTTTACATAGTCGGAATGTCTTTCTCTGTTGATGAGTGCCGAGTAGGGATTCGTAGAGTCTCGATCCATACCATACACTGACCTTAATATTAAATAAAAATGACTAAATTCTAATAAGATCATTCCAGGCTCTCAATCAAATAAAACGAGATTCAGTAGAATAACAATAACTAATACAGTTTAGAGAAATTTCACTGAGTGCCCAGAGTTTAACTTCTCGAATTTGCAGATCGATATAGACAAGTAAAACTATACAAAATTATCATTAATCCTCAACTATAGATCTTTACAACGATAAATCTATAGAAATCCCGATTGTTTTATAATCGTTGAGAGAATTCGTAATGGAAATATAACCTCATATTCAGAGAATTCGTAATGGAAATAAAATCTCAAATTAGCTTATTCAAGATAAGAATTCATAAGCACAAACCAATTGATCAAACTATTATAACCTATTTGGCAGAAATAAAATAATAGGAAATACTGAAGAGTCTGAACTTAAAGAAAAACATGAAACTTGTAAACCGAATGTAGCAGGAACAACCCCGTTCCTCCCAACCATAGATTAGATACAAACACCAAGTCTGTCCATAATCACCCCCAAACCAGATGCATGCATGAAAAGTGTGGAGAGTTAGCCTCAAACTCAGTCGCTTTTCCTGAATCCCTTTCCTAACACAGAGTGCTCACGCAGCAAGGATAATTCTCTCTGGCATACTCAGCAGCGTCCTGCCTCCTCACATATGCTGTCCCTTTATAGTTTTTTCCTAGGTCTTCCATTAGCAGCCAATTCCTCATGGAATTTTCGCAGCTAATTAAATCCCTGATTTTCAGGGTGTGTCTAGTGTCTTTAATACACTTCTGACACCTGTTCTGGTTTCCCAGAGGCTAACTCTAACTTGTCCCCCACTTCTCCATGCATGATCTCCTCATTTAACTTGTCTGTTCCTGCTCATCCTTATATTAAAATAATAATAAAAAAATTCTTACAACAGTCCTCCTAGGACTTAAATCAGCCGATTTCTCATTTGGCCTCCTTATTGAATAATCTCAAAAATGATAAAATAATATATATATATATATTTAAAAATCAAACATAATGTCTTTTCATTATTGGGGAGGGACGTCACATCCTTGCCCCCTTATTGTGAACACTGTCCTCAGTGTTCTAGTCTTCCTCCATTGGTTCTGGGAATAGATTTGGGTACTTTTCTAGTATTTCGCTTTCCAATTCCCAGGTTGCCTCCTCGGGACTAAAGTGCTTCCATTGCACCTTTACCTGAGCGATGGCTCGGTTCTGAAGTACTGTTTCTTTCCTGTCCAGAATGCGTAAAGGTTCCACTTGAAATTCGCCTTCTGGAGCCTCCTGTATCAAATTCCAATCAATAATATGAGTGGGGTCATGAATATATCTTTTCAGTAACGAAATGTGAAAAATATTATGAATTTTTAAGTGTGCTGGTAATGCCAGTTTGTAAGCTACGGGTCCGATCCTTTCAAGTATTTGGAAAGGCCCGCAGAATCATGGTGCCAGTTTAGTGCAACTCCCTAGCCGGAGTGAGCTTTTCTTTGGTTTAACCCGCAAGTATACATGATCTCCAATTGAGAACTCCTTATCCCATCTTTTTAGATCAGCATAGCTCTTTTGGCAGTCCTGGGCCACCTTTAAATTCTTCTGTACTTTTTGGACTGTTTGTTCCATGACTTTCAGCAAATCCGGTCCTACCAATAAACGATCGACCAGACTATCCCAGCTAACTGGGGTAGTGCACTTTCTCCCATAAAGAATTTTGAATGGACTCATTCTTGATGATGCTTGGTACCCGTTGTTGTAAGCGAACTCTACCAGATGTAAGTAGTCTTCCCATTTGGTGGGTCTTTCCATGACGTACATTCTCAGCATATCTTCAATGATCTAATTTGTACGTTCAGTCTGTCCATCTGTTTCAGGGTGATAACTCGTGCTGAAATTAATTCTTGTTTCCAAACCTGCAAATAAATACTTCCAGAATTTGGATGTAAACTTTGCATCCCTGTCTGAAATTACCATCTTTGGTACTCCGTGTAATCTGAATATTTCTTTTAGAAATATTCCCGTAATATCTGCTGCCCTGAATGTGGTTTTTACAGGAATGAAGTGTGCAGATTTGCTAAATTTGTCGACCACCACCATTATAGAGTCATGTTGTCACTGTGTTCTCGGCAAGCCTGTGATAAAATCTAATGAAATCACTTCCCATTTCCACTCAGGAATTGGTAATGGTTGTAACAAACCCGCAGGATGTCTATGGTATGCCTTCACCTGTTGACATTCCAAGCATTTAGATAAATAATCAGCTAGATCAGTTTTTAGTCTAGGCCAAAAGAACTGTTTTCTAAGGGCTGTTATCATTTTTTTATAACCAGGATGACCTGCAAAAGGGGGTTTGTGCATCTCATTTAGAATAAATAATTTAATTTCTGCAACATTAGGCATGTACAGCCTATCTTTGAACCAAATTAGACCTTTCTGATCAATACTTAAATCTGTCCCGTTCATGTTTATCTCATTTTTCTGAATCTTACTCTGCAGATTTATGTATTCTGCATCCTGTTTGCTTGCCACCTTTATTTTATCCATGAGATTACTCTCTGGTCGACTCATTATTATTTCGTACACCTCGTGGTTTCTTCGACTAAGTGCATCTGCCACCGTATTTTCCTTACCCTTTATGTGTTTTACATCAAAGTCGAATTCACTTAAGAAGGCCATGCACCTTGCTTGTCTGGCATTGAGTCCTGGTTGGTTAAATAAGTTCTTGACACAAGTGTTATCTGTTAGTAACAGAAATTTCTTTCCCAGCAAGTAGTGTCGCCACATTTTTAGTGCGTGTACTATTGCCGTTAATTCCAAGTCGTGAACCACGTAGTTGCGTTCATGCTCTTTTAGCTTCCGTGATTCATAACACACTACATGTCCATCCTGGGACAGTACTCCTCCCACTCCTTCTTTACTAGCATCCGTACAAACCGTGTATCCCTTACACGGGTTTGCTACCTTTAGAACAGGTGCTTTGGTCAGTAAATCCTTAAGTCGTTCAAAACTTTCTTGACACTTGCAGGACCAAACAAACTTAATCCCCTTTTTCTATAGTGAAGTAATGGGATAGGCGATCTTTGAGAATCCCTCAATGAACCTTCGATAATAACCGGTGAGTCCCATGAAAGATCTAATATCAGCTACATCCTTCGGTATTGGCCAATCTGCTATGGCTTTTATTTTCTGTGGGTCGACCGAAATTCCTTCTTCAGAAATGATATGGCCTAAGTACTGAATTTCCTTTTTGAAGAATTCACATTTATCTAACTTAGCATACAACTGATGATCCCTCAAGGTTTGCAATACAATTCTGATATGTTGTTCGTGTTCTTCCTTGGACTTGGAGTATATCAGGATATCATCGATAAAATCAACACAAACTGGTCTAGATATTTGTTGAAGATACCATTCATTAAACACATGAATGTGGCAGGGGCGTTGGTTAGACCAAAAGGAATTACTACAAATTCATAGTGTCCGTATCGAGTACGGAATGCGGTTTTACTTATGTCTTCATTTTTAATATGAATTTGATGGTACCCAGATCGAAGATCCAGTTTGGATAAAACTTTGGCTCCCCCTACTTGGTCGAACAAATCATTAATTCGTGGTAAGGGGTATTTATTCTTAACAGTTACCTTATTCAGTTGCCTATAGTCAATACATAGTCTTAGAGTCCCATCTTTTTTCTTGACAAACAGGACCGGTGCACCCCAAGGCGAGACACTAGGTCTTATATACCCTTTGTCTAGTAATTCTTGAATCTGAATTTTTAATTCCGTCAATTCTGGAATACTCATCCTATAAGGTACCTTTGACACTGGTGCGGATCCCAGTAGAAGTTCAATGGAAAAATCTATTTCTCGTTGAGCGGGTAACCCCGGTATTTCTTCTGGAAATACGTCTAATAACTCGCCTAAGACAGGATGCTCTGCTATGGAATCTTGGCTTCCATTGAGGATTAAATCGGATACTCGTACTGTGTAAATCTTGCATTCTTTTCTCATGCACTTCTTTAACTGCATGGCAGAAATCTGCCTAACAGAGACAAGTTTTTGTTTTCCACTCACTGTTCTTAGAATTTGGTCTTCAGCAATGTAGGTAAAGTTTTTGGTAAAGCAGTTCAGTACTACCTTATATCTTTCCAGCCAGTCCATACCTATTATCATGTCGTATGATCCTAAAGGTAACACATTTAAATTGATCTTTGTTTTGTGGTCTTGTATTTGAAGTTCACAATCAGATATATAATCAATTACTTTCCTCTTTGCTCCTGTAGCTAACTGAACTAACCAGGGTTTTGGGTGCTTTACCTTGGTGAGTTGAAAATGATCCATCATCTTGGGAGTGATGTAGCTTAAAGTTGCCCCAGGGTCAATTAAAATAGCACAAGTATGGTCAGAAATTTTACCTTCAATTTCTACAATTGCAGATTGATGTTCTGCCTGTCGGTCTTCCAAGGCTGCATTAATTCGGTGATAACTCTTCCCAATGTCACCCACCGTGGATGCTTCTTGCATATTATGGAGTACTCTGCTTGTTTCATTGTATCAGGGACAATTCCTGCGTAAATGGGCTTCACCACATTCCCAGCACTTCAGGGGTTCCTTAGGGATACCGACACTTCCTTTTATTCCCATGTTAGGGGGTTTAAAATTTTTCTGTTGTAACTGTTCATTCTTGGGAAATGAATTTCCTTGGAAGTTTTTGGGCATGTTCTTGAAGGGTGGGGGTTTGAAACCTTTCTTTCGCTGGTTAAACTTTTCCTGTTTCTTATCCTTCCATGCCTTAGTAGTATCATTCCTTTGTTTGTATTGCTCAAAACATAGTCTGGCCTTTCTCAGTGCTTCGTCTAAAGTTCTTGGATTGTCGAACTCAATTCGATCCTTATAGGACTGCGGCAGACAGCTTAAGAACCGCTATACCTTCAATTTTTCTTCCTTGATATATGGAACGAACCGTAACAAGTCTAGGAATTTGTTGATGAGATCTTCCATTGTCATTTGACCCAGCTTCAATTTGTAGAATTCCTTGGTTTTTCTTTCATAATAACTTTCTGATAAGTACTGTTTCTTGAAATATTTCTTAAATTCTGACCATTCAAGGTTCTTTTCTTTCAGTCCCTGGGAAATCTTCAGGTCTTGCCACCATATGCTGGCCTTTCCCTTCAGATTGTACACAGCTATTCTGACTTTCATATTGCTGGAGTAATTGTAAATTTGAAAGTATTTTTTTATGTCCAGCAGCCAGGCTTCTGCTTCTTCGCCAGTTTTTGATTCTCCATCGAAGCTGGTAGGTCTTATCTTTTTGAAATCACCCTCCATGTGATCAACCTTCCTCTTTCCCATGGTCTTGTCTTGATGCTCAGATTTCTGGGTCTCATTGGCGGAATTTCCCTTTTTCTCAGCGTTTTCGTCAATCTCTTCTTTCCTCTTGGTATCCTCCTTCTTTTTTTCGCCATTATTCCTTTCATGAAGACTTTGCAGCAAAATTTCATTGATTTCTTGTTGTTTTTCCTGAGCTTTCTTCAGTTGCTCATTGTTTGCTTTGAAGCTTTGTATCTCCATGATCAAGCTTCTCATGGTTTCTAATACCTGACTTGCTTCAGAATGTTCTTCTGTTCTTTCCTGTTCATTTCCTTCAGGCTCTTCTCCATATTCCTTGTGCGAAGTCATCTGAAAATTCAAACTGAAACATATGCATACAACATCCAAATACATTATTAAAAAAATTTATTTCCTGTGCAACAAAAGTTAGGTGTTTCCAAGGCGACAGGGTTGAATCTAGCTCTGATACCATATGTGAAATCTCCATAAAAATAAAAATAAAAATTGTTCTTCTTTCTCCTTACTGGGAATAAACATCATTCGGATCTATGTGAACACATATTGAAATAAATATTACATCTGTATGCTAAACTAGGTTAAATTCTGTCTCTTGTAATTCTTCCTACTGGTTAGAGGAGTATTTATGGTTGACATGCCGCTTACTTAGCTACAGCTAACAACACTCCATACTTGATTCGCAGGTATGCCTATACCATCGGGATTTCTTCATTGCAGCAGAAATGAGTTACTAAATAAATGCGACTCCACAAGCATGTTTACCCATAACAAGATGTGGACCTTCAGTTCTTTGTTTACTTCATACTGTAGGTGCAGGTTATGAGGTCAAAGCATTCCACTTTGGTTTAAAATTCCTCCATAAGGTTATTGTAGAACACATGGTACTCTTGACAAGTTGTGACAATGGAATGTTATGTTCACTTGATTTCATAAAACATTTAAATTCATTACTTATGCTATGCATGTTTGGCACACCTTCCATTGAAATACATGACATGTCTGGACCATCTTAACTATATGAATTAGTGGCCGTGAAAGGGATAGTATGTCCTGGAAAAGAAAGACTTTATGCAAGCTCTAGGAAGGTTTTACCCTTCAAAGGAAAATCCAATATGTTGATAACTAGGCTAAAGTTACCTGTTGTAAATTCGACTTTCCATCCTCTAGCTCGGAACTATGGTTGAAATCTTTCATTTAACCTACAGTCTAACGCCTTACGCTGGGATTTGACATTTCAGCAGTGGTACCTGGAACATTTAAATCGTCCATTGAATTGATGGGTCACAGTACCAGATGGGGTCTTCGATGGCTGCTAGCAACTCAGCATGGTACCGAGCCATGTGACTTTTATTAAATCATTTTAAATGAGGTGACAATACTCTTAATTAGCCTCGGTTCCAGTTTTGATCAAGCTCGACACATTTGTTAAAGATTAAAATTCTCAGGTCTCCATTCGACATGGTCAAAAATGCCTCTCCAGTATGAAACGAAGTACCATTGTTATGAGCTCATGTAACTGCGGTGGTAATAGGTAAAAGTTTGAAGGGTAGATAATACACCAGACTTTGCTAGGTGGTTCTTTGAAAAAAGGAAACCCTCGTTGCAGAGTTGGATGGTAACTCTCGTGGATAATATTAAGGAGCCGTGACCAGTGACTTGGTCTCAAAGGTAAAAGACGCAGATTTATTTAAAATTCCATACATAGATGTTCTCTTTCCAGTTACTAAAGTCTTTGTTGTGTCAGTGGCAGGTTTTATCGAGTCATTCAGGTGCTGGCGATTTGGGGCTACTCCTTTTGGTAAGCAGGCATCGCTCCACCAACTCCAGCATTGCATGGAAGAATTTTCTTCGCATCAAACCCTTGTCGAGGTTAATAGATTCTCGTTTTAACAGTATATAAATTTTGAAGAACTTATCAGTTCATTTAGGATGTTGAGTTTCCACGCCAGGGTTTTAATGTAATAGTTTCTGCATAAACTTTTATTGTTTGAAAGGTTCTCGCTTGAACCCTATGACTGGAACTCGCCATTTCTTCAATGTGGAAGAACGTGTCTAGGTTTTTGGTTTTCAATGCCCGGTTAATGTAATTCCTTCTACCTGTAATATTTAATATTTGTAATCGTATTCTTTTGTTGGAATCCGAGCTGGGACTCGCGTAGAGCTCAAATACTGAGGGTTCCCTGATAAGTATACTTTGAACTTCTTCATTTTGTTCTCCCGACTGCTAAATGGTAAGGTAGAATTATATAAATCACAGAAATCATTTTTCTATAAGCTATGCATCTACTTGAGAGTAATCTTCCTTTATTAAGTGAGTTTACTACTAATCATACACTCGAAATGTAACTAAGATGAAAAAAAATTGGAATACAATGAATCATTGTCTGAGAAATAAAGTTTAATGTTCTGTTTGTATATGGTTGAAGTCATTAGGTTATCCATACATGGCAGCCAACGGTCTCAGGTTATCCATTTTATCCTGAATGAAAACCCTAATTACCTATACGGATTGAACTCACAACTGTCATCCTCTGTATCTATATTTCGTATATGAGATTTAAGATTTGATAAGAATAACTGTAGATCCTGGCTCTGCTCTTTAGGGTTTGCATGGTGGATGCAATTGCATTTTAATTCATGTCTATGTATGGATCAAGCGTTAATATGACCTATAGCTGCCTGCAACATGCTCTCATTGCTTTCGGGAAGAATTTTCCCATAAAAATCTGAATCTTCTGAGTATAATGTATTTATTTTACACAGTTGGAATGTCTTTCTCTGTTGATGAGTGCCGAGTAGGGATTCGTAGAGTCCCGATCCATACCATACACTGACCTTAATATTAAATAAAAATGACTAAATTCTAATAAGATCATTCCAAGCTCTCAATCAAATAAAACGAGATTCAGTAGAATAACAATAACTAATACAGTTTAGAGAAATTTCACTGAGTGCCCAGAGTTTAACTTCTCGAATTTGCAGATCGATATAGACAAGTAAAACTATACAAAATTATCATTAATCCTCAACTATAGATCTTTACAACGATAAATCTATAGAGATCCTGATTTTTTTATAATCGTTCAGAGAATTCATAATGGAAATAGAACCGCATATTCAGAGAATTCGTAATGGAAATAAAATCTCAAATTAGCTTATTCAAGATAAGAATTCATAAGCACAAACCAATTGATCAAACTATTATAACCTATTTGGCAGAAATAAAATAATAGGAAATACTGAAGAGTCTGAACTTAAAGAAAAACCTGAAACTTGTAAACCGAATGTAGCAGGAACAGCCCCGTTCCTCCCAACAATAGATTAGATACAAACACCAAGTATGTCCGTAATCACCCCCGAGCCAGATGCATGCATGAAAAGTGTGGACAGTTAGCCTCAAACTCAGTCGCTTTTCCTGAATCCCTTGCCTAACACAGAGTGCTCACGCAACAAGGATAATTCTCTCCGGCATACTCAACAGCGTCCTGTCTCCTCACATATGTCGTCCCTTTATAGTTTTTGCCTAGGTCTTCCATTAGCAGCCAATTCCTCATGGAATTTTCACAGCTAATTAAATCCCTGATTTTCAGGGTGTGTCTAGTGTCTTTAATACACTTCTGACACCTATTCTGGTTTCCGAGATGCTAACTCTAACTTGTCCCCCACTTCTCCATGCATGATCTCCTCATTTAACTTTTTTGTTCCTGCTCATCCTTATATTAAAATAATAAAAATTGTTTTCTTACAACAGTCCTCCTAGGACTTAAATCAGTCGATTTCTCATCTGGCCTCCTTATTGAATAATCTCAAAAATGATAAAATAATATATATATATATGTATATATATATATTTAAAAATCAAACATAATGTCTTTTCATTATTGGGGAGGGATGTCACAATGCAAGTGTGTATGGGCAATGTCGACGTGCGAACACTCCCAACACTAGCTCGGTGGAGGGTTTTGCAGAGTTGACCCACCAATGCGAGATTGCATTGAAGGAAACTAAGCAAAACCCTAGTTTACGACATGAATGCACAATGAAGTCATTGAGCCATGAAAACACAAGGGAAAGGGCTACCTAGAGGTAATCCCATGCCAGGATACCAACGGATTCGACGGTTCATCGATTTGACCTCCAGTGGTCGAGTTATGTTGAGTTGCAAGTCGCATGAAAATGTCGTTCAGGGACACTTGGTGACTTTTGGTCCAGGAGCGAAAAAGAAAATGAAGCAACAATATTGCATGTCATTGGATCTTGCAAGTGTGTATCGGCAATGCCGATGTGGGAACACTACCAACATTGGCTTGATGGAGGGTTTTGCATAGTTGACCAACTAATGCGAGAGTTGCATTGAAGGAAACTGAGCAAAACCCTAGTTTACGAAATGAATACACAATGAATTCACTGGGCCATGAGAACATGAGGGAGAGGGCCCCTAGAGGTAATCGCACACCAGGAGACCAACGGAGTCAACGGTTTGTCGATCCGACCTCCGATTGCCGAGTTATGTCGAGTTGCAAGTCGCATGAAAATGTCGTTCAGGGACACTTGGTGACTTTCGATCCGGAAGCGAAAAATAAAACGAAGCAGCAAGATTGTGTGCCGTTGGCTCCTGCAAGTGTGTATGGGTAATGCCGATGTGGGAACACTACCAATACTCATAATGTATTATTGGCACTCGGGTGATTACATGAAAATGGGTAACTCTTTTTGGCCAAATATGACGGTGAAAAACGTAAATTTTACCAATGTATTAAATTGAAGCCCTTGAAACTCATATTTGCCACATGAATTTTGACATGCAATTGAAAAACGAAATGTAAAGAATTATGTTGGCTTTCCAATGATATTTTTTTCAAAATATACCAATGTCATTTATTGTGTTGAACTTTCATTTAATGAAATGTGTGTACTTAAAAATGTGAAGAGTAATTAACAAGTAGTTTGTGTGTGTGCACAATAATTTAATGTTAAAGTAATAATTTAAAAAAATGAAATATGTGAACATGATTTAGACAGAATGCACTAGTGCTCACATATTTTTCTTTTAATTTTTCTCGAAAAAATATATTTAATATTATTTTTCGAAACTGACCAATGAATATTTCAGTCGCATTGTGCACACATGTGTGTGTGTGCACAAAGTCTTTTGATTGTTTACATAATTTACAAAACTAAAAAACCCTTTTGAAAATGACGTGTTTATCTAGTGCTTATGTATTTTTTCAAATTTTTTGGATATGTATTTTGAATGTTGTGGATTTATCTTTGATCTCAATCGAAGTTGTCGACGAGGTTTTTTAGGGCAAGTTTTAGTATAAATTAAAAAACAAAAAACATACGAAGATAAAAATTCATAAATTTTATGTATCTGGATAGAGGACTCATTGACAAATCCAATGGTATCAAGTCCGCCCATTAATGTGCATTTAATGACATGGTTTAACCCTCTAGAAGGAAGACAAAACTTCCATTCTGCAATGAAAAGGGCCCTCGATCGAGCTATTTGCTCAATCGAGGTATTTAAAATACCTCGATCGAGGGTTTAATAAGACCTTGATCGAGAGTTTTAACTAGACCTCGATCGAGGTA
Source organism: Larix kaempferi (assembly GCA_027924585.1). Lineage (NCBI taxonomy): Eukaryota > Viridiplantae > Streptophyta > Pinopsida > Pinales > Pinaceae > Larix > Larix kaempferi. The sequence continues at coordinate 14,358,571 of BSBM01001346.1, forward strand.
TGTTCAAGCCCTCGATCGAGGTATTTGCTCGATCGAGGGTTTGTCTGTGTAAAAAAAATATAAAAATGAGCCCGGGAAAGGAGTTGGACAATTAATGTTTCCAACCACCATTCCCTCGTAAAAATATCAACCAACCTTTATATATTCAACAAACAATTGATCAACAACACTAATTTAAGTCATTGCTAGTTTATTTTCAATTAGAGTTTTGTCATTTTGATGTTGTTCAATTAGAGCTTTGTCAATTTGATGTTGTTCAATTAGAGCTCATTAGACATGTAAGATTTATTTTTAGACATATTTCAAAATTTCATACTAATATTTGTTGTTTGTTATAACAATTTGAAGAAATCTTTGTTTGTTTTCATTGTAGTATTATGGGGAATCAAAGAAAAAGACAAATAAAACATGCTAGACAACAAAATGGCAATGAAGAGCGTGAGAGGAATGGAGAACGAATGAAACAACAAAGAGCAAGCTAGAGAGAAGAAGAAGATGCACATTTGGTGCAACAAATTCCAATCGAGGACAATCAAGGTAAATTTTTGAATTACATGCTACATAATTTAAATATCATCTTTTATCAAGTTCTTGAATTACATGCTACATAATTTACAAAATTAGTAACAATTTTCCAAAAATTTAACTAAATTTCATAATTTAATTTGTTTAATATTTATTTGTAATGATATTCTTATTTATTTCATCCATTTGCTATTTAATTTTCCTAGTTTGCAACAATTTTTATGTTAAATGAATCATTTTCAAATGGCTAACAAATGTTATTAGAACAATTTTTAAATGAAATGTACATTTGGATTCTATTTTCATGTTAAAATGTACATATTTTAGTAACTATTTTCAAATTATTTCAAAGTTGCTAAAAATTTTAAATGTTATTTTTCAACAATTTTCAAATGAAATGTATACTTTGATTATATTTTCAAGTTAAAATGTATGTACATATTAACTATTTTCAAATTTCTAAGTTACTAACAATTTTCAATGTTATTAAAATAATTTTCAAATTAAATGTACACTTGGACACTATTTTCAAGTTAAAATGTACATATTTAACTAATTGCAATTTTCTAAGTTACTAACAATTTCAAGTTAAATGTAATTTCAATTCTTGTTTTGTTATTTGTTAAAAAAATATAAATGTATAGCCTCAATGTGAGTTCCAAGTCTCAAAATTTGTTGATTGAAATAACTACTAATGTCTAATTTTAACTTACCTTCATTTTATTTAAAATAAACATTATGATAGTTATGTATTAGTTAGAAAATTCAATTTGAAAACAAATGAATGAATATTTTCATAGTTATGGTGGTTGGCAATATTTTCATAGCTATGAATATTTGAAAACAAATGAATAAAATATTTTCATTATTAATGTATTTTCAATTCATGTACCAATTTTTTCTATGCATTAATATAGGGATAAGTTAACTTTTTTTTCCTATAATAGGTATATAATTTATATTTCAAATTTTTTAACAATTTTCAAGTTAAATGGATAATTTTCAAGTTAAATTGATAGTTATGTATAATTAGTTGAAAAATTCAATTCACACTCAATTTTCAATTTGTCAATTTCAAGTTACTAGCAATTTTAAAGTTCAATGCACAAATATCAAGTTATTAATAATTATCTTGAGTTAAATATATATACTTTATTTTCAAACTTTACTAGAAATTCTCAAACTAAATGCACAATGTCAAGTTACATGTACATATTTAGTTATTTTGAAATTAAGTTACAAACAATTTTTTTGTTTTTAATGTATTTTTAATACTTGTACTGAATTTTTCTCAAGCCACTAACAATTTTCAATTTGTTAATTTATATGTAACAAATTTCAAGTTACTAGCAATTTTAAAGTTAAATATACAAGTTACTACAAATTTCAAGTTACAAGCAATTTCAAATTTTACTAGCAATTTCAAACTTTACCTGTAGAACAATTCTCAAGTAATTACTAGCAATTTCAAGTTACAAGAAATTTCAAACGTTGGTAGCAATTTCAAATTTAAAGTTACTAGCAATTTCAAATTTTACTTAGAACAATTCTCAAGTTAAATGTATTAGTTGGAAAATTCAATTCACACGCAATTTTCAATTTTTCAATTTCCACATCAAATTTCAAGTTACTAGCAATTTTAAAGTTCAATGCACAACTATCAAGTAACCAATTTTCAATTTTTTAATTTACATGTAATCAATTTCAAGTTACTAGCAATTTTAAAGTTAAATGTACAAGTTACTAGCAATTTCAAACTTTACTTAGAACAATTATCAAGTAATTACTAGCAATTTCAAGTTACAAAAAAATTTAAGTTATAAGCAATTTCAAACTTTACTAGCAATTTCAAACTTTACTTAGAACAATTATCAAGCTAAATGTACAACTTCAAGTGTAACATCCCGGAAAAATCACAAAAATTTAAAATTTTTCTACATGACATTTATTGCTTATTTACTGTATGCGAAAAAAAATAATGCATGAAAGTTTAACTTGCTGTACTAAATTCTAAGCTGGTTTATAATAAAAGAAATTGCGACTAAAAGATTTCAAATTATGTCTTGATGTTATTTCTATTCAGCTGTGTTGTTGCAAACTTCTATTGTTGTTGTTCATGAATGATGAACTTACTGCTTGAACTAATGTGTTTGTGTTGATTGATGAAGGGGTCCTACGGACGCCCTGAGGCTTACTTAGCATTCGTGCTAAAGCATGTGATTGTGTACTTGTGACAGTTTACAGGTAAGATTTTAAAGTTGCGACAAGTATTCAAACATTTTTTCAGAGAAGGTCTATAATGATCATATCACAATGTTGTACTCATAATTATTTTTGGTTTCCATTCATGTGGAACTATATGTAAATATCTACCTTCTTCCTCCGTGGCAATTTGTGGAAATTCTATGTATAACTTGTTTTGCTAACTTGCCTAGGGTCTACTTCTACCATGGTTATGATAATTTGATTTATCAACAAGTCTTCTATTTCACTATACAATAGCATGTATGTATAAACAATCTTCTTTGATTATTTATATAATCTATTTATATGGTGTTTTGGACATCATCAAACAATTACAAACTATATATATAACATATTATATGTTGAGTGTTGTGTGCAATAGTGTGACCCCATGTGATAATATGCCACCCTAGTGAACTATACAAACATAAGATGCTTATGCAAAATGCGATACTATACAAACTTTATCGATACTTTGTAAACATATAATACTATATGATCATGCTATACTATCTGAATTATATGCAAATATGTAAATGTGTGACACTATCTACACATTGTGATACTATATTAACCTATTTGATTTATGCGATAAGTGATGCTATGAGAACATATGCTACTATATGAACCCTAGTAATATCTATCCAACCTTGTACATACATGTCGTGACAAGGTGGTATATCACAACTTATACCATATGCAAAATCCAATGTAATAAGTGTTATGATTTGAATGTTAATGTTACAGGTTGGCAAGTGTAACCGTAACTTATGCATTGAATGCTTACCACTACTGTAGATAGTGGGATTCCATCGTGGATGGTATAGCTGGTTTGTTCACGTGCCAATACAGTGGTGTTGATCCTCCTTGCAATGATGTGTAAACATAATAGTTCAAAGGTTGATGAACTCGCTCCTTCGTGGCGATTGTAATGATAACACATTTAATGTGGTAGATGGCATTGATGCTTCGTAAGTCTACCCGGTGATCTCCACTGTTGATCTGGCAATGTAATGATGGGTATGAGGGTGAATCCATGAAGATGGGTGTCTATTTTGGGGGGTTCCGTGAGAAAATAATTCGAAATTTTTCATGTTTTCCATCTTTGGGTGAATAAAAGTGATATTTTTGTTTGGAATTTCACTTTTCACTAAAAAACAAACTTTTAGAGAATTATGTTAGCTTGCTATCCATATTTTTTTCATTTTTTTATATCGAGATTTGATATGTCGATTCGGAAAATGTTTGACAGTGTGTTCTTATAAAATGAAAGGACTACAAAATAGCCATGTTTTGTCGCACACGTAAAATCATTGCTAAACTTGTCTTTTGCAAAACAAAATATGCTACGACAATCTACACACAATATACTACTGCATGACTATAAGTTTGTAACAAATGGATCTATATGCTAATTATTATATTTATTTGAATTCGATCAATGGGGAAACCTTGTCGATTTTCAACATATTTTTTTTCGCAAAACTTTTCTCTCGATTGAATATAAAACTAAAAATTCTATGAATACCCTTTTGAAGTAGACATGCCAATTAACTGCACCATAGTTTTCTCAATTTTTTTCGTGGTGTATTTTTAAAGTTATGGATTTTTCATTTCACCGCAATTTGAAAGAGATGAAACTAAACTCGACACCTATTAAGAAAACAAACAATTACAAATATCATATCTTACCTATACACAAAGAAATCTATATATTCGGAAAGTAGATTCAATAACAAAACTAATGGTATCAAGTCCGACAGTCGCTTTGTAGTGTAAGAGATCATTTTTACCTTCCGAAAATGGAGAAACCTGAAAACTGTGAGAGACAATCAGATTTTCAGGTTTCAGAGGTTATTCGGCCAAATAACTGTTTTTCGTAACGTTGACGTCAATTTAATCAAAGGTTATTCAGTCGAATAACCAAACGTAAAAAAAAAAACTCTTCGACCAGGAAAAAAAAAAAAAAAGTTCTTGTTTAAACTTATATAAATAAAACTAAATACTTTAATTAATTTCGCACATTTTAATTTTGCATACTTTTTGGTCAGAATATTTTTTAAGGAATTTTCTAAGGAGATTTTTTTGCAAAGCAAGTTTTTTTTATAAGGTATTTGTTTTCCTGCTTCTTTCTAAGGAATACATTAAAAGAATGTTTTTCTAAGGCATTTTTGCAAAATGAGTTTTTATTCCAAACTTTTTGCACTTCTTATTTCTTTGCAATGGGTTTTGTTTCCAAGGATTTTCTGAGGAGCTTTTTTTGCGAAGAGAGTTTTTTTTATAAAGTATTTTTTTCCAAGCTTTTTGCACTTCTTATTTCTTTGCAATGGGTTCTTTTTACAAGGATTTTCTAAGGAGTTTTTTTTGCAAAGAGAGTTTTTTTTATGATGTATTTTTTTTTGTTACTTCTTTTTAAGGAATACATTAAAAGAATGTTTTTCTAAAGCATTTTCGCAAAATAAGTTTTTATTCCAAGCTTTTGCATTTCTTATTTCTTTGCAATAGGTTTTTTTTCCAAAATGATGATTTTAAGAAGTTTTTATTCCAAGTTATTTTTTCAAAGGAGTTGTCTTTTTCCTTCTTATTTATTTGAAAATGATTTTTTCAAATGAGTTTTTTCAAAGTTTTTTTTTTCTAGGTATTTTTGCAAAAATCATTTTTTTTACAAAGTATTTTACAAGTGGTTTTTTCACAAAATGTTTCTTTCCAAAGTGTGCATTTACAGAGTTTTTATTCCAAGGAATTTTTGCAAATAAGATTTTATTTCAAGTTATTTTTACCAAAAGAGATGTATTTTTCATTCTAATTTCTTTGAAAATGGGTTTTTTCAAAGTCTCTAAGGTTATTTTTGAAAAAAATTATTTCATTGCAAAGGTTTTTACAAAAAAATATTTTTCCCAGGTATTTTTTCAAATAAGTTTTTTTTTTCAAGTGGGTTTACAAAGAATATTTATTTAGAAAGTGTCCTTATTAATTTCGAATGGGTTTTTTCAAAGGTGATTTATTTTCAAAGAGTTCTTATTTCATTCAAAGAAGGTTCTTTTCAAAGGAAATTTGTTTCCAAAGACTTTTTCTTCAAAAGAATCTTACAAGATTTTGATAAGGTGAAGTAAATTTCAGTTCATGTGTTTATAAATTTCGTAACTGTTTTTAAATCTTCATTTTGTTTTTTTACAATAAAATGATGATTCTTTAATTTATCATTTATAGATTAAACAATCATGGACAGTAAGAGAAACCGTCAAAGAAAATTTGATCGTAAACTTACTGATGATGATGATAATAGAGAAAAGAAAAGACCTAAATATCATGTCAACAAAGCAAGCCTTGCAGAAATGCAAGAAACGATTATTGAAGATACAAATACAGTTTTACATGATAATGTTGATTAAATAGAAATTAAAAATAGAGTACAAGAAGAACAAATTGAAGTTGAAGAAACCATTTTTGAAGATGTAAATTATGATTTACATACTAATGTCGATGAAGTAAATATTGAAGATCAAGTTCAAGAACTAAAAATTGGATCAGGTATGTATATATCATGTATTTTCCAAATTCATTTTTTATAATGACTTGTATTTTTGGATACATATTTTAAATTAAATTTAACTTGATGTATAGGTACTTTCACCATTGATGATGAAATGTTAGAAAACGTTGATTGCAACAAATATGGAAAAAAAATACCCATACATGCTGCACGATATCGGGCTCAAAAAATTTATGATGATGTTCTGAAGAATTATTCAGCAACAGGACAAGCACAAATTTTGAGATGTTTATTAGTGACCAAGAAGTTAGAAGATGCTACATCATTATTGAGTATTTATAAGGCGACCAAAGAGTCGAAATTAAAACATAATGTGATAAAAAATATAGGTGATGCAATAAAAAGGTTTGGAAAATCTAGGAAGAAAGACATCAGTGCTCCACGAAGAGCAATTCATACAGCAATTATATCGACTAGTACTAAACAAAAACGTTTGACAACACAGCTAGCAAAAGAAGTTGGAACCTCAAGAAAGACATTATACAAACATAGCAAATTCAGAATGCAAATAGATGAAAATGATGAACTTGCTTGCTAGGCAATTATTTGTAGACAACCTTACAAAGATAGAATGGGAGCAGGTGTTAAAGATATTGTACGGGAATATTGGTTGACACATGCTCGAGTTTCACCAAATTCAAGAGATGTAATACAACAAAGAGTATCACGAGGAGTATATGCAAGCAGTCCAAAACATATAATGGATATGACACGAGTACAATTGTTCAATAAATTCAAGGAAGATCATCGTGGAATTAATGTGTCAATCACTACATTTGTGCAACTAAAACCATGGTATGTTAGACCTATTACTATCTGTGACACATGTTGTTGCCGTTATCATGTGCAATTTCAATTATATTATGACACATTTCTTGAATTTGGTAAAATATTTTGGACAAATTCACCACCTCCGCCCACAATACGTGAATTCATATCTCAAACCCTATGTGAGAGAAATCACGATGAAGTATTTTATAATAATAAACGTGTCAATGGAAAACATTATAATCATTGTGTAAATTTGGTTTTATTCCACAATAAATATCCTATCGATACTGATCACTCACTGTCAAATGTTACCGTTGATTGGAGAAGATATGAATACATTACAAGTACTAGTGATGTACATTCCAAAAGGATTGATTTGTGAGAAGATAAAATAGGTGTGACAGGTTTTCTCAAGAAATTCGAAAGTGAAATTTATAAATACACCAAGCATTCACATAGAGCGCGATGGCAAGAACTTCAATTCAAACAGTCTCGTGAAATTTTTCCACCAGGAACAATTTTGTCAGTGGTTGATTTTGCAGAAAATTACACATTTGATGCACAAAAAGAGATACAGAGTGAATAGTATCATTCTGACCAAGTTTCGATATTCGTCCATGTTTTATATAGACATTCTCAACAGGATGTTGATGGCATTGAAAGCACATGTGACAATCGAGATGTGATTAAAGAATATCACTTTTATATCAGCGACGATCATACACACGATACACATTTTGTTCAGCATTGTATTGAAAGTATTTTCTACAATTCACTAAAGGGACATAACATTAAATTCAATGAGCATTGGATATGGTCGGATGGATGTGTCGGACAACTTAAATCTTCGCGATCATTTTATTGGTTATGTCAACTTCATAAAGCATTGAACATTAAACATCGCTGGAATTTCTTTGAAACTGGTCATGGAAAAGATGAACATGATGGTGCAGGAGCATGCGTAAAAAGAGCACTTCGAAGATGGCAAATGAACCATAGTTCTGCACGATTCCATTCAGTTGCAGAGGTTTTCCAATGGTGTAAATCACATCTAAACCATGATTATAATCAACAATCAAAAGATGTGCACAGGTATGTACACACAAATGTTTTAATTTATATTTTATTGTCAATTTAAAAAAAAAATATGTACCTAACATCAAAATTTGTCATTTGTGTACTAGGTTTTTTTGGCATGTTGGGGTCCAATATATAAATAGATCAATACCATATGACGCTAGCACCATACAAGGGACTAGAGATTTTCACTCTATTCAAACAAAAGCCTTCCAAAACGTTTATGCATTTGACAATAGAAAGCAATCATGTTTTTGTCATATTTGCACTGAAAATATTGAATCTTCAGAAGTTTGTGAAAACATAACGAACAACTACGTAAAACATTGGAAACACACAGAGATTAATCCTAAAGAAAAAATGTCACTAGCAAGCATAGAAGAATTAGAATCAGAAGATATAGCAATATCATTTGATGGCGACAGAATTTCAGATCTCGTTAGAGAAGGTAATGATCAAATACCACTGTTTTGTCGATTGTTCATTCTTGTCCTTCACCTTATACACATGTATATTAGTCAATTTAATTGAATGAAAAATCCTAAAATCAATTGTAATTTGCACAGGAGATGTTTTTGTTGTGATTGCACCTGTAGACAACAACAAAAATGTGAAGTATTATTTGATGCAATGCACTGAAGAAAAAATGAAGTTATTGGAAGACTACAATGACAACAGATATACATACGAGAGAGGATCCATCATTTTAAAGGGCTATTTTTTTCAGCAGACCCATATGACTCAAAATGATGTCTACTTTCAGGATTATGAACCTGATGTTATATGTTATCAATATAGTCATTTAGTATGTGTATCCCGAATAAAATTGGTTCAAGTTCCATCGAAAAAACAATTAAAAAATAAAAAATGGAAACTGTCCAAATATGACCATGAACGGATAATTGAGGATGACATTCCATTGCGATGTTTTTAAAACTATATATTTAAAATTAATAGATCAATGGTTTTGTCCATGTCATTGTTAAATGTTGTGTACAATATATTTTTTTCTTTCTATGTCTATGATCTTGAAAGGAACTAGAGTATAAGAGTTTAAATGATCGTATTCTAGTATGCTGAAATTTGATTTCAAAAATTATTTCGTAATGAAAACCTCAATGTGTAAAATTTTTGTCTTAATTCTGTATAAAATACTTTATTCGGGTCCCCATATGTCTATTAGACCACTTAAGGGATGAGATAACGGATCTGTGGTTGTCGCCACTCTCCGCCTCGAATCTTTAATTTAAAATATCGCTTGTGTAAGTTCACATAACTGAAATCATGGCAAATGGAGACAAAGATCATTTGATTTTTAATCACAAGAAAATATTCCAGGATTGTGAAGCTTATGCTAAATTAGAGGAATGATTATTTACAACAATCGATGAAAATTCATCAAATTGTTGTCTAAAATCATTGCTCTAATTTAGCACAAGCTTCACAATCCTGTAATCTTCGCTTATGATTTAAAAACAAAAAATCGTTATCCTCATTTACCATGATTTCAGCCGCATCAAATATACTTAGACATTGAAAATAAAAATTATTTTATTAAAAATTCATATCAAAATTTGAACAAATAATATTCATTTTTCAACTTCCTAACATTCATATTTCAATCAAAACTTCCTAACAAATTCCAGAACTTTGATCTCAGGTAACATTCATTTTTAAACTTCCTAACATTCATATTTCTATCAAAACTTCCTAACATTCTTAAACTTCCTAACATTCAAAGATAACAAACATGTTCTTAACATTCAATCTTCACATTCATTCATTCATTGCACCTTATCATAAATTCCTTCACATCCATTCTTACCATCACATTCATTCTTAACATTTCTATCAAAATTTAAACCTAACATTCATATTTCAATAAAAACTTTCTAACAAATTGTCATGTCCCAAATTTGGAATTGGGTCACAATGGCCTAATCACATTAGCCATATTCATTAGAGTTTGTAAAATTGATGTTAAGGGTCAAATAATTGCCAAGGAGGAAAATTACTAGTTTCCTAGGTTTGGGGTGGAAGCTTTGGGATTTGGAATAAGGGGGATAATAAATGATGTTTAGATATTAGAAGGGTTCAAGTATTTAATAAATAGAGTGAATAAAGAAATTCAAGAGAAATCCTAGGTGAAAAATGGTTTTGGAGACATATGGAGGATGTGGGACCCACACTAGCTTGATTTTTCATAATACATGGTATCTCTCTTTTGCAAATTCGAATTAATGGGAATGTGAACACTCTTGGGTGAGTTGGTAAGTCATAACACATGTCATTGAGCATCTTAGGTCGAATTGGGAATGATTGGTAACCTCCATGGAAGATAAAGAGTCAAAGTGGAAGTTTGTGGACACTTGGGCTAGATTCCCTAGTCCCTATGACACCAATGATGGAGCATCTATGACAACTATGACAAATTGCAGACTTGACCTCTGACATCTGACCACTATGACATGTCAGCCCCAAAAATAGTCTCAAAGAAGGCGAATTTGGGAGTTGGAGAAGCCAAAGAGACTCAAAATCAAATTTGGGAGAAGATGGAAGGTTGGAACTAGGAGACAAGTGGCAAATGTGGAATATTTCCTAAATGGAAATCTATTGAATATATTGAGAGGATTTCGACCCTTAGAAGGATAATGTTGGTTATAAAATGTAGAAATGAAGTATGAGAATAGTTTTTGATCATTTGTATAATTTGCAATTGCATTTGTGAAGAGGGAGAGCTAGTGGATGACTAGTTTCTTGCCTTAGCCAATTTCGAGGGTGAAAGATTCCCATCCAAGTTGCAAATTGGAAAGGCCATTCAGACCTTTCATTTGGAGCTTTAATGGAGTATTTATTTGCAGGTGTAAGCTACAGGGTAGCTCATGTTTTCTTCTATTGCAGCTCACTCCTTCAACCATTTCCAGTTTTGATGGCATATTCTTGATCATTGAGGGAGGGCATTTTTGGTGAGCTATTGTACTCTTTAGGGGAGCTTCTAATGCCCCATTTATTTTTTAATATGAATTAAATACTCTGTTCTTCATCTCCAGAAAGTTTCAGGTCGAAATTCCAAGTAGAAATGTATAAATCTCATTTTTAATGGAAGAACAATGCCATTTCCCCACTACCTTGTTGTGAACCAATGTATTGATGATGATTTTGTAATGAATGGATGATTCTATGATTAATTTGTGATTAATGGACTGCCATGGATGTATTTTACAAGTTTCATGTACTTTACTTGAGCATTTGAAGTATTTTTACTCAGTTTAATTGCATTGGGAGAAGAAATAGTGCCATTTCCCCAAGGGTCGAATTGGTGATTTTTGCAGTTGAATGGGAGAGGTTGAGAACAGTTGTAATAAACCATTAATGGTGCATATGAGACCTTAATAACATAATTAACACATTAAATACCTCTGTTCATAAATTTGAGTGGGTTTGGAGGCATTTGGGAAGCCATTTTCAGTACTTACCTCAGGGGGATTTGAACCCCAAATTACTAGTAAAATTGCATACTTGGTCCAAAATATTAAGAGAGTTTGCAGAAGTCTTTTGGTGGCCATATGTTATCCCTGAACATCATATTCAAGTCTTAATATCATTCATATACCTTCCTTGAATATTTGAAGGCATTTGGAGTCAATTTGAGACCTAGAGACCAATACTAGTCAAAGAAAAATCACTAGTAAAGTTATCTACATTGAGATCCGCCCAAGAAATTAAGTCGAGTGGTGGAAACCTGTAATGCCCCTAAAAAGACTGTGGACTTACTACCCTTACTGCAGCGATGGTGTTGTCCTCCCAACCACCGAACAACTCTATTGCCAGTTAATCTCACATCTAGTAATTGGTAGACAGTGACATGGCGAAGACTCTGGGTAGACGAGTGGTACTGTTTCTTATCCCTGTATTTTAGCAGTAATGCGTGGGTTTGATATTCTGAGCAGCTCTCAACCGTCTTGTACACAACACGTGGAGGAACTCGTAGGTGATGTGAGTTAGATGCAAAAGTAGAAGTTGAATATATTGAATTCACTACGTCTAGCTCATATATATATATATAGCTAAAAAAAAAGAAAGCTATTTCCTATATATATTTTTAAAAGTGAAACATATATCATGTGTGTTAGATAGTCAATATGTGATTATTTATATTCTCAAGATAAAGTACATACCATGTGTGCTAGTGTATCAATTTCAATTAGGAATATGACTAATTTTATGACTTTGTTTCGGTGGTTGACGATAATAGGTGAAAATGCACATATAAAAATATGACCTCGAGTGAACTGCATAATACATATAAAGATATCAAGTCATGAGGTAGTCAAGTAGTATGTGGTGTTTGAGTTTAATTACACATATAAAATTATGACCTAAATGAATTGAGTGATACCTTGTAATTATCATGTAATAATGCTTTAGTTGAATCCATCTTATAAATGCTAGATAAATGGACAATAATCGTGATATAGGAATCAATCAATTGTATTTGAAGATATAGTTTGAATGAAAAATTAATTGTTAGCTTACTTCATTTGTTCATCTTAATTATGATGATGATTTTAGAGATGGCAATACCTATACTAATAGTACAAGTGTGCCTTTTTCATAGTACCTTGATTAGAGTCCGTTAAATTGTGTAAACACCTCCTCGGTTTGATTTTAAAACAAACCTAGGAATATTTAAAAACAAACTAAAAAAATAAAAAATAAGGGGGACGACATTGACATTTTCTTGCGAAAGGAGCCCCTTGCATGTGGCTTATAACCTTACGAACATAGCCTAGTGAATTTAAAGAACTTTGACAGTACATACTGAGTTATTTTGGCAGTGAAATAAATATTTGACCTACTTTATGGATCTATACCTAGACGAAAAGATGAACATTGAACGTTGGGTACTGTATTAGATACTTATCCTGAAATTCATTGTTGTGTTTGTATAAACTAATGGAGGATGCAAAATGCGTGTACTTGATGAAACTTTGATAGACTGTCGAGAAGTTGAAAATTATTTGGAATTTGAAAAACCAGATATCTACGTGACCAATTGGATGAGTTGAACACATGGACACTAAGTTTTCATCATGATAATGTCGTTAAGGAAAGTGAAAAATTACAAACTTGACGTGACCATGGCAACGGTAAATGACGAATCATTAGTGGCGAAAGTTCCCCGAAAAGGCCAAATCAATACGACCTTTTGTAAAATGAAGTATCGAAACAACGAGCTGAACACAATAATGTTAATCTCATGACATGATGAAACATATATGAAAAGATGACTAGTCCTTAAGACAAGACTCGACGAAACTTTATCGACACACATGATATGACTTGGAAGGTGTGCTGAAGGATTCCTATGACAACATAAAATGATGAAATGAGGTAAGGATGTGATAAGCTCATTGACTTGGACATGATGCTACTAATGAAAGGACTAAGAGTTAAATTCAAATATGTTCAACTAAGTCACTAAATTTCGACGACTCGAATCCTAACTTATTGAGAACCAACATTATTAATACATTTAGAGGTATTTAGAAGTAGTCTTATGGAATTTTGTTTTTGGACTATTTGAGGGTCTCTCCTGATTTGTTAAAACCATGATTATATCTTACTAAATATTTTATGATGTTTACCTTCTCGACTGGAAGGGAGGATAACCTAATAGATTTGAAACCTTGCTTGGATTAGTTATGTTGATAAATTATCGGGTGGCTATTGATGCAATGCAGCTTGTTGGAAATTTGAACTTAGGAGACCCTCGTGAATGAATAAGAGATATAGGAAATCCTGTTGGGACTGACAATTATGGAATGTATTATCGGATTGATATGGGACGAAGTTACGATTAAGTTCCTGAGGGTGTATTGTAACCGTACTAGATGATATAGGAGCTAATGAATTTAACCACTTGTGCTTATAGCCTTGATTATTGGAGAAAACTAGAATTCAATGATGATAGGGATATGTGAATCTCTTTATTATATACATGTATCGTGTATCAATATAATGTATTTTTAAATCTTTTTGAGAACGACTCTTACACTATTGAATTAAATAGATTACGTTGAAATAGAATGTAAAACATGGTTATTGTGGATGTATTTAATGATAAATGACAAGTAATGACCATATATGAATTTAAAGAAAGAAGTGCTTAGATAATTTTGAAGGTGGGATTCTTATCATTTACTATCAAGAATGAATGAATATATAATGTTTAATCATGAGAGATTGTGACTTACGATGAGCAATGCATGGAGATCGACGCAGAAAAATCAGAGCTGTGATTTTTGCTTCTTCTCCTTCGGCAAGGATACTCCCAACTTCTCGAACAGGTTAGAATTCTTCTTCTCTAAAAATACTAATATGAAAGATTGAATGATATTTGGGGTTCATATACTTTGATGATGGGTTATATGTCAAGAATTTTATCGATTGGTTGTAAATGCTTATTTTCTGAAATCAAGGCGATGGCTTTGCAGGTATGCACTACTAGTTTGTAATCGTGCTTTGAAATGTGAAAAGAGAGAAGTTAAACTTACTTGAATTATAGAATCTTAACTGTGCTTAAGTTAGGAAGAGAAGAAAACCTTACATGACTTTGTTTATAAAAATCTGAGATTATACTTTTAGCTATACTAAGTAAAAGGCACTCTAGTATTTAATTACACTTTGGATTATGAGAAGAGAGAGGTTGCATGTAAGATTAGTTCAGTAAAGGTTAAGGAATGTATTGAAGAACAGAATTGGGAAGGAAAATTATTATTTTGAAATTCAGACATTGTTTTGAACATGTGATAGTTATACGTAATTATAGAAAAGGGAGAAGTTGGAATTGAACATTTTATCCCTTATGTTGAAATATGTCAGTGTTTTCAGTATTTTCGTAAATGATATACTTATAGTTTTGTTGAATTGAAAGAATTTGTTGTAGACGATTTCAATCCCAGTTACAATTAGTGAGTCAAGAGAGAACTGTTGTGGGGATTACTACACTACGAAAGGTACGATTTAGTCATATAATTCAATTCATTAATTTATTTATCAACTATAGTCATGCACATCATCAGGTGATTCTCCTTTATTAAGACACATCCTAACTCGAAGGGCCACTTTATTGAAGTTTGTTATGCCGGGTCACTCGACAGGTGCTCTTAAAGTCCATAGTCATTTTAGGGGCATTACACATACGCTTCCCCGAGTGAGCTGAAATGGCTTCACCCATGCGTGAATTGCTAATCCAGGGTCGATAGTCAGTCGTCGTACCCCTATGTGTTCTTTCCGTTCTTACGACCCCTATGATTCCATTGTGGATCAGTTGGTAAATCATATTACCTGCTACTGCACACACACACACTCAAGCGCACATTAGTAGCGCTGTACTATGAAATATTTCATCATCCATCATAATATCTCAGTCAATCGAGCATATATTTCATTCATCATTTTCTCTCAATCAGTAAATCATATCTATCATTCATCATTCTATCTCAATCAGTCGAGCATATCTAACATTTAGTCATTCTATCTCAATCAGTTGAGCATTCATTTATTAATTAAAGTAATAGTTTCTATAACTGTCGTTCAAGCATTTTCAAAGTAAATTCAAATGGTTCGTGTTTTACTTAGCCGGTTCATTTCAAAACTAGTACCTCATTATTCTAAACAGTTAAGGTACTGAGGCGGGCATTACAATTGACCAAAATTGAAAGAGCATTTGCAGAAGTGTTTTAAAGGTACAAAGGCATCCCTAAAACACATATTTATGTTCTAATATCATTCATATACCTTCTCAGAATATTTGGGATCATTTGGGGCAAATTTGGGACCTAGAGATCGAAACTAGTCAAAGGTCGAACCAAGGAAAAAAAGTGAAAAATTGTCATTTAATAAAATTCCTAACAAGGGACATTACAGTGGTATCAGAGCATGGTCCTTGCACCTATGGATTAGGAACATACATTTAAGAAAAATTGGCAGCCATGTCTTACTATTATGATGAATCCTATGAGTACAATTCTTATGAGGAATATGCAAATGCTTATGAGCAATATGAAGCAGAATGTGAATGGTACGAGGAAGAGATGCCATCATGCAACACTTCTTACAATTTCAAGAGAAATGAAAATTATTCTTATGATTTTAAATCTGATAAATATGAGTGTCTCACACCAACCAAGGATAATTCTATGAGTGAGTTCTAAAGACGGAGAGAAAAATATAAAACCTTGCCCCAACAATATCAAAAATATCAAGAATATCTTGCTTTTAGCAAAAATACACAAAATGCCATGTCTTTTGAGTACTTTGCTGAACATGTTTTTGAAAATAGGCCCAAACATGAAGATGTGGAGTTAGTAAAGAAAGTTTTATTCCCTTCTTGTAAAGAACCTTGGAGTGAGTATCATACATGTGTGCATGAAATTATGTCCCACCTGAGGAGAGCTTTTGTGATTTATTCAAGAAGAGATTCCAAATATACTGATCCTAAGGAAAACAAGGGGCAAAATGCATCAGCTTTCTTTAAGGAGAAAAAGGAAGATACATCACAAGAGCATGAAGAAGATTTTATTGAAAATATGGAAGATCATTTCGAGACACCTTCTAGCTTAGACATGAACCAAAGAGCATCTACTGATGGATGCTTAAACTATGGAGTACCTACTGATGGGTGCTCACACCTCTATGTTGGTGACATAGAGATCACTTTTGAAAGTGTTTCTACAAGTACAAGTTTCATTAAGCATGATAATGAATACCTTGTAGCAGTTGAAGAAGAACCAAGATCAACTTCCCCATCACCACTTGAGCTTCATGAAGTTGGTCCAAGAAAAAATGAAGAAGATGAGGAGGTTCATTTGCAAGAGCCTCATTTTCTTGAAGGGTCCTTAAAGATGAATGAAAAAAAGATCCAAGAGTCCCTTAGCATTCTCCATAACACTTAAGCATTGGTGTCAAATTCTTGTTGGAGAGCTACTTCATTGGAGGAAACATCCTTCCTTGAAGACATGGAGAAGATTCAAAGAGCAATGTGCCACATCAAAGGTAATTTCATGTCTTTGCTTTTTGATAGAAACTATTTGTTTGAGCTTAATGAATTGTTACATGATGCATACTTGAAGAATAATGAGGATCATCATAAGCTCACAATTCAAAATGAGCAACTTCTTGAAAATTTGCAAGATACTTGTTTTTCCTCCTATGTTTCAGATTGTCAAATGGTAGATTGTTTGGAGGATTCTCATGACATGGTGGATCATGAGAAATGTGAAAATTTGAATGTTCTTGATGTGTTTGAAGATGAACTTGAAGAGATCCAAACACTTGATGTGGTGGAAGAGGAATTTGAATTGTCTCTTGATGAAGGTTATGCAATTTTTAAAGAAAAGCATGATTCCTCTACATTGGAACCAAACTATGACAAAGAGTTCACACTTTTGAAGGAGCTGCATGATACTACCCATATGGATCCTTCCCATGATGAAACTTCTACACTTTTTTATCATTTGGGTGATTTAGTTCATTCTCCTACATCCTACAATTCCATGTTTTGCAACATTAGTCTCAATGAAGTATGGGTGAAAGGGTTCTTTTTGATGGTGCCACATGAGGAGTATGGAACTCCTAGATTTAACTTTTATGATGACATGGTTGGAGCACATTCTTATTCACATTTGCAGCAGCATAATTTGTCACTTTATGATGATTCACATCTACATGGATGCACCTATGATATGGATTTGAGTCACTTGAAGACTCATGGTTTTTCTTTCTCAACACTGGGTTCATTTGATGCTAGAGGAACTTCATCCAACACTTGGGTGAATAGATTTATGATGGGAGAACATTTTTGTTGGCAGCCACATACTTTGTTACATCTTTATTATTATCACATTCATGGATGTATGGGTGGGATTTCTGTTAGAACATTTTTACACCTATGTACATTAATCATTTATTAATTGATGATTAATTAGTGCCCAAGTGATTAATTATTACATCCCTAAGTTGGTTAGCTACTAAATGGTCAATTATCATGAACTAGTTAGCAAATGTGAACAAGTGCTGAGTCAAACTGGCTGTTTGGTGCGCTCCCCAGGGCATTTAATGCATTCAACATGCCTAGAGCGCCCTCCCCAGGTTAATTAATGCATTCAGCATGCTTCTCTTCTACCTAGGGCGCACTTGCTCAGATTGTGGACAATCTTGCCAACTTTGTCCAATTTTTGGCCAATTTTAGCTACCAAACCTCTAACCAACCAGTTTCTTCACATGTGTGAGGTCACATGGGCCTGTCCAGTCATTCCCAGCATTCACATAGCAGATTCGAACCAGTTTGGGATGGTTTGGGATATTTTGGTCAACCTAGGGGGGTTTGAGCTATTTCTAAGCTAGATCAGTGTGAACACTCCAGATGGATTCGAATTCTTCCAGATTTGTATATATGGGTGTTCTTAACCTATTTTGAGGTTGGACAGTTAATAATATTGACATTATTCACCCATTTCATGTGTATTGTTCTTCATTCATTTACAGATTTATGCTATTCTTGCAAATGTTGTGCAATCTTTCACTAGTGAGGAATCCATAGTAGCTAGGTTCTGCTGTGATTGAGATTTTACATGGTATCAGAGCTCTTGGAGCTACCATTCGAACCAGCAAAGACTGTTTTAGTGGATTTCCAGAAGCAGTGGAGAAACCACATAATTCCTGAGGCCATTGCCTTGAGCTTACTGGAGAAATCTAGTGGCTCCTCTCAGGTGTGATGCTCTCCCGAATGCACCCACTATCCAAACAGGGTTCGAATCTGTTAGTGTAGATCCCTCCTGAGTGATTTGAGAGTTGTTTGCAAGTATTGAAGATCAACATTGTCAGCAAGTGTGAATTGCAGAAGAGGAGAATGGAGCCATCTCACCCAAACGTGCTCACTCCCTCAACTATTTCGATTGGAAGGCAGAAATGGTGATTTTGCTGAGATCTAAGGGTCTCTACAGAATTACGATGGGCACTGAGTTTGAGCCAAACTCAGCTGTGGATAGATCCAAGTTTTTTAACAGAATGGATGAGGCATTTGGCCTCCTTTGTCTCAGCATTTCGAGAGACCTCCTGTTTCATGTAGAAAGTCTAGCAACTCCAAATGAAGTGTGGCTCAAGCTTGAGACACTGTTTGGAAAGACTGATGAGATGAGAGGCCACCAGCTCGAAAATGAGCTTGTCTCACTGAGCCCAGGGAATTTCGATTCCATCCAGGACTTCTTCACCAAGTTCAAGAACTTGGTCTTGCAGATCAGACAATGTGGCATAGAGAAGAAAGAAGAATAGTTGGTGTTGTCCATTCTCTCCAAATTGGGTTCTGAATACTTAGTTTTTGTGTCTTCCTTCAACTCCACAAGGCTCACAGTTAGAGGTTGGAAGATGCCATCTTTGGCTGACTTCATGGAGATGCTAACTCAAGAGCAAGACAAGCTGGTCTTGATGGGCTCCATCAAGCAAAAAGACCAAGTTCTTGCAGCTGGAGATTTGAAATGTGGAAGAGGCAAGCAAAAACCCAGGGGGTCGAAACCTCAAGAGAAGAAGAGGAAGGATGAGAGGCCCAAATCCTCTGAGGGGGTTTCGAATCCTGTCAAGAACAAGGGAAAGAAGGCTGAGAAGAAAAAATGTAGCTACTGTCAAAGAGGTTTTCATCCAGAGAGCTCATGCATGAAGAAAAACATAGACACCGTGACCCATCTCCTATAGAAAAATAATATTCCTCTTCCTGAAAGTTCCAAGAAGAAGGAGTGCGTTTCTGAAGACAAGGAGAGCTTCCATGCCTTGGTGGCTAGTTCATCTCATTCACCCTTGTTCATCATTGATTCAGGTGCCTCAAGGCACATGGCTTCCTCAAGAGATTCATTTTCTGAACTTGCACCCTACAGTGGCCTCTCCATTCGAATGGGAGATGACTCAGAAATCCCTGCTCATGGCATTGGGAAAATCTCTATGGAGAATGGATTCTTCTCCAATGTGCTGTATGTACCAAACCTTGCAGCAAATTTTCTCTATATATATCAAATGACACATACTGGAGCAGCAAAGGAGGTGGTCTTCACTCAGGATGATGTGGAGATATCAGAAGTTTCCATCGGGAAAATTGTTGCAATGGGTGTTGCAGACCATGACATGAAGATGTACAAGTTCTCCCATTTTCTCGAGTTCTCTTAACCAAGTGTGCTTCTGTCACATGGGAATGATACCAGAAAGCTATGGCATCAAAGGTATGGTCACCTAAACTACAGATATCTTCAAGTTTTAAGCAAAGAAAAGATGGTAGAAGGGCTGCCACAAATCAGTTTTTCAAGTGGAACATGCAAGGGTTGCATGATTGGGAAGCATCTTGAAAAGAAGTATGACAAAGGGAAGGCAAGGAGGGCTGATCAACCACTTGAGATAGTGCATTCTGATATGATAGGGCCACTCCCCACACCCTCCTATGGATGCAGCAAATATGTGCTCACCTTCATCGATGACTACTGAAGGTACTGCTGGTTATTTTTCCTTAAGCAAAAATCTGAAGTCTTTGAATGTTTCAAAATTTTCAAGAGCATGGTTGAGAACTTCAGTGGGAAGGCCATGAAGGTTTTGAGGACTGATAATGACAGAGAGTATGTCAATAACAATTTGCAGTAGCTCTGTCAAGAGCATGGTATTCAGATGCAACACTCAGTGCCCTACACACCACAGCAAAATGGTGTTGCAGAGCGCAAAAATAGAGCACTGAAAGAGATGGCAACTTGCATGTTGCAAGCAAGGGATTTGTCTCCCAAATTGTGGGCTGAAGCTATGAATTGTGCAGCATATGTTCAGAACAGAGCACCACACAAAGCATTGCAAGGAATCACTCCATTTGAAGCATGGATGGGCCACAAGCCCAATGTCTCACATTTCAGAATTTTTGGCTCAAGGGCTTGGGCCAGAATTCCACCGGAGAAGAGAAAGGCCTTGCAGCCCCAAAGCAAGGAGTCAATCATGGTTGGGTATGTAGAGGATTCCAAGGGCTACAAGCTCTTTGATCCATCCACTCACAAAACTTTCATCGAAAGAAGTGTCAAATTCGAAGAAGAAGAATTCTTGCAAGCTAGTGAACAAGGTGATGGGGAATGCTCATTTCCTCGTCTTGATGATGAAGTAAGTAGTGATTCTTTCTATGATATTTCTGATTCTGATATTGCTGAAGATGATGTTGATATGGATTCTGAACATATCCCTCCCTCAAGGCCCAAGTGGGCAGAGAAAACAATTCAAAGTGCCGGAGAGCTTGTGGGAGATCCCCAAGATGCTAGGAAAACTAGATCTCAATTTCACAATTCCTTTGCATGTGATAATTCTGATCTGAGTGAGGCATGTTACTTGATGATTGGATCTTATCCAATGTCATATTCAGAAGCATGTACAGAACCAAGGTGGCAATCATCCATGCAAGAAGAGATGAACTCACTCCATGAGAACAAAACTTGGGATTTGGTCCCTCTTCCTCCCAAGAGGAAACTAGTGCAATGCAAATGGATTTATAGAACCAAAATTGGATCTGATTGCTCTGATCTGAAGTATAAGGCCAGGTTGGTTGCTAAGGGTTACTCTCAGGTCCAAGGAGTGGACTATACAGAGACATTTGCACCGGTGGCAAAGATGGACTCCATAAGACTAGTTTTGGCCATTGGGGCTTCCAAGCGATAGGAGATTCATCACATGGATGTAAAAAGTGCCTTTCTTCATGGGGATCTGAATGAGGAGATATATATGCAGCAGCCTGAAGGTTTTATTTCTGATCATACACTTGTTTGCAGGTTGAACAAGTCACTCTATGGGCTCAAGCAAGCTCCTAGAGCATGGTATGCAAAAATGGACAATTTTCTGCTATCTTTGGGGTTTGAGAGGTGTAAGTCTGATCCAAATGTGTATATGCAGCATGTTAGTGATCTGATATTGATTATTGTACTCTATGTTGATGATCTTTTGATCACTGGTAGCTGCACCAAAGAACTTGACTCAGTTAAGAGAGCATTGCACAGTGCATTCTCCATGACCGATCTAGGATTGCTAAAACAATTTATGGGTTTGGAGATAGATCAAACTGTGAATGGAATTTCTGTATTGTTAGATTTTCAGAATTTACTTCAATCTGATCTAGGATATTAACTGAGAGAACAACATGTACAGCATATCTACAGCATATCAATCATGGAGACAATAATGCAAGCACACAAGAGACACAAAGATTTACTTGGGGAAAACCATAAAGGTGAAAAACCCCAATAACTTCCTCAGAGATAGATAGAGCAATGATACAACCAACCAATAGAGATAGCCATAACCTAGCAGCAATCCTCCTCCTCCATAAGTGCGCCTCTCCTCCTTGAGAGCATGTGTAAGAAGTGAGTGAGCAAATAGAGTGCCTCCCGCACTCTATTTATACTTGACTTGACTTGCCTTTTTACCTAACTCATGTCGGCTCGAACATAACCACATAACATAATGCTGAGTGGGCCGACCCCCAATAGGGTGGTCTAATAACCCTTTGACCCACATGGCCGACCCCCAATAGGGTGGTCTAATAACCCTTTGACCCACATGACTTATACAGGGCCGACCCCAAACAAGGTGGTCTAATAACCCATCAAGTATAAGTTACGACACTTACAATATAAATGATGACACTTCCTTATAGAGGAATAATACCATCTCTATAGGAATACAATATACATATATGTGAAATACATTCCGAAGTTACATATACATCAACACTCCCTCTTAACTAGGAAGGTATTTCTCAGCACAGTTCTTCTAGCACAAGTCATCTTCTCTGGATCATCGTCACTGGATAATCGTCATTGAGTCATCATCATCGTCACTGCTGCTGCTATCTCAATCAATCTCTGAATCTACTCGTCATAGGAAGTTCTACAGAGCCAGTCCTTTTTCATACTGGATGTAGGCCCAACACCTGCAGGTCTTCATCATCACTGGCCATACTGTGGAATCCTCAGGACTTTTACGTGCGTCACAAAACCTCGAAAGAGCATCCCAGGCTGTTACGAGCACACAGCTCTACCTATAGGATCTCCCATGGCACCGAATTACATGTGACCTCACCACAAAACCTCGCAAGAGCATCCCAGGCTGTTACGAGCACACAGCTCTACCTATAGGATCTCCCAGGGCAACGAATTATATGTGGTCATGGCAAAACCTCGCAAGAGCATCTGCCAGATATCCCAGGGAACCGAATTACATGCCATAGGCAAAACCTCGAAAGACTATCTGCAGATCTCCCAGGGCACCGAATTACATGCCATAGGACAAAACCTCGAAAGAGCATCTGCCAGATATCCCAGGGAACCGAATTACATGCCATAGGAAAAACCTCGAAAGACTATCTGCAGATCTCCCAGGGCACCGAATTACATGTCCTCCCAGAGCAAAACCTCGAAAGAGCATTTGCCAGATGTCCCAGGGCACCGAATTACATGCCATAGGCAAAACCTCGAAAGACCATCTGCAAATATCCCAGGGCACCGAATTACATGCTCATCTGCACAACCTGATCCACGGCCACAGAGTATCAACCTGATACTCACCATACATCATCCTGATGTATCCATGATCATCCTGATCATTATCACTGCAACGTCTTGCTGCATGTCATCTGGAGCAACATCCTGAAGCTCGTCATCTATGATCATCCTGATCATCACTGCAACATCCTGCTGCATGTCATCTGGAGCAACATCCTGAAGCTCGTCATCTATGATCATCCTGATCATCACTGCAACATCCTGCTGCATGTCATATGATCATCAATGCATCTACCTGATGCATACCAAGTATCATCATACATGATCCTCCTGATCATCAATGTATCCACGTGATACAAATACATGATACATATCATCATACATGATCCTCCTGATCATCAATGTATCCACCTGATACAAATACATGATACATATCATCATACATGATCCTCCTGATCATCAATGCATCTACCTGATGCATACCAAGTATCTACCTGATACATATCATCATACATGATCCTCCTGATCATCAATGTATCCACCTGATACAAATACAAATACATGATACATATCACCATACATGATCCACCTGATCATACAATGTATCCACCTGATACATATACAGATACATGGTCCAAGCATCCAACATGATGCATATACAAAATACGTACACATGATCCAACTGATCATATCCAGCATCAACATGATGCGTACATACAAAAAATGATCCAACTGATCATATCCAGCATCCAACATGATGCGTACATACATACAAAATGATCCAACTGATCATATCCAACATCCAACATGATGCGTACATACATACATAAAAATGATCCAACTGATCATATCCGGCATCCAACATGATGCGTACATACATACATAAAAATGATCCAACTGATCATATCCAAGCAGAAACCAGAACATTATCCTGATGCTCATCATCCAGCGCTTACATCCACAGCCATGTGAAGGATCCTCCTTCCAACATGCTTGGAATGGCTTCAGCAAATGTGTCCATCACTTCTTCCTCGAAGTGTCCTCGATCTGAAGAATGCCAAGCCTCTCTCTGAAGTACTCGAACTTCACCCTGGCTAGTGGCTTCGTCAGCACATCTGCAATCTGCTCGTCCGTCGCAACATACAGGAGCTTCACAGCTCCTCTCTGCACCATATCCCTGATATAGTGATATTTGATCTCTATGTGTTTCGACCTGTCATGAAACACTGGGTTCTCGGACAGCTTCACACAACTCTGGTTATCACAGAAGATACCAGTAGCCTCCAACGGGAGATCAAATAACTCAGACAGTAGCTTCCGTAGCCATACTGCCTCACAACTAGCTGAACAGGCTGCAACATACTCTGCCTCAGCTGTACTCAGTGCTACGCAGGACTGCTTCCTGCTAAACCAAGAGATCACACCTGATCCCATACTGAAGCAACACCCAGATGTGCTCTTCCTATCTGCAGCACTGCCAGCCCAATCTGAATCAACATAACCCTGTAGGTTAAACTTTTGATTCGCCTCATACCTGAGCCCATAATCCACTATACCCTTCAGGTACCTTAGATAATGCTTTACAGCAACCGGGTGAACACTCCTCGGATCCGTCAGGAACTGGCTCAATGTGTTCACAGCAAAGCAAATGTCTGGTCTCGTGTTCGTCAGGTACATCAAGGACCCAATCATCTGACGATACATAGAGACATTAACCAGCTCAGATGAAGCATCACATAGAAGCTTCAGATTCGATGCCATAGGTGTGGCCATGGCCTTGCAATCCATCATCCCGAACCTCTTTGGGATCTCTACTGCATACTTCCCTTGTTCAAGGAAGATTCTATCTGCATTCTGCCACACCTTCATGCCAAAAACAAATAGTGCATCATCCCCAAGTTCTTCATCTCGAACTCGGTAGTAAGCTTCCGCTGCGTGTCGGCAATCAATCTATCTTCACCATACCAAGTTCTGCACATATATGATTTCCTATCATGTGTCTCAGAACCAAGTGGCTGCTCTACATACACTTCTTCTTCAACTACACCATTCAAGGAAGCTGTCTTGAATCCATCTGGTGTATCTTCTATTTCATCACTTTTATATTTCTCAATGCTGCCATCTGCAACATGCTTGATCTGATAGTTCCATTTGGAATTCATAGCAAACTTCCCTTCATGTCTTTGGGATTACATCCCAAACATCATTCTTCATGATCGACGGATCATGGCATTTCATTTCTTCATCCCAGATCCTGGGAACTTCAATATCTTCAATATCTTCAATAGATATCTTTGTTGCTGGAACAAATGTTGTAGTTCTTCTTTTGTAGGAGATGGCATATGATCTTTCCTACAAAACAAGTTAACTTGCATGATTAGAAAACATCTCATAGTTTTCAGAACAAATTCTTACACATAAATAAATATGTCATACAGTCATGCAATTATCTTAGCCAATGCTTCAATACAACATTTATCCATATCCCGTAACTTTCTAGATGCCTTCCAATCTCTACCAGAACATTGTTAAGAGTGTGCACAACTCCCAACATGTCAGCAAAGAGGTTTCATTCTAGATAAGTAGCAATGGAATGTTGTACAGTGCCATAGGCCACTTACCCATGCATATTAGGAGTATACTGTTCATCAATGCAATTATTCTAATATGCATAATACACAACCTAATTCTAGGAACATCAGTATATACATTATTGAACAGTATTATTTAAGAAATGACAATTCAAATACTTATCTTTGTTTGTTCATTGGGTGGACTCCCTCTGAGTCTTCGCTTCCTTGCAGGACCTGCTGGACTCCTAATCTGAAGTAGTTTCTTCTACACCTTTCTGTTGTGGGATGTAGAGAGATGGTCAACTCCCTCTAAATATCTACATCCTTGCATAAACCACTGGAGTGTACTCCCTCTTGATCTTTGCTTCCTGGATTACCTGTTCTTGAATCTCATATTCATCCTTGGTCCCTATGCATGCTTATTAGTATCATGAATGTGTTATCCTTGTGATCTCATATAAAATCATACATTCATTAGTATACTATTAAAACACAATAATCTCAAGCATGTATAGTCATGATCATTTCAACCAGAAAATAATAAGCATTAGCATTCAAGGTTTATGTAGAATTCTTAAGGTTAGTCAAATCATAAGAAACATAACATGTTTAAACCTGTAATTACTCAAACCTATGACTCTTCAGGTTAGTTGAATCATCAATCAAGATAAGAGATATGATATGCGTAAAACCTGTGATTATTCAAACCTATACCTTCATGACTCTTCTGGTTAGTCATATCATCAATTATGGTAAGAAACATAATATGCATACAACCATGATTATTCAAACCTATGACTTCATGAATAATCATTATCAACAACAGTATAAGATCCTAACACAAGGTAGGATTCTAACTTGATATAGGAAAAACATACCTGGATTAGCATGCTAGCTATTTATGTCTAACATACTCACATGATGTCTTCTTGTTCTTCTTCAATGACTTGTGCTAGTAACCTGTATATCTCATAGGTTAACTAATACAAAACCAAGTTATACATACCTCGTAAATGGATCTTCTATGAGATCCATGACAATGGATGAATCTTTGTCCTCATGTTATCATGATCATATGTTCTTGGACCAGAACATGATCTGTCTTTCTTGGTGTACCTTTCATGTTAGTAGACAACATAAACCTCATACAACATCATAATGCATTAGTACAATCATAAGTGTCAACACCCTAACCAATGAATATCTTCTATCATGCATTCATAATTTTGTTAAGGTGATACAACAAATCTAAAATCAAAATTGTACTAACCATAATAACATGAAGACAAACATACCATAAAATTAATCATGGACAAATATCGAAACATACCTCGATGAGTCAGACCTGTCGAGATCGCTTGTAATTTTCTTATGTAAGGCCTTATCCTCATCTCCCTCTGAGTTAGGAACTTCTTCACTTATGCAAGCGATCAATCCATCTTCTTCTAGGATTAACCCAATCCACTTGATTTGCAAGAACTGGACCTTGAGCTGGATATGGGTTTGTCAGAGAAACCCCAAAAATTCAAACTTTGAATTTCAAACTTCTGACAGGATAGAAATATGTGCCTTGATGAGCTGATCAAGTTGGTATATTCAGAATTTGAAAAACTGCAAAGTTTCACTCCTCAATTTTGCTTTTGAAACTTTTGGATTCACTGGACGTGACCTTGAACTGGGGTTTGATGAAGCCCACTCTTCTTCCCAATCAAAAATTTTGATCCAAATCTCTAAGCTTCTATTTTTCTAATGAGCTTCCAGCCGTGGTCACAGATTTCAAAAATTCCCATTTTTACAAAAGCCCTAATTTTCCACTTTTCTGATCAAAGTCCCGAACTAGGGTCTAATCAAGCCCGGCCTTCTACCCAACCAAAAATTCTGATCTTGGTCTCTAAATTTCTATTTTGATGAGTAGCATCTAGCCTTGGTCTCCGATTACAAAAATTCGAACTTTCTCCAAAGCCCTAAATTCCGGAAGCCATGAATGAAGGTACCAAAAAAATAATTCTGTTTTGACAGAAATATGTACCTGATTGTTTCTGGTGTAACTCCGAAATTTTTGATCCACAGGGTCTGAAAAAGTTTCCTGAGATAGCCTGACCTGTTATCTTTCCATCCTGATAGGTCTGACCTCAATTGGATTCTCTGAGAGAGAGTTATGCCAAATGTCGCAACGTGACCTGTTTTGGGATAAAACAGGAGATCGAACTTGTACGGCGTGCCACGTGTCACTGTTTTAACTTCGGCCTCTGAAAAACTTTTTTGAGATATCGCGTCCTGTTACCTTTCCATCCTGACAGGTCTGACCTCAATTGGACTCTCTGAGAGAGATTTATGCCAAATGTCGTAACGTGACCTGTTTATGGGATAATACAGGAGAGCGAACTTGTACGGCGTGCCACGTGTCACTGGTTCAACTTCGGCCTCTGAAAAATTGTTCTGAGATAGTGAAGACTGTGTACTACCTTTCACTTTTTACGAAATTTCATTTGGAGCTTCCTAGCCCAAGATATGACCTTTTTCCCAAGGTCACCTGATTTTGACTCAGATCTGGAAGAGGCAGAAACCCTATATTGTACAGATCATAAATCACAAAGTACAACGAATTAGAGGTTGTCCTTTGGACACAAAATACCTGGAGATCTTAGCTTCGGCCTATAACAATTTCAGATCCGAAAACGTTGCCAAAACGGATTTATAGCGAAAGTGCTACGATGACTGGTTTTTGCTATATCAAGCCCTAGCATCGTAAGTGCAACAAGTGTCATACATGCCATATCATGCCTTCTTTCAGGCTAGCTCTGATACCATGTTAGATTTTCAGAATTTACTTC
Source organism: Larix kaempferi (assembly GCA_027924585.1). NCBI lineage: Eukaryota > Viridiplantae > Streptophyta > Pinopsida > Pinales > Pinaceae > Larix > Larix kaempferi. The sequence continues at coordinate 14,387,717 of BSBM01001346.1, forward strand.
AATCTGATATAGGATCTTAACTGAGAGAACAACATGTACAGCATATCTACAGCATATCAATCATGGAGACAATAATGCAAGCACACAAGAGACACAAAGATTTACTTGGGGAAAACCATAAAGGTGAAAAACCCCAATAACTTCCTCAGAGATAGATAGAGCAATGATACAACCAACCAATAGAGATAGCCATAACCTAGCAGCAATCCTCCTCCTCCATAAGTGCGCCTCTCCTCCTTGAGAGCATGTGTAAGAAGTGAGTGAGCAAATAGAGTGCCTCCCGCACTCTATTTATACTTGACTTGACTCGCCTTTTTACCTAACTCATGTCGGCTCGAACTTAACCACATAACATAATGCTGAGTGGGCCGACCCCCAATAGGGTAGTCTAATAACCCTTTGACCCACATGGCCGACCCCCAATAGGGTGGTCTAATAACCCTTTGACCCACATGACTTATACAGGGCCGACCCCAAACAAGGTGGTCTAATAACCCATCAAGTATAAGTTACGACACTTACAATATAAATGACGACACTTCCTTATAGAGGAATAATACCATCTCTATAGGAATACAATATACATATATGTGAAATACATTCCGAAGTTACATATACATCAACATGTATGTCAGTCAAGGTATGTTTCAGATTTGCTGCAGAAATTTAAGATGGTTGAATGTAAGTCTGCAAAATTTCCATTTCTTTCAGGAGTTAAGCTTACAGAATGGGGTTCTTCACCACTAGTTGACAGTTCACTGTATAGACAACTAGTTGGGAGTTTGTTGTATCTTACACACTCTCGACTAGATTTGTCTTATGCTGTTGGGGTTGTTGCAAGGCACATGCAAGAGCCTCATGAGATCCATTGGAAGGCAGCCAAGAGGATCCTTCATTATGTTCAGGGTACTAAGTCCTTTGGTATCCATTATGCTGTTGGTTCATCCCTTGAACTAGTAGGGTTTACAGATTCTGATTGGGCCATAGATTGTATCGATCGGAAATCAACTTCCGGTTATGTTTTTATGCTTGCACATGGACCTATATGCTGGTCAAGCAAGAAACAAATCACTATTTCCTTATCTTCAGCTGAGGCCAAGTACAGGGGAGCAGTTAATGCAGCCACACAATGTGTTTGGTTGCAAGGTATTCTTGCAGAGTTCGGGATTGTCTTTGATTCACCCACTATTCTTTGGTGTGATAATCAAAGTACAATCAAGATTTCTACCGATCCAGTACAGAGACAGAGGACCAAGCACATAGAGATACACATGCATTACATTCGGGGTTTGGTGCATAACCGGACCATAGCATTGCAGTATTGCCCATCCAGTGAGCAAACTGTTGATATCTTCACCAAGTGTTTTACCGAGAAGACCTTCACTCACCTTAGATCTTTGCTTGGGGTGAGTGATGCATGGTGATGATTGGTGTATTTTGATATATGCCACATGTCCATTTTAGAGGGGAGGTTTTATTTCCCATGTGGTTTTCCTCCTTACCTTGGTTACATGGACAAATAAATTTTATGATGTAAAAGGTGACTTGAGCCTAGTTGCCAAGGCCTTAATTTTTGATATTTCACTAAGTCTAGCTTAAGGGGGGGTGTTAGAACATTTTTACACCTATGTACATTAATCATTTATTAATTGATGATTAATTAGTGCCCAAGTGATTAATTATTACATCCCTAAGTTGGTTAGCTACTAAATGGTCAATTATCATGAACTAGTTAGCAAATGTGAACAAGTGCTGAGTCAAACTGGCTGTTTGGTGTGCTCCCCAGGGCATTTAATGCATTCAGCATGCCTAGAGCGCCCTCCCCAGGTTAATTAATGCATTCAGCATGCTTCTCTTCTACCTAGGGCGCACTTGCTCAGATTGTGGACAATCTTGCCAACTTTGTCCAATTTTTGGCCAATTTTAGCTACCAAACCTCTAACCAACCAGTTTCTTCACATGTGTGAGGTCACATGGGCCTGTCCAGTCATTCCCAGCATTCACATAGCAGATTCGAACCAGTTTGGGATGGTTTGGGATATTTTGGTCAACCTAGGGGGGTTTGAGCTATTTCTAAGCTAGATCAGTGTGAACACTCCAGATGGATTCGAATTCTTCCAGATTTGTATATATGGGTGTTCTTAACCTATTTTTAGGTTGGACAGTTAATAATATTGACATTATTCACCCATTTCATGTGTATTGTTCTTCATTCATTTACAGATTTATGCTATTCTTGCAAATGTTGTGCAATCTTTCACTAGTGAGGAACCCATAGTAGCTAGGTTCTGCTGTGATTGAGATTTTACAATTTCTTTGAGTCATTTGAAGTCTCCTTGTTTTTTCTGCTCATTATTTGGTTCATATTTTAGTGGAGATTCTTCATTCACTTCTTGGATGAAAGAATACATGGTTGAATATTTTGATGCATATCACATCCTTTTGGAGCAGCATTATAGGACATGGGATCCTCACCTATGTCATTGGAGCAGATTTGATTGGTCACTTGAAGCTTGTATGCACTTGGAAAATCGTGGTCTACTTGCTTGGAGGTACATGCACTTTTATGATTCTTTGATGAAGCACCTCCTTGATGTACATTTTCATTATGTAGTTATGTACTTTGATGATATATATTTTGTACTCATGATGTTTGGAAGAATGCATACAAGAAAATGGGATCCAAGAATCATCTTATCTGATGGTATGGGTTGGAGAGCACTCTTCATTGTTGGGGTGCAATACAAGCAATGGGACCCTGGAATAATTTTTATCTCATTGGTTTCAATTTTTTTGGGGAAACAAGAAGTATGGGAGATGGATTTCCCACTTAATAAAGTGATTTTTATCAGATTAGTGCAGCAGCAAGCATGGTGGTTCCTCTCTAAAATCTTCATGGGAAACTCAAAGACTCAAGGTTTGGCAATTCAATGGCAACTTCAAAGAATTACACAGAAAGCAGGTTCTTCAACACCCATGTTTGAAATTGCTTGAGGACAAGAAATATTGGGAAGGGAGGATTTGTCATGTCCCAAATTTGGAATTGGGTAACAATGGCCTAATCAAATTATCCATATTCATTAGAGTTTGTAAAATTGATGTTAAGGGTCAAATAATTGCCAAGGAGGAAAATTACTAGTTTCCTAGGTTTAGGGTGGAAGCTTTGGGATTTGGAATAAGGGGGATAATAAATGATGTTTAGACATTAGAAGGGTTCAAGTATTTAATAAATAGAGTGAATAAAGAAATTCAAGAGAAATCCTAGGTGAAAAATGGTTTTGGAGACATATGGAGGATGTGGGACCCACACTAGCTTGATTTTTCATAATACATTGTATCTCTCTTTTGCAAATTCGAATTAATGGGAATGTGAACACTCTTGGGTGAGTTGGTAAGTCATAACACATGTCATTGAGCATATTAGGTCGAATTGGGAAGGATTGGTAACCTCCATGGAAGATAAAGAGTCAAAGTGGAAGTTTGTGGACACTTGGGCTAAATTCCCTAGTCCCTATGACACCAATGATGGAGCATCTATGACAACTATGACAAATTGCAGACTTGACCTCTGACATCTGACCACTATGACATGTCATCCCCAAAAATAGGCTCAAAGAAGGAGAATTTGGGAGTTGGAGAAGCCAAAGAGACTCAAAATCGAATTTGGGAGAAGATGGAAGGTTGGAACTAGGAAACAAGTGGCAAATGTGGAATATTTCCTAAATGGAAATCTATTGAATCTATTGAGAGGATTTCGACCCTTAGAAGGATAATTTTGGTTATAAAATGTAGAAATGAAGTATGAGAATAGTTTTTGATCATTTGTAGAATTTGCAATTGCATTTGTGAAGAGGGAGAGCTAGTGGATGACTAGTTTCTTGCCTTAGCCAATTTCGAGGGTGAAAGATTCCCATCCAAGTTGGCAATTGGAAAGGCCATTAAGACCTTTCATTTGGAGCTTTAATGGAGTCTTTATTTGCAGGTGTAAGCTACAGGGCAGCTCATGTTTTCTTCTATTGCAGCTCACTCCTTCAACCATTTCCAGTTTTGATGACATATTCTTGATCCTTGAGGGAGGGCGTTTTTGGTGAGCTATTGTACTCTTTGGGGGAGCTTCTAATGCCCCATTTATTTTGTAATATGAAGTAAATACTCTCTTATTCATCTCCATAAAGTTTCAGGTCGAAATTCCAAGTAGAAATGTATAAATCTCATTTTTAATGGAAGAACAATGCCATTTCCCCACTACCTTGTTGTGAACTAATGTATTGATGATGATTTCGAATGAATGGATGATTCTATGATGAATTTGTGATTAATGGACTGCCATGTATGTATTTTACAAGTTTCATGTACTTTACTCGAGCGTTTGAAGTATTTTTACTCAGTTTAATTACATTGGGAGAAGAAATAGTGCCATTTCCCCAAGGGTCGAATTGGTGATTTTTGCAGTTGAATGGGAGAGGTTGAGAACAGTTGTAATAAACCATTAATGGTGCATATGAGACCTTAATAACATACTTAACACATTACATACCTCTGTTCATAAATTTGAGTGGGTTTGGAGGCATTTGGGAAGCCATTTTCAGTACTTACCTCAGGGGGATTTGAACCCCAAATTACTAGTAAAATTGCATACTTGGTCCAGAATCTTAAGAGAGTTTGTAGAGGTATTTTGGTGGCCATATTTTATCCCTGAACATCATATTCAAGTCTTAATATCATTCATATACCTTCCTTGAATATTTGAAGGCATTTGGAGTCAATTTGAGGCCTAGAGACCAATACTAGTCAAAGGAAAATCACTAGTAAAGTTATCTACATTGACCAGAATTGAAAGAGAATTTGCAAAAGTGTTTTAAAGATACAAAGGCATCCCTGAAAGACATATTTATGTTCTAATATCATTCATATACCTTCTCATAATATTTGGGATCATTTGGGGCAAATTTGGGACCTAAAGATAGAAACTAGTCAAAGGTCGAACCAAGGAAAAAAAGTGGAAAATTGTCATTTTAATAAAATTCCTAACAAGGGACATTACACAAATTCCTAAAATTTGAACTTAACATGTTCATTTTTAAGCTTCCTAGTTCGTCCATATTTCTATCAAAACTTCTAACATTCCTAAACTTCATAACATTCAAAGATAATATTCATGTTCTTAACATTTATTTTTAAACTTCTTAGTTCATCCATATTTCCATCAAAACTTCTAATATTCATGAACTTCCTAACATGCCTAAAATTTGAACTTAATATGTGTTCCTTTTTAAGTTTCCTAGTTCATCCATATTTCTATCAAAACTTCTCACATTCCTAAACTTCCTAACATTCAAAGATAACATTCATGTTCTTAACATTCATTTTTAAACTTCCTAGTTCATCCATATTTCCATCAAAACTTAGATAGCATTCCTAATCTTCCTAACATTCCTAAGCTTCATAACATTCTTAACCTTCCTAGTTCATCCATATTTCTATTAAAACTTCTAACATTTCTAAACTTCCTAACATTCATGTTCTTAACATTCATTTTTAAACTTCCTAGTTCATCCATATTTCCATCAAAACTTCTAACATTCTTAAACTTCCTAACATTCCTAAAATTTGAACTCAACATGTGTTCACTTTTAAGCTTCTTAGTTCATCCATATTTCTATCAAAACTTCTAACATTCATAAACTTCCTAACATTCAAAGATTTCATTCATGTTCTTAACATTCATTTTTAAACTTCCTAATTCATACATATTTCCATCAAAAATTAGATAATATTCATAATCTTCCTAGAACATTCCTAAGCTTCCTAATTCATCCATATTTGTATTAAAACTTCTAACATTCCTAAACTTCCTAACATTCATGTTCTTAACATTCATTTTTAAACTTCCTAGTTTATCCATATTTCCATCAAAACTTCTAATATTCCTAAACTTCATAACATTCAAAGATAACATTCATGTTCTTAATATATTCAATCTTAACATTCATTCATATTTCAATCAAAACTTCCTCATTCATGAACTTTAAACCTATGTTCATCCATTTTTAAACTTCCTTTAACATTCATAAACTTCATAATATTCAAAAATATCATATTCTTAAAATTCTTGATCTTAAAATTCATTCCGACATATTCATTCATTCATTTAAACATGCAAGTACATATTCTAAACCTTTAAATCACAATAAATATGCTAAATAAACAAAAATAAGTAGATCATTTAAAGCAAGTTTCATAAAATATGTAAGTTCAAAGGACATGTATATAATCCTCAAAAAAATGTTCATGAACATACAAGTTCAATGTACATATATGTATCTAGTCCAAAAATAAATCTCCTCGACATGTCCAAAACAAATCTTTGCAATATATGCATATCAACAAAAATAAAATGTCCACCATGCTATCCTCCACTAGGGCCTCCCCGTGGACTCAACCCACCCTGCAACATGTATAAAAGCAGATTATGAATATCATTTAAATTATTTAAACTAAATTCAGAAAATTAAAATATTAAACTTATATATCTAAAAAGAATTCAATTATTAACAAAATTACATCAAATTCTCCAAATACTTGTCCACCACCATCCTTCAAATGAATTTTCCCTTTGCCTCCAAAAGATTTAAGAGACCCAAGATGCAACATGTATAAAATCAATTTATGAATCTCATAAACTACTTAAACAAATTTTAACTAAATCCATAAAAATGAAAATATTAAACTTATATCAAAGATCAATTCAAGTATGAACAAAATTACCTCCTTGCCCATATCTGCTGCATGAAGCAGAGAACCTATATCTCACCCCTAAAATTTAAATTGTGTTAATAAATAAAACATAATGCAAACAAAAAAAATTACTGTGCCAATTAACTTAAAACTAAAACAAAAAGATTAAAAAAACATTAGCTCACAATAGATGGTAAATCATTTATAAAGTTTGTATCTAAAGAAACCTGCATGGATAAGTCGAATTAACAATAAGATGCATAGTTAAATTAAAATTATATATATATATATATATATATATATATCTATCAAGTTCAAACATAATTACAAATATGTAAATAATAAATATACCTCTTGAATATTCTCTAGATTTTCGCTAGTGGAAACATGGAAAGAATGTTCATTCATCATTCTTGAAAATTGCAACCAATAAACATTTACATAATGTACCTATTACTTTACATCAAGAAACATAATTTATCATTCATATAATGTAACAAAAAATTCAATTCAAAATGAATAAAAGATTTAATTAAGATCAAGTCATATCATAATCAACAAACCTCTCCCAAACTCGATGTGTCATTGGAAATAGCATTTGCCACTAGGTCGCGACAAACCTTGGCATATGCCCTGAGATCTTCAATGCTCATTCCATCTATCTCATCATTAGTTTTGTAAACAAACTTTTGACGAATAACCGAATGAGCCCTTTCTCGAACCAATCCCACATCTACTCTAACTAATGCTGACGATAAACCATCTGTAAGACCTGTCAAGTTGAACAAGTAGTTTTTTTTTTTTTTTTTTTTTTTTACAAGAAGACTTGACAATCTAATCATTCCACTCCCTAACTATGTTAAACAATAATATATATATTAGGTAACCTAAGCGTTGTTTCCTCATAATTTCCTTCAAGCATCTTACCGTTCTTCAAATGAATGCAATAGTTCTTTAAAAGTCCCATTATTTCATTATCACTAATACCTTCAATTATACAATCACATATTTTATTCTCCATTTGTAACTTTATGCAAAGATCTAGATGTACCATAAACCCTCAACATCGAAGCAACTATACTTAGACAGTTATGTTTCCTCTTCCCATATACCTACACAGTAATCATATATTTATTTTCAAGGCAATAACTACCATCATGGAAAATCACACATAATTTCCTTATAATAATTATTTAAGTATTACAAATATAACTTTCATTACAACGAATATTTATGAATGGAAAACATAACTTTATTTAAAAATAAATATTTAAGAATGGAAAACATAACTTTATTCAAAATAAATATTTATGAATGGAAAACATAACTTTATGAATTGCAAATTATATATTTTCCTAGAACGAATCATTATAACTTTAATCAATTACCTTAAAGCTTTAATCCTTCCATTTTTAATGATACCTATTGGGATTAAAGTATGGCAGGGTTTAAATGAGATCAACTTGTACATATTTACATATGATCACGACCTGTAGCTGAATATTGTTATAAAAAAAAAAGAAATCTGATCGTCTATAAAGAGTAATTACCGGCAGTAAACTTAACGAATGGTTTGAGACAAGCAAATTAATAATCTTGTCAAATGTATTTGCTATGACATTTTCCCAAAGAAAACAAACTTGATTATATTATAATTAAATTCTTATCTTTTTAAGAGAGCAAGCGAAAATGCATACCTAAGTAAATCTCTATTTTTAACAAATAACCATGCTTTACTGAAACTACACGCAGCCATATTTGTTTCTCGACTTCTAATCAGTAGTTAAATAAAAATGTAAATAATATTAAGTTCATAGCATGGATTGGGTTTTATCATTGGTACCAATTAATAGATAAAAAGAACATATCCTCAGAATAACGCTCGACTGATGAACTGAGTGGTGATACTCCATTGTCTACCAGAAGCGAAGAGTGCAGCGTGATTTAGCAACCTTAGATGATGCAGACTTTCCACAGGGTGGGGAATTTTTGACACAACCTCAGGTTTAATTTAAAGTCAAAAAGAATTCGCTGCTGATGAATATATATTGGGGAAAACTTCGAATATCACATCGGATCAATTCACCGTCCAGGAATCGCTATTGATTTAAATCTGGAATGTAATTTGAATGGAGGATTTTATCGACCGACCTAGCTTCTTGATGAGTCAACTCGGCACTTACAGCGTGATACTATGCTAGACAGGTAGGTGATCGATCCGGATGGACAAATGAAAGGTAGGGCACTGTATTGATCACAAAGATGTAGATTGTACGGTGAAGGTCCATCGAATTCAAATAAAAAAAAAAATGAAAGAACTTCTGGAAGAGCTCGATGTGCAGAGATCTAATCTTGCAAACCCTTGCAGAGCAAGATCGATGCATCCTTAAACTTGGAGTTCGATCCCTTTGGATTCATTATGCAGAGATCTATAATTAAAACTTTTGCAGAGCAAGATCGATTCGTCCATTAACTTGGAGTCCGATCCATTGAATTCATTATGCAGATATCTATTTTTTTAATACTTTTGCAGAGCAAGATCGATTCATCCATTAACTTGGAGTCCGATCCATTGAATTCATTATACAGATATCTATCTTTAATACTTTTGCAGAGCAAGATCGATTCATCCATTAACTTGGAGTCCGATCCATTGAATTCATTATACAGATATCTATCTTTAATACTTTTGCAGAGCAAGATCGATTCATACATTAACTTGGAGTCCGATCCATTGAATTCATTATACAGATATCTATCTTTAATACTTTTGCAGAGCAAGATCGATTCATCCATTAACTTGGAGTCCGATCCATTGAATTCATTATACATATATCTATCTTTAATACTTTTGCAGAGTAAGATCGATTCATCCATTAACTTGGAGTCCGATCCATTGAATTCATTATGCAGTGATCTATATTTAAAACTTTTTATGATACTGGGAGGAACAGCCCGAATTTACCCTTATAAAACGAAGGCATCGAGTGATCACCCAAAAGATTACAGAGATAAAAAGGAAATAGAATTGATTCAATTTCAGAAAATAAACTAGATCTCAGCCAATTTTGACAGGAAAAATTAAAAATTCATATCTAATTTAAATAAAATTTCGATTGTGAACAACACAGATCTAATTACTAGATAATGCAAATTCATAATACAAATCTGATTCAATTCCAGAAAATAAACTAGATCTCAGCTAATTTCGACAGGAAAAAGATTAATGATTCAGATCTAATTTAAATAAAATTTTGATTGTGAACAACACAGATCTAATTACTAGATAATGCAAATTCATAATACCAATCTGATTCAATTCCAGAAAATAAACTAGATCTTAGCAAATTTCGACAGGAAAGAGATTAATGATTCAGATCTAATTTAAATAAAATTGCGATTGTGAACAACACAGATCTAATTACTAGATAATGCAAATTCATAAAACAAATCTGATTCAATTCCAAAAAATAAACTAGATCTCAGCTAATTTCGACAGGAAAAAGATTAATGATTCAGATCTAATTTAAATAAAATTTCGATTGTGAACAAAACAGATCTAATTACTAGATAATGCAAATTCATAATACAAATATGATTCAATTCCAGAAAATAAACTATATCTCAGCTAATTTCGACAGGAAAAAGATTAATGATTCAAATCTAATTTAAATAAAATTTCGATTGTAAACAACACAGATCTAATTACTAGATAATGCAAATTCATAATACAAATCTGATTCAATTCCAGAAAATAAACTAGATCTCATCTAATTTCGACAGGAAAAAAGATTAATGATTCAGATCTAATTTGAATAAAATTTCAATTGTGAACAACACAGATCTAATTACTAGATAATGCAAATTCATAAAACAAATCTGATTCAATTTCAGAAAACAAATTAGATCTCTATTATTTTTGACAGAAAATTAATAATTCAGATCTAATTAAATAAAACATAATCAGAGTTTTACAAAAAATCTTAGCTTGACGATCTTATATAAAAAAAATTATAAATACACTAATCATATGAAAAATAAGAACCTGTAATGGTCGTAGTTCCAATCGGAAGGTGAACCTCCTCGTTTGCTGCAGCTCCAAACTCGTCGCCAATCACCACGGTCATAGACAGACACCTCGGTTAACCACCCAACCACTCTGGAAGTACTCTTCTTCCTTCCAGATCCCCGAGCTAATCGGGCCGTAGAGTTCACACAAGTATTTCAGAAATTCAGCTTGGGCTTCGCTTCCCTCTAGGATTTCTTAGCCAAATCCTTAGATAGCAGCAAGTCTTTGAGGCATTCAAAAATTACGACAATCGTCCAAATTATGGGCCCCTTACCCATTCCCTAAGACTTCCTTATAAAGGAAAATCTCATGCGACACATGTCGCTTCATGCATAATTAAATATTTTTAATTAATTATTTAATTAAAACACTTACCCATCCAAGTGTCAGTTTCTCTGGGAAGTGCACCTACACCCCTAAGTTTGCTCTAGTTTGTCCCCCATATATTTTAATCAACTCCTAGCTTTTAGCTGACTAGGTGTCTAATCTTAGGATTCTATTTTGCTCCTAAAAAATGATTTCTATTATTTTAAATGCTCAACAAAAATAACTATTCATGTGCAAATGTCTAAACTATTTTTATGCATTTGCTAAGTATTAATCTAGAGTTATTCTCATAAGTTTTTATGCAGTTTAATTTAACAATCAAACTCACTAGGATCACGGTGCCGCGCCATTGGGCTCCTGGTTCCTTAATTTTTAATTCCTTGACATGGCACCACTTCGTCGGGTCCAATCATCCATGGTTTCCATTCCTTGGCATGGTACCACATCGTTGGGTCCTTGTGTCCATTCTTTCCGTTCTCGACAGGGAACCGCATCATTGGGCCCTTCTGCCACCATCTTTCCGTTTTGACTTGCGGGAACTCTTGTAGGGATTTTAGGAATCGTTACCATCCATCCTCCGTCTACATGCTATCTAGGGACTAATCGCGCTGAGGAGTGAGTCCGTTCTCACTGCGCGCCCCTCAACTCGTACGTGACCAGCTCCGTCGTGGCCCACCTCGTACGCCCTCACGCATTCCTCTTGAACAAGCAGATCAATGCTTATCTGCTCATGCATGGTATTCTTGTCGAAAGTCGACATCGTCTTCGCTTCCCCTGTTTGTGATTTACCCGTACTCTACGACCCTTCATGTTCCTTTGTGTGTCCGTTGGTGAACCGTCTCACTTGTTTCTACACACACTTCTCACAACAAATTATTAGTAGCACTGTCCTCAATAATCATCATCTGATTTCTAAATCTAGTATTGTTAAACATTTATGATTTATTCAACTTCTTATTCATCTAATCAAATATACATTTCGTCGACAATTTCATAATCACCATACAGCTAGTCATTAAGCATTATCCATCAACATAATTTTCCATAGTCATAGTTAATCGTTTAACATATGCAATTATTCATTTACCTCAATAGTTAAAATACACATACTCAAAAATAAGGTCAAAAGGTTATTTAATTAATGTTTCAATCGGCCGGGTCACTCAGCAGGTGCCCTCAATGTCTACAAAAGTCTAGGGGCACTACATACACCCCTACTTATTTAGAACTTCGTCTCGAAGTTCAGAATAAAAATGGAAAACTATGACGCATCTTAGTTGCGTCCTCCCAAGTCGCAGATCTTGGACTATAGTTGTCCCACTGTACTTTGACTTGATCAATCACACGGTGCCTAAGCTGTCGCGTTCGCTGGTCTAAAATCCGGATCGGTTCGGCCATCATGGCCCCGTCGTCCATTATCTTCACATTACCCAAGTCAATGATATGTGAAGTATCGGGAACATAGTGGCGCAATACAGAAATATGAAAAACATTATGAATTCTACTTAATGATGACGGCAAGTCAAGACGATAGGCAACCGGTCCTATCCGTTCTGAAATTCTAAAGGGTCCTACAAACCTAGGTGACAACTTGGATCCCTTTCCAAACTTTATAGAACTCTTCTGTGGTTTTACCCGTAGAAATACCCTATCCCCAATTTCGTAGTTACGATCAGTCCTATGTGCATCTGCATAGCTCTTGTGGCGATCCTGTGCTTCCTTTAGTCGAGAACGAATCGTGGCCATCTGTTCTTCCATCTCTTGTATTACCTCAGGACCAAGTAATGTCCTATCCTCTAGTATATCCCAACTTATGGGAGTCCTACAAGGTCTCCCATAGAGAAATTCAAAAGGATCCATCTGAATAGAACTCTGATAACTGTTGTTGTATGCAAATTCTACCAAGGGTAGATATTCTTCCCACTTCTTCTGTTGATCCATTACATACATTCTTAGCATGTCCTCCAATACTTGGTTCACTCTTTCCGTTTGTCCGTCCGTTTCAGGGTGGTAGGCGGTACTAAAGTTAAGTTGAGTCCCAAGAGCTTCTTGAAAGCTTGTCCAAAACCTTCCCGTAAATACTGATCCTCTATCAGAAATAATTTTCTTCGGAATTCCATGTAGTCTTACTACTTCATTAATGAAAACTTGGGCTATCTCCGGAGCTTGATACGTGTTCTTAATCGGCAGGAAATGCGCACTCTTGTTAAGAGTGTCAACGAACACAAAAATTGTGTCGTGTCTCCTGTTGCTTAAGGGCAACCCAACTATAAAATCCATAGAAATAACCTCCCATTTTGATTCTGGGATTGCATGTGGTTGCAGTAATCCAGCTGGGTGTCGATGTTCCGCCTTTACCATCTGGCACTCCATACACTTCACCACAAAACTTACCACATCCCTCTTCATGCCATGCCAAAAGAACAAAGGTTTCAAATCTGCGTACATCTTTTTTATTCCAGGATGTGCTCTATAGACGGCTCGGTGAGCCTCAGACAGTATTAAACCTTGAATTTCTTCATTATCAGGAACATACATGCGACAGTTATACCGTAATAAACCATCCATGTCCAGAGAGTACCCTTCAAACTTGGGTATCCTCATCTGTTCATTCTCCAACTCAGCTTTTACTTCATTATACCATTTGTCCTTTTGTTGTAGTGTCAAGATATTTTCTCTTAAGTTGGTCTTTAATGGTATGATAGAGAATATCCTAGGTCTACGACTAAGTGCATCTGCCACTTTGTTTAAGGTCCCTTTCACATAATTTATGTCGAATTCGTACTCACTGAGTACTTCCGACCATCTTCTCTGTCTTGCATTAAGGTCGCTTTGAGTGAAGATGTGTTGTAACCCACAATGGTCAGTCTTTAATTCAAACTTTCTCCCTACGAGATAGTGTCTCCATAACCTCAAAGCATGCATCACTAGAGTCATCTCCATATCATGGGTCGCATAGTTCTCTTCATGCGGCCTAAGTCTTCTGGACGTGTACGCAATTACTCTTCCATCTTGCATCAATACACAACCAATACCATCCTTTGAAGCATCCGTGCACACCAGGAAATATTTATCCATATCGGGAACTCTTAAGATTGGTGTCGTAGTCAATAATTCTTTTAATTTAACAAAGGCCTCTTCACATTTCTCCGTCCAAATGAAAGGACGGTTCTTCTTTTGCAATTCAGTAATAGGTCCCGCTATTCTAGAGAAGCCTTCCACAAAACGTCTATAATACCCAGCAAGCCCCATAAAGCTTCGTACCTCATGTACGTTTGTGGGTGCTGGCCAGTCCCAAATGGCTTCAATCTTGGCTGGATCTACAGCTATCCCTTCGCCGGATATGATGTGTCCAAGATAATGAATCTCCTTCTGGAAGAACGAACACTTTGATAATTTTCCATAAAGGTGATTTTCTCTTAAACATTTTAAGACTATCCTCAGGTGTTCCTCATGTTCTTCCGGTGTTCTTGAATAAATCAGAATGTCGTCTAAGAACACCTGTACAAACTTGTCAAGGTGTTGCCGAAACACACAGTTCATCAGGTTCATAAATACACTGGGTGCATTTGTTAAGCCAAAAGGTACTACGACAAATTCGTAGTGTCCAAATATAGTTTTAAACGCTGTCTTGGGAATATCTTCATCCTTGATCCTCAACTGGTGGTATCCCGACCTTAGTTCGATTTTTTAGAATACCGTCGCACCCTTCATCTGGTCAAAGAGGTCATCTATTCTGGGTAGGGGATACTGATTTCTTACGGTCGCCTTGTTCAATTGACGGTAGTCAATGCACAAGCGCCAAGACCCATCCTTCTTCTTCACAAAAATAACAGGTGCTCCCCAAGGAGACACACTAGGTCTGATCAGTCATCTAACAACTCTTGTAGTTGAATTTGCAATTCCTTCAATTCTGGTACAGAAATTCGGTAAGGAGTCCTAGCTATGGGCTCGTTTCCAGGTTTTAGTTCTATAGTGAAATCCAGTTCACGCTGTGGCGGTAATCCGGGTAATGCGTCAGGAAACACGTCCATGAATTCTGAGAACAAGGGGTGGTTAATTACTTCTACCTTATCTCCTTCCTTGTTCAATGCAATCACCGCATACAATTGACACCCTTTTCTCATGCTCTTCTTCAACTGCATAGCCGATATCATTCTTAAGGAAACTTTCTTTTTCTTCCGAGTTAACATCCTCTTGTAACCTTCATCGTCGATGAAAGTTAGTTCCTTACTTCAGCAATCCATCACCGCCGAGTGTGCTTCTAGCCAATCCATCCCCAGGATTAGATCGTATGTACCCAATTCCGTAACATAAAAGGATATTCTATAAGGACATACTCCTAGGTCGACTTCACAGTTCTCTACCTTAAGACCCACACTCTGGAAACTACTGGATGCCATCTCGACAGTGTCGAAATCATCTTGACTTATTGCCATCATTTTATTATTTTCTACAACTTTTAAGGAAATAAAACTTTCAGTAGCTCCAGGGTCTATAAGAAAGGAAAATACATTACCATGTATCTTACCAATAGTCTCGAGGACGGTGGACTGATGTTCAGCTTGGTGGTTGTTGACGGCAGCGTGTATACGATGCGCTTGTCCTAAATCGGCTGCGGTAGTTTGTCACGGTGCTTGGGCTCTTTGGTTTCCCCGGTCGTGCTGAGGACATTCGCTCTGGAAGTGTGGTCCCCCACACCTCCAACATCCTGCTTTGGGCCCTCTTGTTTTGTTTCTAGCAGGTGCATCATTCCTTCTTGGTCCAAACTGTGTCGGTTTTGCAAAAGGCTTTGCATGGTCATTCCATGGTGGTGGTCGGTATGGTGTTCTGTCATCTCTGCTAGACCCTCCGTTGAAAGGTCTCCTTCCAAAATTATTATTCCCATACTGATGTTTGGGTGCATGCGAAGGTTGACTCCCTCGGTCTATACTCATAAAGTTCTTATTCTATAGTATCTTGCCGGGAAGCTCTTCTTCCGCTATGAGGGCCTTCTGGACCGCATCGTGCAGAGTAGAAGGTGTCAAAATATGAACCTTGTCCCGGATGACTGGGTTTAATCCGTAGATGAACTTATTGATCTTTAATTTCTCCGTGGCAACATGGGGTGCATACCTTAGTAACTCCATAAAACGGATTTCGTACTCTTGTACTGTTCGTAGTCCTTGCTTTAGTGCATGGAAATCATTCAGCTGTCGCTCAATGAATTCGTCTGATAGGTAATGCTGACGAAAATGTTCATCGAACAATTCCCAAGATATCTCCTCAAGCTCTAGACCTAGCTGAGGTCGCAAGGTCTTCCACCAAAGAAGGGATTCCCCCTTCAGTTGTAGTATTGCCATCCGTACCTTCATGTTAGACGTGTAGTCTCTCAAAGAAAAACACATGGCCATGTTTTCTAGCCATGCCTGCGGTCCCCTCAGTGGAACCCCAAAATTCAGGAAACTTCACCTTTTCTAACTCTTGGTGTATGTTGACCGGAGGTGGCGCCTGCGGTACTGCAGTGACTTGAGAACCAACGTTCTCGCGGTCAAGTCATGTCATCAATGCTTCTGTCATTCTATGGTAGTTCCTCATCATTGTTGACGGGCGTGCAGCTCGTCCTCGTCCCCTTCCGGATCTACCCTGGCGAGTTCTTCGATCCATGACGAAGTCTGTTCAAATGTAAAATAAAATTTATTAGTCAACTAAACATCATATACTGTTTCGCGCGGAATTGTCTAGGTCCGAACTAAGTTCGACCTGGCTCTCATACCAAATGTAAGACCTGTCAAGTTGAACAAGTAGAATTTTTTTTTTTTTTTTTTTACAAGAAGACTTGACAATCTAATATGTTAAACAATAAAATATATATTAGGTAACCTAAGCGTTGTTTCCTCATAATTTCCTTCAAGCATCTTACCGTTCTTCAAATGAATGCAATAGTTCTTTAAAAGTCCCGTTATTTCATTATCACTAATACCTTCAATTATACAATCACATATTTTATTCTCCATTTGTAACTTTATGCAAAGATCTAGATGTACCATAAACCCTCAACATCGAAGCAACTATACTTAGACAGTTATGTTTCCTCTTCCCTTATGCCTACAGAGTAATCATATATTTATTTTCAAGGCAATAACTACCATCATGGAAAATCACACATAATTTCCTTACAATAACTATTTAAGTATTACAAATATAACTTTCCTTACAACGAATATTTATGAATGGAAAACATAACTTTATTTAAAAATAAATATTTAAGAATGGAAAACATAACTTTATTCAAAATAAATATTTATGAATGGAAAACATAACTTTATGAATTGCAAATTATATATTTTCCTAGAATGAATCATTATAACTTTAATCAATTACCTTAAAGCTTTAATCCTTCCATTTTTAATGATACCTATTGGGATTAAAGTATGGCAGGGTTTAAATGAGATCAACTTATACATATTTACATATGATCACGACCTGTAGCTGAATATTCTTATAAAAAAAAAAGAAATCTGATCGTCTATAAAGAGTAATTACCGACAGTAAACTTAACAAATGGTTTGAGACAAGCAAATTAATAATCTTGTCAAATGTATTTGCTATGACATTTTCCCAAAGAAAACAAACTTGATTATAATATAATTAAATACTTATCTTTTTAAGAGAGCAAGCGAAAATGCATACCTGAGTAAATCTCTATTTTTAACAAATAACCATGCTTTGCTAAAACTACACGCAGCCATATTTGTTTCTCGACTTCTAATCAGTAGTTAAATAAAAATGTAAATAATAATAAGTTCATAGCATGGATTGGGTTTTATCATTGGTACCAATTAATAGATAAAAAGAACATATCCTCAGAATAACGCTCGACTCATGAACTGAGTGGTGATACTCCATTGTCTACCAGAAGCGAAGAGTGCAGCGTGATTTAGCAACCTTAGATGATGCAGACTTTCCACAGGGTGGGGAATTTTTGACACAACCTCAGGTTTAATTTAAAGTCAAAAAGAATTCGCTGCTGATGAATATATATTGGGGAAAACTTTTCATATCACATCGGATCAATTCACCGTCCAGGAATCGCTATTGATTTAAATCTGGAATGTAATTTGAATGGAGGATTTTATCGACCGACCTGGCTTCTTGATGAGTCAACTCGGCACTTACAGCGTGATACTCTGCTAGACAGGTAGGTGATCGATCCGGATGGACAAATGAAAGGTAGGGCGCTGTATTGATCATGGAGATGTAGATTGTAAGGTGAAGGTCGATTGAATTCAAATAAAAAAAAGGAAAGAACTTCTGGAAGAGCTCGATGTGCAGAGATCTAATCTTGCAAACCCTTGCAGAGCAAGATTGATGCATCCTTAAACTTGGAGTTCGATCCTTTTGGATTCATTATGCAGAGATCTATAATTAAAACTTTTGCAGATCAAGATCGATTCGTCCATTAACTTGGAGTCCGATCCATTGAATTCATTATGCAGATATCTATTTTTTTAATACTTTTGCAGAGCAAGATCGATTCATCCATTAACTTGGAGTCCGATCCATTGAATTCATTATACAGATATCTATCTTTAATACTTTTGCAGAGCAAGATCGATTCATACATTAACTTGGAGTCCGATCCATTGAATTCATTATACAGATATCTATCTTTAATACTTTTGCAGAGCAAGATCGATTCATCCATTAACTTGGAGTCTGATCCATTGAATTCATTATACATATATCTATCTTTAATACTTTTGCAGAGCAAGATCGATTCATCCATTAACTTGGAGTCCGATCCATTGAATTCATTATGCAGTGATCTATATTTAAAACTTTTTATGATACTGGGAGGAACAGCTCGAATTTACCCTTATAAAACGAAGGCGTCGAGTGATCACCCAAAAGATTACAGAGATAAAAAGGAAATAGAATTGATTCAATTTCAGAAAATAAACTAGATCTCAGCTAATTTTGACAGGAAAAATTAATAATTCAGATCTAATTTAAATAAAATTTCGATTGTGAACAACACAGATCTAATTACTAGATAATGCAAATTCATAATACAAATCTAATTCAATTCCAGAAAATAAACTAGATCTTAGCTAATTTCGACAGGAAAAAGATTAATGATTCAGATCTAATTTAAATAAAATTTTGATTGTGAACAACACAGATCTAATTACTAGATAATGCAAATTCATAATACCAATCTGATTCAATTCCAGAAAATAAACTAGATCTCAGCTAATTTCGACAGGAAAGAGATTAATGATTCAGATCTAATTTAAATAAAATTTCGATTGTGAACAACACAGATCTAATTACTAGATAATGCAAATTCATAAAACAAATCTGATTCAATTCCAGAAAATAAACTAGATCTCAGCTAATTTCGACAGGAAAAAGATTAATGATTCAGATATAATTTAAATAAAATTTTGATTGTGAACAACACAGATCTAATTACTAGATAATGCAAATTCATAATACAAATCTGATTCAATTCCAGAAAATAAACTAGATCTCAGCTAATTTCGACAGGAAAAAGATTAATGATTCAGATCGAATTTAAATAAAATTTTGATTGTGAACAACACAGATCTAATTACTAGATAATGCAAATTCATAATACAAATCTGATTCAATTCCAGAAAATAAACTAGATCTCAGCTAATTTCGACAGGAAAAAGATTAATGATTCAGATCTAATTTGAATAAAATTTCGATTGTGAACAACACAGATCTAATTACTAGATAATGCAAATTCATAAAACAAATCTGATTCAATTTCAGAAAACAAATTAGATCTCTATTATTTTCGACATAGAATTAATAATTCAGATCTAATTAAATAAAACATAATCAGAGTTTTACAAAAAATCTTAGCTTAACGATCTTATATAAAAAAAATTATAAATACACTAATCATATGAACAATTAGAACTTGTAATGGTCGTAGCTCCAATCGGAAGGTGAACCTCCTTGTTTGCTACAGCTCCAAACTCGTCGCCAATCACCACGGTCACAGACGGACACCTCGGTTAACCACCCAACCACTTTGGAAGTACTCTTCTTCCTTCCAGACCCCGGAGCTAATCGGGCCGTAGAGTTCACACAAGTATTTCAGAAATTCAGCTTGGGCTTCCATTCCCACCAGGATTTCTTAGCCAAACCCTTAGATAGCAGCAAGTCTTTGAGGCATTCAAAAATTACGACAATCGTCCAAATTATGGGCCCCTTACCCATTCCCTAAGCCTTGTAACATACCCCATATCACCAAGTCAATATGTTGAGTAAAACTATTGAAAGTTTTCACCTTTATTACTAAAATTGTAAATTATAATCTCTTATAAGTTCTGTACAACACCTTTTTCCACATATATGGAACAATTATATGTAAAAGAAAACATTGAAGTTGTACATCATAATTTAGTAAATTCCTCCCGCCAGATGAGAACTAAATAAGTCAACCATAATAGCCCATATGTGAGTCCTTCCGTCTTTACCTTTGCACAATATCATGAAATTATTACCTATGCATGATAAACTTTAGATGTACCTAAACCAGTCAATCAAACCACTATGTAAACAATATGAACTATAATGACTTCTCTTTACCAAGGATTCACCCCACAAGGTATACACTTTAAATCAATGTCATAAACAATGAGCCATCCAAGCTTAACTCTTGACATAACCACAAATCATCAACTTGAAACATTGACATAAGAAAAGCGGCCAAACTTAAGCATTGTCATAAGCATTAAACCATCAAACTTAAACATTGACATAAGAAAAGCAGCCAAACTTAAGCATTGTCATAAGCATTAAACCATCAAACTTAAACATTGACATAAGAAATCACGCCATAGAAATTTACACATGAAGACAGATATAGGTGGTTCACCCACTATCGGGCTACATCCACGAGGAAGGGTCTCAATCTATTATATTAATCAAAATAGGAGATTACACTTGCACCCTGCAATAATTCCTCATTCGCCATGTCTCTCTCATAGAGGCTTTCTCCAAAATACTCAACACTACCAACAAAATTAGGGCAGAGACATACACTTCAGCATATAGACAAAGCTTTCAGCCTCTACATTCCAGAAACTTAGCCAGAATTGAAAATCCCGATTCCTTTATACAATTTCCAAGAAAACAACGATCTATATTTCATTCATTTAACCAGCGAATAAATACGATTTCATTTTCGACCTAAAGGTTCTGAAGAAACAGAACATTTCTGCTATCATTCCATCATATATACCAATACTCACTTTTCATTTAGTTAACATATACATCTATGGTTCTTATGTCAACTACTCGTCGTTATCTATATGTGTGAGTTCCTTCGAGGTTTTCTACTCTACCTCAAAACTATTTCGGATATCTACATAACCTAACAGAGTTAATTCCAGGTATTTAATAAGAAAAGAAATACAGAGTTGAGATTCTCTAAAAATACATCTAGCGGGAAAACTAGGGAGTATGGAACAATCCCATAAGGCTATTACTTCCAATTTCATTATATATATATATATATATATATATATATATATATATATATATATATATATATAACAATTAACCAAAAGTTAGAAAATAAGCATCTTGTGATTGGATTTCTTCTGTGTACTATCTTTGTCAGAAAAGCTACGGTGAACAGAACTGTGGATTGGTTCGGTTAAAAATTTGTTTACATTATCGAAGCACAACAATAATAAATTAATGAGCGAAATCAACTAGATCGCATCTCTTATCGCAATAGTATTATATTTAACTATAACGCATTTACAAATTATATGACTAAATACGAAGAGCATAGTAAGTTACCAGGGATCGAAATTCAGAGATCACTTACATCTGAAAGCAGAGTTTCCCTTTCTAGCTTCTGGTGCAAATATCGCTTACCCCTTAATGTAGAGTACATATCTCCATTGAAATCATTTCAAAGGTTTCTCTACGTTGCAAGGATTACAATCCTTCTATCGCAGGGGTCGCCCGTCGTAGGTAGATTCCACATTGGAGAGTTGGCTTCCGCTCACATGGAATCGCACTCAAAATAAGCAAAAAGGAGAAGTGCAGAAAGAGATGAGCCTGTGCCCTCTCTTCTGCCCCGCGTGAATAATAATAAAAAATGAGTAATAAGGAGTGTCTCCCATCGCAACAGCAAGAAATTAGATTGGAAATGATGATACTCTTCGCAGTGTTCACCCTCGATCGCAGAGTATGGAACTTGCTGGTTCTCCTCGCACGGTTCACCATCTCGATAGAAATCATGAGGATTAGCTATTTCCGCAGCTATTCACCCTTTTCCTTCCCTTCCCATTTCCTCCTTTTCCCCTCCAACTACTCGATGCACTTATTTAAAATAAGTGGGATCCCCTCTCTTGAAAGCAGATGGCGATCTTTCTCCAACTCTCCAGACGTGGCGATGTTTACAATGCCCAAGTATCCACGCAAGGTAAACAAGTGGCAAAATTAGGGCTTGGAGTGCTCTACTTTGGCGACAAATTCCTACGAAAACTTTGGGAGTGTTCATTCAAGTGTTTGATTGAATTTTAAAATTCATTCCTCCTCAAAATAGTGCGGCCCTATAAACCCTCTAAGTTGTTCCTTAAACTACTACACTCATAAATATGATTTAACTTAATCATTTGATTTTCCTTTCACAAAAGTAACATATGTATATAAGTGTTACATGTTTTCTATATATATATATATAGTTAATTTCTTTACATTAGTCATGGAGGATCACTACGAGGAGTCTCACTACTAAAGTGGAGTCATTTAAAAAGAGAAATCATAACTTATATAAAAATGTTCCTTTAGTGTAACCTATATGATTTCCATAAATATATATTCGTATATATAATTATATTAAACAACCATATTATATATGTACCACCACGAATTACGCCTAAATACCCACTCAGTTTATGTAAAACCAAGGATAACTTCTAGTAATTAAATCAAATACACTAGTATTCTTAATCACTAAGCTAAACTTATTTTTAGTTAGGAACTTACCAAGTCCTCTAGTATTCTCCTCTCGGACTAGATCTAATACTTATCCTGAAAGAAATTAGGATAATATTTAAAAATCATAAGTAACCTATCGTGCTATACAAAGTATAGGTCATAATAGTTTACTAACTGTACAAGTATAGTTTTAGCAATCACATAGATTTATCTAGTGAAAAAAATCGGTCGTGGGTGACGATCTTAACCTTACCTCCCTTTATTGAATTCGGTAGTAGTTATCAAAATGAATCACCCCCCTTAAACTCTTAAGTTTTCAAATTATAAACTAGCAATTAAACCTCATAAGTTACCGAGTTTACTAGTGGGGCCTTGGCCTTGAGCTCCTGACTAGTAACCAAGTGTACAGCAATATTTTCATTTTTAACATAATAGGTCATAAAGGAGGGATATCACAAGCCTTCCTTATAAAGGAAAATCTCATGCGACACATGTCGCTTCATGCATAGTTAAATATTTTTAATTAATTATTTAATTAAAACACTCACCCATCCAAGTGTCAGTTTCTCTGGGAAGTGCACCTACACCCCTAAGTTTGCTCTAGTTTGTCCCCCAGATATTTTAATCAACCCCTAGCTTTTAGTTGACTAGGTGTCTAATCTTAGGATTCTATTTTGCTCCTAAATAATGATTTCTATTATTTTAAATGCTCAACAAAAATAACTATTCATGTGCAAATGTCTAAACTATTTTTATGCATTTGCTAAGTAATAATCTAGAGTTATTCTCATAAGTTTTTATGCAGTTTAATTTAACAATCAAACTCACTAGGATCACGGTGCCGCGCCGTTGGGCTCCTGGTTCCTTAATTTTTAATTCCCTGACATGGCACCACTTCGTCCGGTCCAATCATCCATGGTTTCCATTCCTTGGCATGGTACCGCATCGTTGGGTCCTTGTGTCCATTCTTTCCGTTCTCGACAGGGTACCGCATCGTTGGGCCCTTCTGCCACCATCTTTCCGTTTTGACTTGCGAGAACTCTTGTAGGGATTTTAGGAATCGTTACCATCCATCCTCTGTCTACATTCTATATAGGGACTAATGGCGCTAAGGAGTGAGTCTGTTCTCACTGCACGCCCCTCAACTCGTACGTGACCAGCTCCGTCGTGGCCCACCTCGTACGCCCTCACGCATTCCGCTTGAGCAAGCGGATCAATGCTTATCTGCTCATGCGTGGTATTCTTGTCGGAATTCGACATCGTCATTGCTTCCCCTGTGTGTGATTTACCCGTACTCTACGACCCTTCATGTTCCTTTGTGTGTCCGTTGGTGAACTGTCTCACTTGTTTCTACACACACTTCTCACAACAAATTATTAGTAGCACTGTCATCAATAATCATCATCTGATTTCTAAATATAGTATTGTTAAACATTTATGATTTATTTAACTTCTTATTTATCTAATCAAATATACATTTCGTCGACAATTTCATAATCACCATACAGCTAGTAGTTAAGCATTATCCATCAACATAATTTTCCATAGTCATAGCTAATCGTTTAACATATGCAATTATTTATTTAACTTAATAGTTCAGATACACATACTCAAAAATAAGGTCAAAAGGTTATTTAATTAATGTTTCAATCAGTCGGGTCACTCAGCAGGTGCCCTCAATGTCTACAAAATTCTAGGGGCACTACACCATCGTCGACAAAATTCCTTTCAGTTGTCCCAAGTTCAGATGTGGGCTCTATCTTTGATCTTAATGCCACCAACCTAGGTGGGCGATATATCTGGGGTGGAGGTCGAAGAGTTGTAGGGTCTCTAAGAGCACCTTTTCGATTATATATTCGACCCTTTCCAACTCCATAAAATTCCGAATGAACATCGGTATAGTCTGGCTTCATATTTAAGAAAAACTTAGCATAAAAAAATCTAGCAAAATATTGAGAAACCTCATCGTTCCATGGAAACCGACCATAGGCTGCAAGAAACCGATCATAGAGTAGATGTGCAAGATCGGGATGCTTGAAATATTGCACTTTCAACATTTCTCTCTTTAGACCTTCTTTGAAGTTAAACATTGATTTGGCCTGTTCTTTCATCACTCTCTCCTTCACAACATCCCACTTGTTTGGACCCATCACTTGTTCCCTTCGTCGTCGCATCAAATCAACAAAACCATTTGTAGTTGGTCCGAGATTCTCATATGTCTGAATGAATTTTTGCAGTGATCCCAAAACAATCTCCAAACTTTGTTTACTCTCTGGAGGGAGATCCATAGTAGACAAATCATTTTCCAACTTGCCGTAGTGGGATCTACATCTTTCAAGAGTCATTTGATGATCATCACTTTCCCATGGAAGCTCCCGAGGTAGATCAGATGGATATGTTGTAATTGGTGTACAACCCTCAGTTAATTCAACTTATTGCGTCCTAGTTCGACCATCATCACCTTGTGTAGAATGATGAGCCTCTTGAGAACCTTGCTCTACACCCTCATCCGTCTCCCTTGCTCGCTCTGTCTCCCTCCCTATAGAATTACAAGCATCTTCTGAACCATGCTCTGCTTCAAATAAAAACAAAGTTTTGTTTAAACACAAGTACAATTTTTGCGTACACAAAAAAACAATTTGCATGTACATGTTAAAAGATCGATATTCATATACCAACAGAGGGTCGAGATCGGCGTTCTCCCACAGAAGTTATAGGGGAATCATTTGTACCCCTTTCGCCTCGTCGCTGTGAACTATACAATAAACTAGAATCCCGAGGGGAGGTTGACAACCTTCGATTATCACTTGTAACACCAACCCCAGAAGATTGTGAAGAACTCCTACGCTTTCGCCTCAAATACTCCTCTCTTTCCATTTGATATATAATGTCTACACTTGCACAAATATCAACTGATTACATATTCAAATTCTACATGTTAATTCTACAAATTCTAAAACCTAGCTGCTAAAGAGACTAAGTTATTTAATAAGGACCTAGATTTACCTAATATCATGTAATAGTTCTTAAAAAGAGTATAGCTAATATTGTTAGATGTGTGAAGAATTTATGTACCAATCTTCTAAGTGTTTTTGATGTTTAAAATGAATGGAACCAATATAGTTAAATACTAAGTGAAGGGTTCATTTCTTTATGTCAAAGAATGAGTTCATGAACCTGTTAACTTTTAATCTAAATCTTAAATTAATAACTTAATTGATATTTTAATACTTTAAACATAAATTATATCTACAAATATTTTCATTATTCCATAGAATAAAAAAAAATTGACAATTCATGGTATTATGTTTTGAGTTTGACATGTTTTCGAAATTTTCCATGTTCCACAATGGTCTTCAGTTTCTTAAATTAATAATTTAATCAAGATATTTTAATACTTAAAACATAAATTATATCTACAAATATTTTCATTATTCCATAGAATCAAAAAAAATTGACCATTCATGGTATTATGTTTTGAGTTTGACATGTTTCCCAAATTTGCCATGTTCCACAATGGTCTTCAGTTTCAACCTGATAACGGTAACGATTCTTGGTATTATGTTCTCCAAGTTTGCCATGTTGCAACCAAAGAAAAACATAATACCAAGAAGGGCCACCTTTACAAGGCTAAAACTCAAGACCATTGTGGCATAATATCATCTAATAGTTTTTAAAATGACTATGACTATTATTGTTCGGATGTATAAGAAATTACTGTACCAATCTTCTAAGTGTTTTTGTTATTTCATAGTACATCTAAATTAAAGTCTATTCATGTCTATAGTTTAGTTGTACCTAAAATCAATTTTAAAGTTTTGTTGTATCCAAAGTAGAGTTTAATCGTCTAAAGTTTTGTTGTATCTATAGCTATCCATTAACACAGTTTGTAATAGAACTAATATATTGATCTCTGCACTCTGTCAACGTAGACAGAATTCATGAACTCTATCTATGTCCATGTTGACAAAGTTCATGAACTCTGTCCATGTCCATGTTGACAGAGTTCATCCAATAAGACAAGCCTATAAATAAAAGGGATATATCATTTGTAAATACAATTACAATCCTACTTTTATTTTCATTTCTAAACACATAAGCGAAATCAATAATTTAACAAAAATAACTAAGTAAACATTGCATATATTCCTCTTTTTATATTTAAATTTAATAATTTTCAACATACTATTTGACCAGAATTCATGGACTCTGCCCAATTGGACAGAGTTCATGAACTCTGCCCAACTGGACAGAGTACATGAAATCTGTCAAATTGAAAAGAGTTCATGTTAAACCTCTTAATACTAATCCACACTATCTGTTAGTAATATGTATCATTACCTATGCTAGTTCATGAACTCTGCCCAATTGGGCAGAGTTCATTTACAGGGACAAATTCAAAACTTTTCAAACTTACATGTTTAAAAAAAAAAAAAAAAATCAACTTACCTGTTTAGACGCAGCCGAAATGAAAGCAGACGAATTTAGATCCGGCCGAAGAGAGCCACAAGAGGAATTGGACACAACCGAAACGAAACGAGCCAAGCACCCAAGAAAATGAAACCTGCAATAACAATTAGAAATTAATATAAGAAATTTAAAGAAAAAAATAAACACATAAATATGCGAAAAGAATTACCTTTGCACAGCCTTGCTTCGACAGGTCCCCAGCTACAGCACCCCGCTATTATGCAAACGTCCCCAGGAAAACACTCCAACGCCAAAGCTCCACCAACAGAAGTGCACATGCATGCTAAACCTACAAATGTCCAGACGCAGACTCCACCAAAGAGCGTCCAAACGTCCAAATAGGCTTATGAACCAGCGACAGAGGCAGAACCTCGCATACGAGCGGATGGGAGAAGTAGAAGGTGGTAGACGAGCGAATGGGAGAGGCAGAAGCTGGCGGCCTAACACTCCGGTAAAAAAATTCGAAACGTCCAACCGAGCAACGACCAACCACTGAGCAAATCCTAACGCACAGGGTGGCGGAGAAGTGACACGCAACAGCGGGGAATCGGGTGGCGGAGTTCGATGACAGCAAGATCGACGGACGAGTGGGTGGACAGGAAACAGTCGATACGGGTGAAGCGGAGGCGAGACCAGCAACAGCACCTAGGGGTCCACAAAATCAGCGGAAAGTGACAGACAATGGCCACGGCTGAGCTTTTATGCAAAATAATTGTTCGGTCGAATAATTGTACAACGCCGTGCGTTTACTCCGTTTGGCTAAAACATCGCACACACATCTAGGCCACCATTAGGTCTAACGGTGGCCCATTAATTGTTATTCAACCGAATAAAGAATAAGTTATTCAGCCGAATAAATTTAATTATTCGACCGAATAATTAAATTTATTTGGCCGAATAACTTCCTCTATGGTTCTTCGGCGTTTGATTCTCACCAAAGTGTAACCCACCTTCACGTTTCCACCCGTGAGTTAAACCCTACTTTGGTTTTGATTATCGTGTTTATTGTGAACTTGGCATTTGTAGTTGTGGCTCTGCGTGGCCGACAAGCTGAGGGTTTGGAGGGTTGTTGTTTTTCCTGTAGAGGCGTAACTCCTGCGTCTTGAACTCGTGACCTTTGTAGCTTAAAGGGACGAACTCCTCAGTTCTTTGTACAGTGGTGAATGGATCGATTGGCTACTTAGTGTTTGTATTTGTTCTGTTTCGATTGTCAGACCTGTTGAGGGTTTTTAATTTGAAATTTGATTCGAATGAGAAACCAACCCTTCGCCATGGTTGTTCCAGGTCTTGGCACTGTTTAACTGTTTGAAAGTTGATGGCTCTGTGTGGGGTTTCCTTCTGCCTTGGCATTTGATAGTATGAGTAAATTTCAGTTGCTGTTGCAACTGTCTAGTGATTGTTGCTGCTATTTGCCAACTATTTGGAAGGTAATGTGTTCGAAGCTCCCTCCTGTAGCTTTTACATTTGACATTTAACACAGTAGTAGTTTGTTTGTTAATACTGAGTCTCGTTTCTTAAAAGATAATTGTTTTGACCACAACATTAATGTTGTTGTTTACAGGGCAACGATTCGATGGTTTTCTCCTGTTTGGGCGTCGTAGGTTGGCTGCAGCTATACCAACCGATAAGCCTCGGTGGTTGCCTTGAAACTCTGTGTAGATGAAGATGATGGCCGAGTGTATGATGTTTTGTGTGTTGTGTTTTTAACTCAGAGAGTTTTGTAAATTTGTAGAGATAGGGTTGGTAAACTTTTTAAAAAAATGGGGAGGAGGATTCCTCGACCCAAGAGGCATGAGCCTGTTATGTTGATGGCTGTCGTGTGAAAATGTTCTTTCTCACAGACCTGGCAATAATATAACGATTTGGGTTTTGATGATTTGTTGCTATCGTTTTTCTTTTTGTAATCGGTGAAAGTTGAAATGTAAATACGATGGGATAATTTATATGAAGTTTGTATAAATGATAAGTCTGTTGCTAAAGAGTAGATGTTTGTCCTTGTGGAAGGCTTGCAGCTTGTAGACAATTCGTAAATTTTGTACAAGTGTTGTTGCGTTTCAAACTCATGGAATTTCCTAAGGGTTAGGGTTTCATTCTCGTTTTGTAAAGTCTAAAATTGATGTTGCTCGTTGATACGTTCTCGACATCAAGCTAGTGTTTGTGATTTATGTTTGACTCTGCTCCTACAGACATTGTAAAATCTTAAACCCTGGAGATGATATTTGTAAAATAAATTACTTGACCTACAGGATCGATTTTGGTATATATGTTTGTCTACTGTTAATAAATAAAAGAAAGTCTTTGAAGTAGATACCAGAATGTGA
The DNA here is from genome assembly GCA_027924585.1 of Larix kaempferi. Taxonomy (NCBI): domain Eukaryota; kingdom Viridiplantae; phylum Streptophyta; class Pinopsida; order Pinales; family Pinaceae; genus Larix; species Larix kaempferi. The sequence continues at coordinate 14,417,621 of BSBM01001346.1, forward strand.
TTTAAATTTATCCATAGGGACGATTTATAGTTTAAATATTATTTAAGTGTTGAGAGTTATCATCTAGATTTTACAGTTTATTAAAAGTGTTGATAACAGTTTCTGATTCCTACTCTAGCAAGGTAATGTGAAAACTTAGAAATACATAACTGTGTGTGATCAGAAACCATAACTTGACTCTATTAAAGTAAATGTAATTGTTCTATACATGGGATAAATTTGTGTAAGAGTAGGTGATTTGGTACATGAATAATTTGTATTTATTTCTATGCATTATTCCTAAAAGAATTTAATATAAATATGCTATATGATGGAATCTACTCTACAACTGTAGGAAATAGAAAATAACTTCATATGATTTTCAGAAGGGAAAATTATTTAATTCTAAACAAACTGATATTTATAAAATGTAAAAAAACATTACTGTAATTTCTGGAAATACTTGTCTGTGCAGAAATAATGAGGAAAAACATTGACACAAATAAACATAGGTATTTTTAACATTAAATAGTAAATTTGAGAGAATTTACAGCATTTCTATCTTCTCATTCTCATGGCTAATTGCCTATCATACTTATCTATCTTAATATATCTTTGTACTAGAGTACGATGCAATTCCTATGGCATGGGGAAAAATGTAGAGATCATTTTATTTCATTCAACATTTCTATTCATAATTTTAAATGATTCAAAAAATAAAAGTAAAAGCATTTAAACTAGAACACATTCTGTAAATAAAATTAAATATTTGTAAATAAACAAATTTAACTACTTATCAGCAGATAAACAAATAGAACCTATAGATGAATATAGGGCCAACAAACACCCAAGGAGGCTTGTTCCTCCCAACCTGCTTCAGAAGAAGCAGCTCAACTGCTGACTTCTAGTGAACCCTCGAGCCTGATTACTGATCCAATAAGTGGGTGGAATCTGTGTAGAAGCAAGGCACTCAAAAATGTCTTCTCCACTCAGCATCAACCCCCTAAACTCAATAAGAGTTTGGCAGACTCACAACATGATCAACAACATAGCATATCCCCTCATCAAATCTCTTGGGTGCAAACACAGCAAAACCCCAAGGTAAATCTCCTCGTCAGGAAAAGTGATGAACCTCAGTTCAATATTTGATGGCTATTATATAGACTGCCTAGGTATTTTAGTGGTCAGTTTGGAATAAATGAGCCTCAAGCTCCAGTCCCATCTTTCTGGGCACTATGACCACATTTCAAGAGAGTTGTCCCATACCAACAGCTAGTTAGTTGCATCATGATGCTGCCACTTGTCCATTGCCTTCTACCTCAGATTCCATTCCACCTAGTAGATCATTAACCACTCTTTCAACAGTCCTCTTAGGTGTTTGTCTCTTGTTTTATTTATTTAATAATAATATATTGTGCAAATTACAGTCATCCTTGGACACATGTCCAACATAAAACTTTACAATAAAAGTTATAATAATGTTTGTTAACACAAAATATTTTCCAGCAAAAAGGGTATGTTACATCAAGTTAAATGTGTGCATATTTAATTATTTTGAATTCAAGTTACAAATAATTTTCTTGTTTTAAAAGTATTTTCAATTAGTGTACCAGTGCATTTCAAAACACTTCAATTTGGTACTTTAAAATTAACCTCCTTGTATAATGAATTTCTCATTGAAATTCTCTTCACATGAATTTTGATTATGTAGAGAGAAATTATGGTCAGACATCACATCATGGTGATTAAGAATCACATGACCCTGTGCCTCCTCATGATCCTGATCAGCCATCACATGACACATTTCCCTCTCACATTGAAAGTATAATTGGGAGATGCAGTGGGGTTGAAAGGGGTGGAAATTGTCTAGAGGATTGTGTAGTTGTTTCTGCACAAAAGGAGATTGGGAACGCGATCCCTACTTGGAGAGTTAGAAAGCATGTCAGTAACATAATCGAGTCATATTTTGAACAACATTCAACGATCACACAAGCTCAAATCCTACATGGGTTGATAAAACACAAAAAATTGAAACGTGCCACAAAGTTGTTGGGTTTTCAAGATGTTAAAACAAAAAAGACATGCGAGAATGCAATAGAAAATGTAAGAACTGCATTATCTTCGTTTGGAAAATCAAGATATAATGATATCCGAGCTCCTCGTAGGGAAATTACAACGGTTTTTGCGGCACAAATCACCTCAAGAAATCGAATGGTATCAACAATGGCATCATTGCTCAATGTTTCAAAAAGAACATTGTTCAAATATACTAAATTCAGAGTCTGGATAGATGAGAATGATGAAGCTGCTTGTTGGGCTCTTATTTGTAGGGAACCCTATCGAGGCAGGATGGCAGCGGGCATTAGAGAGAAGGTGATAGAGTTTTGGGATAGCCATTCTCGTGCTATTCCAAATCGAAAGCATGTCCTACGACAATGTTTATCCAGAGGCATTTATCAGGAGCACTGTAAGCATGTGATGGAGATGACGGGAGTTGCACTTTACAAGGAATTCCAAGAAACCAATCTTGGTGTTCAAATATCATTTAGCATGTTCAACAAATTGAAACCATGGTATATTAGGCCGAATACGATTCACGACACTTGTTGCTATTGGTACCACATTGAATTTCAACTATACTATGACACATTTCTGGATTTTTGCAAAAGGCACTGGAACGGTGAACTAGCTCCTCATAGAGTGCGAGATTTTATTTGTATGATACTATGCAACAGGAATCCTGAACACGTGTTTTTCAATAAGAGGTGTGCGTGTGGGAGAAAATGCCATGAATGCGGTGATTTGACATTGTTCCATAGGAACTTTCCTATCAATCCAACACACCATGGATTGTCAGATATCACAGTTAAGTGGAAGAGGTACGAGTATGTCTCCATGAATCCATCATCCTCTTCATATGTGCCATCTAAGAGGATTGACTTGCTCGAGGATGAGATTCCTATTTCAGATTTTATGGAGAAGTTTCAAAGTCAGATTTATAAATACATAAAGCACTCCCATAGGTCCAGGTGGCAAGCTTCAAAATTCAAACATTCTCGTGAGGTATTGGAGCCAAGCACAATCTTATCAGTGGTAGAATTTGCTGAGAGCTACACTTTTGCTCCTCAAAGAGAGATACAGAGTGAGTACTATCACTCCGGCCAGGTGTCTATCTTCGTACATGTACTGTACAAACATACTCAGGAAAGAATTATTAGAGAAATTTTGAGGTCAAAAATGGGCCTCAAAAAAAAGAAAATGTACTATAAAAATCAACCAATCACATTCTAGTAAATGACATCATCCCCCATAGTTGAGGTGGCATTGCATGAGTTAAGAATGTTTATTTGTCAAATTTTCTATGGTGGATGAAAACCCATAGTTAACCAAGGTAGTGGTATAAGTACTTTTAAGTCATAAAGTAAAGTACTCATAATGAAAGTCCTTAACATTTTTTCATAAAATAATATTATTGTCATTTTCAAGTAAAATACTCATAATTTATAAAGAAGGTCATTTCACATTTTTCTATAAAATAATATAGTGTCATTTTCAGGTTTTCAATTTTAAATTATATATTCACTCCATTCTATTTCATATCATAATGCCAAACTATATATATATATATATATTCCTTTCACATTTTTTCAGAAAAATTTAAAAAAAAACAATAATAATAATAATAATAATATTTTTATCATTTTTATATTTTTAATTTTTAATTATATATTCACTCCATTTTATTTAATATTATAATTTCAAACTAATATATATATATATATATATATTATTGTACTTTTAAAATAAATTAAATTCATTAATGATATTAATATGAAAAATGTATGTTAGTTATGCATATAAATTAAATTTCTGAATGATAGTAACATGAAAGAAGTATGTTAGTTATACATGAGTTATAGTCACTGTCATTGCTATATATATATATATATATATACACTTTTAGAATAAGTTAAATTTATGAATGATATGAATATGAAAAGAGTATGTTAGTTATGTATGAGGTATAGTGTCATATATATAAAAGTTGAATCATACTATATATATGTATAAAATAACATGTTAATGTGATAAATGTTTATATTGAATTTTTACATGTATATTTTGTATTTATAATTTTTTTAGCTGTAAGGACTGAAAATAATTTCTTAGATAAGTATTTATATTATAAAAATATTTTCAAAATGTATAAATATTTTTTTTATTAATAATTTTTTGTTCTCGTATAAGAAACTATTAGATAGTAAAATAGTTTATGCTTCAACTAATAAATTAAAAGAATTTATGCACCACCATTGACTTATTAATTTAATACTACTCAGTTTTTAAGAATAAATTAAGTCTTATATTATTTTCTATGAGAGACTTAACTGTAACATTCATTTACAATAAAATAAATACCCTCAAAAAGTTTATGATTTTGATATTAATTTACCAATGTAGATTTAATGAATAAAAAATAATAATAATAATGCAATAAATTTAATGAATAAAGAATAATAATAATAATAATACAATGTGGATTATAATAATATTATTAACATTTTACATGTAAATAAATTTTCAATTAAATCACATTATAGAAAATAGTGTAGGAGGTGACTTGTCATATATACCTACCCCCTAAAACCCCTAACTCATAATATTTTAATATATCTCATCCATTTTTAGTACATATCTTAGGAGGCCATTTTTTGACCTCAAAATCTCTATAATGATGGTAGAGATAACACTCCTCAGTCGCGTGAAGTGATCAAGAAGTACCATTTTTATGTTAGTGATGATCGTGAGCATGACACATTGTTCGTTCAACACTGTTTTGGGTTGATTTATGATTCATTCGGGCAGAGAGGCGTATCCTTTGTTGAACACTGGATTTGGTCAGATGGGTGTACAGGGCAATTCAAATCAGCACGCTCATTTTATTGGTTGAGTCGCCTTCACAAAGACACAGGGAATCCAACACACCTGGAGCTTTTTTGAAATAGGGCATGGAAAGGGTGAACATGATGGCGCAGGTGCATGTGTGAAATGAGCACTTCGGAGGTACCAGATGAGTCCTGGTGCAACACGTCATTTAGTAAATAGAGGTCGCGAACAAGCAAGACCGGTGTGTAGGTAATAAACTCCAAACTCAATTAATAAGCTAATAACATTCAATATCATCATTTCCAAAAAAACACATACTCGATAGGATTATATATGACAAATTGAATTCCATGCAGATTCTTTTGGGATGTTGCCCTTGAAGATGTGAATAGATCCATTTTGTGGTATTGTGAGACCATACCTGGTACGAGGGAATTACATTATGTTCGAAGTAAAGACATGGGTGACATATTTTCCATTGAAACGAGGAAGTATGCTTGTTTTTGCGATTTTTGCATTGATGCAAATGGATGCGGGCTTGATCACTATGAAAATGATGTATATGTCAAACCATGGAAATATGTCTCTCTTAATCCAAAGGGCCCACATCCAATTCAAACATGGCAAGAGACACACACTGATGCAGCAATGGTCTCATTGGATCATGATCGAGTTTCTGATATAGTTAGGGAAGGTATAGAGACTTCATTAAGTTAAGTAGTTCATTATATATTATACATATACAAATGTTGTAGAAATGCACGTAAGGCATTTGAATAATATTTGTAATGTATCTTGCAGGTGATGTATTCGTTGTCATTGCACCCCCCCACAACTAAGAAAATCTGGCATATTATTTGATGCGATGCACACAAATAAAAAGTAGATTGATGTGACCCTACCAAGATGGAGACTTCACATACCAAACTAGAGACATAGTTCTAATGGGACACTTTTTTGAGAGAGTGAAAAAACAAGGTACTCATATTATTTACAAAGATTTTACGCCTGAATATATATCAAGTTAATACAGACATTTGGTGGTGGTAGCTCGAATACATCTAACAAAAATCAAGGTGAAGAGAGATGAGCGAAAGAGATGGAATATGACAGAAGCTGACCATGATCGTATTATGGAGACTTGCATTCCTATAACCCATTGGCCAGATGAATGAGTTACATGTATGACACTTGCATCATTGACATAGTTTTCATGTTGTCTTGTGTAATATTTTTTTGGATATTTTTGTGGAGGTTGTTTTATAAATGTATTTTTGTAAATACTTTAATGTCAAGAATAAAAATACTAGATGAGAGGCTTTTGTGAAAATTGGGTCATGGTGCTCCAATGTGAATACACTTGAATGTATGGTCAGTGCTCCATGAACTTCCTCCATAATATTTTTATAGATATTTGTTTAGATGCTTTAAAAACAATATTAAAGGTCTACTAGATAGTTGAGTTGTAATGTTGGACAATATAATGTAATTGTAAAATTTCAATTTTAAATTGTAATGTACATTCTAAGTTTAAATTTTGATTTCAAATACAATTTTAATGTAATTGAGAATTTAAAATACATCTATACAATTTTAAATTTTAAATTGTACAATGTATTCTAATTTTAAATTTTGATTTCAAATGCAAAATTATATACATTACAATCCATTCATTGTATTTCATCATCAATTACATTGTATTTCATTATCAATTATATAAAAATATTATCAAATACCAATGTATTGAAAAAAAGTTTTATTCAACAATAATCAATTAGTTTTGTTATTGAACATATCAAAGTTAGGACCAAATGTTTTTGAGTCTCCTCATTCCATTTAATAAAAATATTGGTAAAAATATTGGCACTTGGTGCTACATGGAATATAACATAGGGCACAATTCAACTAAAGGGCACTTACACATAATCCTTGAATATATTTTCATGCAAATAATACCCATTGTTGGCACCACAACTCACAAACATTCACTATAATTTCTAACCATCAAACCTTCTCAATTTTTGGATTACATGCATCAAAAACCATCTTTATCATGCAGTTTTGTATGCATAGGCATGGAATCTCTTTGAGGAAAATTATTTAGTATTATATGGACTTGCTTGCGTAAAAAAACCTCAATTATCAAACCAAAACACAACTTGTACATGCCTTTGTTTTTTATAGACATGGAAAAGTAATAATGAAAGTTGGAAAGACTTTCTTCAACATATTGCACGAGTTTGCACAAACTTCCAACTCTCACCAGACACCACCATATCTCAGGTAATTGCATCATATGCAACTTACCTAGTTGGATCAAATGGTGCCATTATCACCATTTGTCATCAAAACAAAAACCATATGAAAGATACCTAAATGATTGCTAAATAAAAGGAAGAAACATAATAGTAAATATCCTATGTTTTAAATAAGATTTGGTGTTTTTTTTTTCTTTTCATCTAGATTAGAGAACACACTTGAAAGAAAATAACATGATCACCTACATACTATAGAACTTGTTATTACACCAAATATTTTTGAATTTGTCTCAAGAGAGATTTTACACTCTCAATGGACAAAAACATTCTTGCATACAACAACACATTGAATTTTCAATTGAAATTGCACATTAAATTTTGCATGTAATTGAATTGGAATGTGTAAATTGTAATTGAAATGTAAGACAACATAATGCAATTATAATTTCAATTGTTAATTTCAAATGTATTCTAATTTTAAATTTTGATTTCAAATAAAATTGTAGTGTAATTGAGAATTTAAAAAACATCTATATAATATAAAATTGTAAAATTTAAATTTTAGATTGTACAATGTATTCTAATTTCAAATTTTTATTTCAAATGCAATTGTAATGTAATTGAAATTGTACTTTTAAATTGAAACAACACATTGAATTTTCAATTGAAATTACACATTAAATTTAAAATTTTAATTTTAAATTGTAATTGAATTGGAATGTGTAAATTGTAATTGAATTGGAATGTGTAGACAACATAATGTAATTGTAATTTCAATTTTTAATTTTAAATATATTCTAATTTTTAATTTTGATTTTAGTTGAAAATAAGCTTTTAAATTGTAATTGAATTGGAATTGAAATCACATTAAATTTGAAATTTTAAATTGTAATGTAAATTCAATTCTAAATTTTGGAAGATGTTCTCTAATGTAGTCGAAATTTGCATTTTAAATTGAACTAAATTGTAACTACACATCGAGATTGAACTTTTATATTGTAATCACTCTACATTAAATTTGCATTTGAAACGACAAAACATAAATTTGTAACTGTAATAACTATATCCATATGTAATATACAAAACTTGATCGATTTCAAATCAAATACAAAATACATATGAAGACATCAATATGATAAAATATACAAAATATGTAAAAAAATATCCAAAAGTCCATATCCAAAGTACATATATGATAAAAGTCCATGTATAAATGATAGAAATTCATATCCAAAACATGAAAACATATACATAGATCATCCAAAACATGGAAATGTATAGATCATCAACTCATTGGCCACTACCCCCACGAGGCCCTTGATCGACCCTATGACTGCCTTCGTGTGTAGTAGACCGATGTTGGCTCTGAGGCGGTAAACTATGAAAGAATGCCTCGATCTTCGTCGAGTCAATGGTGGTATCCGGCATCTGGGTAGGAATATGGGTAGATGGCCCTTCATCGGAACCACGCGCTCGAACTGCATCCCAATCTTATGTGAAAGCCATTGCAACACCGACACCCGCCCGTAGCGATGCCTATGTAATATGCCATTAGATGTAATAAGTTAGATTTATTAAAAATTAAAACTAAAACATAATTTAAATTATAATTCAAAAATGGAAACATAAAGTACAAAAATAAATTACTAAATGTGATTAAATAACATGAATTGGAACATAAATTAAAACTCACCTCTGTGTCTAGACCCGGTTGGTCAGGACCTTTGCGGTCCTCATGTCTATCATCAGGAGCAATGCCCTTTCCTTTTCCCTGTACAATTTGAAATTAATTTGAAGTTAAGATCTAAAACATAAAATATTGAAAATTAAGAAATAAAACATAAATTATTTAAACTGAGAAATAATAAACACAAATTAAATTGGAACATAAATTATAACTTACCTCGACTACTGCTGTCCGTGGGTTGGGACAGGCGGATGGACCAACCGATGGCTCACTACCAAAGATTTTATCCATGAATGTGGTCCTCTGCATGGAGCAATAGAATACAACTCCCTTGAGTATTACTGACCATTCAATTTACGACATATAATATGATGTAACATGAAAACATATATACATAATTGTACAAAAGTATACCTATCCTGGAGCGACGTATCTAACTATACAACCGAAATTATGCATCTCGGACTAACTCAGCATACCCAGTATGGCCTCACCATCCAAACTCCTGAGCAGGTCATTACCTAAATACTCTATCTCTGGCTCTACAAGTGTAGGGGGTGGTCTAGATGCCTCTCCATGCACGGCAACAACAACACTGCCCATGGCAGTGAACAACGACTCTGCAATGTCATGTCTAGCCTCTGCAGCAAGTTGGGATGACTGTGCCACGTCCGCCGACCTGATAACCGTCCTGTCTGGAATCGATACCAACCTCGTAGGGGGTGCAACGAAGGCAGGGTCTCTACGAGCTCCAGGACGTTGGTAGGAGCATCCCCTACCAACCCCAAAGAACTCGGACCCCCGTGTTGGTGTAATATGGGTGCATATCCAAAACAAACTCTGCATAAATATGTTTTTCAAAGTACAATGGGACCTGATCATGGTGGGAGAATATGCCCCATGCTCCGACGAATCTATCAGTTCACATTTCAAATTCAAATTCTATTTCAAATTTCACATTTCAAATTCAAATTCTTTTTCAAATTTCACATTTCAAATTCAAATTCAAATTTCAAATACTATTTCAAGTTTCACATTTCAAATTCAAATTCAATTCAAATTCAATTTCAATTTCAAATTTCGATTTCAATTTCAAATTTCAAATTCAATTCTAAATTCAATTTCAATTTCAAATTCAATTCAAAATTCAATTCAAAATTCAATTTCAAATTTTCATTGAACATTTTTATCATCATCTCTTGGTTTGTGTATATGGAGTACTTAATTATGGATTTTCCATAAGAGAAATTGTATGTCGTTTTCCAAAGTAACATTGAATCTAAGGTTATAGATGGAGACCAAATGAGTTTTCTACATGTCATTGTGGTGTTGTTGAATCTAAGGATATAGATGAGGATTGATATATGTCATGAATGTTCCTCTTTTGTATATAATATGGTTTTGCATGTCTTCATAAGACCTAAGATATAGTCCCTCAGCATTCTTCCCCGTATCTCTAGAGTTGTCTTCAAGATTTCCCTCTCTTTTCTCAACTTGATTCTCCTTCTCTAAATCAAAATTTATTTCTAGTCACTAAAATCTACTTGGCTAAAAAAGTTATATCTTTCTCAATTAGCTTTCTAATACTAGTTCAAAAGTGCATGCAATCTAGCTAAATCCCTAGCTTTTTTGTAGTAGTTATTTACATGTTAGATAGTGATTAATTTGCATTGCTTCAGAATAATTAGCCCATTGTCCTTAAAAATACTTTTTTTAAGGTTTTGGTATCCCTGAATGGATTTCCATTTTTCCTGATGATCAAGGGCTCTTCATTTTCCATTAATGAAGAATTTATATTGAATTTATCTTGGAAATTGATGAAGAATTGAGAATGATGAATGATGAAAATGAGACCGCATAATGAAGGTTCATGAAAACATGGAGAATGTTGAAGATTATGTGGGGACATCAGACATCCTTGAGTCTTGAAACCCTCACATACCGTGAATGCAAGTGTCTCATCTAACCATGTCAAATTTTGACACATACAGGCACAGTTTGAAGAAATTTCAACGTTGGACCCATTCATTGCTCACCATGCGGCGTCAGTGGATGACATTGGTGATGCGCGTGTTGGAAGATGTTCCATGACAAATGTGAGCGATGTAAAAGATTATGCAAGGACATCAAGTATCATTGAGTCTTGAAACCCTCGCATACCGTCAAGGCATGCATCTAGTCTAACCATGTCAAATTTTGACTCATATAGGAACAATATGAAGAAATTTCAATGTTGCCCCATTCACTACTCATCATGCGACATCAGTGGATGATGTTGGTGATGGGCATGTTGGAAGACGTTCCATGATATTTCAAGAGAGTTTCGACAAATATTCTATAGATGGGAATGAAGAATGATGACAATGAGACTACATGATGAACGTTGATGAAAACATGGATGATCTCAAAGATTATGTAGGGACGTCAAGAATCCATCTTGAGTCTTGAAACCATCACATACTGTCAAGGCATATTTCTAGTGTAACCATGTCAAATCTCAATGCATATAGGAACAATTTGAAGAAATTTCAATGTTGTCCCCATTCAATGCTCACCAACCAACGTCGGTGAATGACATTGGTGATGGGCGTGTTGGAAGACATTCCATGAAATTTCAATGGGAATGACGAATGATGATAATGCGACTGCATGGTGATGGGCATGTTGGAAGATGTTCCATGAAATTTCATGAGAGTTTTGACAAACATTCCATAGATGGTAATGACGAATGATGATAATGAGAATGCATGATGAACGTTGATGCAAACATGGATGATCTCAAATATTATGTGGGGAAATTAGGCATAATTGAGTCTTGAAATCCTCGCATATCGTCAAGGCATGTGCCTAGTCTAACCATGTCAAATTTCAACGCATACAAGAATAGTTTGAAGAAATTTCAATGTTGGCCCCATTCATTGCTCACCGTGTGGCATCAGTGGATGACATTGGTGATGGGCGTGTTGGAAGATGTTCCATTAAATTTCAAGAGAGTTCTAACAAACCCCTAAATCCTCCAACCCATAATACATTGACCCTTAAAGCCTTAAGCACTAATCCCTAAACCCTTAATCCCTCAAACCTATTAATAACTAATCCCTTAACACAAAATCCCTAAATCCCCTAGCCCCTAAGCCATCGAACCTTAAACACTTAAACCCTAATGGAGTTTATGGATGGCGTTCCTCTCCCATCTTCACCCAGAACATTGCTAATAAGAATTTTATGTTAAAGATTAATGGAATTCTTTTGTTTATTTAGGAATTCCAATATATCAAGGTCAACGTAAGGCCTCACATTGGAGGAAAGTTACTGAAAAAATTAAAACAAGAATAAGCCAATGGGGTTGCTAGTGGCTAAATCCAACAGGTTGAGTGGTGCTTTTAAAATCAATGTTGTCATCCATGTCTATATATCATAATTCAATTATTCTAGCATCGGCAGGGGTATCCAACCAAATTGATGAGTTACAACAAAAGTTTCTATGGCAATGAGGTAAACCGAATTTGAAAAAATATTATCTAGTCAATTGGAAATAGTTATGGTGCCTATGGAATATGGAGGTTTAGAAATAAGAGACATTAATCTAATGAATAACGCGCTAGGAGAAAAAATATTATGCAGTCTCTCTACAGATGAATATGCCTGGTTGAAACAATATTTCACAAGTAATGTACCTATGAAACTCTTTATGAAACTCTTTTAAGGATTGCGTTTAACATTTTTAAAGCCATCACTAACTAAATGCCACATGTCATTTCATAATTGGTCACCTTGGTAGTGTGAGGCCATGTATCTTGTGGTGGTGTGGGAAGATGAATGCAATATAAAAACATTCTAAATGAGAAGTGATCAACCCCTTTCCTAATTCATTTCACTTTAGAATAAACAAGCATGCAGAAGTGGGGGGTAGGGTAAGGTTAGAAGAGGAATGGAACATCCCTTCCAATCTATTACATTTTGGGAGTTCAAGTAAGTGATGTATGATGCAGGGGTGAAGGAAAGGAAAGAAATAAGAAAATTCATGCCAATTCATGTCAATGTTCAAAAATGGAAATATTAGAGGATTAATAGATTTTTTAAGGTATAAATTTTAATGATTTATAAAAACCATATACATATTAAAAAACATTATACATATATACTAAAAACCTAAATTTTTTTATATATCTGAAAAATTGATATGAATTTTAAAAATTATACATATTGTATATTAATAAACTAATCATTAATTTATAAAGTTATTAGATTATTAGGTTTTAAAAATAGTGTTTAGAACATAAACAAAAACATTAAAAAAGAGGAAGAAAAAATTATTTTTCAAAAATTATGAGAGGATTTTTATAGTATCCGTATGCCTATAAGTTCATTTATTTATTTGTCTTTTGTTTATAATCTTAATTTGAATATTAATATATTCTAAGTTAAGTTTTTAATTATTTATATATATCTAATCTTATTTTAATTTTTATTTAGAAATTCATGTAAACTATTCATGACCATATGTACATTTTCAGTAGCATAATTTTTATAAAATTATATAAGGAATTATAATTTAATGGAAATTCAAACTAAGTTTCAGTATTCGAAATGAGTATAATGGTAGGTATTGTAAGATTTATATTTAATTTCATTTTCATTTTAAATTTTAAATTCATATAAATTAATCATAATTATATATAAATTAATCATAATCATATGTTAATAATTAATTATATACAAATCACGCTATGTTATTTAAATTTTTTTAATTTATTAAAAAATTAAAATAAGGTACTACATTCTTTAAGTACATAATTTTAAAATAAATTATTTAAAACCAGGTACTAAATTCTTTAAAATACATGATTTTAAAATAAATTATTAAAAAAATAATAAATAATCTAATCTAATATAAATATAATATTTTTTTTCATTTACATAATCTAAAAATATTTTATTAAAAATTTAATCAATAAATCAGAATATATTTACTATACATTTTAACAAACAAAAATAAATATATTATTTTTTATAATAAATTAAATAAAAATTAATAAATAATATATGATTATATATTATTAATATTCATTTTTTAATTTTTTATATTATATTATTAATATTCATTTTTTATATTATATTATTAATATTCATTTTTTATATTATATTATTAATATTCATTTTTTAATTTTTTATATTATATTATTAATATTAATGTTGTGTGATATTATATTGGTAGGCTTAAAGTTACAGGTTAGGTAATGTAATATATGATTATTTTTTTTTCAATCTTCTTGGTGTTCTCAGAGGATTGAAAAAAAAAGGGGCAACATTTCTACTTTTCAAAACACATTTTAAAATAAAACCGGTAGCATTTATACAATGAAATGCTACCGGTTGATATAAACAAAAAAAATTAAAAAAAAAAAAAAAAAAAAAAAAAAAAAAAAAAAAAAAAATTAAAACCCTAAACATATTTTAAATTTCAAATGGTTTTTTATTTTTGTTTTGGAATTGGTTTTTGTTTTAGTTTTAGTTTTAGTTTTCGAACGGTTTTTTGTTTTGTTTTTTTTTCAAATAGTTTTTTGTTTCAATGGTTTTTCTACAAGCAAAATATGGTTTTTGGTTTCAATGGTGGTTTTGGTTTCAATGGAAAAATAAAACCGGTAGCATGCTACTGGTTGATATAAACAAAAATATTTTAAAAAAGTTTAAAAAATAAATACAAAATAAATTTAAAACCCTAAACATAATTCAAATTTCAAATGGTTTTTGGTTTTTGGTTTTGGAATTGGTTTTTGTTTTAGTTTTAGTTTTCAAACGGTTTTTTGTCTTTTGTTTTTTTAAATGGTTTTCTGTTTGGTTTTGTTTTTTTAAATGGTTTTCTATTTTGTTTTGTTTTTCAAATAGTTTTTTGTTTCAATGGTTTTTCTCCAAGCAAAATATGGTTTTTGGTTTCAATGGTGGTTTTGGTTTCAATGGATAATCTACACAAATTTATAAAAACCAAATATAATTTATATTTTATAAAAAAAACCAAAATTTTATACAAAACACACAATTTTATAGAAAACAAATAAAATTTAATTTAAAAAAAAAAACAAATTGCAGGAGGAATTCCACCTACTTTGTGGATTAGAAGACATCATGGGAGGTGGCGTTGGGTGTGGTGATGTGTTTGCAGGGCCTCGGCCGAGGGCGTCGATTATGTGTTGCTCTTGGTCACTGTCAAACCCTGTAGAGAAATAGGGCTCGGTCGGTCTCCACCTATCTGGTAGATTAGAAGACATTGTGGGAGGTGGCATTGGGTGTGGTGGCGTGTTTGCAAGGGCTCGGTCGAGGGCGTTGATTCTATGTTTCTCTCGGTCGCTGTCAAACCTTGCAGAGAAACAGGGTCAGCCGACCGGCTGGGCCCTGTTTTTGTTTTTTTTCCCGTCTTAAGACCTCGATCGAGCAATAGCTCGATCAAGGATCTAAACAAGCCCTCGAGCAAGGGTTTTTGAAACCCTCGATTGAGGTATTTTAAAACCCTCGATCAAGCTTTTAAAACCTCGATTGAGGGTTCGAAAAAATGAGAGGGTTCGAAAAAACGAGTTTTTGGCTTCTGAGCGCCAAAAATCGTGAACCACCTTCGTGGATTCACCCACTCATAACTTCCTTGGAAGTCTCGTCTCTCATAGGGTTTCTACTTGCTTATAGGGCCCAAAAACCCTAATTTTCGATCTCTTCTTCTTTGGAACGTTTATAGCTTGATAGATGTGCTATGATGAGCTGATTTCAAATCTATAATCACTTTCCCAAACACTGCATTGGAACCCTCCAACGTTGTACAAGGTCCCTACAGGCCTACATGGCCTAGAAACCCTCAAATCAACAAAGAAACCCTCCAAAGCTACAGAGGAGGTTCCCAATGTTGGAAGCCCTAAATTTTCCTCCTACGGTTTCTGTTTTTCAAGGCTTGTATAATTTCCTTCTTGAAAGCTCACCTCTTATACCGTGTTAAATTTTTTATACTTGATCTAAATAAATGCTTTATACCAATTATAACCATTAGTTCAATGCATAAATTTAACCATAAAACATTTACATAAATAATTTAACATGTAGGATCTAGTTAAGAATAACAATGCACAAGAGACACAACATTTTATCCCGGGAAACCCTCATGGGGAAGAAAACCTAGCAACATTTCTTAAAATAATTACGTTTAGAAAACAAGTACAATGAAACCATGAACAAACCCTAACCCTCAAGGGTTTTACCACATGAAAAAACCTTAATGACACATGACAACAAGAGTACGTATCTCCATGAAGATTACCTCCAAGCCATAAGGATATCCAAGCATATCCTTCCCAACCAACAATAGAAGGCACGTGCTCGGGAGAAAACCCTAATACACAAGCTCATGCGAAACCCTAAAATAAGAGTTTCCTTCTCCTTCATGTGCAACTCCAAGAGGACAAATACAAGACATGAAGTGTCTTACAAATGAAGAACATGACTCTTATTTATACATGACTCTAACTTTACAAGTGGGGCTTCACTTACATGTGGGACCACATAACTTAATTTTACATTTACATTAGACACCAAGCATTTCACGCCAACAAGGGCCAAACTTGGAAAACCACGGACGGTGGGGCTGCGGTTGGTGTTTCCATATGGCCCCTACCCAAACACACTAGCAGGAGTTGACGGAATTCAAAACTGTGCTCTGTGACGTTTTTTGCGCCCTAGGCACAAGTCCACCAAGTGACCGTGAACGGAATCTGGAGGCGACCTGCAACTCGCCATAGATCGATGGTCGGGGCTCCAATAGACGAACCGTCGATTTTTTTGGATCTGTGACGTGGGATTTTAGCTAAAGGGGCCTCTCTCCCGCCTGTCCATCGCTCGGTGACCTCCGTATACGATGGTTTCTGAAACTAGGGTTTGGCTCAGTAGAGGACAATGCATTTCACGCCAACGAGGGACAAACTTGGAAAACCACAGAGGGTGGGGTTGCGGTTGGCGTTGCCATATGGCCCCTTCCCAAACATGCTAGCACGAGTTGACGAAATTCAAGGCTGCTGCTCCATGACGGTTTTTGTGCCCCGGGAACAGGTCCACCAAGTGTCCGTGAAGAGAATCTAGAGGTGACCTACAACTCGCCATAGATCAATGGTCTGGCCTCCGATCGACAAACCGTCGTTTCCGTTGGATTCGTGACGTGGGATTTTATCTGGAGGGCCTGTCTCCCTCCTGTCCATCGTCAAGTGACCTTCATATACAATGGTTTCTGAAACTAGGGTTTGGCTCAGTAGGGGAAAATGGATTTCACGCCAACGAGGGCCAAACTTGGAAAACCACAGACGGTGGGGCTGCAGTTGGCGTTGCCATATTTCCCCCGACCAAACACGCTAGTAGGAATTGATGGAATTCAAAATCGCTTCTCTGTGTGGGTTTTTGCGCCCCAGCACGAGTTCATAGGGGAACCGTAACCCTAACTAGGGTTTAGTGTTTAACATGCATGGCCCGAGGTTTGGAAATCATAACCTATCATTTAGCATGCATAGATTGTTCAACTAGATGTTCATCAATGGGGAAACACTAACCCTAACAGGGAAACCCTAATCCTAACGAGGGTTTAGGGATAACCATGCATTAGAGTTGATGCTTAAAGTTTTCAAAGAAATGGTCCAATCACTGAGAAGGTCTGGCTTTTTCAACACTTGATAACAACATAGTTGATGAAGCCGATCTTTCATCCTTTTTTATTTTGGATTCTTTTAAATATATTTTCAGTATGTGAGTCACACATTTTCTTGTCGATTTTCATGCATAGTTTGGGTCTGTCATAATTCAGTTCAGAAATAGCCTAATGTCCAACTCAACTTTTTCAATCCAGTGGACTTATGCTTCAAATCATGTCGATTCACAAATTTGGCTCTCGATCCTTGGATTCTATTGTAGTTCCTTTAATGTTGAGTGATTAGTCATTGGGTGCATGAGGTTTGTTGAATAGTGTTGTTGGTCATGCTAGGTTCATGTTGATTAAGGTTGCACTATATTTATCGTAGCACTTTATTTCGCGAATCCCGAGGTAACGTTTGTTCCTTTCACCAATGTTTCTTTGAGCACTTGTATGTAGTTACTCATATGTAGTGTTGAATCTAATTGTACAATCAAATATTGGGCGTTGATGAAATGTGTAACATGTATTGCACTTAGTTTTATTAAATTACTCTTGAACATTGACTTAACTTGTAATTTAATCATCCAAACTCACATGTTTTAATTAGATATATCCAATTAGTGTGCATGAGTGAGTTCATTGAAACCTTGAAATACATTGTATTGCACTTAGTTTTATTAAATTACACGAGCAAGAACTTTGACTTAACTTGTAATGATCATCCAAAATCACAATTTTTAATTAGATATCCAATTAGTGTGCATGTAGTGAGTTCGTTGAAACCTTTAAATATAATAGTTTGTTCTTTTGACATAGTGCATTCATAAGTAATAGAAAATCCACAAATCAACACAATATATTGACACAAGAACATGTGGAAACCGAAGAACAAATACAAAGTGAAATGTATCATTCATTTATAAGTGAAATGTCAATGTACATGTCTCCAAAAGTACATATATATCCAAAAGTATCCAAAAGTACATGTATCCAAAACTATCCAAGCCACATGTACATGTATCCCAATGTACATATATCCCATAAGACACATCAAAACTCAAGATTCCTCTTGTTCTTCCCCGACGTTGATCCTCTAGGCACATCTCTGGGATCAGTGTGCCTCTCTGGATCCGGCAAATTAAATATCAATTGCTAAATTCAACTAACTATGTACTAATACATTAGCTCAAGATAGAAATTAAAAAACATTAATTTGTGGCTTACTGATTTATAACAAACACTCATGCACTCCGCTGGACGAATTGGCAACTCTGATGGTTTGATCACCAATCTCCTCCTCTCAGGAATCAGTCTCTACAAATAAAAGACCATATCTAAATTAACTCAACAATTATCGACATGTGTATGGAAATTGCATGAAACACTTGGTCACTAATGAACATCTCACCTCAACCAGAGACTGTGACAAAGGGGATTGCGTTCCTTGTGTAGCAAATGGAGTTGTTGGTTGAACATCCAGGATGGTTGCAACCATGGTCAAACCAGGGGGGCCAGGAACTGCTCCTGTTGTTGGTGGCTACAATCACAAAATGTTGAAATAGTTAGACATTCATGAATAAACAATAGGAAACAATAATAAACTATGTCTAGATCATGTTGAAATAGTTAGACATTCATGAATAAACAATAGAAAAAAATAATAAACTATGTCTAGATCATGTTGAAATAGTTGTACCTCTATGTGGCTTGTTGTTATTGCAGATGCAACATTGACTGCTGCATCAACGACCCTAGGGGGATTTGCAATAGACAACTCCGGATCCTGATGCAGTAAACATGCAAATCAAACATTAACAAAAACAATTTATGCACTGGATTTCAAGTTAACCAACAAATATCATCGAAGGATATACATTAACATGGTATCAGATGGAGTTGTTGGTTGGACATCCAGGATGGTCGAACCAGGGGGACCAAGAACTGCTCCTGCTGCTAGTGGCTACAATCACCAAATGTTGAAATAGTTAGACATACATGAATAAACAATAGACAACAATAATTAACTATGTAAATATCATGTTGAAATAGTTACATACCTCTGTGTGACTTGTTGCCATTGCAAATGCAGCACTGACTGCTGCATCAACCATCGATGCGAGGTTTGCGATAGAAAACTCTGGTTCCTGATGCAGTAAACATGCAATTCAAACATTAACAAAAACAATTTATGCACTGGATTTCAAGTTAACCAACAAATATCATCGAAAGATATACATTACCATGGTATTAGTAATTCCATGGTCGTGGGCATCTGGAGTCTTGCTAGGAGTAGGCCACCTCACATACGCATGACCCTTGTTCACGAATGGCCTAGGAGGAGATAAAAATCTAGGCAATGGTCCAGATGTTTCGGTTAGTGCCTATAGTCAGCAAGTGTTCATGTAGTTAGACATGCATGATTCAACGAACAGACATGTATTTAAAAATGACATTTTTAATTGTTTACCTGGAGCCCAGTTGTTTCCTCGGACGATACAACCATGGATAGTACCTCCATATTAGCTTGCTCCAGTAAAGGATCTGCCATATGCAAGTTTAATAATTGTAAATATTAGACCGTAGATAGCATTAGTGAACTAACATGTAAAGTATGTGGAAATTAACAAATTACCAAGTATTAAAAAACCAAAATTTTAATATGTTTACCTCGGTGTGAGATACGGAAATGGGTGCTATATAAGAGGGGCCTGCCAACTGGGTTGCATCATGAATCCCTCCACCAATGATGGGATCAGTGGATGCAATGTCATGCCCCCCTGTAAAGTCTAGAACATCTGACTCTGGGGCGTCGCTGCCGACATAAAGCATCAACCGCAATTTCACAAAATTAGTATATTAGCTCAAACTATATATATGTGTACTATATATATGTGCACTCGTGAAGCTCAAAACTAGGCTGGGGATGTGCCGATGGTCCTGCACTAGTGGATGGTCCTGCGCTAGACGATGGTCTTGCATCGTGACGACCTGGTGTATGTACCACACCAGGGACAAATGTCCCTTCCTCACCCATATGTTGAACCACAGTGCTATGGCGAATAACCGCTCGTGCTAAACTCAAAAACGCATCATGTGTCTGTGGAATAACACGATGTGCAGGTGGGACATATGGCCCAGGAAACTTCTTGCAAGGTACGGGGATAGGGCGATCGGGGTCTTGAACCATCGCATTGGGTCGGTTTTGGGACATCCCCCCACCGATCCCCTGAAACTGCAAGATATCAAAATAGTTTACGTGTTTATGTAACATGAACTCTGCATACATCTTTCGAAGGAAATACAGGGGCATCTCCATGTTGTTATGTGGTGGCATATCAAAAACCATATACCATCTGTCCATCCAGTTATCAACAAATGGTTGAAATGTGCACCACTCAATAGAGATATGAGCCCTATTTGCATTTGGGATTTCCCTCGACCGAGGGTCCTTAAACAATGCAAATATGTGCTCTTTGGTTATTTTCAGCTTTTTGATTGCAGTGTAGTCTAGCCCATCAACATATTCTTGTTTTTTTCTTGACTGTGAAATAGTGTCAACAATTGCATCCAGTGTTGATGCAAGTGAGAGGCGAATCTTGTCACCACCACTAAAAGCCGCACTAATACCCCTTAAGCAGGTAAGCTCAATCAGTATCTCAGCATTTGTGTCCATAGCCGCAACTGCAATAAAAACATCAATACGAAAATCATTAGAAACATGTACGTGGTATATAATGACATCTCTTCAAACTTGAAAATGTATTAAATCAAACTCAAGTAAGCAATTTAATGGCATTCACTTACATACATTTAAAACTTAAAATTAAACATTTAACAATTAAAAAGTAAGTTTCGTTCAACTTTTTTCTAGAAGTTAAGGCACTTCTTAACCCTCATTGGTGACGTTTCCATGCACACTTGGGTTTAAACTTCTTAGAATTTAGGAGTGTTATTCTGACATGTTTTGGCCTTTACGTCTCTTGCAGAAAACAATATTTCCATCAGCTTCATAAGCTAACATTAAATTTATTGATTTCAACATATTACACCTTGTGGTTGGAGGAGAGGACAAAGTGGAATGGAATGAAATGGATATGTATGAGTTTGTCTTGCCAATATGATTACATATACTTAAGATGACTATCAATGATTAAGAGGTTGAATAATCAACTAGAGATTATGACTAGAATCAATATAACAACAATGTCAACTTAATAATATATCACAAGTGGAATATGACAATGTTATCTCAGAATTATCACATATATTTATTAACGATCCAAGTATTATGATATGTGATTGATATGACGAGATGGTTGATTATGAGGATGAAGATTAAGTTGATATAAACAACTAAATTTAAATGTCACGGTCCTAGGATTGTGACTACATTCAATTAATGAATAAGTAAGAATAGGATATGACTTGTTAGGCTTAGAAAGATGGTTAAGGTAACATGCTCGGGGGCATGCTAGGTGCTAAAACTCAGACCAATGTCTTAAACACAGTCTTTAAGAAGGATGGAAGTTTAGGAGAGATGTAGGGTTAGGACAACATCCAAGGGAAGAAGCGCCGAGATAGGTAAGAATGTTAGAAGGGTTTTAGGATAGGTTTCTAAGAGTAGTTACTAGGTCAGGGCCGCAGGTCTTTCTGAGTGTAGATTAGGATTGTTGGATATGTTAACGACATGGACGAGGGACTATTAGGATATGTGAGGCAAGAAAAGGGGTGATACAGGGCTGCAACCAATCCTCTAAATATCATTGACTCGATCATGGTTGGGAACACTCTCACGACACACTCTAGGTAGTTCATGGGTGTTCACCATTTCCATTGTTCTATAAACATGGAAACCAACCAAAAGTGACATGGGAAAATGGGGAAATTGTGGACTGGAATACAATTGGTTGTAGATGAGCTTAGAGACTCGACATGTAGAAATATATTACCCATTGTTTTTACTATTTTAAAAAACAGATGATAAACCTTGTGATTGTAATATCCCTCCTTGTATCCCTATTAGAATTGTAAATGTATATTGTGAACTATGTATGAGGCCCTGGTGAGGAGCTCAAGGCCAAAGCCCCACCAGTGGATCTTGAAAGTATCGTTATTTCTGTTCTTAGGTTGTTATAAGTCATAACTTATAAGGGAACAACTAAATAACGATGAGCAAGTGAATCACTAAGGAGAGGAACGAATGATTGGGAGTTGATGAATTTGATACTCGGAGTCTTACCATTTATCTTAAGTATTAAGATAAGGTTAGTCCGTATAAAGTTGTCCTTATCAAAGTGAGAACCTAACTATGATACTAAGCCCTAGTTATTTTTATGGTTAAGTCATAAAAAGTGAATATCATAAGTCTTGGCATAAATTCCAAAGAGCTCTATGGAATTAAATTTTAAAGGTGCTATATGTAATAGTCACCTTAAAATAAAAGGGAGAAACATCATAAATACTATATGTTGCCATATATATTTAAAGCATATTATATATGAAGTATTTATACTTCTAGAGACTGCCGAAGTAGTAAGAAGTGAGATATTATAGCCAAAGCAATTCTACTCGAATATATTATATTTATATATGTGTGAGATATGCTCAAAAGTTTATAAAAGATTATATGGAGAAAACACTTGAAATATTATATTACTCGGGATGCAAACCAGTACCTAATATTAAATAGTTTGGCGTGCCATGACTTAGGGATTTTATATCGCATCCTACCATAAAGGTGGGTTAAGTTTAATTTATAATATTGGTACCTATAAGGGTATGTTACAGAAACAATTTAGATATTTTTCTTGAAAATGAAAGGATAATAGGCGATGATAATCCAAAGAGTAGAAGGAATTATTATTATAGTTTGATGAGAAGAATTTAAGAGAAAAGGAAAACCCTAGTTGGGGACAAGGACTTGTGTATATGTCCTTCAAAAAAGAGGACTATAGTTTAATAGGAGGTAATACATACTAGGTGTTCCTGTTTATAAACCTATACACTATTGGTGAATAAAAAATAATATTTAAACCATCGAGTCATGATATATTAGCCTTCCGTTTGAATAAAATTATATCATGTATCTTTTATAAATAAGACTCTTACCACGTATGTTGATGCGATACTCCATCCGCCACTTGGTGAACTTTAACCACCATTTCGAAAAAGAAACTGTTTCCTATCTGCCACTTGGTGAAGAGAATCCGCTCTAAGCTAGGTGAACTTACCAAGGTAAGCAAGGAAGTTAGGTTACAGGAAGGGGGGGTGCTCTTCTGGAAAAAGGGGGGAGATCTCACTTAGGTGAAGTCTGGGTAGATGACCCTGTATTTTCTGGAACTGAGGTGCACGAGATATCCCACTACATCGGCTGTAGATCTCGCTGAAGAGACTAGCAAACTCCGTCTTGATCTGGCGTGTGCAGGAGAAACCCCACTACCTCGGCTGAAGTTTTCGCTGAAGAGGCTAGAAATCCTTATCCTCATGTAGCTATAAGTATATCTATTTATCCTGTTATTATTTTTAGTTGTTGAATAGTTTAGCAGGGTCTGACTTTTAGCTACTGAATAGATTAGCAGGGTCTGACGGGGACCCCATGAAGTATCCTTACGGTTTAGCATCACTACGGAAATGATGCTATACTTATCAATTCTCCTTGATAAGAGCCATAGGATTGCATCTCTATAGTAATACTCGTGATCTAACCTCTGTGTCTATTGTTCTTTGGTATTGATTGTCGTTTTAATTTTGGGCGTCCTCCACTGAGATCAAGCCGTGGGTATTTATATAAATGAGTATTACATGCTTCTATATCTTTTGTCTATTTCGGTATCGATTGTTGTTTTATTTCGTTAATGTTTATGTTTATTGTTGTATTCTGTATGCTTCCTAGAATTCGAGTGATCCATGTTGGATCCGTATTTCCTATTATAGGTAGCCTCAAATTCGTTTTGATCCGATCTCTGTTGTCATCATTACTGCCACGAGAATGTGGATCCAAGTGTAAAATCTCTGTTATATTGTTTAAGCTCCGTTGGGATAATCTAGAAGAAAGTTAGACCCCCATATCAACTATTGTGGGTTAGATGTTATGTCCCAAAACTACGCCTTTGTCCAGTCGGATAACTCACAGCGTGGATAGCTCATAGCGTGGGTTAGCTCATAGCACGGAGCATTTTTTCCTTCTCTGATTCTTTAATTATAAGTTTTTATGCTACCACGATTTTGGGCAGAGCCAGGTAGATTTATATTTATATTGCCTCGGTATTGAATGGATCCAGATAGGATCTTTCTTTCTACTACCAATTTTTGTGTAGATCCAGTTAGATTAGGTTCTATAGCCACGATGGATCCTTATGGGATATAGAGATGATACTATACACGGCTTTGACAGAACCTCTGTTGAGGATTTCCATGTGATGTTTTGTTGATAAGCTATGGCTCTGTCTATCTCTATGCATGCTTGCTATTGACAAATATATGTTAAAAACTGTATATTTGATTGATCATTGTTGTTGCAGAGTTTGACCTTATCAAATCCTGAATGCCATCATATTACTGTGTTAAAATTCCTTGAATATGCAGATTCCAGTTTTGTATATTTTGATTGATCGTTCACGGTAATCCTGAAATGTGTTTACTGTTGAATGATGGGGTTTTACTGTCGGATCTTTGTTCTTGTTCAGATCTAGTTTGTATGTTGAAATTGTGTTTAGAATTTCACTGCTTATTCTTGGATGAGGATGCTAGTACTATCCTTAATTTGTAGAATAGTAGACTCTGCGTTATTTTGAATTACAACCGAGGAACTTTTATTATTACTGTGTTAAAGTTCCTTGATTATGCAGATTCCAGTTTTGTATAATTTGATTGATCATTCACGGTAATCTTGAAATGTGTTTACTGTTGAATGAGGGGGTTTTACTTTGATTTTTGTCTTCAAGTACTATCTATATGAAGTTAATTATAGAAAGCATGATTAGTATGTTAATGTGTAGACTCATATATATATATGTAGACTTAGTCAAATAACGATTCCTCTTGGATCTCTGTCATCTTTGATGTAAAGTTGAATTAGGTGTAAAAGGTTAAGTTAAGTACTATATTACCGGAGATTAGATCTCGGTATTAGCTGTTGTTAACACTGATATGTCAGAAAAATACTCTCCACAAGAGGAGTAGAAGAGAAGCTTTGTGTCATAGAAGACTAACATCGCAATAAGTATGTTGTGTGTGGTTGTAACATTCTGAATAAATATTACATGATACAACAAATTTTGTGGACATAGCCCAGAGAGCTGGGTGAACCACCGTATATTGAGTCTCTTTCTCTTGTCTGTGATTTGTGAGTATTCTCTTGTCCGTGATTTATGTGTATGTGCTCATGGTGATTATCGTCAAACTAGATGTATTTGTTCTTCAGTCAAACAAATGATAATATTTATTAAATGGATAAATTCAGTTGTTGGTAACAATGTTTATGAGGTAATGTTTGCACAAAGAATCATAACAACTTTTGTGTTTTGACCCAAGTAGGTTATTGAATCATGAAGACCTTCTCCCAATGGATTATAAAGAAGAGTTGTTTTATTATTATGCAAGAATGATGAAGATTTTGAATAATTTATGGATAATGGAAGGTTTTTACATAGAATGGATTATGGAGTTTGTTATAAATGTTTCTGATGCAAGGTGACAGAATTTGGGAACTTGGTTTTTATCACAAATACTTTTATACTTGAGCAAATCACCAAGGAAAGGTTTTTACTTTATTATATTTTCCCATAATACTTACTTGTATAGTTTAGGGTATGTTACAGTGATGCAGGGGCATAGACTGTTTGAGTAAAGTAATTTATGACTTTGATAGGTCAAGTGAACTTAAAGAGACCTAGGGTCTCACATGTTTCTAATTTGCTTTATTTTGTTGAGAGGTTGAATAAATACGATAAGGATACTAGATCCTTTTCCCAATGTAATCGATAGGGTTAGTTGAGCATTTCTAGAATTGTACCATCTGGTTAGTGATTTGTCAAGTAAGTCACCAGTTAGTTTAGTTAATATTGGATTATGTTCCTTCTTTATAGGATCAAAGAAGCAGAATTCGAGTTGTATTTAGTTTAGTTGATGACCTTTAATTAATTAGCTTTTTGGTAGCTCAATAGAGCTAGGGTTAGCTCGCAGAAGTTGAAGATAGAGATTCAAGTGGAATAGGGCTCGGAATTATCAATTCCTTGGAGCAAAACAGAGACAATTTCTCTCTGCAAAATCGATCTCTACATTATCTTAGCAAGCTCAGAAAATTAAATAAGAGACATAGTGATTTTCTATATGAAGTCTTTGAGTTGAATCGACGGTCCCTGGGCATTGAGTAGATTGATGGAGGGTGTGGATAGGTTGATTAACTAATCGACAATCTCGATGTTGGAGATCAGATGTCATTTAGATAGACGATTCCAAATCCACATCACAGTCAGAATTGCATGATGGTTATGAACTATTCAACAGTGCAATAAATACAGGGGTTGTATGGTGGTTTCAAGACGTGTTGACTTGTAATTTGATATCACAGTGAGAAGGTTCATATATTTCAACTTTTGTTTGCCATTGCGATAAGGCCAGGGGCACGGAGGCTAAGTCATATGCGCAGAACAAGAGCCAAGTGTTGAGGAAGGTAGAGTTAAAACACAAATGAGGTAGGTGTGATAACCAAGAAGTGCAAATATTTTAGTGGAAAAATGGTGGTGGCTGCAAAAACTGGAGGAAGGAATAAAACTAGTCATAGTTACTAGTTTTAACTCTGTGTCTATATATATTGTTGATTTATATATAGTACATTGATTTATGTTTAAAGGAGCAGGCCCGAGAGGCACTTTGTTAATGTGTTTTGGCGTTTAGTTAAGGGTACTTAACTAAGGGGCAATGTATAGCTACATACACTTGTGACGAAATTTTGATTATGTTCATGGACAAATGATTGTGATGAAATTTTGAGAAACCAAGTTACTAATTTTTTATGCATTTTTTCTATTCGCACTTGTGCATGCATTTCATCTTGTTATGGCCATTTCCAAGGAAACTTATTCAATTAGTATCATGGGGAAATGGCCTTTGAGGGTTGAAATTTGGGTTTCATGTGGATGGATACATTGTAGAAAGGGAGGAGTTCTATTTTTTTCGATTTTTTGTTGCATTAGGAATTTTTGAGTTCTTGAAAAGGGATCCATTGTAATTATTCACTCATCTTGGTTGAGGGAGATGTGAATTTAATTAGAGATTGGTTTATTTCCAATTTCCTAAATATTAAAAAATTAGGTTGTTTTAAACTATAAAAAAATGGTAATTTAGGTTTAGAATTGACAAAAAAAATGGTATGGGTGAATGAATTACCTGATTAGATGACAACTCACCAGTCATTTTGCCTCCCCTCCAACAAAATCTGGCTCCTCCAATACTCTAGGGCACAAAATCCGCGTTCATCCAAGCTTAAATTCACGTTCTTGATGGTTGAAATGCATCGCGGGTTACCGGGACTGTGTATTTAAATTGATTTTAGATTTACAAAATGCATACGCATTCTATAACTACATAACGCGTACGCGTTTTGTAGTTACATAACACGTACGCATTATGTTTACCTATCCTACATGTCTAATTACATCTCAGGCTCAAGTTTTACCATACCAAGTGTTATGTAGCATAAACGCATTATATTTTTATGTAATGTGATCGTGTTTTCAAAAACTAGGATTGCATCTAAAAGGTACCTCATCTTATTGCACACACCCTAGAGACAAATTCATTGCATGGGAAGAAGTGAAGTTGTTTTGCGCTATTTTCATGTGTATGGACTAGGCACAATAGGAGAGCCTCACACATGGATTGATAGTATGCAGATGGAAATGCTCTTTTCATTTGTTGATGACTGTGTTTTCATTTTTTCTTGATATAGCTGCATACCTATCTAAAGTAGTGAATACATTTGATCAAATGCACTTGATAAGTTTATCTTCCTATTTAAGGTAGCTATCTGTAAAGTGTCTTTCCATGTTTTATTTTGTTTTGCTTTTATATGTTTAAGAAAAAGCAGTTCATGTATGTAGTACAGGAGAAGGAACAAAACATTGCAACATGTCATTGAACATCTTTGGAGCTGAAAATTAATCTGAGAGGAAGCACGAGAAACAAGAGGGTAAGAAAAAGAGACTTAAGGATATCCTCAACAAAAAAGAAAAGTTGGCAAGAAAAAGAGAAGAGATGTTTATGCACCTTCCATTTTCAGATTCTTTTGACATCAAGTATCTTGTTGTTCATGGCCAAGGTATATAGTCCTTGTAAACAGAGCCTGTGAAGATTGAAGATTGTTGATGAAACGGTCTTGGAGTATTGTTCATATGTGACAGCAGCAATGAACGAGCAAATCTCTTGCAGTTGCAGGCCTCACAATGTGCATTCGATAATTCCATCATCAGTGTCCAACTTGCATAGCAAGTTGTGTTCGTAAATTTTTTTGTTTCAAGGTTGAAAAATGTACATTTGCAAGTATTAAGTATCATGGGCAATTTGCATTCAGAACAAATGCATTGGAACGATGACGAGAACACGTTTCTTACTTTAAGCATCCCATAGACCTAAAATAGTTGAAGAAGATTAAGCACATAAACAAGAGAGGAAAAAAAAAGAACTATAAATGTAACTATGAATGAGGAAAATAGATTGCATTGACCATTGGTATAAATGTAACTATGAATGAGGAAAATAGATTGGCATTGACCATCGATAATGAAAATTCAAGCTGGCTGCAAAAGAGAAAAAACAGGAATATCAGTTTGGTTCTTGTCCTTTTACTTTTTTGTCGTTGTTGTTGTCATGAACTGTGGGCGAGTTTGCCTGGGCAGAAGAGTTTGAGCAATTTTTACAAGGTTTGTTTGGGAAGAGTCAATGACACAGAGAAGAGTACACATGTTATCGATATAGAAGTAGCAATATGCAGAAGCATGTATACAAGTGCATCGCATTTGTATATAGATGTAAAAGAATGGTAGTATGGTATTTATCGACGCAATTTGAAACCAAGAAAAGAAAAGTGAAAAAAAAATGCAAATTATTTTTTCAATGTCATTGTAAGCAGCAATTTTTTTTTGTGAGTATTTGGAAAAGGGAAAAAAAAGGAGGTTGTGGTCAGTCACCTGTATCTTTTCCTCAACAACGGTAACAAAAACTGTATTGCAGACTCGTCATTTAAAGGGTCAATGAAAGTGGATTGCGATGTCTTTATCATATGGCTTCCTTTGTTGTCATTTCTAACAATGTTCTTGAATAGATAGAACGACGATTTATCGATTTTAAGTTGTTGTTGAACTCGGAAAAAAAGAAGTTTTTATATGCTTCATAAACTTGTAACTGCAAAAGAAATCATTGTTAGAAAATAGAAAATGGGCATATCTGCTAATTGCAAGTGCAGACAGAGAACCCTTCACTTTTTTCTTTTTTTTTTCATTGTTGTCTTATTTTTCTAATTTTTGTGTTAAATGTTTTTTTTAAATCTATTTTTGTTTTTCTTTGTTTTCATAGCAGGGAAAAATGAAATGATTTTCAACTAGGTAAAAGAAATTGGCAAATGAAAAAGAAAAAAGGAAAAAAAGTTCAAAGGAAATGAAGCTTACAGTTGCAAAATCATTTGGTGTTTGTCCATCTCTAATGAAGAAATCCAGTTGATTTTTGTTGTAATATAGGATAAGTTCATATGATATAGACATATGATTCATTGCTTTTTGTCAACGGCATATGATTCATTTGAGGCGATAAGTTCGTTTATTGTCATGTCTGGTGGTAGGGAGCGTAGTTTATATACTTGTTCAATTGGCTCTATTATGCTATCAGGCAATACTGTCATAGTGAATATTGCATCTCCACGATCATACTGGCCCTTTCTTTTTAGTTTGAAGCCAATGATTTTAATGCTTTTTCCACGCAATATGTGCCCACCAAAACAATTGATCAAGCTATCATTTATGGTCGTTGGTATTGTCATGAGTCCATATCTATCCACCAAGTCTGCATGGAGTGTTTTTGTTTCTACTAGGGAGTTCTGACTTCGATTCTGAGCAGGCCCATACACAACCAAGATATCTCCTTCAAAAACATTGGTATGGCTATCAGTACATCACTGTATAATGGTGGATGGTTCTGTTGCATGTTTTATCCTGCAGATGCATCTTAAAAATAGACATAAAATAGAAGCGAATGTTTAATATACAAATGTGAATTGCAAAAATGTGCAACATGAGGAACATTATGCAAAGTAGATAAGAAGGAACAGACAAAGTCAAGGAAAAAGGGAAATACCTTTTTGGATTGTTTGTTGTTGGTGCAGATGCTATCATTGAATATGTTGCCACTGTTAATGTTTCAGGAGCATCTTGAAAGAGAGAAAGACCGTTTTCAATAGACAGACTGACAGGCGTAGACATAATATGCACTCCTCTTTCGATATGAGACAAGGAACTTTTTGCTAATTGACACTTGGCGTGACCGATTTTTGTATGTTGTGGATGCACTTGGAACACAAAATTTGAGAAATGTAATCAAAGGAGAAAAAATTGAATTAATTTTTGAATTGTTTGAAGATAAAAGTGAGCTAAGAACATTGACGTTGCAATGGAAATGGAGACATATAAGGATTCTGGAAAAAGGGGAACAAGCATGTGTTTTTCTAGGTTTTTTCCCTCTTTTTTTGTTCTTTCTTTTGCTTGTTGCAATTAACAAATGCATAGTTAAATACAGGTAGGCAGTCTGAAATGATTGTGCGATGAAAAATACAAATAAAAAGGTCTTGAAAAGGTCTTTAAAAAAACGGCTTGCATTGAGCCCAATCCACGATATTCACCAATGTTAGGAGGAAAATGAGCATAAAAATATGACAAAAAGATATTTGTTGGAGATATTGACTGCTTTTTTCTAGATACGTTTTAGTTGCAGTTTCGATGGATGTGGATCTGAGAGACTTTCAACTAAAAACAAAAAGGAAGTTCATTCTAGAACAAGAAGATAAGCAAGATTAAATGTTATTGAATTCTAATAGAGGAAAAAAATTTCAAGGATTGGAGAAAATGCAGATGGAAAAATGTAGAATCAGAAGCAAAAAAGATAAGCAATAGAAATTTTTTCTAGAAGCAAGAAACCGAACTAAGTGCCCAAGCGATGGTGTGAGGTTGATATTACAATAATTGCATGAAAAAATCATGTGGTATGATGAATAATAAATATGTGTGGTTGTTCAAGGATGGAGAAATAGTATCTTTGCGATAAAGCAAAGTCAAAAAGATATGAATTGTATTTCCAACAACAGAAGGAGAAAACATCATAATCATTTGTATTGGCAAATGAAAAGCAGCAGGTTCTATGTCCCTTGCATGAAAGTAGTTATTTTTTCATAGTTGAGTAGGATTGATATGCAAAAAAAAAAAAACAAGGATAAAAGCATTAGAAGAAATGTATTAAAAAACGAACATGCAAGAGTTCAATTGATGTTAAGAAGCATTGACAAGAAGCTACTGAAATGGTCTATCCAATAAGCATTTGAAGTGTTGAAGTGCATTACATATGTGGGCAAATTTGTCCAAAAATGGTCAAGCATTGTGCCAAAATTAGTTGTAGGTTTAGTTGTTCTTAACATTAGTGAATTGCTTTCCATGAAGAGTCGTAGTTTTTTGCTTGTTGTTGTTTGCTTCAGCATATCAATATTTAAATCACCAACAGCAATGAATTTTGTCTCATTTTTCCTTTGAGAAAGGATTGAATGTAGCGTAGAAAACAATGTATTCAAATTTTTGGTGAGCTTGTTATAAGCATTGACAATGTTAAGGGTTATTTGTGCAAGCTTTAGACTAGTGATAAATGCTTCAAACAAATTTCTTGTATAGACCATTGTTTATAGAAAAGTAATATTTTTTTTTAATCATAGTTAGGATGCCATTCACAGAGCATGCCATTGCACAAGTGTAGGGTTCAAAAAAAGATGAGTGTTTTGAAACCATATGCATATGGGTCTCTTGTAGACACAAGATGTTTGATTGCTTTAGTTCAAAATCGTTTGCAACGTCTTCAATGTGCAAGAGAATACTTCGTGTATTTAGTGTAGATATCAGTAAATGGGTTGTAGTGGGAAATGAACTTATTCCATATTGGATGCATAACTATGCATGTTGTTGCAATCTTGCAATTTCAGTGGCAACTTTTGTTGAAATTGAAAAATTCTTTTGTTCAAGCTTGTTTATGAGATAGAGGCAATTAACACTTTTGACCCGAGAAACTGCAATGTACACAAGGCCATGTCTTCTAACCCCTTTAGGGTCAGATGCTAGTCGTTCCATTGTCAAGCCTTGTTCCCTATGGATTGTTCGTGCACATGCTAATTGAATTGGAAATTGTCATCTAACTATATGTTTTCCGTTGCCAATTGATATTTGCGATGTCATTATTTGAATTGGTGTCCAAGTGCACATTGAGGCAGATTTGTAAAGATGTTGCATTTTTACACGTGCACGTGCACCAACCGATGGCTCTGTGAACTCAACCCAAACAATGTCAAGGGATGTTGGGGAATATTCTTTGAAAATCCCTTCTGTACCATTGACAAGGCCATCTTCGACTAAGTAATTTCCACCGATAAGTTCCACGAGCATGTTCTCTTTAAGAACTATTGTAGATGGAAGTTGAATATTCTTATGACTTTCAAAGTTTGTTTCAAGTTGATCAAGTTTCGAGTCAAAAGATGTTAATGTGAATACTTTTGTATTTATAATAGACAACATCCTAGAGTTATGTTGTTTAACATCTTTGTTGCAATGATAGAGATAGGGGAATGTCGGGTCCAATGGAGGTTGTCTATGACAATGCTAATTCAAATACTCAATATCAGCAGGTGTTTGATTTGATGTCCTGATCCTGTTTAAAATTTAGGCGAAGG
Source organism: Larix kaempferi (assembly GCA_027924585.1). Lineage (NCBI taxonomy): Eukaryota > Viridiplantae > Streptophyta > Pinopsida > Pinales > Pinaceae > Larix > Larix kaempferi. The sequence continues at coordinate 14,451,058 of BSBM01001346.1, forward strand.
TTTCATCTTTTTGACAGATCACTGTTTTTAATTCGTAGTACTTGACAATGTCAAGCCAAAAACTATAAGGAGATGTTTGGTCATGGAATATTGGATGCTCAAATATCCAAGCATCGTGTACGGGTTCTACTTGCAAAAGATCACCACAGAATATGACATCAAGATTCCCAAATGGTTTCATTAGCGTATGCATTATCTCACGCAAGCGTTTCTCTATGTTATAAAGCATTTTAGAACCTATCAAAGAAACTTTGTCAATTAAAAGCACTCAAAGTTGTTGGTAATCTTTTGATAGAATATCAAGCGCATTTGCATTTAATGGCAACATCTTAGAAGAGTTCAAAGGCAATTTGAATGCAGAATGCACTGTGACACCATTAATATTGTAAGCTGCTTTACTAGTAAAAGCAACGACAAGACCTTTTCTTTTTAATGGATCACTACCAATTTCTTTGTCATAGAAATGGACAAGAACATCATAAAAAGATTTAGCAGTCTGATTTTTGCCAATGCCAGCACTTCCTGTCAAGAATATATGAATTGGCGTAGAAGGGATATCCTTTTTCGTATGGATAATTTCTTTGACAATTGATTGTTGTTCCTTGTTCAACTATCGTCGTATTGCATGGCATTGATTTATTTCCGGTAGATATGGTTTATCTCCCAAGGTGAAAGAAGGTGTAGATTGTGATACACAGGTTGACTTCTTGACCAGAAGATCAGATCGAATATCATAATGCTCCATTGTGGTTTCATGTCCTATACCATTGTCAAAGTAATTAGAGTCATTCTTGTTGTTGAAACGAAGTTCAACACTTTGAAGTTCGATGTCGAGGTCGCCCCATTTTCTGCCCATGCTCGCCATGAACTTTTGTTCAACAACATAAATCTCTTCTTTTTGGCATAGATATGCCTCAACCCATGTTTTAAAGGATTTTTTCAACAAATTGAAGTCACCCCTATGTGCTATGAAGAGGAGCATATTTTCCCAGGCATAGTTCTCTGGATATTTCTCTTTGTTGTATCAAATGAATCGAATGATACAAGGTCTATTTCTTTTGATTATTTTTTGTATCAATACAACTGGAATAAGCAACATACTCTGCCAAAGAAATGTCTTCAAGCTCAATTGTTCGTGCAATTTATTTGTCTATGATAGATGGTGAAATAATGTTTTCGGAGTCATCTGGCTCATTTTGCAACAATGATTGTTTCTTAAGAACAACTGTTTTTTCTTGTCTAGTGAAGTGTTAATGAAAATTATCTTTCTAGAAGATGAATGGAAAGGCGGAGAAAGGACAGCATGAGTTGCTTGTCTGGTGGACATTTGTTGCATGTTTAACAACGTATTACCCAATCAACGAATTGTTTCAATGTTGTTGGCTTTGTTAGAGACAACTTCCTCTTTGATTTTGTTAAATGCAAGTGTCATTGGACGATCTATCTTTGTTATGTATGCTATTGTAGCATATGCATCTAGGATGAACCGTGCATCAATGTTTGCTGGCCACAAATCTGGAATCGCTTTTTACAAATGCATTGATCCAAAACATCTGCAAGATCTCTTTTTAATACCAAGCAAGGGCGTGTGATACGAGAACGCAAAAGAACAATGTATTCATCCTTGCTAACTTGCAATTCTTGAAGAAATGTTTGAAATGACGTCTCCTTTGAGTAAGTTGCTTCTTCAAGTATAGACTGTAATTGTTTGGCTTTCTGAATTAGCTCATACGGGGTATCTTCAAGTGGCTCCAGAACCATTGTCTTTTCAATGGGAGGCAACGGGAAGTTAAATCTGCATGAAGAACGAAAATGTTTTTTTGCATGTCCTACTGTGTCGTTGTGTTCGAAATTTCACAAACTCGTGTTTAAGTAATGATGAATCTGTTCAAATGTATCGATCAACGAAGGCCACTATATCGCTATTGCTATTTATCCCAAATATTGGAGCATGTTTGATCCATATAAGGCCATGCTCATGCTCATTTCCCCTTTTTGTTGGATTTCAGTTGTGAAGAAAAAATCTTGAACCTTGCCAAAAAAGCTACTATTCTTACTGATCAAAGACTTAAATGCATTCATTTTGTATCTGTAATAGTGGGCAGAAGGTACTGGATGCTTTATTATCAAAGCATCAAGATCATCTTCAATAGCAGGAATTGATCCCGCGTTGTGTTGTGTTGATTCAAGTTCATGCAAGGTGGAGCACAACGGTTTCCAAAGATGCTCGGCACTAGTAAAAGTAACAAATAAAGTTGGTGGCCCTGGTTGGCATATCTGGCGATGTTCGAATTGCTTTCAATGTGCGAAAAGCAAGAGGCGATTTAAGAATTTTGTCAATGTTTGCTTGTGTTTCGACATCTTTGGCTACTAGTTTTTTTCCTTTCAACTCCCCTATGTGTATTGTAATCCAACCGGTGTTTGAAATTTGTTTAATAATAACTTTAACCGTTTTGAGGAAAAGATTGGTTGGGTGTGTGATCCAGGTGGATATTGGTGGCCACCCACCTTTCCGACTGGCTCAAAACAATTTTATGGAAATTTTGGTATTGTACTATTTTTAGCAGTTTTTCGGGTCCTGAACTTCCGGGGCCATTTTGAGGCCCTAAACGACCTTTTTTGGCAATTTGGGGACCCAAATGGTTGCCCCTGGCATGCATTTGGCCTCATTCAAAAGTTGTAAATCTCGGATAGTCCTTTCCAATGGGCTACCGAGCGCCCCAAACTGGGATCGTATGCAAAAGTTATGACCCCGGGAAGTTGATGTACTAACTTACCCAAACGGGGACCACATAACTTTTGGTGCTTCATCTCCTAGGGTTAGGTTTTTGGATGTCTAGAGTTTTTGGCATTCATGTTTATTGTAAAAGGCCTTGAGAGCCTCATTGTAACCATATTCTTGCGAAATGAGCGCAACCGTCACATCTCTTCTCAGAGATAAGCGGCCACCATTTCAGCAAGCTTGTTTTCCGCTGCATTTTACAATTCTAGCTTATTTCCTTATTGAATAGAAAAGCAGTTTTACTGTATCTCTGTTATTTTGTGTTAAGCATCTGATAATAATCTGTATTCATTTCGTTCTACACATAAAATTCGGATCAGTGGTATCAGAGCGGTCTGCTCCTTGTCGTCTTAATGCATGTCCCCAACGAGGTCAGGGTACAAAGAATTGGGTCTTGAGCTTGTTTCTCTTGAGGACAAAAGCTCTCGCATGCCTAAGCGACCTCTCATGGCAGGAGAAAAGAAAGATGACGGGACAGGAGATCCTATCAAAATGTTGCTTGAGGAAGCCCTCACGCAGCAGAGGAACGAGATGATGGATAATTTCGCGCAAATCCTTCGGCGACTACCAATAAGCGACGCATATTCCTCGAGCGAAGGCGCCACCCCCTTCAAGGTACAAATCAACTTCGATATCCCTATATTTGAAGGACAGATAGACATAGATGATGTAGATAAGTGGTTGAATCTACTAGAAGGGTATTTTTTTGTCCATAACTTTTCGAATAAAGAAAAGATTACTTTTGCGCTCCTCAAAGCCGTTCCCCATGTCAAAGATTGGTGGGAAACATTCTACGAGCAAAAGGACACAGAAGAAGCCTCATTATTTTCAGTCACGGCCACCTGGGAATCCTTCAGGGATGCTATTAAGGAACAATACTACCCTGTTGGAAGTTATGACAACTTGTATACCAAATGGACCACACTGCGACAAGAAAGAGACCAAGCAGTGCCAGAGTTCACAAATATCTTCCATACCTTGCGCACCAAGCTGGGTATCAAAGATTCAGAGCGACATCTGGTGCTCAAGTATCACGGTGGTTTGCATAGATACATCCAAACCGAAATGCAATTTCTGGATGTCTCTTCCTTGGGTGCGACCTACCGATATGCCGTCAAAATCGAGCAGAAGCTCAAATAAAAGACGCGGCAATTTGGGCTGGGAAACCTTCACAGCAAAAGACAAGAAAGGGCGGCCCCAACCCACAGAATAAAGAACAGAGCAAAGATCGACAGTATCAAGACAACCAGTCCAATCCGCAAGCAAAGAAGGACACCGGAAAAACAAAAAAAGATACCGGGAAGTGGTGCGACTTCCATAAGAGCCCTTGGCATAACACTGCCGATTGCTTGTCAAAGCAGTCGCTGGTGGCCGAAGTGAAAGCATCTGAATCAGATGCGGGTTCTGACTCTGAGTCCGAACCAGAAAGGGGAAGACGGATCATTGACGCAAAACCCAGTGCCACCATTGCTACCACCAAGCTCCAGCCTGATGAACCATACGAGCTAGAAGAAGGAGAACGCCTCTTCCATTCACAGATGTGGGTAAAAGGCACCCCGCTACACTTCATCATTGATAGTGGTAGCCAGAAGAATCTCATCTCAGCAGAGGTCGTCAAGCGCCTGGCCCTGCTGACAACACCGCACCCACAACCCTACACCATTGGATGGCTCCACAAAGGAAGCGATCTCCGCGTCAGCGAATAGTGCCGACTGCCATACGGCATCAAGCCCTTCAAGGATGAGGTATTGTGTGATGTTGCTCTTCTCGAAGTTTCAGATGTTCTTTTGGGCCAACCTTATTTATGGAAACGTCATGCTGTATATGAGTCAAGGCCTCATAGTGTTATTATTTCTTTGAATAGGAAATTGTACAGGATACCCGAGGCAGTCCCTCCTAATGCTATTTCCTTGATCTCTGCCAAGCAATGCAAGAAGGTCATCTCTCAGACCAGGAAACTTGTCTTCTTCGTGATTTTCTCTCAGAGTGAAAGAAAGATCGCAGCCACATCCCGGGCCTCCACGACCGATCTATCCACACAATAGAAACAAGTGGATAAGATGGTGGAAGGATACTCAGATATCTTCTCCTCTCCGACTGGGGTACCTCTACACTGCCAGGTCAAGCATCCCATCAATCTGACCCCATGCGCACCGCTACCCAATGGGCCTGTCTATCGCCACTTTCTGTTGGAAAACAAGGAGATCAAGAGGCAGATCTAAGAATTTCTCCACAAGGGGCACATTCGTCCTAGTTCATCACCTTGTGGGAGCCCAATCGTGCTGGTGCAGAAGAAAGATGGGACCTGGCGACTCTGCATTGATTACCGGGCCCTGAATAAAATCACAGTCCATAATCGGTACCTGATTCCCCGAATCGACGACCTCCTTGATCACCTCACGGGGGCCAAATACTTCAGTAAGATTGATCTAAAGTCTGGCTACCACCAGGTCCCAATAGAATAGACAGATGTATGGAAGACTGCCTTCAAGTCAAAAGAAGGTCTTTTTGAATGGCTGGTCATGCCTTTTGGTTTGACAAATGCTCCAGCAACTTTTATGAGGATGATGGACGATATCCTATGACCTTTCACCAACAATTTTGTAGTGGTGTATCTGGATGGCATCCTCATCTACAGCAAGACTTGGGACGAACACTTGCAGCATATTCAGCAGGTTCTGCACACCCTACGGAAGCACAAACTATATGCGAACTTGGAAAAATGCTCCTTCAGCATGGACAGGGTCCATTACTTAGGCTACATCGTTGATCGACATGGTGTGCATGTGGATCCAGCCAAGATCCAGGTCATCCGTGACTGGCCAGCCCCAACCACACTCACTGAACTTCGGAGCTTCTTGGGCCTCACCAATTTCTATCGCCGATTCGTGCTGGGATTCTCTCATATCGCATGGGTCTTTAGCCAAGTGACCAGGGGTGGTGGTAAGGAAAAATTTGTGTGGGGCCTGTCCCAACAACAAGCCTTCGATGACTTGAAGAAGCGTTTGTGCTCATCGTCGGTACTCTCATTACCGAACCTGCAACATCCCTTTGAGATCGAGACAGATGCTTCAGATTATGCTGTGGGCGCTGTTCTCACTCAACACGGCCACCCCGTGGCATATCATAGTGAGACACTATCAGATGCTGTCTGCAAGTACCCTACCTACAACAAAGAAATGTACTCCATTGTACAAGCCTGCCGCCAGTGGAGACATTACATTCTTGGGAAGGAGACAGTCATCCACACTGATCACAAGCCACTACAGTTCATGCAGACCAAAGGAAAGTTGCAGAATGACCGCCATCAGAAGTGGTCAACATATTTACAGCAGTTCCACCTCAACATCAAATATAAAACAGGGAGTACCAACCGAGTTGCTAACTGCCTCAGTCGACCTCCAGTCGCGGCACTTACCACGGTGCTAGACTCTTGCGGCCACGAGACCTCCGGATGGCCCCACCTCTACGAGACAGACCCTGACTTCTCCGCCACCTATCAAATGTTGGGCAGCAACTCAGTGGTTTCTAATTTCCATCTTTAGGACGGGTTGTTGTGTCATCTGGGCCATCTCTGCATTCCATCAAGCGAGCGCGCGAAGCTGATTTGGGAAGCTCACTACAGTCGGGTGGCAGGACACTTTGGTGTCGAAAAGACAGTGGCAGTGTTGCGGAAACATTTCTACTGGCCGAAACTTCGACAAGATGTCGGCAATCATATCAGGTCTTGCACCGCTTACGCTATTGCCAAACCGACCACTAAGAAACAGGGCCTATACACCCCTCTGCCTACTCCTGACAGGCCGTGGGAATCCATCTCAATGGACTACATGTCAGGCCTCCCGTCCACCAAGAGGGGAAACGACTGTGTTTTCATGGTTGTTGATCGCTTTTCCAAGATGGCGATTCTAGCCGCTTGCAAGAAGAACATCACAGCAGAAGCCACTGCCAAGCTCTTCTTTTAATGAGTATGGGTACATTTTGGGATCCCACAGACCATTATCTCAGACCGTGACAGTCGGTTCCTCAGCTCATTCTGGTCAAGCCTCTGGTCACTGCTGGATACCAAGCTCACAAAATCCATTGCCTTCCACCCCCAGACCGATGGGAAAACGGAGGTCGTCAACCCGATGGTCCTACATATCCTGTGTATGTACAATTCAACACACCCCCGCACATGGGATGAGAGTCTCCCCTATGTCCAACATAGCTACAACCGAGCCCTGCATAGCTCAACTGGCCACAGCCCCTTTCAGTTGGGGTTGGGATTCCAACCATTAGGCCCCATGGATGTTGCACTTCCCCTTGCGACCACCTCGTCCGACTCGTCCCCAGAAGCTGACAAAGTCGCTCGGTTCATTGAACGGATCCAGAATATCTGCCAACAGGTTCAGGATATTCTACAGAAGTCTAATGCCAATTACAAGCAACGCCATGATCAACATCCAGTGCCACATAAGTTTCAAGTGGGCGACAAAGTTTGGTTGCATTTGCAGAAAGAATGCCTTACAAGGCCCCATAGAAAGCTTCGCCCACTCCGTTATGGGCCGTACACCATCACCAAGGCGGTGGGTGACAATGCTTTTGAGCTCAACATTCCCCCCTTCCTTGGTCTGCATCCAGTCTTCAACGTGGCTCTCCTTCGGCCATATTTCCCACCACTATTAGACACCTCAGAGATAACAGAGAAGTTGACACCAATAGAGCTCAACCCTGACTACCTACAACAAGCATCCAGTGATCATATTGCAGACACACAGATCAAGAGCACTCGACATCAAAGGATCCAGCTTTATCGAGTTGTCAAAGCAGGGCAGCTCCTGCACCAAGGCAAGTGGCTCACCCGAGGCCAAATTCAGCAGAAATTTCCTCATCTGATGGGGGAACTCAACGCAATGGAAACCATTGCTTCCTAAGGAGGGAGAATTGATCCAGGTCGATATTGGTCGCCACCCACCTTTCCGACTGGCTCAAAACAGTTTTATGGCAATTTTGGTATTGTATTATTTTTAGCAGTTTTTCGGGTCTTGAACTTTCGGGGCCATTTTGAGGCCCTAAACGACCTTTTTTGGCAATTTGGGGGGCCAAATGGTTTCCCTTGGCATGCATTTGGCCCCAGTTGAAAGTTTTAAATCTCGGATAGACCTTTCCAACGGGCTACCGAGCGCCCCAAACAGAGATCGTATGCAAAAGTTACGACCCCGGGAAGTTGATGTACTAACTTACCCAAACGGGGCCCACATGACTTTTGGCACTTCATCTCCTAGGGTTAGGTTTTTGGATGTCTAGGGTTTTTGACATTCCTATTTATTGTAAAAGGCCTTGAGAGCCTCATTGTAACCATCTTCTTGTGAAATGAGCGCAGCCGTCACATCTCTTCTCAGAGATAAGCCGCCACCATTCTAGCAAGCTTGTTTTCCGCTGCATTTTACAGTTCTAGCTTATTTCCTTATTGAATAGAAAACCAGTTTTACTGTATCTCTGTTATTTTGTGTTAAGCATCTGATAATAATCTGTATTCATTTCGTTCTGCTCATAAAATCCGGATCAGTGTGTTTCAAAATCACAACATTCATGTTGGAGTTCCCACTTTGCCACTTGTTGATAGTGATATTTTTTGTAGATATCTACATCTCGGCTATATCGAAAGAATAAGGTTGGGAAATTCAATTCTTCAAAATATCTATCTAGGAAAATGTCCAATGGACGGAAATTCTCAGAAGGTGTTAATTCAATGGTTTTGTTGGCTAGGTCATCTAGCAAGTTGGTTTCTCCATATCCATGGACCAATGTTTCTGATACAAGTTCAGGATCAAGATCAGAATAAGAGCTAACATCAGAATCAGAGAGGTGCAAGCTATTTTCATTGAGCGGTTCATTTTTTGATGCCAATGGAAGGATTTCTGTTTTTGCAAAGATGGTAAACATTTCTTCCCATTGTTCATTAATGGTTACACCTTTAGTCTTGTATAGTATAGTTTTAGGAAAGCTTCTTAAAGCTGTCATGACAATGCCAGGGCACACATTTCCAGACAAGAATGCATTTTTGAACTCTAGTCTTCGCTTTAATACAATAGCAACTGTCAAGGCATCATCAAGATTTCTGGGCAAAGCAGATTGCACTTTATCCAAATCCGCAGGAACATTGATGATTGTTCCAGTTAAACCTATTTGGCCTCGCTTGTAACTAAGTTGACGTATTCGTGCAAATGCATTTCTAGGCGAGACCAAGCGCTCTTCAAGAGGAGCTAACATTGCTATGGATGGAATTGAGGTGTTCCTACGAATGGAAATGGGAGATCCATAGAGTGGAATTTCTGAGTTGGAAATGTCTTTCTTACAAAATTTGCAAATTTGATCAATCATAGAAAATGTACACTCGACATTGCAATTTGGAAAGGATCTAAAAGCCAATATAGTATTTTCATCAACTTTTCAAATATCTTTTTTGAAATTCAATCGTCTACAACAATAGCATGCATGGGTAGGAGTGTCATTGATACCTTTTAAGTAAACATGGACATGTTTTTTCTCTATGTTACTTCTCTTTACAGCTTGAGATCTTTTAAAAGCCTCTTGACGTATCGTTGCCTTCGAAAACGGCAAACTTTTTGGTGAACTATATTGAATATTGCTCTGTGATTTGGAGCCATGTTTTTTTTGTTGACAAGTAACAACAAATGTCTTTGCATCCGTGGTTTGTAGTTTCTCTTCTGATTTTGCATTTGGACAAAGCATTAGAGAATTTTTTATTTTGCATCCTGATTAGTCTCCACCATTGCCATGTGTAACTTTATTTTAACTTGCCTACCATAGCAATTTCGACCATCCATGCTCTGCAACTGTTTTTTTGCATTTGGCAATGTGCCCTTTGAAGTGGTTGGTTTCCCATTTGTAGCGGAAGCAAAGAAAGCACTATTTACATTTGCTACCGCCAATGGATAAAAATGTGAATGATTTGCATCTATTCCATGATGGAAAAGATAAATATTTGAGTCCATGCTAGTTGTTGAATAAAAACATGTCAAGACTTGTTGCACATTGCTTTCCCATAAGAATATGTTAATGTCCAGTAATTCAGAGAACCACTGCAAAACAAATTCTTGCATATGTGCATGGTGAAATTGACATGTATTTGTCAATTGAACTAGAAATGTTTTCCATTCAGAACCAGCTTGCTTTATCTCTAGAATATTTCCTTGTAGATATTTTTCAAAGCATTTAGTTGCTCTATATTCATTTAAGGCCATGGAATTGCAAAACAATTGGGCAATAGATTTTCGTAGACAAACACTATATATAAAAGCTAACAATTTACATATGGATTCAAAAAGAGCGCCATGACAATCGCCGCTGATTCTAGAGCTTAGACTAAAACCTTTTTGGACTAGGGAATCCATGGATATTGAAAGTGCAGTATGTAAATCAAGACAATGGAGCATTTGAACATTGCCATGTATTTGTCCAAGGGTAGTATTGCTCCTTGCTATAAATCCATACAATAGAAGAGGCTCAAAATGGCCGGTAGCGAGGTTGATGTCATGGAAAAGCAAATTGTAGCAATATCCGGTTTCGTGTGAGTTGAAATGAAGATACTTCTTTTTCCTTGTGGATGACCATACAACAACAAGAACATTCAACCATTTTGCAAACCATTTTATGAAAAATATATCACCCCACAATCCGAAGGTACTATTTTCATTGATTTGTTAACCAGACTGCGACATTCGTTTAAGATACAAGTCCACAGTTTGTACTCCCATGCAAATAAGCTAAGATTTCAATCGATAGATCTGTGTGTATCGAGGCCAATGCAGCAGGCTGGGACTTATCCAATGACATGCGGAAATGATTAACAATCGACTCTCGTATTTCAAGTGATGTGCATCAAAAATGAAAGACAACTGCAAGTGCATCAAAAAGGCAATTGCCCACTCGAAAGAGGAAATCCTGGAGATGAAACAAATTGTACCTAGACAAAGCAACATCAATGCCTTCAAAAGGGAAATGTCTTATTGGAGACAGGTACATCATTACCCTTGCAAGTGATATGTTGATCGTTTTCTCTTGTTTCCTTTGGTCCAAGGTTGAAAGCATAAACACCATGAGAAACAGCAAAGGAACTTGAACTAGACGCTGGACAAATATAAAAGGAATCATGCACTCCGCATGGAATCAAGCAAACTTGCATAAAGAAGAAAACTTGCACTGCACCTTCGAAAGATGAACCTGTAATGAAGTGTGGCAAGGTTAAGAGCAATGTTAATACATAGTTTAATTTTTTTTAGTAGGGAGTTGTGCAACACTCATGTCCATGGCTTGAAGGAAAAGAGTAGCAGTGAAAAGAAGACAAAAGCATAGAGTCAAACAAAACAGATCACTCACATAGAAAAAATCACTAGACTTTTGCGATTTTTGCCGAGGGGGTGATGTAAAAAGTTCTAGTTTTTTTTTCATGATACTACATCTATGTAAAGTTACCTAAACTTTTAAAAGAAAGAAAAAGCTAATAGCATAGAACATATCAAGTTTTTTATTAAAATGGTATAGACTTTTTATTTTGCCAGTCAAATAGGGAAATGCAAAAACAAACACAAAAATTAGAATTTGCACACTAAAAGAGTTGAAAAATGCCAATATGACATTGGAAGTGTTCCAGCTAGTTATCCACTATAGTTTATAAGAAATCAATAGAGGCCAATATGCACAATGGCCTATCATTGTTCCCAAAATAACATTGAGGAAAGGAAAATTAGCTTTGCAAAAAGACATGTAGTTGCTTAATACCTGCCTCTTATAACAAACAATGTAAACTTTGCATATGCGCTCAATCAACAATATACTAACAAAGTCTACTAATTGTTTGCAATGCCTCGGAATTGATCTGCAACGGCTCTAGACAGATGCATTCGACTAATCACAAACTATCAATAAATATGGACCCCAAGTATGCTCGACATCCTAAAGGTTCAGGGCATTCACTCAGCTACCAATGATGTCTAACGGCTTGTGTATTGGGGCATTACCCCACTCCACGGCTCAGGTAAAACTGATAACCGCTTTGCCACAAACGATAGCTCTTGGTTTACCTTATGGGTGCGAACTGGTTAATCAGGAACGGGTCGTTGCCCTTTTCACTGGAAGGTCCTCTCAATGGGCCAGCTAGTTTAGGGTTCCTGTGGTACTCCTCACAATGAGTTTTACGGCTATGCCCAAGTAATTCCCACAGTTAAGCGGATAGGGATTATTCTTGGATCCGAACCTGCAATTGAAATGAACAATACAGATGCAAAGAAAAAGAACTATTGCAACAATCACAACGCTTGAAACCCGATGGGGGGATTATACTCTTGGGTTATACTGCCAACCATATAGCAACCAAGTAGCCAGTATCACTTTAATGTACATAATCTGATATTGATAAAATATACACTTGCAACATAAAAAAAAGCTTGTTAAACGTATTAAGTATAATCAAACAAAGAAGATTCTAACCAAATAATTAACAATGTACAAAAGGGAAAAGAAGAATGCATTTTACAATAAACTAATGTAATAACAAAAACTTTACACTCAAGTTTTTTTTGTTAATTTTTATATTGCAAAATACCTAAATGGAAATCATGTTTCCACATAACCTCTCTTTTTCTAGGTTTTTACTAAAAATTTGAAAAAAAAAATTGGAAATGCAATATCTGAATGCAAAAATGCAAATTTATTTTTTGGAAAAAACCCTATTTATTTATTTAAAGAATTAAAGGAATGACAAAAATGTAATTTTAAAAGGGATGAATGAAATAAACATATTTAAAAAACCCTAATTGTGAAGTATTTTTTTTTTCTATTTTCACCAAAGAATTTAGAAAATGCAAAAAAACCCAAACTTAAAATAAAAATATGGGCAATCCAATACCTATTTCCAATTCAGTGAACTGCAAAGCACCTACGTATAAACAAACATAGAATATCTATGGTGAAAATATGTTTTTTTAAGCTAGCAACCAATATGGAAATAATGTAAAAACTGCTTTCTGCAAAACAAAGAAGAAAATAAATTCATGATACTACATCTATGTAAACTTACCTAAACTTTTAAAATAAAGAAAAAGCTAATACCATAGAGCAGATAAAGTTTTTATTAAAATGGTATAGACTTCTTATTTTGCCAATCAAATAGGGAAATGCAACCGCAAACAAAAAAAATAGTATTTGCTAACTAAAAGAGTTGGAAATGCCAATATGACATTAGAAGTGTTCCGGCTAGTTATCCACTAAGAAATCAATAGAGCCCAAATCACTATGCACAATGGCATTGTTGTTGTTTCCAAAAGAATATTGAGCAAGGAAAAATTAGGTCTCAGAAAAACATGTCCTAAAGGTCTTGGCGAAACTAAAGCTAAGCAAGTGGTATTTTAACACGATTGCAAAGCTTGTATTTTAACAGTTCAAAGTTTGCACAAAAATAGAAGGAAAATAATATATATATATATATGCACACACAAACACACAGACACAGATATATATAAAGAAAGCACCACAATCGAAACAAAGAAAAGGCTCCCCTGCAAATGGGTAAGAGAAAGGAGAGAAGCATTCTTTTTCAATTGCAAATGCAAATGCAGTATACCCATTGAGTATACTCTCATATGAAGCAACTGAGATCCATTCATCTAACCATTAAGTTGTCTTTATTTCATTGAATAGCATATTTCACATCCACAAGTTTGAAGCTTATGAAGCTAAGTTACCAAGATACGAATACAAACTAAGTTACCAGGATACAGATACGGATTCGGATACGGATATGGATACAGATTCGCCATATTTTTTAAAACCCAGGATCCGGATAGGGCGGGGAAATGGCAAGTACAAAAAAATATAAAAATATTTATATAATAAATAAAAATATAGAGTGGAGAATCAAACTACTCATGAAACTCAAGAGTAGAACTATAAGTTATTGCCAAAAAAGAGAGTTCATGTACCATAACTGATAATTTGATGAGTTGTAACCATGATTGATATTGATAATTTTAAAAACCATTTCAGCATGAACATCAAGCAGGTCATAATAGTGTTTTGTAAGCCACATCCACGTGTCCCTATCATCAAGGAATAAAGTGGTTTTCTTGAAGACTATGGCAAGACTACATAACAATGTAGGTGAAGTGAGCAACAACATAGCACGTACAAATAGATCAACCCTTGACATCAAACCTTGACCATAAAGATAAATCAAATAAAAACATTGAGAGCAGAACTTGATATTGATATATCAGAGATCAAGAGCAGATCTTGACATAAGGATAGATCAGACCTTGAGCAAGAATGGGTTTTACACTTTTAGCCATTAATTGTAGGGTTTTTTAAGTTTTTCATTAAAAACAATTTTTTGGGGGGATCAATGGGTCATAGAAGCACTGGAAGTTTAAGGATCAAAGGATCCATTTCATAGGGACCAGGATACGTTTCCTTCTGTAGGGGATACGTATCGGATCCGTAGATCCGTGGATCCTAGACACTAGGGTGGTGGATCCGGTAACACAGTTATGAAATGATGTTAACAAAAGAAGTGGGATATTCTCTCGACCGAGTGCACCCGGGGCCCACTGGGTGTCGTCGACAAACCCTCATGCTGTGATCAAACGTTGTCCCCTCTCCCGCCGGCCGTACGCCTCCCCCCTCCGACGACGGCACCCTCTGACCCTCCTCCGATCCCCGCGAGTCCCCACGCCGCCAGGACCTCACAGAATCCTCTAGCAAATCACGGTCCGATTTTCGGTAGTTAATGCATGGCAATTTCGAATGTAGAGCAATGGAAAACCCTCCTCCTACCGCTAACTCTTCCATTCATCGATCCCCTGCCATCCCCTGCCTCCCCTGCGCTCAAACCAATCCTCGATCTAGTCTCTTCAAGCTCGAACGAAACTTTGTCGAAGCAACCAAAGGCCTCCAGCCCACTTCTTCCAGTTGTTGGCTTTGAACCAGTCTCTTCAAGCTCGAACTCAACTCTGTCGAAGCAGCTTGGTAAGTGTTTTCTTTGGTACTTTGAAGTGTTTTCTTTGGTTCTTTGGTAAGCCTCTCAGGCCCATTATCCCCCAACTTTTGCAACGAGTTAATGCTGCTCAACTGTGGCAATTTGAAGATTATATTGTCATATAGAGTCACAGCGAACATTCTTTCGTTTTTCACAGGAAGCAACCTTTTGTGATCTTAGTTCGAGCAAGTTACTTTTGTTTGGAAACTTATCATAAATATTCCATAAGCGGCCTAATTTCTGAACCTTCCTGCACCTTTAATCCCTGGTTTTCATCGTCTAACCTACAAACAATTTCCAGTATAACTTTTCTATAATGGATAATGGTCTCTGATGGCTTACATATATCCGAGCATGCAATATATATTTATATTCTACACCAGACGACCTGATTCAATCAAAATATCTTAGAAAAAATATTAGATTTCAATTCAGAGACGTTGAAATTCAATAAATAAACACTAAATATAAATATAGATTGAGCAGTAATATACCTGCTGCGACACAATATATAGAGAGAGCATAAATTAAAGAATAAATATGATGTAGTGTGTAAATAGAAAACTGATCACGAGTATAAGGCTGAAGTAGGCACTAATTAGTATTTTCCTCTTTCCTCCACCGGCAGTACTAATTAGTATTTTCGGCCTCTTTCCTCCACCACCAATTAGCAATTGAGGAGAGGAGGATCTCCTTATTTGCAAGGCGTAAGTAGGCACTTAACATTTCCTCCTCCAAGATTAGCTCTCTTGAAATATAAATCCTATTTTAGAGCATCGTGGGGAGAGCCTTGCAATGCAGAGTTCATATGCAGAAAGACACTGAAAGCATTGTAGCGAAAGCTAATGCTGTTATAGGAATTAAGGAGTGATGTCCTTGCTTCTCTTAACAGCACCCTATCTCTCAGCTACAACAACTTAGTTCTCTCAGCTGAATTATTTCAAGACCATCTTTTGCCAAATTGCCTAATTTTGTCTGAAAATAATAAGGCCAAAAAGACTGTCAATCATGTTAGGATAAAAACAAATTAAATAGCTTCTATTAGAGTTGCCTAAATAGGTTTCCAGAAACCCTTCTGTTGAAAAAAAGTTTTCCAGAAACCCTGGGCTACTTTTGTAGTTAACAAACTTAGTTGATTTTATTCTGATTTAATTGGGTCATCCAATCCAGAATTTGAAAGACTTGCAACCTTAAATAACTTAATTTATCAAGTTGTGTGAAATCAATAAACACCAAACATCATATAGTCTGGTTCACAATTCATGAGCGAGATAACTTACGTTTTCTTACTTAAACCTATATTTATTCAGCATAAAAGTAAGATCCAAAAAAATTTACATATAAAAAACATTACATTTCAATTATGCTAAAGTTTATGGATATGAAAACAAGATCCAAAAAAATTTACAATGACCATGTCAAGTTTGTTCATCAGTGATCGTGCACTTCACGTTGTCTCCACATCTGATTACTTCGTAGTCTTCCTTCACACCCTTGCCATATCGTCATCCGCATGCCACGACCTTTCCATATCATCACGCACACAGGCAACACCATGCTGCCAAGTCATCGTCTACTTTAGCTACACGTCGCTGCCAACTCAGCAATCAAGTTTTCCACGTGCAGCAAAAGATAGGGGGCCACATAGGCGTCCCAAGCTCCAAGCTAGTGTTCTTCTCATGGAGAACCAAGCACACAGAGCCCCCACACTATCCCTGCACTACGCGTCGAATAAGAATACTGTGCAAGCATCTTATAAACACCAAAAGGTTATTTTCCCTTTTGAATGTGGGATAAATCCCATTCGGATACGCCATCTCCACCGTCGATCATACGATCGGACGGTCCACGCACCTCCGCCTGCAAATCTTCTCAAACACTCTTTTCTTGATATTTTTCTTGCTGCAGAGATGAATCTTTGGGCTTTATCAGGTATTTAAACAATCACTCGACCATTCTCCTTCCTTTAAAAGTTTCTCAAGCACTCTGAACCGTTCACAACAATGTGTTTCCCATGAAATAATAACAAGTGACAGACCTCTGGTACAAAGAGCGCTGCACAATTTTCTGAAACTGGTTCAACCCTTTTTACAGGAATAGAAGGTCGATCACTTGGAAAGAACCCTGGGTTTTGTAGTTTGGTTGAGGATGACTTGGCTTCATACATCTTATCCATAATTTCATACAGAGATATGATGCCATCAAGACTTTCTAGAGGTCGCCATAAACTCCTGAGATGTTGCAGAACCTGGTCAATTAGACACTATGGATGCATCTTGTGGGATTGAATTCTCTCCAAGGTATCAGGAACCATGTAATTGCCACATATGATTAACAAAACAAACTAGCTCTCAATTGACATCACCTCTATGCTTCAAAGCCCCTGAACCAACCAGCCCTGCTCTGTCTTTTATGTCCTCATTAATCCACTTGCTCTGCTTCTTTTCTTTTTATCTTGTTTTCCCTTACCTTGTATTTGCTGCTCTTGTTGTCACTCTTCTTGCTTGCCCTGTCATCATCTAGTTGCCATCAATGACAACCTACAGTGCCATATTTCCAACATGTATTTGTATTTCAAATTGCATTAGCTACATATTTGCGAGATCAGTTACAAATGCTAGTTGCAGTTTCAAGGTTTCTATGGAAGCCACTTAATACAAAGGCTAGATAAATATTTACAAAGCATACAGTATGCAGACCCATTTTTGTCGATTTATTTTAGCAAAATAGGCATAAATAGAGAGGGAATCAAAATTTGTAGGCAGTTTTGTGTTGCAACGCAGAAGCCTCTACAATTTATTTTTGCATTATGAAGATATCAACTACACAGTGCATATTCCTAGAAGTTAGAACAATACATTCTAAATTATATCTGGTAGGCAATAATCATGCAAAATGTGCAAAAAAGAAACAGCTTGAACATTTTCCTGGAATCTTTTTGTGCGAAAGAGCGGTTTTTCCTTGTGTTTGTTTTTTTCCTCTTTCTACATACACATGCCTATTCCTACAAATTGTGTGCAGGTTATTGCTAGAGCATGTAGCATATTGGCAATGCCAAATGCATTTGCAAAGCTTTGTACAAATAATTTTGTTTATTTGAAATGGAAAGCAAAACATATGCGATGATGAAGTTAAATGGACATTAGAGAGATTTTGAGGTCAAAAAAGGGCCTCCTAAGAGATGTACTACAAAAATATGAGATATATTAAAATATTATGAATTGGGGGTTTTATGGGGTAGGTATATATGACAAGTCACCTCCCACACTATTTTCTATGCACAATATAAATAACCATGGTTGAGTTACTTTTCAAAATTCACTAGAAATAAAATTAATAAAATAAGTCTACATTGATGTGACTAAGATTCATTGTAAATTCCCAAAAATGTATTGTCCTTTAACATTTATTTGTCTTGAACTTGCAAATGAAATTAAATAATAAAAAACATTTTTAAGAGCTTTTTTTAAAATTTTATGTTGACTTTTTATATTTAGTATTTTTCTCATGAATTTAATAATGTAATTTAATTGAGAATTTATTTACATGTAAAATGTCAATAATATTATTATAATCCACATTGCATTATTATTATTATTATTATTATTATTTATTAAATCTATTATTATTCTTTATTAGTTTGACATTATGTTATTAAATAGAATGGAGTGAATATATAATTTAAAATTAAAAACATAAAAATGATAATATATTATTTTATAAAAAAATGTGAAAGGACTTTCTTTATGAATTAAGAGTACTTCACTTGAAAATGACAATAATATTATTTTATGTGAAAGTGTGAAAAGACATTCATTATGAGTACTTTACTTGAAAATGACAATAATATTATTTTATGAAAAGACTATAATTATGAGTACTTTACTTTATGACTTAAAAGTACTTACACCACTACCTTGGTTAACTATGTGTTTTCATCCACCATAGAAAATTTGACAAATAAGCATTCTTAACTCATGCAATGCCACCTCACCAAGGGGGATGATGTCATCTACTAGAATGTGATTGGTTGTATTTTATAGTACATTTTCTTTGTTTTGAGGCCCTTTTTTGACCTCAAAATTTCTCTAATGAAAAAGGGCATTGAGCAGATTTATATTGTGTGTGTGGAACATTTTCATTTTGTAGTGCCCCTAGACTACTGTAGACATTGAGGGCACCTGCTGAGTGACCCGACTGATTGAAACATTAATTAAATAACCTTTTGACCTTATTTTTTTTTGAGTATGTGTATCTGAACTGTTGAGGTAAATGAATAATTGCATATGTTAAACGATTAGCTATGACTATGGAAAATTATGTTGATGGATAATGCTTAACGACTAGCTGTATGGTGATTATGTATTTGATAAGATGAATGAGGAGTTTGAATAAATCATAAACGTTTAACAATGCTAGAGTTAGAAACCAGATGATGATTGTTGAGAACAGTGCTACTAATAATTTGTTGCGAGAAGTGTGTGTAGAAACAAGTGAGACGGTTCACCAACGGACACACAAAGAAACATGGAGGGTCGTAGAGTACGGGGAAATCACACACAGGGGAAGTGACGACGATGTCAACTTCCGACAAGAATACCACGCATGAGCAGATAAGCATTGATCCGCTTGCTCAAGAGGAATGCGTGAGGATGTACGAGGTGGGCCACGACGGAGCTGGTCACGTACGAGTTGAGGGGCGTGCAGTGAGAACGGACTCACTCCTCAGCGCCATTAGTCCCTAGATAGCATGTAGACGGAGGATGGATGGTAACGATTCCTGAAATCCCTACAAAAGTTCCCGCAAGTCAAAACGGAAAGATGGTGGCAGAAGGGCCCGACGATGCGGTACCCTGTCGAGAACGGAAAGAATGGATGCAAGGACCCAACGATGAGGTACCATGCCAAGGAATGGAAACCATGGATGACTAGACCCGACGGAGTGGTGCCATGTCAAGGAATTAAAATTAAGGAACTAGGAGCCCAACGGCGCGGCACCGTGATCCTAGTGAGTTTGATTGTTATTTAGATTTAACTGCATAAAAACTTATGAGAATAACTCTAGATCATTACTTAGCAAATGCATAAAAATAATTTAGGCATTTGCACATGAATAGTTATTTTTGTTGAGCATTTAAAATAATAGAAATCATTATTTAGGAGCAAAATAGAATCCTAAGATTAGACACCTAGTCAACTAAAAGCTAGGAGTTAATTAAAATATCTGGGGGACAAACTGGAGCAAACTTAGGGGTGTTGGTGCACTTCCTAGAGAAAATGACACTTGGATGGGTGAGTGTTTTAATTAAATAATTAATTAAAAATATTTAATTATGCATGAAGCGACATGTGTCGCATGAGATTTTCCTTTATAAGGAAGACTTGGGGAATGGGTAAAGGGCCCATAATTTGGACGATTGTCGTAATTTTCGAATGCCTCAAAGACTTGCTGCTATCTAAGGGTTTGGCTTAGAAATCCTGGTGGGAAGGGAAGCCCAAGCTGAATTTCTGAAATACTTGTGTGAGCTCTACGACCCAAAGCTCGGGGGAGGCCATGCGACTGAAAGCATGAGCCTATGGTTGGGTGGCGAAGCTAACGGTTGCTTCGCCTATGGTTAAACGAGCTTTGCTGGAGGGATCCTACGGAAGACGCAGACAATAATGGACCAGCTGGATCGGGTTGACAGGTTAAGGTTTGCTTATTTTTGTTAAGTTATTCACTCTTTTATTTTATTTTTCCAATAACTATAATGGCTAATTTGTTTGTATGAAATTTTTAAAGTTTCAGGTTCAGTTCAAGGGGATCCTAAAGTAGGGGTCCCTACATTTGGTATCAGATCCGGTCGAGCCTTGAGGACAAGGCGTTTTCCAGATCCATAATGGGAAGGGGCGCATACTGGTTATTTTAAAAATATCTATTTTTCCATTTCGAAATGGAAGGGCGTTTCTAGATCTTTAGTAGT
Organism: Larix kaempferi; assembly: GCA_027924585.1. Taxonomy (NCBI): domain Eukaryota; kingdom Viridiplantae; phylum Streptophyta; class Pinopsida; order Pinales; family Pinaceae; genus Larix; species Larix kaempferi. The sequence goes on from BSBM01001346.1 coordinate 14,471,840, forward strand.
ACTGGTATATTGTTATTTTGCAACCTTTGTGTTCTAATTTCGAAATGGAAGGGCGTTTCCAGATCCGCATTGTGATGGAATATTATTTGTTTAAAAATCTACGTGATTTATTTTCGAATTTGTAAGGCATTTTCAAATCCAGAAATATGAATGTAATTTGAACTTTGAATGAGTCCCTGTGTTTCCCATTGCGCATGGCGATCTGAGATTTGTATGATTTAATCTGATCTTTAAACTTCTAGGTGGATCTATTTCCAAAACCCTAGCGTCCCCATAATTTATTTATGATTTTAATTTGGACTTCAGAAATCCCTCTGCGCCTTGTGTTGAAAACTGAGATCGACTTCAACTTGTAAAATGAAAATTTGGAATAGATGTGGATCTAAACCTTTGCGTCCTGTGTTTAAAACTCTCAGATCGAATTTCTTGCATATCTGTGAACCTAACCGTTGTTGAACTCTATGTATTATTAAGTATCCAGATCCTTTGCTTTTATTCCAATTGAAGATCTCGACCTATGAGAATCATCTTTGTGCATTATTAAAATATAGATCTCTCTCTCTCCAACATTCAAACCGAAGGTCTCGACCTGTAACATACCGAATAGGATGGGACCGCGTGAGCGCTGAAACCCTGAAGTTGTTTGCTACTTCTTTGTTTTATTCAACAATAGCTTTTGGTTTTTCATATGCCTCATATGGCACTAGCGAGAGCTCTATGTGGTCAGAGGTCCTATTGTTTTTATTGTAATTTTTATGTCTGCTAAGGTTGATTTGAAACCGGTATGCTCCAGGTAGCACAACGTAATATCTTTGTGAATAGAGTTCACAATGCCTTTGTTTTCTTTTTTTACTTCTGCCATGGTTTATTTCAAATCCAACATGATCAATTTAGCACCATCGTACCAGATCTCGGTGAACAGAAGTGGTGTTTTTTTTCATTTATTTCTGGAATTTGGGGTTTAGTTTGAACCAAATCTGGATCAGCCCAATCCCAGGTTGGATTTTTCCGGTGCATAAACTTGTACGCAGACAACCGTGAATCTACCTTGAATTTCGTGAATACTTTGAATGCGCGTATAGTGATCCCTGATCTGCGGACAATAACTTTGACTTTTTTAAAATTCTCGCCTATCTCAATTAACATAGAGATTTAATTCAAACAAGGTGAGATGTATAAAAAGCTTTGCCATCGTGGAGGTAGTTCCATTCATCCGCATTCATAGATCTAAGATCCAAATCTTAGAGAAAAGAAATGCAAATCGGTAAAGACCCAGTCCTGTGTTCAATACTCATATCACGCGGAGCCATGCATTATCTCATTAATCTGCGTATTTTTAATTTTATCGTGGTATTTGCGAGCCATGATATTTGGAGTGGATGTCCAACAAATTTTTTTCATACTCAAATACGTATCATGATATTTTTAGTCTGGGCGCTTTCTATTTTTTTTAAAATTCATAGTATCCTGAAGTTTAACATTTAATTTCTGTCTCTTCTGGACCACTACCGAGTCAGCTTATTTCTGCAGATCATCTAGTTCTCCTTTTGCTCATCCCTGTCGGTTCAATCGACTCGGAGTTGATTGGAGGCAGTAATTTCGATGCCGATTCATCCTGAGATTTCCCCTTCCATATTTGTAATTGCTAACTGATGAAATCAGATATTGTTTAAGTTTTCCCTATCATTTAATTATTAAATTGAAGGATATATACATATATTAATTACCACATGCATCTAAACCGTGAATATGCTGAATTCGTCTTTTGGAACTGAATGGTATGTTTGCTTAAGGAACAAGTTTATTATTTAAAATTTCAGTTCATTTAGATTTCTTTTAAGTTAAAGGATGTATTTGTTAAAATTATTTTTATGTAAATATAACCCGGAAGTATGAATGGATGGTATTTTGATTGGAGCTTAACCTACCACTGTAGTGGATAGGAGTCTACCTTCTTGTGACACTGTGCAATTCTAGCTAAGAATCAGCCCTGTCACCTTTATAGTTGTTCAAGTTAAATTAAATTTATGCATTGTTTTACCATTGGATACCTTACGCAGATTGATGAGTCATATAAGACTTATACATCCATCGTTTCTTATAGTTACAAGACAACTCCACAAATGCCCTCATTTATAAAGGAATTATGCATCTATAACTTCGGATGATTATACAAAATGGAAAACTATATGTTATTAATATTTAAAGTGTTATTGAGTTATTATAAATTACCCTATGCTACCGAACGATTAGACAGAACAAATTTACTCAGAATGATAGAAACATAGTGGTGATATATGGAATTCCTCTTTTCATCTTTAATCCTTTAAAAAAGGAAAATTCTTATTATCTTTTCTTTTATATAGAAGTTATTTTCTTTTTATGTCAATGGTTATCCTAAATTAGGCCATTTAGTTATTGGGTGATTTATTTATGTGAAAATATATTTATACTATGTATGCTATGATATCTTTCTACTAAAAAGTGAAAGTGAAATTTGATGACTTTTGTAAGATGGTTTAGGATTTTAGGTGACAAGGTATAAAAAATGCAATATTAGTTGAATAGCATAATTCACATGTGGAAAATTATGTGATGTTGTAGTTAGGAATGTGCTTGATGAGTCTAAAGTGCATATATTTATATAAAGTAAATCTAAAGTGAATAGTAGAATTCTCATGTATAAATAGTTATATCAAGAAGCAGTGAAGTCAAGTAATGGGTGATGTTTAATTATATATATATATATTTAATTAACTGGGATTAAAAGTGAATAGATTAAAAGCATATATATATATATATATATATATATATATATAAAAATGTTTATTTTAGGAGGAAATTAAGGGATGCATGATGTTTAAGTTCAAGTACACGCATAAAATGAGACTCCAAGTAAATCATATGATACATATTATACTTTTAATATTCTTGTGTTGATCGGTAGTTAAAAGCCATGTATGTTGCATTTGGTTAAGTACATACTTGTAAAACTTACGACCTTAATGAATAGAGTAAATCATGGTAAAAATATTTTTGTCATGATGTTGAGTTGTAGTTAAGAGTATGTTGAGTTAATGACCCTCTAACACCGACGGTTCTTACATCCATGATAGAAAAATGGGGAAAATATGACTTGGCTATGCCTGCAGAGAGGGCCAAATCAAAATTGTTTTTGTAAAAATGAAGTGTGAATATGATCAGCACAACTAGTTGAATGCAATGATGCTAACTACATGATATGGTGAAGCTTAAACGAAGAGATGACTAGTTCTGATGATAGGACTCGATGAGATTATTGATGACCCACACCGTTGAGACGTTGCCGAATGGGTCATATGAATATGGAAATAATGAAACGAAGTAAGGACGCGATGAACTCAGTGACCTAGACATGATGTTACCAATGAAAGAACTAGGAGTTAAAGTTTAACATATTCAACTAAGTCGTTAAGTTCCGACACAGAATTGGAGTAGTCTTATGGGAATTAGTTTTTGGACTATTTGACAAACGGTCATGATTTGTCAAACTTATGATTATAACTTACCATTAGTATTTTACTGAATATGGTATGACGTTACCTTCTCATCTTGGAAGAAGGTATAACCAATGGATTTGGATTCGGATTCAGATTTGTTATGAAAAAGTTGATTTGATAACTATTGGGTGGCTAATGATGCAATAGCTTGTAGCTAAATTGGATATTGTAGATATTTGCAGGACACTAAGAGGTATAGGAAATCTAAGTTGGTACTGACAATTATTGAATGTATTATCGGATTTACATTACGCAAAATTACGATTGAGATCCTGGGGATGTATTGGAAGCATATTGGATGAAAAATAAAACTAATGATTAAAACCACTAGTGATTATGGCCATGATTGTTTGAGGAAAATAGAATAGAATAGAATGACAGAAGATGAGAATAGGAAATTAAAAGTTAAGCCTAGTGTCGTAAGGGTGAGAACAAAATTTAAACTTCGGGACGAAGTTCTATACAAGAGGGGGTGTATGTAATGCCCCTAAAATGACTATGGACTTCAAGAGCACCTGTTGAGTGACCCGGCGGAACAGACTTCAATAAAGTGGCGCTTCGAGTTAGGTTGTGTCTTAATAAGGGAGAATCACCTGATGATGTACATGAATATAGTTGATAAATGAATTAATGAATTGAATTATATGTGTGGACTGGGATAATTGATTGATCAGTTCTTGCTTAAATGCTTAGCCTCCATTGGTTAAGTCAAAGTATTGTAGGACAGCTACAGTCCTAGCTTTGTGACTTGGGAAGACGCAACTGAGATGCGTCATAGCTTTCCGCATTTATTCTGAACTTCGGGACGAAGTTCTGAATAAGTAGGGGTGTATGTAGTGCCCATAGACTACTGTAGACATTGAGGGCACCTGCTGAGTGACCCGACTGATTGAAACATTAATTAAATAACCTTTTGACCTTATTTTTTTTTGAGTATGTGTATCTGAACTGTTGAGGTAAATGAATAATTGCATATGTTAAACGATTAGCTATGACTATGGAAAATTATGTTGATGGATAATGCTTAACGACTAGCTGTATGGTGATTATGTATTTGGCGACGAAATGTATATTTGATAAGATGAATGAGCAGTTTGAATAAATCATAAACGTTTAACAATGCTAGAGTTAGAAACCAGATGATGATTGTTGAGAACAGTGCTACTAATAATTTGTTGCGAGAAGTGTGTATAGAAACAAGTGAGACGGTTCACCAACGGACACACAAAGGAACATGGAGGGTCGTAGAGTACGGGTAAATCACACACAGGGGAAGTGACGACGATGTCAACTTCCGACAAGAATACCACGCATGAGCAGATAAGCATTGATCCGCTTGCTCAAGAGGAATGCGTGAGGATGTACGAGGTGGGCCACGACGGAGCTGGTCACGTACGAGTTGAGGGGCGCGCAGTGAGAACGGACTCACTCCTCAGTGCCATTAGTCCCTAGATAGCATGTAGACGGAGGATGGATGGTAACGATTCCTGAAATCCCTACAAAAGTTCCCGCAAGTCAAAACGGAAAGATGGTGGCAGAAGGGCCTGACGATGCGGTGCCCTGTCGAGAACGGAAAGAATGGATGCAAGGACCCAACGATGAGGTACCATGCCAAGGAATGGAAACCATGGATGACTGGACCCGACGGAGTGGTGCCATGTCAAGGAATTAAAATTAAGGAACTAGGAGCCCAACGGCGCGGCACCGTGATCCTAGTGAGTTTGATTGTTATTTAGATTTAACTGCATAAAAACTTATGAGAATAACTCTAGATCATTACTTAGCAAATGCATAAAAATAATTTAGGCAGTTGCACATGAATAGTTATTTTTGTTGAGCATTTAAAATAATAGAAATCATTATTTAGGAGCAAAATAGAATCCTAAGATTAGACACCTAGTCAACTAAAAGCTAGGAGTTAATTAAAATATCTGGGGGACAAACTGGAGCAAACTTAGGGGTGTTGGTGCACTTCCTAGAGAAAATGACACTTGGATGGGTGAGTGTTTTAATTAAATAATTAATTAAAAATATTTAATTATGCATGAAGCGACATGTGTCGCATGAGATTTTCCTTTATAAGGAAGACTTGGGGAATGGGTAAAGGGCCCATAATTTGGACGATTGTCGTAATTTTCGAATGCCTCAAAGACTTGCTGCTATCTAAGGGTTTGGCTTAGAAATCCTGGTGGGAAGGGAAGCCCAAGCTGAATTTATGAAATACTTGTGTGAGCTCTATGACCCAAAGCTCGGGGGAGGCCATGCGACTGAAAGCATGAGCCTATGGTTGGGTGGCGAAGCTAACGGTTGCTTCGCCTATGGTTAAACTAGCTTTGCTGGAGGGATCCTACGGAAGACGCAGACAATAATGGACCAGCTGGATCGGGTTGACAAGTTAAGGTTTGCTTATTTTTGTTAAGTTATTCACTCTTTTATTTTATTTTTCCAATAACTATAATGGCTAATTTGTTTGTATGAAGTTTTTAAAGTTTCAGGTTCAGTTCAAGGGGATCCTAAAGTAGGGGTCCCTACACATTTGCAATGCAAACTAAAAAGAAAATGACAAAGCAAAACAAAATTTGTGAGTAGAAATGAGAATAGTGTATGTTTCAACAAAGGTGCAAGGAACAATTTTTTTTGTTTGTAGTGATTTCTAACTACAAAAAATGCATGTTCATTATTCCATTGACAGATGGCATGAGTTTTATTTGTGCAAGAACAGATGCCACGATGTGTCTAAGTCTCTAGCAGGATTAGAGTATTGGCTTTGAATGTGTTAACTAGTTAGTTGGAAGTTCAAGTCAGAGGAAATCCACTACATAAGCAATTGCAATAATGTTGGGAGCATCTTCCAGTAAAGTGGGTTTGCAGGATTAATAAACACTTTAAAGGGATATTTTCCATTCAAATCAAAAGCACATAAATGAAAAACTAGAATTGTTGTCTGGTAGGAAACCCAGCTTCTGTAGAGAATGCCTGAATTGGTTCTACCTCATTTGAAGATAGAGCTTCATGTTCATAGTTTCAAACCTTATGCGTAATCTGTTTTTTCAATTACCCTATATTTTTTGTTGCAATTATCCTAGCTCTGCTGAATTTTTCATACAAAGCTAACGTACTTTGATTTTGTGTATCAAAGGAGAATAAGCATTACTTTTTGTCTTCTTATCTCAAGTTTTCGCTCATTTTTTGTAAGCTTCAATATAAAATGGGCAGGAAGAACAAATGGGAGACTTTAATAGGCTTAGACTTGCAAGATCCCAAAGACGTAACCATCTTTTCTGGTAAAGATCGTGTTTTGTTCGAAGTACATCGAAATAATGGAATTGATCGAGTTGCCAAAATCCTGTTACATCGAGTCCCCCACTTTATTGAAGAGGAGAAAAATGATCCTGATGCTCCTTGTACTTTCTATCGTAACCAAAACAAATCCCCCAAAAAGAGGGATACTGCAACCTTGAAATATGATGTGTAAGTATTTCAAAGTTTAATTGTTTGGATGTTAGCAATCATACTACATTTATCACTTGTCATATATATTAACATTTGACAATATTTTATGCAGATATAATTGTTCATATGGCCCAATTGATAAAAGGAGAGACAAACCGGCTAAACAAAGGGTCAATTCATTTATGAAAAAAAGGGGTTGCCAATGCCATTTCATTGATAAACTCATGGTGAAAGATCTCGAGGTAGCAATACTAACTTATAACATGTACGAGCATGAAGACATGAGAGGATGGCCTTGTCATGGAAAGCATGATGCTTCGGGTGAGCCTAGATCCATGCATAAGCCAAGGTTGTCAAGGGACATCGTTTCTTATGTAGAAAGTTGTTTTTCTTGGGATGTGTCAATTGATTCGGTGTGTAAAATACACATCAAGAAACATGTTGACATGGATGCGGCAGATCGGGGTAGAGATTTCTTCTTGAAGAGAAAATATGTCGTAAACATATACAATCGCTTGGGCAAGGAAAAGTATCAGTTGCACCAAAAAGACTCGATGAGTGTGAATCTTTGGTACCAAAAACATAAATATGATATTTTTTTCTATCAAAAGCCCAATGGTAGAGATGTCCCGTTTATAATGGGAATCCAAACAAAGTGGATGCTAGAGACAATGGTAAAGCTATCTCACAATAGCTTAATAGCAATGGATTCTACATTCAGTACCAATAAATACGGGGTAAGCGTGATGTCAATGCTTGATTTAGCATGATCATTTTATTTGTAGGCATTAAATGATATTGATGACTTAAGTTTGACTAGAATATGTTCTATGGATATGGCAGTATCAACTATACACACTTGTCGCATTCGATGAGCAGCAAAGTGGGGTACTAGTTGCGTGGGTTGCATCCGAAAGGAATACAACATAGGACATTTCCGTGTGGTTGGATCGACTCATGCAAAGGTGTTACCAAGCTCGTCCAGATTGGAAAGTAAATACCTTCATGGTAGACGACACATTGGCTGAAATAGAAGCCCTGAGGTAATTCCAATTTTGTTATTTTGCAATGTAACTTGTACTTATTTATTGAATGCCACATTTAAAAAAATTACACGTGGCAAGAGGATCACACGTTGCAAAGTTCTCTTATGTGTTTGGCATGTACAAAGGGCATGGTCAAAAAACGCAAACTAGTTGGCCACAACTGATGAAAGAGCGAGTGAAATGTTGAAAGACTTGGGCCATATCATGAAACATTGCTCCAATGACGATGTCACTGATGCAATTGATGCATTTTTAAACAAATACGCTGATGAGGAAAATTTCTTGGACTATTTCCGCAAGAATTGGGTTTCGGGTGACAAACTTTGTTAGTGTACATACTCTTCCTTGTATCTTTTCTTATGTATGTCATAAAGATGGGATATATGCATTAATTTAGTTTTTTACTTGTAGGAATGTGGGTAAATGGTTGCCGAGATTTTCCGCACGCAAATCAAGAGACCAATAATGCAGTGTAGTTATACCACTTCTTTTTGAAGACAAAGTTTCTTTCTGATAGAAGGAAGAAGTGTTCCCATAGAAAGGACTGGTTTTTGTATACACTCCTCATAAATGTGGAACCATTTTATCGGTTCAAAGAAATTTTGATAAAAGAAAGCTATTTGAACAACTATAATAAATAGAAGCAACTTGAATCATCAACTAACAGAGCCAAAATGATTCCAGATAGTGACTGCTGCCCTCATGAGAGCATATCTCATGCATATTGGGTGAGGAGTCAAACCACTCCTGGCAAGCGGTACCTTGTCACTTCGTATCGCCCAACTTTTATGATGTGTACTTTCCCATGGTCTATCCGTGGAAATATTTGCAAGCACGCTATAAAGGTTGATTGGTTGTATTGTTCCTTGGATAATGATGCAACACCTTCTTCATGCAATGCTCCTCCTGAGATAAGTATTCATGGACCAAGCCATGATGTGGATGCTGAAAACACTATTATGTCTACCAACAGAGATGTTAATGATGTTGATGCACTACAATTAGCTAGACAAGAGTTGTTCGCTTATTATCAGCTGATTCAAAACAGTCCTCCTGTCACTTTGGAAAAAACTGAAGAAATGATTGGTCTTAATAAAGGAATGTTGAATGAGGCCAACAATCGTTCTCTTTTGGATTATGACTTCACCCTTGGATTGGGTGCATATGAGTCCTCTTTGAAGAGAAAGAAGAGTTTTCTTAGCCCTAAAAAGAAAAACAAAGGAAGAAAACAAAATAGCGGCTTGGATATCGACCTAAATGTGCATGCCTCAGAATATGAACCATATCAGTTTCAGTACCTCAAGAAGCGGGGGCATACTCAATCCAAAAAAGCATTCTCTATTGACCTAGGTGAGTTTCATAGAATAGGACAGTGCATGTGCTTAAAATAGTATATTTAGATGGCCTCTTTTTTTTAAATTACGGTGTATGCATGTTTACAGAGGCCACTTCTATGGATCATTCAATCAAAGGACTTGCCCAGCTGCAACATCATGACAGCAGGATTACTGCACCATCAAACTAATTTTCAAGGAAATCTAATTGTCACAGGGTATGTTTTCAACCTTGTTGCAGGTGTAGTTTCATGGTTGAGTAAGAAACAACACATACAAACTATGAAATTCCAGTGTTTGTATTGATTAAATTGTTGTTGGGCATTTTTCTGCGAGTATCCTCGCTATAGGCAACATTAAAGATCCGAAACAGACTCCTTGAACTTGAGGATGTGATCTTCACCAGGCCTCAAAATCCAAAGACTTATTTTGAATTTACAGTCATTCTTCTCTGCACTTTGTAGTGTAACACATATGTATCTCTCTATGTTTTACTACTTATAAAAGCAACAATTTTGAGAAAGTGGTCATTGAACTAACCTGACCTGCTGTATAGACGATACACAGATTTCAAATACTACACAACAAAGGCATGTACAGAGTATGAATTTTTTTAGTATTGATTAATAATATAATTTGGTATTTCTCCTATTTGTCCTATTTGTCCTACTTGTTTACTATGACAAACGTCTACCCAAATTTTTGAGAAACAACATTTTTACAACAGATTCAACATTCAGAAAATTCTCACGAAGTTGGGTTGAATATTTGCATATACACAGTCCAAACAATCCCCAAATGACAAATGCCACCAAAATGTGCAGAACTTATGGACTCAATACTGCCCCTTAAAACACAGAGAGCCTTTTTCCATTATGCCAAGAGTTTTCAGTGTTGCCTACATCACAAGCTAGGGCTCACCCATCCCATGAACATGCGAGTCTGGGTTTATGGCAGATGATAAACATGCCTCGTTACAATCATCTACAGCAAGTCAAGGGTCACTGACCTGACCTGCTGTATAGATGTTACAACGCATTCTATGCATTTCTGAGCAACAATTTTAACAACATTGGGAGGCAGCAAAGTATGCTTCTTCTTGCAACCAGCATAAGATGGGTTTCCCACTAGTCAAAACCCAAGTTTGAATATTCAAGGGAACTCCCAACCAGCGTAAGATGGGTTTTCCCACTAGTCAAAACTCCAATATTTCTTTGAAACCATGATTCATAGTTATAATATTCCAGATACACTCTTCTCAAATCTCGAAAGACAAGAACCTCTGGCCTTGTGTATTACCATGATAACTGCAATCTTGTATATATAACAATGAAGGAATGATTTGGTTGGTGTTGGTGGCAAGAATATGACTCAATCAAACCGCTACAAGTCAAATTTGTATTAAATGACAGCTAGGAATGATGTTTGCTTTTTGGTTTTTACTTGTACCCATAGGTGTTTATATCTTAGAATTTGGGGTGGACAACCATCTATGTTTTCCTAAACAAGTGTTAAATTGATTTTATTGTTATTCAAAATTCAAAATAAATAGTTATAAAAAAACATAAATATAAAATACATTATACAATGTGGAATACAAATGCAGTTTCAAAAGTTGAACGGGCATCATAGATTGGGGAATGCTCATATTTTGGTTGTTTTTCCTAATTTTACTTTTAATAATATAGGCTACAAACTCAATATTTGTTTACATGTGATCTACAGGAAAACTAGGTTGAGTGGGATTTGCTTATCATCTCTGATCTCCGTGTGAAACAAGATTCAAGGGAATTTTAATATTTCGGCACAAACCCATTAAAATTATTATTAATGTGATTGTTAGTAATTAAATATCAAGATATTCCACATATCGTCCATTATGTTCGTCCATTTAGAATTAGTCATTTAAAAAAACGTTTGACCGAGCACATTCCCATTGTAAAGAAGCCAATCTAACGAGGTTGGGAAAATTGTGGGTTACATTATTGGAAAACTGTGCGTCACGTGGAAGATGTGGGAGAAGAGTTTGGATTTGATTCCATTATTTTGATGCATATATTGTTTTTATATGAAAAGACTGTGATGCCATTTTAACTGTAAAATTAGGTCTACATGATTATTCTGAAATCATGGTTCTCTTCACCATAATTTATTTATTTCTTTTTTACCATGGTTTGTAAATAAATCATTCAATTTCTTTCAATACCCAAAAAAGCATATACCATTACCTGAGTTGGATCTTTATTAATCGGTTTTCAAATTCTCACACAATAGCAATCCATCTTAAAAACCCATCTCCGATTATTTCGATAACCACAACTTGAAATTCAAGTGGCAGCATAATGCAGTCACTTCTCTCACCCAATAACAGAACACTAAGAGGGATAGTTCCTTATTCTAACAGCTCTAATATGCCCTTTTATATTAACTTGGAATCTTTTATTGCTTTGTTTTCCACTGGTATCATTTCAACTGCTATGAGCAAAATGGGGTAGGGTGTCATGTTTTAGAGTTCCATTGTGTTTAGTATGAAACATTTCTAGCCTTTTCAATTCTGTGTAGCTTTCTTTTGATGAACTTACCCCCTGTGGTTCACAGCCATGGAGTAGGATAGCAGTGGCTAATATATAAATTCTACTTTTTCTCGACCATTTGTCAAATTCTACTAATTTACATTTGTTTTTATTCTGAAATATGCCTTCCATGATCTGCTAATGCACCTATCTTACAATGGCTGTAATTTGAAAAGGAGAACTTCTTGGTGTTCATACAAATTAAATTATCAAGTGATTATGGAAGCCTTCATCATCCTATTATGAAACTCCATGAACGCAGCCAGTTTCAAATGTGACGGGAACGCTAACAAAAGGATAATGGAATAAATGAAGAGCTAGACAAGATCTTGTCTTTGGGTTTTGATTTTGTTGTAATGTGTTTATCATATAAGGAATTATGCAGTTTATATGTGGAAGCAGTCAATCCATTTTTTGTGTGGATCAATTCGTATTAGAAGTGGATCGATTCTTCTCTCTTTAATGTGCTTGGATTGTTTTAATTAACTGATCTACATATGTAATAACAAATGAAGAACATCTAGCAAATTTTATAGCAGCGACAGAATTCCAGGGTTAATTGATGACAGAGTATTATGAGAATTGAGCTTCTTAACAAGTTTTATCTTCATTTTTAATCAAATTCCAAATTTCTAGGTCGATGTATCAGGCATATAATCAACAATTAGAAGCTTGATCTTATCGTTCCCAGATTTTCAAGAATTTAGTCAGTCAAAGGGTCATCTCCAACATTTTAAGGTATCAGTCAAAGGGTCAATCAAAGGGTCATCTCCTGCAAAATGTAGGTGACAGAGCATCTATAATTCCAAAAGTTTAGACAGAAATTGAATTTGTTCCAAATTTATGGGATCGCTTTCAGATCTATTGCAAGGTTGATAGGATTTGATTCCTAAAGGCTGATAACAACTCTTATCATGTAATGGTTATAAATTTCATAATTGGTGATTTAATGGGGGAGGAGGTTCCAGCCTGAGAGGTTGTGTGTTGTATTGTAAGGGTTAAGTATCAATCTGAGTTTCCTTCAGCCTATTAGTATATTCTAGAATGTATGGAGGATTGCATGTTTGTTGTTACTCAATTCATATTTTCAATACTTATGGCGAGTAAGACAATGGCTTTTTCATAAAGGAGATGCATGGTTCTTAAGCTTGCTAAAATTATTTGTGAAACACCCTGCTACCTGTAGACATTGTTCTACTTTATATAGATCCTGAAGCACACCCTGCTACCTATAGACATTGTTCTACTTTACTAAGATTGACAACTTTTATGATCTTGAAGTGCTATGATGTTGACATGCACCATCCACTGTTTGTTTCTTTCAAAACCATCACTAGTGAAATGCATTATGGGTTAATATTTCGATCTTGTTGATCCCCGACTTCTCTCCTCACATAGATTCAATTCACTTGCATCAGATTGTATCCAATTAAACTTAAACTAAGGAACGGACAAGACTGAATATTTTGAAATTTGCTAAAGATATCACATGTTCATATGGATTTTGTGTTCTATGTTGTGTATAGTGGTCGATGCCATGCCACTTTGCTTCAAAATATTGATAATGTCAATCTTAGTACTAATAGTTACAAAATGTAACCTGAATGTGCTTCAAAATCTTGATACTATCAATATCAATACTAACACTTACAAAATGAAACCTTGAATCTAAGCCTTATGCAGGAGAATTGAAGTTGTTGAAGACCATACCCAAAATCTTGAAGGTTGCTACTTAAAGAGAAATTTGATGTGAGCGATTGAACTTTTGAGATTTTGCATGAAGTACATCTGAAGCTATAGTAGAATTACGTATTGATTGGACATTGAGAATTTAATGCTTGTTGTCCTATAGATCAGTTAAAATCATGAAAAAGAAAGAAATACCAAAAATGAATCAATACCCACTATGTAGTTCTGGTACTAGAAAAACAAAGACCCTTGAAGAGCTGGACAAATACTGCAACTAGTGAACGATAAAGCCAATAGGACAAATGTTTATGATTGACATTGAATGTTGATGCTTATTGAACAATATGGATGAAAATTTGATCATTTATCCATGCTTGCAATATCTACAATTTTTGGAAATTCTGGAAATTTTAAGAATTCTAGAAAATATAAACTTATTCATGGTAAAAATGCAAGATGTAAACTGAAATCGAAGGACTGTAGGTTGATGCTAGAGATTAAATCTGCTAAATGATCTTATTTGTTGAATTCGATCTGAACTCTAAAAGCTGCAACTGAAAATGCCAGATAGAGTGGAATGATTTGTTGTTGAATATGTATATGATGAACCTATAAAAGATTGACCTAACTTCTTATTCTTGGTACTTATTATCAGCAAATTTATTTCAGCTCAAAGGATGTTTGAAGGAGAGGTATTGGAGGCCAAATTGGGGTAGATCCTTAAAATTCTGTTTTTCTAGCAAAGTTCTTAGGGTTATGACAACATACTTGATTCCTAGAAAAATCCAGCAAGAAAAGAGGGTCAAGGACCATGAAATGAAGAGATTGAATTCTATTTCCTATTGGTTACAAGCAAAGACAATCCCAAATCTACTAGAACAAAATTTAAAGGAGTTTGAAATGATTATTTTATTGCTAGAAAATTTGTGACTAGTGCCTAGGGCTGAAGTTGGGAATATGGGGTCAATCAAGGCTATTTGGAAAAAAAAAATTCAAAGTATATTAGCATGTCACAAATCACCAATGAGGTAATCCAACCCCCTAAATACCAACATGAAACTATGTTGTAAAATAGATGTTTTCACCATTTCTATTGGATCTCTGACCAGTAAGGTTAAATTATTTTCATGTACACATACACAATGAAACATTTGAAAATAAACCTCAAGAGAATCATTCATTTTCTTGTGTAACTTGAAGACAAGATTGAAGACTTCCTAGATAAAATGGAACTTTCCATTGAAGAAAATAAGAGAATACTTTCAGTATATGTGGTAAATAAAAATAGTCAAAAATAACTCCATAAATATATACTCAATATTTTTTGTGCCACAAAGTTTAGACAAAAGCCCCCGTAGGCACCACCATTCTATACAAGACATTCTTGAACTTGTCACCCAGACATGATCATCACCCCATCCATTACATGGTGTCCCAATCACACGCACTATAGTATTGGGTTCTTCTTTATAGAAAGTCCCACACCATGAGGGACACCAAAACAATTATAAGAAAAAAACATACACATAACAAAGTTGTGTAACAACATCCATCAACAATTTTTCAGTTTTCACACCTTCGCCTAGACTTGAGATTTTCCCACACCATAGACCACTGGACATTCTCTTAATATCTGAATGGTGAGATATCGTAAAGAAATGAAATTGATCAACAATGGCTCTTGCTTCTCTATGAAGTGGTTTTAGATTAGATTTTCTAACTCGGTACACTCCCTTCATCTGGTTACAAAGAAGTTCTGAGTTGGTGAAGACACAAACGTTGTTAGCCCCATAGATTTTGCTTGTTTTCAACCCTTCAATAAGGGCAACGTAGTATGCTTCATTGTTAGTTGTCACCCCACATATCTCTCTCCTTTTTTGGACAACCTTATTCGAAGCATTATCCTTCAAGACATATTCAATCTTTCCTTTTCCTGGGTTGGGGTAACAGGACACTCGAATACAAAGCGTCCATGTCTGTGCCATCTTGTTTGTTCGAATGAGCTACAGAAACAAAAACAAAACAATTAATTTTTTTTTATGAGATGTCAATGGCACAATAAAACAGCATGCTTTAAAAAAGTAACAATTGATATGAAAGTAACAATAATCATTGTTAATCATTCTTGACAACAAAGCACCACTTTATGTCGATAAACACTATCATACTTTCCCAAATTTTCATGTATAACAAAAGTTGTGTGCAAGTGCGTGGAGTTCAAGCTAGGAGTTCTTAGGTTTTCAAAGATATTAAAATTTCTTTGGATCAATGAATGAGTGGAAGGAAAGTGCTGATAATTTTTATGCTGATTTTAACTTTCGTTACTGTGGGTAGTACTGTAAAAAACTGGGACACCAAGAGACAACAATGGCTGAAACCCTGTTCAAAGTCAAACAAGTTTGGTTATCGACCTCTCTTGAGCATAATTTAAAATTGGCGTAGGTTTTGAAATATTTAATTAACTACACAAATGAATCAAATTTTCAAAATATAAGCTTAGAAAGGACACAAGGAACCCTGAGGGAAGACCTTGTGTTGTCTATCAGATTGAGATGTTTATTTTTATTTAGTCATAATAATCAATGAGGTGTTGGTCATAGTGATCAATGGGGTATGATGCCACCAATAGCACTGGTGTAAGGTCTCGCATCCCGAGCACGTGATTTTTTTTTTTATTTTTTATTTTTTTTTTTTAACTAAGTCTTTCCTTCCTATACTATACATGAGAGTTACCCTATCTGACACGTTCTACTTTAAGAGGACAGCAATTAAGTCTATTAAGAAAAGTATATAATAAAGAGAACCAAAGGACACTTAGCTCTTCTTTTAATTAATATGCATCCATGCTAATACGAACTAATACTTCTTACACATTCTAGCCTTCAATAGTGTAACTACCAAGACACATTTATGAAGCACTATCGACCTTCACATATTACAACTCTAATATCTACACTATAATGCATTATAATGCTAACCAATCAATAACTGGACAAATGCGTTTCGGTATCATATATATGGACAAAAGAACTTAAGCCATTTTAAAACTTAATATAGTTCTATTTTCAATTAATAAATTAAACAAATGCTTCAACTCATATATAGACAAAGAGCTTAAATCATTTCAAAACTGTATTCTACTATATCAAAAGACGAATGCGTTCTGGTATCATATATATAGACAAAAGAACTTAAGCCATTTTTAAAACTTTATACTACTATATAAAAGGACAAATGTGTTTCGATATCATAATTCGAGAATCGTTTTGCAGAGATTAATTGCACTCTGGAAACATCTCAGAGATTGAAAAGGAAAATTTCATTTGAGATCATAATTCAAGAATGGTAACACCGATCGAGTTTAGTTTACATCGTAGGATTTTGGAATTTAAAAGAAGAATATCACAGGGATAGCAATACGCCTTCATCAACTTAAATGCCAATCCCATTTAGATCACAGTGCAGGTTTTTTTTAAATTTAAAAGAATGCAACAGAGAAATTATATGATTAGGGCGGTAACGCCCTTTGCCATAACTGGAGATGCCCATCGATATGGATACACAAATTTTTAAGGACCAACTTCGATCTCCTTTATACTTCTGTAAGTATTAGATTTCGCCTCATAGACTCGAGACGCCATTAGTGATGATCTTACAGAGATCGGAAGGGTAGAGTCATAAATAAAATTTTGAAGTAAAACACAAAGGACTTGAAGGATCAAGGTCACTAATCATATTACTGATTTCGTGGAGACTTCCTTCATTGTTCAACAGATATTTTTCAGAGATCCAAGTTCAAAACGCCATCAAGTGAATACACAGAGAATAAGAAAAGAATGCAGGGTCACAAATTCACATTTGCAAAATCTGGAAATGTCGAGAGAGTGGAATCAACATAGGTCATACATGAATTTCAAAAAGAACGCCCTTCCCATTTCCGAACAATTATACAGAGATATTTTGGGTCAATTACAAATCGGATTCGAAGCTGGAAAATGCCATTGAATCTTTGATCGAGGTATCCATAAATTTTTAAGAATAAAAGAATAAGTAGTTCAAGCGTGAATTTGGAAACCATCATAGGTCTATTCATTATGGCTTTACCCTAAGATAAACACATGATCTGACTGCATTGGAGGTCGGTGATGGATGCCACACAATTTCAGGGTTTCACGATTATGTACAGAGGTTATGATGTTCGTGAATTCCCCAGGGTAAGCATCAATTGAGTCTAATAGGGGTCGAAACAAGTAATAATGGTAGGCGGGTGTAAATAATGCCAATGCGGACTCGAATTTTAAAAGTCATAGGGTTTAGCTCCAGATTCAAATCGTAAGTCTAGATCCATGATCTCAATGCCCCACGAGTTTTTGGAGATATAAAAATAATGAAAACAGATTTGAATCTCAGAAAGTCCGGATCTATGATCTCGATGCCCACGAGTTTTTGGAGATATAAAAATAATGAAAACATATTTGAATCTCAGAAAGTCTGGATTTGTGATCTCAATGCCCACGGGTTTTTGGAGATATATAAAAATAACGATAACAGATTTAAATCTCAGAAAGTCTGGATCTGTGATCTCAATGCCCCACGAGTTTTTGGAGATATAAAAATAATGAAAACAGATTTGAATCTCAGACAGTCTAGATCTGTGATCTCAATGCCAACAAGTTTTTGGAGATATATAAAAATAACGATAACAGATTTAAATCTCAGAAAGTATGGATCTGTGATCTCAATGCCCCACGAGTTTTTGGAGATATAAAAATAATGAAAACAGATTTGAATCTCAGACAGTCTAGATCTGTGATCTCAATGCCAACAAGTTTTTGGAGATATATAAAAATAATGATAACAGATTTAAATCTCAGAAAGTCTGGATCTGTGATCTCAGTGCCCCACGAGTTTTTGGAGATATAAAAATAATGAAAACAGATTTGAATCTCAGACAGTCTAGATCTGTGATCTCAATGCCAACACGTTTTTGGAGATATATAAAAATAACGATAACAGATTTAAATCTCAGAAAGTCTGGATCTGTGATCTCAATGCCCCACGAGTTTTTGGAGATATAAAAATAATGAAAACAGATTTGAATCTCAGAAAGTCTGGATCTGTGATCTCAATGCCAACAAGTTTTTGGAGATATATAAAAATAACGAAAACAGATTAAGTTTATAAATAAAACTATATCAGTTCTCAAATATAAAACAGAGTTGTCATTTTTTTACAAAACCAGATCGATTCACATATATATAAAAATAACAATATTAATCTCAAATACTAAAAGAATTAAACTGAAAAACAATGAACCTGATTTAGATCGTCGAATTCAAGGTCGAATATCCGTTGTAGTTGCAGCTGAATCTTGCTGAAGATGATCCTTGCTATGCTACTGCTGGAGACCTCGATCACTCACCGGCGGACACCTCGGTAAACCACCCAACCACTCTGGAAGTACTCTTCTTCCTTCCAGACCCCCGAGCTAGTCGGGCCGTAGAGTTCACACACGTATTTCAGAAATTCAGCTTGGGCTTCCCTTCCCACCAGAATTTCTAAGCCAAACCCTTAGATAGCAGCAAGTTTCTGAGGCATTCGAAAATTACGACAATCGTCCAAATTATGGGTCCTTTACCCATTCCTTAAGCTTTCCTTATAAAGGGAAATCTCTTGCGACACATGTCGCTTCATGCATAATTAAATATTTTTAATTATTTAATTATTTAAAACACTCACCCATCCAAGTGTCAGTTTCTCAAGGAAGTGCACCTACATCCCTAAGATTGCTCTAGTTTGTCCCCCAGATATTTTAATCAGCTCCTAGCTTTTAGTTGACTAGGTGTCTAATCTATTTTGCTCCTAAATAATAATTTCTATTATTTTAAATGCTCAACAAAATATAACTATTCATGTGCAAATATCTTAGCTATTGTTATGCATTTGCTAAGTAATAATCTAGAGTTATTCTCCTAAGTTTTTATGCATTTTAATTTAACAATCAAATTCACTAGGATCACGGTGCCACGTCGTTGGGCTCATGGTTCCTTAATTTTTTTTAATTCTCTGACATGGCACCACTCTGTCGGGTCCAATCATCCAAGATTTCCATTCCTTGGCATGGTACCACCTCGTTGGGTCCTTGCGTCCATTCTTTCCGTTCTCGACAGGGTACCTCATCGTTGGGCCCTTCTGCCATCATATTTCCGTTTTGACTTGCGGGAACTCTTGTAGGGATTTTAGGAATCGTTACCATCCATCCTCCGTCTACATGCTATCTAGGGACTAATGGCGCTGAGGAGTGAGTCCGTTCTCACTGCGCGCCCCTCAACTCGTACGTGACCAGCTCCGTCGTGGCCCACCTCGTACGCCCTCACGCATTCCTCTTGAGCAAGCGGATCAATGCTTATCTTCTCATGCGTGGTATTCTCATCGGAAGTCGACATCGTCGTCGCTTCCCTTGTGTGTGATTTACCCGTACTCTACGACCCTTCAAGTTCCTTTGTGTGTCCGTCAGTGAACCGTCTCACTTGTTTCTACACACACTTCTCACAACAAATTATTAGTAGCACTGTCTTCAATAATCATCATCTGATTTCTAAATCTAGCATTGTTAAACATTTATGATTTATTCAACTTCTTATTTATCTAATCAAATATACATCTCGTCGACAATTACATAATCACCAAACAGCTAGTCGTTAAGCATTATTTATCAGCATAATTTCCATAGTCATAGCTAATCGTTTAACATATGCAATTATTCATTTAACTCAACAATTCAGATACACATACTCAAAAAAATAAGGTCAAAAGGTTTTTAATTAATGTTTCAATCGGTCGGGTCACTCAGCAGGTGCCCTCAATGTCTACAAAAGTCTAGGGGCACTACAACTGGGCAAATTCTGTTTTTGAGATTAAGTGTTGTAAAACATTTATGGTCATTCTGATGAGTCATGTTCATACATATATATTATACTGTTCTTTCAATGCCCCTCTCAAAGTGGACTAATTTTCCAAATAAAGCAAATAGAACAAATTTGGAAGTATTATTGACTATGGTTGGAAAATAAATCAAGTTACAAACACTATATAACTAGAATAGACAATGAAATGTAGCAAAATAATAGTGAGCTTAGAATCCAAAACCATCTCAACATGCTCACCCATTCGGATGGTTCCTGATAGGAAGTTACAGTGATGTCACACAGTTAACAGAGTACATTCCACATAATATACAAGGCCAACTTTGAGTTTGAATCAAGGACAATACAAAGCATCTGATGCGAACCTTCTGCATGCTGGGTAATTTCTTTTTCTGTGTTTCTTAAAACTCGCTACCAATGCCCTCGATTTGGAAAATTCAAAATATTGCACTACTCTGTATCAGAAATGCGTACCAGCCAATAGCATCTTTGAGCTTACACAAATCACTAAGACCATTCTCAGAACTAGAAAGGAACACCTATGACTAGTTGCATCTTCAAGGAAACAAAGAATGCATCCATGGTCGTTCACTAACAGGGGATAGAGAATCTGGAATCATAGTGCAAAAGTCAATAATGTCACTTAGCATTAATTATTTGGTTCTCTTGATATGAATAATGACAGTGATAAGCCAAATTTATATTTACAGCAGCATCATCAAAGTCATTGAAATATTAGCAAATGAAAAATAGCATAAAAAAAATACTACAACCACTAATCCCAAGCAGGTGGGGCTAAAAAATAATGGCAAAACTTAAAGAGAACCTTGAAGTAGGTTTGGGTCTGTAAAATATTAAAATATGCACACTGGTCATGACCTCTCGGTTCCCTAATTATACTTAAGCCCACTCCAATTGTACTACATTAATTATACTTTTTTGTCCTACATAATAACAATTTGTAATGTGCCATGTTGTTTTGTACTCATAAGATGCTTGAGTTTTAGTTTTGAGGAATGAAAGGGCTTGATTTGGTTTTCCTGCAGCTGAGGTCTTGGCATTTCATACTTGAGCCCATATCTGCAGTTTGTGGGTTCAAACTTCAACCATGGAGCAAACTTTGCCACTGTTGGATCCACCATTCGTCAACAGAACAGTTCATTGTTTCAGTCTGGTTTCAGCCCATTTTCCCTAGACGTGCAGTCATGGTAGTTCAATCAATTCAAGGCCAAGGCCCTTGATGCCTATAATGAAGGTGGGATTTGCATTATCAGAAAAAAGCAACTTAAAAATATATAGGCTGGTATAAAATAGACTTCGTGATATTGCAGATTGTGAATCTTAGATAATGGCTATGAATTTATATTGCACCTTTCCTTAATAGTCAATGAATAGACCTTTCCCTTCAACACCAATCAGATCCTTCTAAGCTTGACATGACCTCCATCTATTGATTAATTGAGTATATTCCTTTCAGTAGGACATTGCTTCTCTCTTGCATAGTAAGCTCAACTTTCTTTTCTTTTCTATTTTGTGAAAGCTCTGTTTTCTTTTCTTTTCTGTTTTGTGAAATTAGAATTTATTTATCGCTTGCCACAACTATGCACAATTACAATAGTACCTGATAGCTGAAAACATAAATGATAGTAAGCTCCAAGTATAAAGTGGGTTTTAGTCTTGAAGATCTTGGAACATTGGATCACATGGCACCAAGCATGCTCATGCAGATCCACAAAAAAAGAATAGATCTGAACAATAGGAAACTTGAACAGCCTATTAATTAGTTGGCATGAATTTCCAGAGAATAGCAAAGATCCTAAAAGGTCTTATCTGAGCTAGCTTTACTCAGCTCAACTAAAGACAAATTATGTCACTCCCTCCCTCGTTTAGGCTTAATTAAAGGAAGAACATATTCGCATCAGGCTTGTGTGTCATGGTGGGAACTTTTGAAGTTTATAATCCCTTCTTGTTGATACACAATCCCTGTGAGAAAGCTATTTCATACCATGTCCACGTACTAAATAAGACAATCTAATGTTTCGAGGTTGAAGAAGATTTTTAAATAAAGCTTTCATGTTTAGTCTCCAATTTCTGCTTAACTCCCAAGTAACCCTGGCCATAGCCCCACTCCCAAACTGAGGGCTAGATTGGAGCTGCTAAATATTTTCCAGTTAAGAGTGTGATTTTTTGTATATTGCATTAAGAAAAAATCATGAGACTCCTTGATGCAACATTGTAGAAGAATAGCTCCACTTTAAGCAGCTTGATGTGATTTTGGCCTAAAAGGGCCTAAGCTGTTCAGTTTGTATTTTCAAGCACACATTAGTATGTTGAACCCTTGGCAGATTTCTATGCTCCTGTGTTAGAAACTACTCTACTCTCTGCAAGCAACTATAATAGTTTAGATAGATCAGATAAGCTGAAAATGGGTATAGAGAATAAGGGCCTTATTACTGTATTGTTAATTTCCAAGAAATTGTTATAGGAGCTATCTTCGTAGCCCAATTTGGAAAAGGAGGGTCTGGATTTTTAACCATTTCTTATGACCATTATTGCCACTTTCCTCGGTGATCTCTTCATGTTTCTGACGGTACCCTCCATTCTTAAATATGCTAATAATTTATAGGAGCTTTCCAACCTCTTTAGCACTTTATTGAACTAGATTGAAACCTTTCCTTTCATCTAGCTCTCTGAAATCCTCAATCTTGTTGATTTTGCGCTGAGAGACTTGGTTCGTCAAATGAACACCAGCTTGCATCCCAAGTGACAGAGGGATTCTATGAATCAAATAATGCTTAACTTCAATAGGGGACCATTGATTGATTAGTAGGCACCTGTCTGCAATCCTAGCGATAGAGGGATTCTTTGAATCAAATGATGCTTAGCTTTATTAGAGGGTCGTTGATTGCTTAAGCACTTGTCTAAACTATCTAAACCGTTGAACCTAACTTATCAATTTTGTATGCCTGATACAGTGTTCACTGTTCCCTCAATGGGAGGGTCTAAAATCATGTCCCTCTTAATATGATGATGTTTTGTTTTCGAGCTACTTAGACTTGGGGAACAAACATAACCCCACGGTCACTAAGTACCCATGTTCTTGCTTGGGAGGTCCACACCAGCTTCAGTATGTAGTAAGTTTTGTTCCAGGTTATGCTCCAGGTTGCCTCTTATAAGGGCAAACAAACAGTGAAATCATACGAGTTCTCATCCTGGCATGCCATGCCAGTGATAGTTTGCCCTATTTTTTCGATGGATAATTTGAGATATATTTAAGTTGTTGAGTTTATGTGATACCCTTTTCTGATTCGTATAAGTTTTGAAGCTCGAAACAATTTCAAGCATAACCAACCGGCTCAACAAGGCCAGCTGTTTAAGGCTTCTATTTATTTTCCTGGCTTATTTTACAATGCAACACTTGCTAAAGTATTTTTAGAACAACTAGTAACAGAACTGATTTTCACAGATGGTGCAGAGCACTGTGACATTATTTGAATATCCATTTCTTGACATAATTGAGAGGCTATTTTAAGAGTTTAAAAGGTCCATTATGGGACGCATGGCCTTTAAGGGCCAACTCCAAGCTAGCATATACTCGCCTGTATGGTACTCTTTAAGAACCCATTTCTAGGTATGCTACAAGCCATTATATTTCTAGGGATGGTTTCTAAAACCGGATCTTTTATGAATTAACTTGTAATTTACCAAATATAATGCAATCAATGTTTTGAGTTGGTGAACACAGGGTTCCATCACTGCATGCTTATTCGACACACACATTTTCACCATGACTTATGAGGTCAACAAAGACCATCAAGGAATGTTAGAGATTGATGATTGAACTGAATCCGACTGTGAATCCACTTCCTGCATTCATAGTACATTCTAAGAAGCTCAAGAGCTTACCTGTTCGAGGTGCAGAGTACCAATGAGGTCATCACGTGCGACCAAAGTGGTGTTGGGTGCAGGAGCAGTTTGCAGGATCGAGCTGCAGAGTGAAGAGTTCGTCGCGCAAGAGGAACTCGTCATTCGAATTTTGGCTCCATCAAAGGTGGTTAGATGCATTAACTGCATTGAGGTGACGACCATCTTGAAGAGTGATTCGTTCCAGGATTCTGTCAAAATCCTGGCGACGTGGGGACGAGACCCGCAGTGGTCAAGGGAAGATCCCGCCGGAGGGGGAAGTCGAACACCGGGAGAGGTTCACAGTGTGAGGGTCTGTCGACGGCACCCAGTGGGCCCCGGGTGCACTAGGGCGTCCATGGATATTGAAAGCGCAGTATGTAAATCAAGACAATGGAGCATTTGAACATTGCCATGTATTTCTCCAAGGGTGGTATTTCTCCTTGCTATAGGGCCATACGATAGAAGAGGCTCAACATGGCTGATAGCGAGGTTGATGTCATGGAAAATCAAATTGTAGCAATATCCGGTTTCGTGTGAGTTGAAATGAAGATACTTCTTTTTCCTTGTGGATGACCATACAGCAACAAGAACATTCAACCTTTTTGCAAACCATTTTATGCAAAAGATATCACCCCACAATCCGAAGGTATTATTTTCATTGATTTGTGAAGCAGACTGCAACATTCGTTCAAGATATAAGTCCACAATTTGTACTCCATGCAAATAAGCTAAGATTTCAATCAATAGATCTGTTTGTATCGAGTCCAATGCAGCAAGCTGGGACTTATCCAATGACATGCGGAAATGATTAACAATCGACTCTCGTATTTCAAGTGATGTTTTTCGAAAATGAAAGACAACTGCAAGTGCATCAAAAAGGCAATCGCCCACTCGAAAGTGGAAATTCTAGAGATGAAACAAATTGTACCTAGACAAAGCAACATCAATGCCTTCAAAAGGGAAATGTCTCAGTGGAGACAGGTACATGATTACCCTTGCAAGTGATCTGTTGATTGTTTTCTCTTGTTTCCTTTGGTCCAAGGTTGAAAGCATAAACACCAAGAGAAACAACAAAGGAACTTGAACTAGACGCTGGACAAATGTAAAAGGAATCATGCACTCCGCATCGAATCAAGCGAACTTGCATAAAGAAGAAAACTTGCACTGCACCTTCGAAAGATGAACCTGCAATGAAGTGTGGCAAGGTTAAGAGCAATGTTAATACATAGTTTAATTTTTGTTAGTAGGGAGTTGTGCAACACTCATGTCCATGGCTTGAAGGAAAAGAGTAGCAGTGAAAAGAAGACAAAAGCATAGAGTCAAGCAAAAGAGATCGCTCACATAGAAAAAATCACTAGACCTTTGCGATTTTTGCGGAGGGGGTGATGTAAAAAGTTCTAGTTTCTTTCATGATACTACATCTATGTAAAGTTACCTAAACTTTTAAAAGAAAGAAAAAGCTAATAGCATAGAACAGATCAAGTTTTTTATTAAAATGGTATAGACTTTTTATTTTGCCAGTCAAATAGGGAAATGCAAAAACAAACAAAAAAATTAGTATTTGCCACCCAAAAGAGTTGAAAAATGCCAATATGACATTGGAAGTGTTCCAGCTAGTTATCCACTATAGTTTATAAGAAACCAATAGAAGCCAATATGCACAATGGAACTGTCATTGTTCCCAAAAGAACATTGAGGCAAGGAAAATTAGCTTTCCAAAAAGACATGTAGTTGCTTAATACCTGCCTCTTCTAACAAACAATGTAAACTCTGCATATGCGCTCAACCAACAATATACTAACAAAGTCTACTAATTGTTTGCAATGCCTTGGAATTGATCTGCAACGACTCTAGACAGATGCATTCGACTAATCACCAAATGTCAATAAATATGGACCCTAAGTATGCTCGGCTTCCTAAAGGTTCAAGGCATTCACTCAGCTACCAATGATGTCTAACGACTTGCGTATTGGGGCATTACCCCTCACTCTACGGCTCAGGTAAAACTGATAACCGCTTTGCCACAAACGACAGCTCTTGGTTTACCTTACGGGTGGGAACTGGTTAATCAGGAACGAATCGTTGCCCTTTTCACTGGCAGGTCCTCTCAATGGGCCATCTAATTTAGGGTTCCTATAGTAATCCTCACAATGAGTTTTAGGGCTATGCCCAAGTAATTCCCACAGTTAAGCGGATAGGGATTATTCTTGGATCCGAACCTGCAATTGAAATGAACAATACAGATGCAAAGAGAAAGAACTATTGCAACAATCACAACGCTTTTAACCCGATGGGGGTATTATACTCTTGGGTTATACTGCCAACCATATACCAACCAAGTAGCCAGTATCGCTTTATTGTTCATGACCTGATATTGAGAAAATATACACTTGCAACATAAAAAAAATCTTGTTAAAGGTATTAAGTATAATCAAACTAAGAAGATTCTAACCAAATAATTAACAATGTACAAAAGGGGAAAAAAGAATGCATTTTACAATAAACTAATTTAATAACAAAAACTTTACACTTAAGTTTTTTAGTTAATTTTTATATTGCAAAATACCTAAATGGAAATCATGTCTCCACATAAGCTCTCTTTTTCTAGGTTTTTACTAAAAATTTAAAAAAAAAAAATTGGAAATGCAATATCTGAATGCAAAAATGCAAATTTATTTTTTGGAAAAAAACCCTATTTATTTATTTAAAGAATTAAAGGAATGACAAAAATGTAATTTTAAAATGGCTGAATGAAATAAACATATTTAAAAAAACCTAATTGTGAAGTATTTTTTTTTCTATTTTCAACAAAGACTTTAGAAAATGCAAAAAAACCCAAACTTGAAATAAAAATATGGGCAAGCCAATACCTATTTCCAATTCAGTGAACTGCAAACATAGAATATCTATGGTGAAAATATGTTTTTTTGAGCTAGCAACCAATATGGAAATAATGTAAAAACTACTTTCTGCAAAACAAAGAAGAAAATAAATTCATGATACTACATCTATGTAAACTTACCTAAACTTTTAAAATAAAGAAAAACGTAATACCATAGAGCAGATAAAGTTTTTATTAAAATGGTATAGACTTCTTATTTTTCCAATCCAATAGGGAAATGCAACCACAAACAAAAAAAAATAGTATTTGCTAACTAAGAGAGTGGGAAATGCCAATATGACATTGGAAGTGTTCCAGCTAGTTATCCACTATAGTTTATAAGAAATTAGTAGAGGCCAAATCACTATGCACAATGGCATTGTTGTTGTTTCCAAAAGAATATTGAGCAAGGAAAAATTAGGTCTGAAAAAAACATGTCCTAAAGGTCTTAGCGAAACTAAAGCTAAGCAAGTGGTATTTTAACACAATTGCAAAGCTTGTATGATTGCAAAGCTTGTATTTTAACAGTTCAAAGTTTGCACAAAAATAGAAGGAAAATAATATATATATATATGGGTCAGTGCAAGCTAATGAGGGTCACTTTTGGCGCGTTAGATGCAATAAAAAACTGAAAAAGCAGACATCCGTCAACTTACTTGGATATCTTTAGCTACTTACACAAAATATCTTGCATTGAGTAAAAAAGATGAAATGTAGGAAATTGAATCACGTTTCCGAATATATAACTTTTATATATTGAAAATTTGCATAGCTATGTCAAGTTTCATTTTTCCTAACAAACACTTTTTATTTTTCAGGCAAATGATAAGGTATATGTTTTTGTGGGTAGAGCCTTTGAGGGCCTAAATGATGGAATCAAGCTACAAAAATCGGCATGCATGTAGAGAACACATAGCACTTGTGCGCCATTATTTTTCGAAAATTAAATTAGTAATTTTATAATTTTTTTATAATTGTCTAAGTGATCAAACCTCGAAAATAGTACCTCTTTTGTGGGTAGAGCCTTTGAAGGTCTTAATGCAAAAATCTTGAAATGGGTTTTTCATAGAACGTGGAGGTTAGTGTCTTCTTGTGCACCATACAATTTTTTTTTAAATGATTGAGAATTGAAAAAGTTATGGAAGAAACACTAACAGTGTGTTTCAAGAGTTAAGGAGGTGGGACAGAAAAGAAATTGAAAGAAAATAGGAAAAATTAATATTTCAAAATAAAAGTTATGTATTTGGAATCTGGAGAAAAAATGCTATTTGTGTCTACGATTTCGTCAAAAATGACTGTGTAGCATATTGTAACGAGTGGCTAAGCACAGGCTTCTCCAGAAACTGGAAGAAATACCCAATTAGATTTGGTTTTTCATTAACATAGCACAGGTTTGGAATTACCGAAGCAAACTCCAAAGCATACACATAGGATTATTGTTGACATGTGAGCATGTGATTCGGCCTGGTTTAAATTCAAAAATATTGTCGCGCTTTTAGATGTACATAACGCGTACGCGTTATATAACTACATAACGTGTACGCGTTATATAATTAAAAAACACGCTCGCGTTATGCAAATCATAAAATACATGTTTACTTGAGAAAGAGGGGGTGTGGAAAACTCAAGGGAATTTTTGTTTAATATTTGAGAAGGGGTGGGGAAGGGTCAAGGGAATCTATGGTTAATATTTAATAGGGGTGGGAAAGAGTCAAGGGCTTAGAAGCATGTTGGAAGCTTGAGTGGGGAGAGATGAAGGGAATGAGAACATGATGGGCTACAGGGGGTGAAGGGAAGTGGAGCTTGAGATCACTATTAGGAGTAGAATAGGTTCTGAAGAGGTATAGGGTTAGAAGTTGAAAGTGAGACTTGAGTGACAAGGGGGAATGGATGGAGGCAAGGGGGATGTGAGAGAGAAATAAAAAATACAAGGCGGGGGGAGACATAGAGCGAGGGAGGGAGTGAGAGATAGATGGGGATAGAACGAAATAAAGAGATAGGAAGGGAGGGACAAAAAGTGTTGGTGGGAGACATGCAGGGAGTGGTGGCGATGGAGAGAGAGAGAGAGAGAGAGAGAGAGAGAGAGAGAGAGAGAATATGAGAGAAGGGGGAAGGGACATAAAGTGTGTGAGAGAGAGGGAGTGATGGATAGATTGGGATAGGTTGAGGGAAATATAACATGAGGGAGGGATAGAAGGTGAGAGAGAGACAGGCGATGAGAGAGGGAGGGAGAGAAGGTAGGGTGAGCGATGGAGGGAGAAAGGTGGAGATAGATATGGATGGAGGGGGGATGGGTTTGAGAATGGAAAGTGACATAATGTGTGTGTATGTGTGTGTGTTTGAGAGAGAGAGAGAAAGATTGATGGTTGGGGAGAGAGAGACTAGAGGGAGTTGTGAACATCATATTCTCCATCAGCATCATATTATTCATAACCATCATCTTCATGACCATCATCGTCATCATCATCATATTCCTCATCAAATCAACATCTCCATCATCATCATCATCATCATCTTCTGAACATCATCATGATCATCATCTACACATCACCATCACCATCATCATCAACATCTTCATCATCATCACCATCACCATCATCATCATCATCTTCATCGTCATCACCATCACCATCACCATCACCATCTTCATCATCATTGTCATCTCTAGGTTCTCCATCAACATCAACATCTCCATCATCATCATCTTCTTCATCGTCATCATCTTCATCACCATCATCATCATCATCAACATCTTCATCATCATCACCATCATCATCATCATCTTCCTTGAATCAGATCAACATCTCCATCATGTCACCATCATCTTCTTCATCATCATCTGAACATCACCATCACCATCATCATCAACATCTTCATCATCAACATCTTCATCGTCATCACCATCATCATCATCATCATTGGCATTTGTAGGTTCCTCATCAACATCTCCATCATCATCTTCTTCATCACCATCATCATCAGCATCAACATCTTCATCATCATCACCATAATCATAATCTTCATCGTCATCAGATCAACATCTCCATCATCATCAACTTCTTCATGAACTTCTTCATCATATTCATCGCCATCTCCATCATCTTCAACATCTCCATCATCATCATCATCACCATCACCATCATCATCATCTTCATGACCATAAACATATTCATCATCATTGTCATCTCCCCCTTCCTCATCAACATCTCCATGTCATCATCATCATCATCATCACCATTTGAACATCACCATCACCATCATCGTCAACATCTTCATCATCATCACCATCAACATCATCATCATCATCATCATCACCATCAGCATCATCATCAAAATCTTCATCGTCATCACCATCACCATCTTCATCATCATTGTCATATATAGGTTCCCCATCAACACATCTCCATCATCATCATCTTCTTCATCATCATCATCTTCATCACCATCATCATCATCATCAACATCTTCATCATCATCACCATCATCATCATCATCTTCCTCGTCAGATCAACATCTCCATCATGTCACCATCATCTTCATCATCATCATCATTACCAGCACCATCATCATCAACATCTTCATCGTCATCACCATCATCATTGGCATATGTAGGTTCCTCATCAACATCTCCATCATCTTCATCTTCGTCACCATCATCAACATCATCATTGGCATCTGTAGGTTCCTCATCAACATATCCATCATCGTCATCTTCTCCATCATCATCACCATCATCACCATCATGATCTTCTGAACATCATCATGATCATCATCTAAACATCACCATCACCATCATCGTCAACATCTTCATCATCATCACCATCAGCATCATCATCAAAATCTTCATCGTCATCACCATCACCATCACCATCACCATCTTCATCATCATTGTCATCTCTAGGTTCCCCATCAACACAACATCTCCATCATCGTCATCTTCTTCATCATCATCATCTTCATCACCATCATCATCATCATCAACATCTTCTTCATCATCACCATCATCATCAACATCTTCATCATCATCACCATCATCTTCATCAACATCATCATCTTTATCATCTTCATCTGCATCATGATCATCTTCATTGTCATCACCCTCCTCCTCATCATCATCTTTATCATCTTCATTTACATCATGATCATCTTCATTGTCATCACCCTCCTCCTCCTCATCATATTGTGCACTTATGCACTTAGGGATTAATGTTTAGAAGAGGGTCTCAAGGCCTTTATGGGGGAGGGGCTCTAGGAACAAGGTAAGACAGAGAGGGCAGGGGGGAGGGATAAAGGCGTAGAGGGTTAGTGATTAAGGGAGAAGAAGGGAGAGAGTGCTATAGGGAGGGATAATGACGAAGATAAAAAGAAGGTGGAGAGATGGAGAGTGGGGTGGTAGAGACATGGTTGGAGTAAGGGAGAGAAAGAAACATGAAAAAAACATGTAGGGAGGGATGTAGGGAGAATAAGGGACATATATTTATAAAGAGATAAGGGGTATCTAGAGATTATTGGGAGAGAGCTAAGGGGTATTAAACCATACAAAACATTTGTCCCCACACTAAAAACATTTGTTTTGTATGTAACCATATAAATTATTAGTTTTCTTTTGATTTTGTTCGTTGCCCTAGCCGTGCACCTAACCTATTTATTGTGCTTGACAATATCGCGTACGCGTTTTTGCACTACATATCACGCACGCATTTTTTCTTTCTATAACGCGTGCGCGTTTTGTAACTCCATAAATAGTGAACTGTCCATGTCCGAGAGAAACTTCACTCTGTCCGAGACAAAAAAACACTTCCGCGATTTTTCGAACACCACGAGCCCGCCATTGGAAATTCTCACACTCTACACCAACTCCATCATTATTTTTTTTATGCAGGTGCAGCATTGAGGACATCTTTCATGGTTGCTCAGTGTGGTGTTGGGTTATATGGCCATATTTGAAGAAGATAATCAGCAAGCTTGAAGAATCTCCAATTGAATAACACCAAAGATGGGGCCTTTGAAAGATTAATTTTGCCTATATTTGAGGAGCACACAAGATAAGATATCAATCTTCAAGACCATTTCATGGTCATGGTGGATATACACAAGTGTACAAGAGAATCAAAGAGCCCAAACAATTTATGATTTAACTTCCATTTGCTTATTATTGAAGAGCTTGTAATTGAGGAGCAACAAAAACAAACTATATTGAATTGATCATTGTGGTGATGGGGAATGCATGTAACCGAGTAAACAAATCAACAAGGAAGAAGAGACCTTAAGAATTCATTGAAGAAGAGAAAGAAAAGAAAAGATTATACATGATGAATCAAAGGATTTCTTTGGAAACTAATCCAAATCCAATTGTAGAGGATACCACGGTTCATCCTATTAATCCACGACAAGAGGGACCTTCAATTTCCACAATAATTGTTGAACAAGCACCCCATGGAAGTAATCAAGAAGCAAAATGTAGGTGCTCATTAGGGGATGTTTCAATTCCCACTTCAAGTCAATGTGATAAGTTACCATCTCAAGATGAAGCTCACAAAGAAACACCCAATTTGCTATTCGGATGTGGTTATACAAGCGATGAAGTCAGAGAGGCGTTGGACATTTTGCCTACTGTTGAAGAAGAGAATGTTATCCACACCATCGATGAGGATGTTGGACTTCCACAAGGGGATGTTGGACTTCCACAGACCATCGATGAGGATGTTGGACTTCCACCATCCAACTACCAAGAAGAGATGAAGGACACCAAGCTACTACTGAAACGCCAGAGCGTCTTGGTGATGCACTACATGGTACAATTCCAACCCCCTTACCTCTATTAGCAAGCACACGTCGAAGAACTCCGAAGCGTATACAAGTTGATGAAAGTCTTATCAATTCCATTGAAGGTACGCTATCTAGACGTATTATTGCTTATCAAACTCAACAGATACTTGATAAATATTTTGTTTCTAAATGTGATGGAGATAAATGTAGATTATTTTTATCATTGTTAAAATCTAGGAGCATGAATGTTGTTAGTAAAAAGTTAAGGATAAAGATGATAAAGAATTCTGAACCAAGTTCTCATATAGCTAAAAGCCTAGTAGATGCATTTGGTAAAATTGGTAAGAACACACGTTCAAAGGACCGCAATGCTGCTCGTCGTTTGTTGTCACAAACAATTGCAAATAAGAACACCAGGGCCCTTCGTATTCTCAGGCCTACATCCGAACTAGTTAATTTGAATGTAAAAACCCTCCGTAGGTATTCTATTAGAAGAGAACATCTTAACACAACCGATCAGACAGATTATTAGGCCTTTGTTGGTCGGTTGCCACGTCGTGACATGAAGCTAGTTGATGCAGTAAAGGGACTAGTGCACAGTTTTTGGCATGATCACACAAGGCCTTATTCAAACCGAAAGGATGTACTAAAACTAAGAAGGGGTTCAAAGGATCGTGAACCACATACTAAGCATCTTCTTGATATAACACAGACAAAACTTTATGAGAAATTTAAGATTGATCATAAATAATTGAACTTGGGGCAAAGATATTTTGAGAAATGTAAGCCATGGTATGTTAGAATAAATACTCTTCGTAACACTTGTTGTTGTAGATACCATGTAGAATATGAATATTACTATGAAACATTTTTGTACATTCGTCGTGTGTTGCATACTAACCATGTGCAAGATTTCTCCATGACAATACCACCGACTTCATCAAGAGAATTCATTCATAGCATCATGTGCAATAGGCCCGAGGGGCAAACATACTATGCAAAATCTTGTTTGGATGGAACATGCTCCAACTGTGCTGGAATGGCATTATTGAGCCAATGTATGCATGAGAATAGAGACAATGAATTTGGGAAAATGGTTACAGACATGAAAAGTTTCAAATATATCAACTATGAAATAGTCCTAGGGAAAGAAAGCAAAAAAATACAATTGGTGACATCTCAGGTATGCATTTATATCTATAAAATTATGTTGTAACAGTTACATTTCAATCCTTACTTATAACAAAAAGCTGACATTGAGATCATTTTGTGTCACCAGGTACAAGCTAGTGACTTCATCAAGGAATTTATTGAAAAGACACATCAATATGTTCATCATGTCTACGTGGCACAATGGCAGGATGAGAAGTTTAAAATATGCAGAGATACATTTCCCCTTGGTACTATATTTTCAATTGTTGATTTTGCCGAGAACTACACTCTGCAACCTCAAAATGAGATCCAAAGTCAGTATTATCACTTTGAGCAGGTTTCCTTGATGGTCCATATCACATATTGTTGGTTGTGGAGCCAGATCTTCCAGTTTCATAGATGATATTGTATTAGCCATGTTTGTACCCCAGTTCTATATGATATGTAGGTGGACTGTACACTCACCCCAACGGGGGGGTGTGGGGGGGCATCGCCTCCCCCATGGGGTTTCAGGGGGGACCATCCCCTTTGGCTGGGGGGTCCGGGGGCCAGCGGTCCCCCGGCGGGGGTTCGGGGGCAGCGCCCCCGAGAAATGGGGGTTCGGGAGCAACGCCCCCGAAGAAAATTTTTGGGGCTGTTTTTCACCAGCTGTTTTGCGGGCCCATGGTTTTGGGTATCCCGTGGTATTTTCCCATTGTATTTCCCTTATAAAAGAAATACATTGTAATACGGCTAGGGTTGTTGATGTATTAGGTTTTTATGCATTGTAAAGATCTTTGAGATCAGGAGAGAGACTGTGAAACAGAGAAGAGGAAGTGCAGCGGTTGTGCTGCAGGTTGTATCCCTTCGACTTGTTGGACGGTAATAATAATGGCTTGCAAATTCAGTGTGGACGTAGCCCAAGTTGGGTGAACCACGATATATCTGTCTCTCTTGTAATGTGTATGTGTGATTATATTTGCATTTCTGTTTATTGTTATTGCTCTGCGATCCTGTTTTTCTAACAATTGGTATCAGAGCCAAAGGTCTATTTGGCAGTTAAACCCGCAGGAAGCTAGGGTTTCTGATTCGAGTGGGAGCAATGGCAGAAGAAGGAAAGTTCAAGGTCGAGAAGTTTAACGGCCAAAACTTCGGGTTATGGAAGATGCAAATGGAGGACTATCTGTACCAGAAGGATCTATTCCTACCATTGGGAGGAAAAGCAAAGCAGCCGACGACTATCAAGGACGAAGAATTGGTGGTTCTTGACAGAAAGGCTCTGGGAACAATACGGTTGAGCCTGGCTTCGTCGGTGGCTTTCAATATCTCAAAAGAAACGACAACAGAGGGTTTGATGAAAGCATTGGGTAAGCTGTATGAAAAACCCTCGGCTTCCAACAAGGTATTTCTAATGAAGCGTTTATTTAATATGAAGATGTCTGAAGGTGGATCTGTTACTGATCATTTAAATGAGTTTAATACGGTTACAAATCAGCTAAGTTCTGTAAGTGTGAACTTTAATGATGAGGTTAGGGCTCTTCTAATCTTGTGTTCATTGCCAGAAAGCTGGAATATCTTGGTCATGGCTGTAAGTAACTCTGTCTCTGGTTCAAACACCTTGAAATTTGATGATGTTATTGGTGTTATTCTTAGCGAGGAAATGCGAAGAAAAAGCACAGGTGAGACATCAGGTAATGCGTTGACCATGGAGAGAAGGGGAAGACAAAAGGAGAGAGAAAAGAGCCCAAGGTAATCGTGGAAAGTCTAAAACGGGCAGATCCAAGTCCAGACTGGGAAAGATAGAGTGCTGGAACTATGGAAAGAAAGGACATCTGAAGAAAGACTGCAAATCTCTAAAGAAGAAAGGAGATGCACAGAAGGAAACTACCCAGGAAGCAAATGTAGTAGGTGATGTGTTACAAGATGCTTTGATTCTTGCATTAGATAATACTAGTGATTATTGGGTAGTAGATTCAGGAGCTTCATGTCATGCTACACCCCATAGGAAATACTTTCATGAGTATGTTCCGGGCGACTTTGGACATGTTTTATTGGGTGATGATGAGCCATGTAAAATTGTTGGAATAGGTAAGGTATGGATAAAAGTTAAGAATGGAACTGATTGGTTGTTGAAAGATGTTAGGCATATTCCTGCTATGAAAAGAAATCTGATCTCAACAGGGCAGTTGGGAGATGGCGACTGTCTATCTACGTTCGTAGAAAAATGGTGGAAGATTACTAAAGGATCAATGGTGATAGCAAAAGGAGATAGAGTAGGTACGTTGTATTTATGTCCTCATAATACTGACCATTCTATCTCTTTAGCTTCCACAGGAACAGATACAGCATTTTGGCATCATAGGCTTGGCCACATGAGTGAGAAGGGGATGCAGATTCTCCACTCAAGGAAGTTGCTGCCGGATTTGAAGCAGGTAAGTTTGGAATTCTGTGAAAACTGTGTTTATGGAAAGCAGAAGAGAGTCAGATTTCTCAGGGTTGGGAAACAGAAGAAGAATGAAAAATTAGAGCTTGTGCATACAGATGTATGGGGACCAGCTTAGGTACAATCTCTTGGTGTCTCTCATTATTATGTTACATTTATTGATGATGCAACTAGAAAAACTTGGGTTTATTGCATTAGACAGAAATCTGATGTGTTTGCTACTTTTAAGAAGTGGAAAGCTTTGGTTGAGAATGAGACAGGAAAAAGATTGAAGTGTCTCAGATCTGATAATGGATGTGAGTACTGCGGCAAGGAGTTTGATAGTTACTGTTCATACCATGGGATTCGTAGAGAGAAGACAGTCCCAAGAAAACCACAGGAAAATGGTGTGTCAGAAAGGATGAACAGAACGATCATGGAGCGTGCAAGGGGTATGAGACTGCATGCAGGGTTGCCCTTACAGTTTTGGGCGGATGCTGTAAATACTGTTGTTTATTTAATAAACAGAGGACCTTCAAGTGCTTTGGATGGTGGTATTCCAGAGGAAGCATGGACAGATAAAAAGGTAAACTACTCATTTCTGAGAACGTTTGGTTGTGAAGCATTTGTCCATATTGATAAAGAAAATAGAACAAAGCTTGAAGCTAAATCCAAGAAATGTACCTTTATTGGATATGGGGTTGATGAATTTGGTTATCGTTTATGGGATTATGAAAATAACAAAATCATCAGGAGTAGAGATGTGATATTCAATGAAAAGGTCATGTATAAAGATCAGTTGCAGGGAAAGAAATAGGAAAAGGAAAGCACAAAGTACATAGTGCTTGATGAAGTTAAAGAAAATGAAGTTCCGAAGGTGCCAGAAAATCAAGAGCAGCAGCAAGTACCTGAAACTCCTGCAACTGTAAGAAGATCTACCAAGTTAAGTAGACTCCCTGAACGATACTCTCCTTCAATGTAGTATTTATTGATGACTGATTCTGGTGAACCAGAATGTTATGAAGAAGTAATGCAGGTGGAAACTAGAAAGAAGTGGGAGCAAGGCATGAATGAGGAGATGGACTCATTGGTATGAAACCAGACTTGGGATTTGGTTAAGTTGCCTGCTGGTAAAAGAACATTGCAAAACAAATGGATTTACAGGTTGAAGGAAGAAGAAGGAGGTAAGAAGCGGTACAAGGCCAGACTTGTTGTAAAGGGGTTTGCACAGAAGAAAAAGTATAGATTTTGATGAAATATTTTCTCCTGTTGTAAAGATGACTTCAATTAGGACTATCTTAAGTCTAGTGGCGGTAGAAAATTTGCATCTTGAACAGTTAGATGGAAAAACAGCCTTCCTCCATGGGGATTTGGAGGAAGAAATATATATGCAGCAGCCACAAGGGTATGAGGTCAAAGGTAAGGAGGATCTGGTATGCAGGTTGAAAAAGAGCTTGTATGGTTTGAAGCAAGCTCCAAGGCAGTGGTATCTAAAGTTTGACAGGTTTATGACAGAACAAGGTTATAGTAGATGTCATTCTGACCACTGTGTTTATTTCAAGAAACTAGACAATGGAAGATCTATTATCTTGTTATTGTATGTGGATGACATGCTTGTTGCAGGGTCTGACATGCAGGATATAAATGTACTCAAAAGGAAGCTAGCTAATTCATTTGCGATGAAGGATTTGGAAGCAAATCCTTGGTATGAGAATAATGAGAGACAGGAAAAATCGCAAATTGACATTGTCTCAAAGTGAATACATACAAAAGGTGTTGGAGAGGTTCAGAATGCAGAATGCAAAACCTGTAAGTATACCTTTGGCTAACCATTTCAGTCTAAGTAAGGAAATGTGTCCCAAGACACTAGAAGAGACAGATTACATGTCCAAGATTCCCTATCAATCAGCAGTTGGCAGCTTGATGTATGCCATGGTGTGCACAAGACCAAATATTGCACATGTAGTGGGAGTTGTGAGTAGATATATGAACAATCCAGGTAAAGAACATTGGAAGGCAGTACAGTGGATTCTCAGGTATTTGAGAGGTACTACCACTGAGGCATTATGTTTTGGAGGTTCAGACACTGTTCTACAGGGATATGTTGATGCAGATATGGAAGGTGACAAGGATAGCAGGAGGAGCACCACAGGGTATGTGTTTACTGTAGGTGGAACAGCAGTAAGCTGGATCTCGAAACTACAAAAAGTTGTTGCACTTTCAACAACAGAAGTAGAGTATGTTGCCATTACAGAGGCTAGTAAAGAGATGATTTGGTTGCAAAGGTTTATGGAGGAAGTGGGTAAGAAGCAGAAGGATAGCAGATTGTATAGTGACAGCCAGAGTGCCATTCACCTTGCAAAGAACTCAGCATTCCATTCCAAGACTAAACATATACAGCTCAAGTACCATTTCATACACTCTGTTCTGGAAGATGAATTGTTAAAATTGGAAAAGATACATACTAGCCAGAATCCTGCAGACATGTTCACAAAGGTAGTGACCAGAGAGAAACTGAGTTCGTGCTCGGTTTCAGTTGGCCTTCTAGCATGAAGGTGAAGAGGAGAAATTTTCCAAGTCCAAGTCCGGCAAGTGCAGCAGCGGTGGAGTTGCTGTGATCAGTCTCCAAGTGGGAGATTGTTGATTGTGGAGCCAGATCTTCCAATTTCATAGATGATATTGTATCAGCCTTGTTTGTACCCCAATTCTATATGATATGCAGGTGGACTGTACACTCACCCCAGCGGGGGGGTGTGGGAGGGCATCGCCCCCCCACGCGGTTCCAGGGGGGGACCATCCCCCTTGGCTGGGGGGTCCGGGGGCCAGCGGTCCCCCGTCGGGGGTTCGGGGGCAGCGCCCCCGAGAAATGGGGGTTCGAGGGAAATGCCCCCGAAGAAAATTTTTGGGGCTGTTTTTCGCCAGCTGTTTTGCGGGCCCATGGTTTTGGGTATCCCGTGGTATTTTCCCATTGTATTTCCCTTATAAAAGAAAGACATTGTAATACGGCTAGGGTTGTTGATGTATTAGGTTTTTATGCATTGTAAATATCTTTGAGATCAGGAGAGAGACTGTGAAACAGAGAAGAGAAAGTGCAGCGGTTGTGCTGCAGGTTGTATCCCTTCGACTTGCTGGACGGTAATAATAATAAGGACTGGAAAATTCAGTGTGGACGTAGCCCAAGTTGGGTGAACCACGATATATCTGTGTCTCTCTTGTAATGTGTATGTGTGATTATATTTGCATTTCTGTTTATTGTTATTGCTCTGCGATCCTATTTTTCTAACACATATAGGCATGACCCAAATAGCATTAAAGAGAAAAGAGAAATTCTGAAGGAATATCACTTTTACATAAGTGATTATAGGTGCCACGACTTCCACTATGTACGTCATTGCTTCATCATGTTCTATGATCACTTGAAGGGAAAGAACATACAGATGGATCGACACTGGATTTGGTCTGATGGATGTGTTGGTCAGTTCAAAAATGCACACATATTTCAGTGGTTGTGTTCATTGCATAAAAACTACAAAGTGCCACATATGTGGAAATATTTTGAGACTAGGCATGGTAAAGGAGAGCATGATGGAGTCGGAGTATGTGTCAAAACAACCCTACGAAGAGAGGATTTGAAAGTATCTACAGAATCTACTATTTTAAATGCTCAATCTACAGTCAGGTGGTGCACGTCAGTAATGGGAGAGGAATCAACTATGCGAGTAGAATCCACAAGAAAGAGACATGTGGAGAGATTTTTTTGGGAGGTGGTAGACATAGATCGTTCACATGCATGGGAATGCAAGACTGTGCCTTGGACTCGTGGCCTTCATTCAGTTCGAAGCTCTGATAACCCAGTATTTGAAATTTGGACCAGAAAACACACTTGTTTTTGCCCGCCTTGTTGTGATGGTGACTAGGATGGGTGTGAATCATTGGATTGGGTTGATGGATGGGATCGCATATCACTTCCACTTGATCAGCGTGCAATTGTTGAGTTAACTCCATTGGAAGAAGACCAGTCATCTATTTCTGCAGATTTTGATCATGTCTCAGACCTTGTACAACCTGGTATGATGCATTTCCTTAACATTTTTTGTTTGTTTACGTAGTCTTCAAATGCACATTAATGCCCTTGTATCGCATGAAAAATATTTTGATCATATACCTACAATCATATAATGCAGGGCACATATACGCAGTGGTTTCCTCAAAAGATACTGAATGGGATGATGAATACTTGTTGGCACGCTATATAGATGGAAAGCAAACCCTCATTATGTCCATGACTGACGATGAAAACAACCACTTTCCAACTGGGTCTGTGGTTGTTAAAGGTGAATACTTGACACGGGACAGCAATGGAAGAAAGAAGGGTGGATATGTTTACAGGGATTACAAACCAGGTGCAAGTGTGTATCACTTTACCAACTTAATCATTGGCACAAACCTTCAGGTACGAACAATGCCTAGTCGAAATACATCGAAGGTACGCTACTTCTTATCGGATACAAAGCACGAGAGCCTAATGGAGACCATCAATATAAGAGATGATCCAGAGGGCTTGGTTGTATGATAATAGATGGGATCTAGCATGATGTGGTACGTTACATACTTTTAATACTATACTATTTATACTATTTGTAATTGAATATTGATATATGCTCAATTTTCACATGTATGTTTCATATGAATATGTCAATTTTGTGTTCTTGATATGCCAAATTTACGTTTCGTTGTTTATAAATATGCCAAAAGTTCTCTTGTATGTCAAGTTTATGATTATGCGATTTTTTACATATGATCAGTAAACCCTAAAATTATATTATGTTCATCATGTTGGTTATTGGATTCACCAAAAAAAATTAATTCAATTCATGCTCACTATATTAAACAACACACTTATATTAAATTTAATTCAGGTCTTGTTAAATATTTCATAATGAATTAGCTATTTGAGAGAACCACCTTAGACCAAGCCATCATCATCAACATCTTCATCATCATCATCATGAAAATTTTCATCATGGACATGCAAAACCCTACTTTCTAAAGTGCCTAGGCAGGTTCGAGCTGGGAACACTAGCCATACCCGCCCGATGGATGATATTCCAAAGTTGACCCCCATGTGCAAAAATTGCACACTCCCACACTGAGCAAAACCCTAGTTTCCAAGATGGACCTGCAAGGTGACACATGGGCCACCGTGCCGGAGGAGAGGGGCACCTCTGGCACTATCCCGGTGTGCTGAATACAACGGAGTCAACGGTTCATCGATCCGAGCCACGGTCTTCATTCTATAGCTCGTCCCGTTTCGCTGCCAGAAAGCCTTCGGGGACACCTGCCGGAGACGTAGAACCCCAACCGTGCAACAAAACCGGGTTCCGGGGAGTCC
This sequence comes from Larix kaempferi, assembly GCA_027924585.1. Lineage (NCBI taxonomy): Eukaryota > Viridiplantae > Streptophyta > Pinopsida > Pinales > Pinaceae > Larix > Larix kaempferi. Next base: position 14,513,901 of record BSBM01001346.1, read on the forward strand.
TACAGGTGTGTCTAGGCAGGTTCGAGCTGGGAACACTAACCATACCCGCCCGGTGGATGATTTTCCAAAGTTGAACCCCGTGTGCAAAAATTGCACACTTCCACGCAGAGCAAAACCCTAATTTCCAAGATGGACCTGCAAGGTGACACATAGGCCACCGGGCAGGAGGGGAGGGGCACCCCTGACACTATTCCGCTATGTTGAATCCAACGGATTCGACGATTTGTCAATCTGAGCCACGGTCTTCATTCTATGGCTCGTCCCGTCTCGCTGCCAGAAGGCCTTCACGGACACCTGTTGGATACGTACTGGGGGCATAGAACTCCAACCGTGCAACAAAACCGGGTTCCGGGGAGTCCTGCAGGTGTGTCTAGGTAGGTTCGGGCTAAGAACACTAGCCATACTTGCTCGGTGGATGATTTTCCAAAGTTTACCCCCGTGTGCAAAAATTGCACACTCCCACACTAAGCAAAACCCTAGTTTACGAAATGAATGCACAATGAAGCCACTGGGCCATGGGGAGACGAGGGAGAGGTCCCCCTAGAGGTAATCGCACGCCAGGAGACCAATGGAGTCGACAGTTCATCAATCCGACGTCCGGTTTCCGAGTTCTGTCGAGTTGCAAGTCGCATGAAAATGTCGTTCATAGACACTTGGTGAATTTTCGTCCGGGAGCCAAAAAGCAAACGAAGCAGAAAGATTGCGTGCCATTGGCTCCTGCAAGTGTGTGTGGGCAATGCCAACGTGGGAACACTACCAACACTGGCTCGGGGGAGGTTTTTGTAGAGTTGACCCACCAATGCAATATTGCATGCAATGAAACTGATCAAAACCCGAGTTTACGAAATGAATGTAAAATGAAGCCACTGGGCCATGGGGAGACGAGGGAGAGGGCCCCCGAGAGGTAATCGCACACTAGGAGACCAACGAATTCGACGGTTCGTCGGTCCGATGTCCAGTTTCCGAGTTATGTCAAGTTGCAAGTCGCATAAAAATGTCGTTCAAGGACACTTGGTGAATTTTTGTCCGGGAACCAAAAAGCAAACGGAGCAAGAAGATCGCGTGTCGTTGGCTCCTGCAAGTGTGTGTGGGCAATGCCGACGTGGGAACACTGCCAACACTGGCTCTAAGATATTTTTGCAGAGTTGACCCACCAATACGAGATTGCATGCAATTAAACTAAGCAAAACCCTACTTTACGAAATGAATGCACAATGAAGCCACAGGGCCATGGGGAGACGAGGGAGAGGGCCCCCTAGAGGTAATCGCACGCTAGGAGACCAACGGAGTCAACGTTTCGTCGGTCCGACATCTGGTTTCCGAATTATGTCGAGCTGCAAGTCGCATGAAAATGTTGTTCAGGGACACTTGGTGAATTTCCGCCCGAGAGCCAAAAAGCAAACGGAGCAGGAAGATTACGTGTCATTGGCTCCTGCAAGTGTGTGTGGGCAATGCGGATGTGGGAACACTGCCAACACTTGCTCGAGGGAGGTTTTTGCAGAGTTGACCCACCAATGCGAGATTGCATACAATTAAACTGAGCAAAACCCGAGTTTACAAAATAAATGTAAAATGAAGCCACCAGGCCATGGGGAGACGAGGGAGAGGACCCCCTAGAAGTAATCACACGCCAGGAGACCAACGGAGTCGACGGTTCGTCGGTCCGACGTCCGATTTCCAAGTTATGTCGAGTTGCAAGTCGCATAAAAATGTCGTTAAGAGACACTTCATGAATTTCCGTTCGAAAGCCAAAAAGCAAACGAAGCAGAAAGATTGCCTGACGTTGGCTCCTGCAAGTGTGTGTGGGAAATGTCGACGTGGGAACACTGCCACCACTAGCTCGAGGGAGGTTTTTGCAGAGTTGACCCACCAATGCGAGATTGCATGCAATTAAACTGAGCAAAACCCTAGTTTACGAAATGAATGCACAATGAAGCCACGAGGCCATGGAAAGACGAGGGAGAGGGCCCCCTAGAGGTAATTGCACACCAGGAGACCAATGGAGTCGATGGTTAGTCGGTCCGACGTCCGATTTCCGGGTTATGTAGAGCTGCAAGTCACATGAAAATGTCGTTCAGGGACACTTGGTGAATTTCCGCCCAGGAGCCAAAAAGCAAACAGAGCAAGAAGATTGCGTGTAGTTGGCTCCTGCAAGTGTGTGTGGGAAATGCCGACGTGGGAACACTGCCAACATTGGCTCGAGGGAGGTTTTTACAAAGTTGACCCACCAATGCGAGATTGCATGCAATGAAATTGAGCAAAACCCTAGTTTACAAAATGAATGCACAATCAAGCCACGGGGCCATGGGGAGACGAGGGAGAGGGCCACCTAGAGGTAATCGCACGCCAGGGAACCAACAGAGTAGACAGTTCATCGGTCCGATGTCCGATTTCTAGGCTATGTCGAGTTGCAAGTCACATGAAAATGTTGTTCAGGGACAAGAGACAACATTTTATCCCGGGAAACCATCATGGGGAAGAAAACCTAGCAATCTTTCTTAGAATAATTATATGTTTAGAAATCAAGTACAATGAAACCATGAACAAACCCTGACCCTGAAGGGTTTTACCACATGAAAAAACCGTAATAACACATGACAACAAGAGTACTTATCTACATGAAGATAACCTCCAATCCATAAGGATAACCAAGCATATCCTTCCCAACCAACATTAGAAGGCACTTTATTTCTCGAATCCCGAGGTAACGTTTGTTCCTTTCACCAATGTTGCTTTGAGCACTTGTATGTAGTTACTCATATGTAGTTTTGAATCTAATTGTACAATCAAATATTGGGCATTGATGAAATGTGTAGCATGTATTGCACTTACTTTTATTAAATTACACTTGAACATTGACTTAACTTGTAATTTAATCATCCAAACTCACAAATTTTAATTACACCTATCCAATTAGTGTGCATGAGTGAGTTTGTTGAAACCTTGAAAAACATTGTATTGCATTTAGTTTGATTAAATTACACGAGCAAGAATTTTGACATAACCTGTAATGATCATCCAAAATCACAAATTTTAATTAGATGCCAATTAGTGCACGCATGTAGTGAGTTCGTTCAAACCTTTAAATGTAATAGTTTGTTCTTTTGACATAGCGCATTCATGAGTAATAGATAATCCACACAAATCAACACATTAGATTGACACAAAAACACGTGAAAACCGAAGAACAAATACAAAGTGAAATGTATCATTCATTTATAAGTGAAATGTCAATGTGCATGTCTCCAAAAGTACATGTATATCCAAAAGTATCCAAAAGTGCATGTCTCCAAAAATACATGTATATCCAAAAATTCATGTATCCAATGAAGTCAATGTACATGTCTCCAAAAGTACATGCACAATAAAGTCGATGTACATGTCTCCAAAAGTGAATGTATCGAAAAGTACATATATATACAAAAGTATCCAAAAGCACATGTGTCCAAAACTATCAAAGCCACATGTACATGTATCCAAATGTACATATGTCCCATAAGACACATCAAAACTCAAGCTTCCTCTTGTTCTTTCCCAGCGTTGATCCTCTAGGCACATCTCTAGGATAAGTGTGCGTCTCTAGATCCTGCAAATTAAATATCAATTGTTAAATTCAACTAACTAGGTACACTATTACATTAGCTCAACAATTATCAACTGGTGCATGTAAAGTGCATGAAACACTTGGTCACTGAAGGACATAGATCACCTCAACTGACGAAAGAGATTGCGTTGCTTGTGTAACAGATGGAGCTGTTGGTTGAACATCCAAGATGGTCAAACCAAGGAGGCCAGGAACTGCTCCTGCTGGTGGTGGCTACAATGAAAAAATGTTGAAATAGTTAGAAACGCATGAATAAACAATAGACAACAATAATAAACTTTGTAAAGATAATGTTGAAATAGTTACATACCTGTGTGTGATCAGTTGCCATTGCAAATGCGGCACTGACTGCTGCATCAACTATCAATGCGAGGTTTTTAGTAGACAACTCGGGTTCCTGATGCAGTAAACATGCAATTCAAACATTAACAAAAACGATTTATGCACTGGATTTCAAGTTAAACAACAAATATCATCGAAGGATATACATTACCATGGTGTGAGTAAGCCCATGGTCGTGGGCAGCTAGAGTCTTTCTAGGAGTAGAACACCTCACGTACACACGACCCTTGTTCACGAATGTCCTGGAGGGAGATACAAATCCAGGCAATGGTCCAGATGTCTCGGATGGTGCCTACAGTCAGCAAGTGTTCATGTAGTTATACATGCATGATTCAATAAACAAACATGTATTTAAAAAATGTCATTTTTAATTGTTTACCTGGAGCCCAGATGTTTCATGGGACGGTATGACCATGGGTGCTACCTCCACATTACCTTGCCCCAGTGAAGGATCTGCCATCTGCAAGTTTAATAATTGTAAATATTAGACCGTAGATAGCATTAGTGAATCTAAAATGTAAAGTATGTGGAAATTAACAAATTAACAAATATTAAAAAACTGAAATTTTAAAATGTTTACCTCGGTGTGAAATACGACAATAGGTGCTATATAAGATGGGCCTACCAAATGGATAGCATCATGCCCCCCTGTAGAGTTTGAAACATCCAGCTCTGGGGCATCGCTGCCGACATAAAGCATCAACTACAAATTCACAAAATTAATATATTAGCTCAAACTATATATATGTGTACAAAGACAAAAATAAATGAAGAATCTATTACAATTAACCAGCAACATACCTCTCTCAAAAACCCACTAAAGGCAACATCTGAGACAAGACCATAACAAGAACAACCACATGATGTGCACTCGTGAGGATCAGTACTAGGATGGGGATGTGTCGATGGTCCTGCACTAGTTGATGGTCCTGCCTGGTGACGAGCTGGTGTATGTACCACACCAGGGACAGATGTCCCTTCCTCACCCATATGTTGAACCATAGTGCCATGGCGAACAACCGCCCGTGCCAAACTCAAAAATGCATCCCGTGTCTGTGGAATAATACGATGTGCAGGTGGGACATCTGGCCGAGGCAACTGCTTGCGAGGTGCAGGGATAGGGAGATCCTGGTCTCGAAGCCTCGCATTGGGTCGGTTTTGGGGCATCCCCCCACCGATCCCCTGAAACTGCAAGATGTCAAAATAGTTTATGTGTTTATGTAACACGAACTCTGCATACATCTTTCGAAGGAAATACATGAGAATTTCCCTGTTGTTGTGTGGTGGCATATCAAAAACCATGTACCATCTATCCATCAAGTTATCAACAAATGGTTGAAACATGCACCACTCAATGGAGATATGCAGCCTGTTTGCATTTGGGATTTCCCCTGTCTGAGGGTCCCTAAACAATGCAAATATGAGCTCTTTGGATATTTTCAACTTTTTTATTGCATTGTAGTCTAGCCCATCAGCATATTGTTGTCTTTTTTTTTCTCTATATGATGTAATATCATATAGTACATTGGTAGACTGTGAAATGGTGTCAACAATTGCATCCAAGGTTGATGCAAGCAAGCGACGAATCATGTCACCACCACTAAAAGTTGCACTAATGCCCCTCAAGTGGGCAAGTTCAATTAGTATCTCGGCATTGGTGTCCATAGCCACAACTGCAATAAAGACATCAATAGGAAAATCATTAGAAACATATACATGGTATATAATGACGTCTCTTCAAAATTGAAAATGTATTAAATCAAACTCAAGTAATTTAATGGCATTCACTTACATACATTTAAAACTTAAAATTAAATATTTAACAATTAAAAAATAAGTTTCGTTCAACTTCTTTCTAGAAGTCAAGACACTTCTTAACCCTCATTGGTGACTTTTCCGTGCAAACTTGGGTTTAAACTTCTTAGAATTTAGGAGTGTTATTTTGACATGTTTTGGCCTTTACGTCCATTGCAAAAAACAATATTTCCATCAACTTCATAAACTAACATTAAATTTATTGATTTCAATATATTACGCCTTGTGGTTGGAGGGGAAAACAAAGTGGCATGGAATGAAATGGATATGTATGAGTTTGTCTTGCCAATATGATTACATATGTACTTGAGATGACTATCAATGATTAAGATGTTGAATAATCAACTAAAGATTGTGACTAGAATGACAATAACAACAATGTCAACTTCTCAAAACAGAGACAATTTCTCTCCACAAAATCGATCTCTACACATTGTATGGCAAGTTCAGAAAATTAAATAAAAAACATAGTGATTTTCTATATGAAGTCTTTCAGTTGATTCGACGGTCCCTGAGCGTTGAGTAGATTGATTGAGGGTGTGGATAGGACAAACTCGAGACACTTTGTTAATGTGTTTTGGCATTTAGTCAAGGGTGCTTAACTAAGAGGCAATGTATAGCTACATACAACACCTATTTCAAAAAATCTAGAAAAATTCTATTACAAGGACTTCTATGACATTGAATTTTTTTCTAAACATTTTATTTATTTCATTTAATTTGTAAAAATTATGCATTAAAGAAATATTCCATTAAAATTGGAAAAACTAATCCTAGAAAGAATGTTTTTATTGATCACAAATTTTATTTACTCCAAGTGTTTTTAATATACAATCATAAAAAATGAAATGTTGTATCATTTATAACTAGTTCGATATGCCATAAATTAGGAGGAGTATATGAAAATCTGTAATTTGTTGAATCGTGAGAAAAAATATTCATGAAGATATAAAATGTAGGATTAATGAAGTTAAGTTGCACACATAATTGCATGTTTTATTACAAGAAGATCTCTATCTATATTTGAAGTGAACAAAGTATCATATTAAATATTTTTATTGTTAAATAACATATTATAATATAGCATGATTGGAAGGAAATCACAATATTAAATTAAAATAAAATAAATTATCAGAAATGTATTGATGTCGAACCAAATAATAACTATAAATTCATCAAAATTGGGATAGTTGTTAGGTACAACATTATACATACACAATGAAAGTGTGAAAAAATCGAATTAAGAAATCATGGCCGAGAATTACTTTCACCAAAAGGCAAAGAAAATGATAAGATTTTGTAGTGCCCCTAGACTTGTGTAGACATTGAGGGCACCTGCTGGGTGACCCGGCTGATTGAAACATTAATTAAATAACCTTTTGACTTTATTTTTTTGAGTATGTGTATCTGAAATGTTGAGGTAAATGAATAATTGCATATGTTAAATGATTAGCTATGACTATGGAAAATTATGTTGATGGATAATGCTTAATGACTAGCTGTATGGTGATTATGTATTTGGCGACGAAATGTATATTGGATAAGATGAATGAGCAGTTTGAATAAATCATAAATGTTTAACAATGCTAGAGTTAGAAACCAGATGATGATTGTTGAGAACAGTGCTACTAATAATTTGTTATGAGAAGTGTGTGTAGAAACAAGTGAGACGGTTCACCAACGGACACACAAAGGAACATGGAGGGTCGTAGAGTACGGGTAAATCACACACAGGGGGAGCGACGACGATGTCGACTTCCGACGAGAATACCACGCATGAGCAGATAAGCATTGATCCGCTTGCTCAAGAGGAATGCGTGAGGGCGTACGAGGTGGGCCACGACGGAGCTGGTCACGTACGAGTTGAGGGGCGCGCAGTGAGAACGGACTCACTCCTCAGCGCCATTAGTCCCTAGATAGCATGTAGACGGAGGATGGATGGTAACGATTCCTAAAATCCCTACAAGAGTTCCCGCAAGTCAAAACGGAAAGATGGTGGCAGAAGGGCCCAACGATGAGGTACCCTGTCGAGAACGGAAAGAATGGACGCAAGGACCCAACGATGTGGTACCATGCCAAGGAATGGAAACCATGGATGATTGGACCCGACGGAGTGGTGCCATGTCAGGAAATGTAAAATTAAGGAACCAGGAGCCCAACGGCGCGGCATCGAGATCCTAGTGAGTTTGATTGTTAAATTAAGCTGCATAAAAACTTAGGAGAATAACTCTAGATTATTACTTAGCAAATGCATAACAATAGCTAAGACATTTGCACATGAATAGTTATATTTTGTTGAGCATTTAAAATAATTTAGGATCAAAATAGATTAGACACCTAGTCAACTAAAAGATAGGAGTTGATTAAAATATCTGGGGGACAAACTTGAGCAAACTTAGGGATGTAGGTGCACTTCCCAGAGAAACTGACACTTGGATGGGTGAGTGTTTTAATTAAATAAATTATTAAAAATATTTAATTATGCATGAAGCGACATGTGTCGCAGGAGATTTCCCTTTATAAGGAAGGCTTAAGGAATGGGCAAGGGACCCATAATTTGGACGATTGTCGTAATTTTTGAATGCCTCAAAGACTTGCTGCTATCTAAGGGTTTGGCTTAGAAATCCTGGTGGGAAGGGAAGCCCAAGCTGAATTTCTGAAATACTTGTGTGAGCTCTATGACCCAAAGCTCGGGGGAGGCCATGCGACTGAAAGCATGAGCCTATGGTTGGGTGGCGAAGCTAACGGTTGCTTCGCCAATGGTTAAACGAGCTTTGCTGGAGGGATCCTACGGAAGACGTAGACAACAATGGACCAGCTGGATCGGGTTGACAGGTTAAGGTTTTTCTTATTTTTGTTAAGTTATTCACTCTTTTATTTTATTTTTCCAATAACTATAATGGCTAATTTGTTTGTATGAAGTTGTAAAAGTTTCAGGTTCAGTTCAAGGGGACCCTAAAGGAGGGGTTCTACATTTGGTATCAGAGCTGGTCGAGCCTTGAGGGCAGCGGACTCATATTGTTTAGGGGACTTTGGTCAACCGTGCAAAATAAGGAGCGGATCGATGACAGCTTCACCAAAGACTACATCTACGGCAGGAACAACTATTCTCTGCAGGTTTTACTCACTCTTAAAAATATTTATTTATGCTCATTTTATTAATTTAAGAAATGCTGAAAGTCTGAAATTGATTCTCGGTTTAGAGGGTAATGTATTTGTATGAAGTGTTTTTTTGCAGAACAAAGTATTAGTTTATAGTTTAATCCTAAATTATATTTACATCTGAGATTTCAATGAATATGTATGAACCGTTTTCTGCAGAACAAAATATTAGTTTATAGTTGAACCCTAAATTATACTTACATCTGAGATTTATGTATGTAATATTTTCTGCATAACAGAATATTAGTTTATAGTCGAATCTGGAATTTTATTTACATCTGAGATTTCTATGTATATGAATGAGACATTTTCCAGGTATTATTTTACAGCATCGAATCCTAAATTATATTTACATCCGAGATTTTAGTATATATGCATGAAACGTATACGGAAAATTGTTTATAGTTGATGAAACGTTTATGGGAACGGAAACTTTTTTTATAGTTGAATCCTGAATGTTATTTATGTCTGAGATTTCAAGGTATCTGCACAAAACGTTTACCAGAACAGTTTATTTCTTCCTTCTTTTCTTTTTTTTTAACAGCTCGAATCCAAAATTTTGTTTCCCTCTGAGATTTTGGTGTGAAACGTTTCTGTAGGACAGAGTACTAGTTCATATCTTGAATAAAAAATAAATAAATTATTTCGATCTGGAATTTAATCTATTGGTTGAGCTTTATATATATATATATATATATATATATATATTTTATTAATAAGAATGGATCACATATCTTAAACTGACTGTGGAAGCTCTTTGCATATTTCACAAATTCGAATCATAAAATTTACTCGATCTCGAAGTTAATGGATTTAGTTTATACTTCTATCTAATTCGAAGTTGATCGCGTGTCCAAAATTTTAATAGTTTCCGTGTAGTATATAACAATACAATTATTAAATCTATTTCAATCTGGAAGTCTGCTGGATCGAGTCTATATTTCATTCATTTGGTAGCTGACCACATAATCTTCGCCTGCTATTTCATTGGACCGCGATCCTTCTGTATTCTCTTTATATCCTATCGAATCTGGAGTAATAATGTCGGTTTTTGTTTGTTAATCTGGGAAATAATAATCGATCTCTTTTGGATATCATCACAACCTTTTAAAATCAAATATGTGCAATAATAATCGACCTCTTTTGGATAACATTACTACTCTTTTAAAAAAAACCGAACCCGGAGCCACAACGCTGATCTCTGTCGATAAATCTATTTCCTCCGTTTGTGTTAGTTAAATACATAAAGATCTTTTGTATCTCTGCACAGAAAATTGGCCATGTCCCTGCCAAGTCTGTCATTAATATTAAGTGGTTGGTTCACATAGCCACGCACATTTCGCTAATCTCCTCACCGGAGGTTACGCCTGTCTAAGATCATGCACATCTGTCGCCGATTAGGCCAGAGCGCTAACCATGTGAGAATATGAATTGTTAAATGCTTACAACCCTGAGTGGGTTTGCCCTTATTCAAATCACTTAATTCGAATAAGTGAGATTGTCTCACATGGCTACCGAATTTTAATATAGAATGAGAAATGTATCACGGATCTCTGCATCTTTTGATCTCTTTTAAGCATTAGACTGTAAAATGCACTCTGGCGAATCGTTGTTTTGGTTGACGCATTTCGCCCTGATCATGATAGATCCTTGCAGCGTATACCCGGGTCCATAACATCGACATAGAAAAGTCAAAGATACGATTTTTACTTCTTCATCCTCGGCCATAATATTTCGAGCTTCTCAAACAGGTTAGAATTATTCTTCACTAAATTTTCTAGTATAAAAGTTTGAATGATATTCAAGGTTCATATACTTTGATGAAGGGCCTTGCGTCAAGAATTTTATTAATTGGTTGTAAATGCTTATTTTTTGAAATCAAGGCAATGGCTTCGCAAGTATGCACTACTAGCTTGTAATCGTGCTTTGAATTGTGAAAAAAGAGAAGTTAAACTTACTTGAACTATAGAATTTTAGCTATACTTGAGCTAGGAGGAGAAGAAAACTTCACATAAATTTTGTTTATAAAATTTGAGATTATACTTTTAACTATACTAAGTAAACGACACACTAGTATTTAATCACATTTTGGATTATGAGAAGAGAGAGGTTGCGTGTAATATTAGTTTAGGAATGGATAAGGTATGTATTGAAGAACAAAATTCAGAAGGGTTAATTCTTATTTTGAAATTCAGAGATTGTTTAAAATATATGATAGTTATACGTAGCCATAGAAAATGAAGAAATTGGGATTGAAGATTTTATTCCTTATGTGGAAATGTGTTAGTGCCTAAAGGATTTACATAGATGATATAGTTTTGTTGAATGAAAGGAATTTGTTATGGACGATTTCAAATTCGATTGCAATTAATGAGCCAGTAGAGGACTACTGTGGGGATTGCTACACTATGAAAGGTACGATTTAGTTATATTGTCAAATATGAGATGTATACTTATATGATGGTAGAAAAGAGGAAACGAAATTTTACTATCAATTGTGGTTATGTTGAAGAAATGAATGTAGAAAGAAAGATAAAACTCACCATGGAATTACATGAGACTTAAATTCGGGACGAAATTTTAATAAGATGGGGTGGATGTAATGCCCCTAGAATGACTGTGGATCTTAAGGGAACCTTTCGAGTGACCCGACTGAACAACTTCGATATAATGGTCTCTTGAGCCTTCGTATGCCTTAAATGATTGAGGACAACCTGAAGATGTAAATGACGACAATAATTGATAAATGAATTAAGGAATTAAATTCTATGTGTGGAGAGGGATAATTGATTGATTACATCTTGATTTATGATTAGCCCTGATTGATCAAGTCAAAGTGCAGTAGGACAATTACAGTCCTAGCTCTGCGACTTGGGAGGACGCAACTGAGATGCGTCGTAGCTTTCCATTTTTTTTTATTCTGAACTTCGGGACGAAGTTCTAATTAAGTAGGGGTGTATGTAGTGCCCCTAGACTTGTGTAGACATTGAGGGCACCTGCTAGGTGACCCGGCTGATTGAAACATTAATTAAATAACCTTTTGACTTTATTTTTTTGAGTATGTGTATCTGAACTGTTGAGGTAAATGAATAATTGCATATGTTAAATGATTAGCTATGACTATGGAAAATTATGTTGATGGATAATGCTTAATGACTAGCTGTATGGTGATTATGTATTTGGCGACGAAATGTATATTGGATAAGATGAATGAGCAGTTTGAATAAATCATAAATGTTTAACAATGCTAGAGTTAGAAACCAGATGATGATTGTTGAGAACAGTGCTACTAATAATTTGTTATGAGAAGTGTGTGTAGAAACAAGTGAGACGGTTCACCAACGGACACACAAAGGAACATGGAGGGTCGTAGAGTACGGGTAAATCACACACAGGGGGAGCGACGACGATGTCGACTTCCGACGAGAATACCACGCATGAGCAGATAAGCATTGATCCGCTTGCTCAAGAGGAATGCGTGAGGGCGTACGAGGTGGGCCACGACGGAGCTGGTCACGTACGAGTTGAGGGGCGCGCAGTGAGAACGGACTCACTCCTCAGCGCCATTAGTCCCTAGATAGCATGTAGACGGAGGATGGATGGTAAGGATTCCTAAAATCCCTACAAGAGTTCCCGCAAGTCAAAACGGAAAGATGGTGGCAGAAGGGCCCAACGATGAGGTACCCTGTCGAGAACGGAAAGAATGGACGCAAGGACCCAACGATGTGGTACCATGCCAAGGAATGGAAACCATGGATGATTGGACCCGACGGAGTGGTGCCATGTCAGGAAATGTAAAATTAAGGAACCAGGAGCCCAACAGTGCGGCATCGAGATCCTAGTGAGTTTGATTGTTAAATTAAGCTGCATAAAAACTTAGGAGAATAACTCTAGATTATTACTTAGCAAATGCATAACAATAGCTAAGACATTTGCACATGAATAGTTATATTTTGTTGAGCATTTAAAATAATTTAGGAGCAAAATAGATTAGACACCTAGTCAACTAAAAGATAGGAGTTGATTAAAATATCTGGGGGACAAACTTGAGCAAACTTAGGGATGTAGGTGCACTTCCCAGAGAAACTGACACTTGGATGGGTGAGTGTTTTAATTAAATAAATTATTAAAAATATTTAATTATGCATGAAGCGACATGTGTCGCAGGAGATTTCCCTTTATAAGGAAGGCTTAAGGAATGGGCAAGGGACCCATAATTTGGACGATTGTCGTAATTTTTGAATGCCTCAAAGACTTGCTGCTATCTAAGGGTTTGGCTTAGAAATCCTGGTGGGAAGGGAAGCCCAAGCTGAATTTCTGAAATACTTGTGTGAGCTCTATGACCCAAAGCTCGGGGGAGGCCATGCGACTGAAAGCATGAGCCTATGGTTGGGTGGCGAAGCTAACGGTTGCTTCGCCAATGGTTAAACGAGCTTTGCTGGAGGGATCCTACGGAAGACGTAGACAACAATGGACCAGCTGGATCGGGTTGACAGGTTAAGGTTTTGCTTATTTTTGTTAAGTTATTCACTCTTTTATTTTATTTTTCCAATAACTATAATGGCTAATTTGTTTGTATGAAGTTGTAAAAGTTTCAGGTTCAGTTCAAGGGGACCCTAAAGGAGGGGTTCTACAGATTTTTAAATGTCGAAGAAATAGATGTTGAAACATATTTTTCAAATCTTTTAGTTGAACTTTATATATGACCCCATGCTCTTTTGAATTTATTTATGGCACATATCGAATGAGTCTAAATAGTCCACTTAGTACTCATAATCAATTAATTATATGGTTTTACATTGTATTTTATTCTAAAAATTACATACCACATTTATACATTCATTTAATGCATATAAGAAGATAAAAGATAGAACATATCTCGTGCTTTGTTGGCCTGTAAGAGATTATTTCAGTTAATCATAATTGAGTTAGTAATACAAACTTACAAAAAAATGAATTGAGAAATCAAATTTCTTATAATTCAATGTCACTCACTTATGACCAATCACGTACTACCCTTAATACCACTTAGCACTCATTAGCAATAAATTTTGTGTTTTTAAACAATTGCAACTTTAATTATATGGGGCTTTATTTCAAAAATTACATACTGCATTGATAAACTCCTCTTATTAATGAATATACGCAAATAAAAATCAATAATTTATTTCATGCCTTGTTGGCTTATATGAGATTATTGCAATTATAAACTTAAGAATACACATTTACAAAACTTTGTGCGTGCCTTGTTGACTTTTATGAGATGATTTTAATTACAAATATTTGATTTAAGAACGCAAATTAAAAAAATATTTTGAATGGGGAAATCAAGTGGTGTATGATGCAAAAAAATGCCAAACTAAAGGCAATCATAAATAATATTAATAATTGTATTTAAATATTATTGTTAATTCTCATCTATCTATAAAAGTTTTAAAAACATACAAATTAATTCATCAAAAAATGTGTCCAACTTGTATTGAAATATTGCAATGTACGCATTAACAAATTTCTAAAAATTAATATCTTCACCTACTATAAAGAACTCAATGTTCTATTGAACATTTGAATGTAGTTGTTTTTCTCTTTGATACGATGAAGTGTCTTAAAAAGGGGGAATAGAATTTGGACAAGCCAAGTATCAGATTCATGTCCTATATAAGCCTTTGTTAAGATACAATTTGATCGGTATCCGGAGAATTGAGAAGTAAACTTTGATGTATCTATTAGCAATATATTTGATTCTTCGTACATATTTCCATATTTGGACCACACATCACTTAACATTTTCTCATAAAATTGTATCACACTACATTATTTGAATTTTGTTTGCAGATGACAATGAAACGTGTCCCATATGAATTCAAAGTCACTTGTATTGGTATTTGATTTTTCAACTACTTGTTGAATGTTTTTACATTGTATTTTATTCCAAAAAATACATATCACATTTATACATTCATTTAATGCATACAAGAAGATAAAAGATAGAGCGTATCTCATGCTTTGTTGGCTATTATGAGATTATTTCAATTAATCGTAATTGAGTTAATAATACAAACTTACAAAAAAATGAAATGAGAAATCAAATTTCTTATAATTCAATGTCACTCACTTATGACCAATCTCGTACTACCCTTAATACCACTTAGCACTCATTAGCAATTAATTTTGTGTTTTAAAACAATTGCAACTTCAATTATATGGGGTTTTATTTTAAAAATTACATATTGCATTGATAAACTCCTCATATTAATGAATATAGGCTAATAACAGTCAATAATTTATTTCATGTCTTGTTGGCTTATTTGAGATTATTGCAATTATAAACTATTAACTTAAGAATACACATTTACAATAAGTTATAGATTGGAAAATCAAATGCCTATACCTTTCAAAATCATTCATCTATGACTCATCATGCTTTAATCTAAATTCTAGTACGCTTAGCACTCATTATCATTGAAGTAATATTTTTTGTAAGAAATGTGCTTTTATATAGATGGAGGTTTAATTCAAAATTTGTGTGTCACTTGTATTAATGCATATAGATCAATAAAACTAAACAGAACTTCATTCCTTGTTGGCTTTTATGAGATGATTTAAATTACAAATAATTGATTTAAGAGTATGTAATTTAAAAAATATTTTGAATAGAGAAATCAAGTGTTGTAATGCACTTGTATTAATACATATAGATAAATAAAACTAAAGAGAGTTTCTTGCATGCCTTGTTGGCTTTTATGAGATGATTTAAATTACAAATAGTTGATTTAAGAGCACAAATTTAGAAAATATTTTGAATGGGGAAATCAAGTGTTGTATGATGCAAAAACTTGTCAATCTAAAAGCAATCATAAATAATACTAATAATTGTATTTATATATCATTGTCAATTATCATCTATCTATAAAAGTTATAAAATCATACAAATTAATTCACCAAAAAATGTGTCCAACTTGTATTGAAATATTGCAATGTAATTGTCAACAAATTTCCATAAAATAATATCTTCACTTAATACAAAGAAGTCAATGTTCTATTGAACATTCGAATGTAGTTGTGTTTTTGTTTGATACGATGAAGTGTCTTTAAAAAAGAGAATAGAACTTGCACAAGCCAAGTATCGTGTTCATGTCCTATATAAAAGCCTTTATTAAGATACAGTTTGACCGATATCCGAGGAATTGAAAAGTAGGCTTTGATGTATCTATTAGCAATACATTTGATTCTGTGTACTTATTTCCATGTTGGGACCACACGTCGCTTAGCCTTTTCTCATAAAACTGTATCATACTACATGATTTGGATTTTGTTTGCAAGTGACAATGGGACCTATCTCATATGAATTCAAAGTCACTTGTATCAATATTTGATTTTTCAAGTACTTGTCGAATGTACTTGTTAGTAACATTTGATGTCCATATCGCAACATCATAATGTTTTAGGCAGTATTTTAACACTTCTAATTGAAAAAGCCTACAAAAGTAGGATCTATCACCAAGCTCTCAATCTGGTTTTCTTTGAATTTGACAACTCGTTTCATCTTTGGAATACGACGAGAAGAATACTCCTTCCATTTCAAAGATCAACAAGATCTTCCGACTGATATTAACTCCCATCTACATTGCTGCCACATATATAACATTAACATATTTTCACTTCAAAACTTCATTGCTTAATGGCATCAAAACATATCCAATTTATTTCCACTCCCAAACAAACAACTTAATGAAAAAAATAAAAGTAATTTCAGTGGAATAGTTTTTTTATACAAACACATTCAACTACTACTCAAATCACTAATTTTTAAGAATTGTAATGAGATAAACTACAATTTAAAAATATAATTACAATAGTCGAATTCATTTGAACTAATTATATGTTAATATCTACATACTACTTAAATTTACATTTTTAAGTTTAAATCAAGCAAACTATTTATATGTTCATTTTTACATACAACCTCCTACGATATTTTAATTTTCAAGAAATTATAAGAAAAATTCATATAAGCACATTGCAATGAAATTCAAATCACAATTTAAAAATATAGTTACAATGGTCCAATTCAAACCAATTATATGTTAATTTATACACACCACCTAGATTTACAATTTTTTAAATTTCAATTAAACAAGCTAATTATAGGTAATTTTTACATACAACCTGATATGATTTTCCATTTTTTTTATTTCTAAAAAATAAGAAAATTTCATATGATAACATTGAACTAACATTCAAATCACTTATTTGTAAGAGTTATAATGATCAATTAAGACGCAATTGATAAATAAACTTCAATTGCTCAAACATAGTAATTGTACGTTAATTTATACATACAACCTAATACAATTATTTAATTAATATGGAATACTACATTTTTATGCAAACACATAAGACTATTATTCAAATCACTAACTTTTTATAACTCAATATCTCATTATAAATAAACAAAATAATAATATGTTAATTTATAATAATGACACAACAACAATCCTTATATGAGTATTATGAAATAATATTGACATTAAATTGATAATTAAATAAAACACATCACATGTAGAATTAAGTCATCAAATGTACAATGACCAAAAATTTATATTATAAACTTCAAGATTTTGTTTATAGAGGAAAAAAATAACAGTCATCTTAATGTACTATTAAAAGTTATTGAAGATTCTTCAAAATATCTCGAACATCGGGTGCCTTGTAGAATTTATTCAATAAGCTCCACAGATCAGCGATCAACCATTTATCCTCATTCTTTCCATTAAACGAAGGGGCAATAATCACATTTTCTTTGGGATTTTCTTTCTTTGTCTCCATTGAACAATCCACTAGAATAGTGTTGGTAGCATCATATTGAGAATACATTCTCCACACTTTTTTCAGATGTTTTTTGTATATAACTTGTGTTGAATTATCAATGTCATTTTTTCCCTTTTGTTGTTTGCAATCTGAAGCAGTCCATGTAAACAAAAATTTAGCTTGTAATGTTTCTGAAACCAGTTTTTTCATAACTCTTGTTGTGTTTTGTTTCAAAGATGTCGTCCAAATTGCAATGTCAAGAGAGTCTTTTCTGGAACACATTTCAAGAAATGTTTTTGCATGTGGAAGAAACCAAAATGATTTTTTCTCTATTGTGTAATCTACAGCTCTTCCCATTTTCTCGATAAATTCCTTTTGTGATGCATCACCATCAACGCTCTGATAGAAAATGTTATTCAATTCAAAAATAACTAATTTCTTTTGACTTATAATAGCTGCAAAACAATAATGGATATCATAGTTAATTCATTTTATTCATGCTACATAAATTATTAATAAAAAAATTGTTGAAGAAATACACTCACTTTGAGTATTTTTTGTACTAGTTATTGATAAGCCACACTTCTCTTGTATTGTCTTCATAGAACCTAGAGCCAAAATAACAAACCTTCAATCAAATACCAATAATACTTCTTTAAATCAATTTTTTTTATAAGACATATTTTATGTTTAATTGAAAATAAGAGACATGTGAAGTACCTGATATGATATCATGTTCTTGACTATGGCTTTCTGTCACATTCCCTTGATCACTGTCTTTTTTCTCCTCATTTGCCACTGTAATAAACATATGAAATGTTATAAAATGTATCAACGAATGAAATTCATTAAATAAATAGGCGTAGAATCCAAAGAATCACTAGAGAAAGAACAAAACAAGTACAATACAACAAAAGAAACAAAATAAATTATGTACCTGGTATGGTATTTTCTTCCTCTTGTATTTGCATCTCGAAAACTTCTTCGACATTGTGCACACTATGTTGATCATTGCTTTGTTGCAAAGTGTCGTCACTGTTTTCTTTACAATTTCCGCCATTAGTAGTTATAGTAAACATCTTGTTAATCAAGATTTATAAATAGCATAGAATCCAAAGAATCACTAGAGAAAGAACAAAACAAGTACAATACCTGGATATTCCAACAGCAATATATTAGACATTGGTTTTTGCAATTGGAAGGATTCTTGATTAGTCAGCATGGTATTTCTTTGTAACTCGTTTTATACGACACATGCCATTCTTCTTCCATATGTACAGCAAGCCTGCTGTAAATTTGTCCCCGCATAAAGAGAAATAATCAAACTTAGATCACTTTGTTGTTGATGCATTTGCAATAATTCTTCCCAGAATTCAAAATCTCTCTCATTTTCATCAGATATGTCTCTAAAACTGCGAGAGTATCTTGAGGCCTCTAAACTTTTTGACTCTTCACTATAGAAATGTATAGTTAAAACTATATCATAACTATAGTTATTTTGTTCTTTATATTCATAAAGACCGGTAGCCATTTTATAGTTGACATTTGAGTCCTTGACAAAAATCTCCAGAGCTTGGCGTACATCCTTACAAGACCAAATTTCTACTAAGATAATCATAATAAAATCTTTCAACCCATTTTTTTCGATTAAAAATCGAAACAATTCAATATAGTGATCCTTAAGGAATGATTCATCTTTCAAAGCCAATGTATCCAACACAACAAAGTCAGTGTATAACATTGGTTGAAACTGACAAGGAAAAGAGTGCAAAAGTGTTGACAAGAGGCTAGGACCCCCATAATGACAACCGAATTCAAAATTGTTCTCAATTTCCTGTATATCTGTCGATGCATCAATTATTCTATCAAGGACCACACAGGCTTGTGGAGAAAGGGACTCTATTTTTGTATTTCGTGGTCTTTTTACATATTTACACCCTTCCATTGTCTTACAGAAGTTGGCAAATATGATATCAGTAATTCCATAATGCTCAAGAATATTGGAAATTGTAAGAATCTTATCATTCAGATTCTTATCATGACTTTTGCAATATGTTACCATTGCCTCCAAAATTGTTCTTTTGGTTTTCAATTATGAACAATAATCTTTCATTTTTATGGCATTGGTTGGATGGTTCACTGGAATAGAAAACCGGACAGTTCCATCCAATAGTTTATCTGCCACAGAACACATTTCTTCAGTGGTTAGTCCCTGAAGGGGACGGAAAGAACTTGATACCAAACTGTTCAGACTATTTGTCTTATAGTTTGGATCCTTAGGTTGGTTTGGAGAACACATTAATGTCCCTAGTTTGTAACAATTAAAAACAACTTCCCATTTATCCCAAGTAGTATCATCAAGATATAACAAGACTTTTTTTTCAGCAAAGTTTGTTAGTGGACAATCGAAGAAAGAGCACAACATTTCATCATCAACCTGTTAAAAAATAAATATAAATTAGTAAGAATGTGATATCAAAAATAAAATAGCCATGAATTTAGTTATAACATCATCATCAACCTGTTAAAAAATAAATATAAATTAGTAAGAATGTGATATCAAAAATAAAATAGCCATGAATTTAGTTATAACAATATAAACTAAGGGCAAAAAAAAAAAATTGCATACCTTGTCATCAGCCGTCTTAGAATTCCCACATTTTTGTTTCTTTAATTTATTTGTGGCAATTAGGAATTGTCTTGCAGATTGCACAGAATCAATGAATGGAGTTTTGAAGAAAACTGTGTTTGCAGAATTTAACTGGCAGCAAATACGAATCACCACACTGGGAGCAACTAATGGATCTAAGAATCGAGCATTACGTTCTTTGTACTTCTGTTTTGCCTCCCCAGATTGACTAAATTTAGGATTTGATAATATTTCTTTTGCTGCTTGAATGGTGTGTTGCCCATCAACTATCCAAAAATTGATGTTCTTGGCATTTATATCCATTTCATTCATGATTTTCACAGGGTTTCCAATCGGATCAAACTCTTTTGTGTCAAATGGAATCAGAAGAGCATCAGGCAATGATGCTTGAAATTTTCTGTAGGAATGACTTTACTAATACTCGAACATTTAAATCATCCCATGATCTCAATTTATATAACTTGGGTGCTTCTACACATCTTCGAACATCCACCTTCATGGTAAAAGAGCTTGAAAATAAATAACTGTCCTTAAAATTTTCATGGATTTCATCGCATTGGTCAGCAAGCTTCTCTATCTGAGAGTCTTCTTTTTGGGATTTTACAAACTCTGTAGTAGGCATGAACTCACTTTCTTTAATGCTCTGTTCTAGCTCAGCTAAATATACCCTTCTTAAAGCAAGCAATTGAGCCTCGAGTTTATCATCTGGTATTTTATCAAGTAGTTTACCTCTTTGTTGCAAATAAAGAAACACGGATGATGTTTTCTTACATCTCACATAGCGATATTTCATAACGTTGGTAATACGTTGTACAAGATCATCACAACTCTTTATAGACCAGATTCATTGAAGCTCTCAAAACTGTCCAACTTAAACTGTGACTTTTTTATTGACTCTAGAAATTCTGTATTAGTATCAATCAAATCTGGTCTAAATTTTGTATAATCAACTTGGCAAGAAAATAATTTCACTTCATTTTCTTCAATTACCTCCATTTGAAAATCGATCAGACTATGATTGAGAGCATAGCAACTAACAATTATCCCTAGCCTTTGTATATCATTTCCATCCATGGATCCAAATAGATACATATCTGGAAATATATTCATGGGACTTTCAATCTCAACATACCAATCTTCGACATACTCATATACAGCAGATGTTTTGAACTTTTTAATCATTTCAAAATTAGAACCCATTGTTGAATTTATAATATGAGTTGAATGACGCTTTTGTTTTTTGAATGCTGATTGTGGCATTTTACTTGCTTTGGAGACGACAGCTTCTAAAAACAATAATAAGCAATTATTACTATAAATAAAATGAAATCAAAATCACAAATATTACCATATAGTCTTCTAGTCTAACCATTTAGAAATGAGAGAATAATATTTAAAACCACCATACCACATGGGGGAGACGTTGTTTGTGTGTCACTTGCAATTCGTTTTTTCTTCTAATTATTCCTTGGAATTGTCATTGCACCAGATTCCATAGCTTCTAAAAACAATAATAAATAGTCGACTATAAGTTTAAATTGTTTTAAAAATACATGAAATAATGAGCATTATCAAACAATATTCTATTACATGTCTTTTATTCACATGCACAAGATTAATAAGGGTCATGTGTTATGAAAACATATTAAATACTTAGAGATAAATAAAAATCCATTGCATCTAACACAAGTAGAGACTCATTAAAAAGAAAAGTTTTCCTTCTAAAAAATGCTATAATGAAATGCTCATGCTAGAAAGAAAGCTAACAGTCGCTAGCTTTCCTTGATCTTTTTCCATGTGCTTATTTCACAATAGAGCACATGGCACAAGCTCAAGGTATAAGCTAGCAACCACCAATCACCAAGGACAGGATTTTTCTATTGGAAAGCTAGCGACTGCTAGCTTTCTTTCTAGCATAGTTATGTGTTATTATCCTATAAGTAAATGCTTATGCTAGAAGAAAAGCTAGCAGTCGCTAGCTTTCCTTGATCTTATGCCATGTGCTTATTTGAAAATAGAGTACATGGCACAAGTTCAAGGCTTTCCTAGATTTTGTGCCATGTGCTTATTTGAAAATAGAGTACATGGCACAAGTTCAAGGTATAAGCCAGCAACCACCAATCACCATCCCTAGGGTTTTTCTATTGGAAAGCTAGCAACTGTTAGCTTTCCTTCTACCATAAGCGTGTGTGACATGCTAGAAAAAAATGTTTATGCTAGAATGAAATGTAGCATTCGTTCAAAATAGAATACATGGCACAAGCTCAAGGTATAAGCTAGCAATCACCAATCACCATGGACAGGGTTTTTCTATTGGAAAGCTAGCAACTGTTAGCTTTCCTTCTAGCATAAGCATATGTGTTTATGCTAGAAGGAAATTCTAATGCTAGAAGGAAAGCTAGCAGTCGCTAGCTTTCCTTGATCTTTTGCCATGTGCTTATTTCAAAATAGAGCACATGGCACAAGCTCAAGGTATAAGCTAGCAACCACCAATCACAATGGACATGATTTTTCTATTGGAAAGCTAGCGACTGCCAGCTTTCATTCTAACATAAGTATGTGTTATTATCCTAGAAGGAAATTCTTATGCTAGAAGGAAAACTAGCAGTCGCTAGCTTTCCTTGATCTTGTGCCATGTGCTTATTTGAAAATAGAGTACATAGCACAAGCTCAAGGTATAAGCTATCAACCACCAATCACCATGCTCAGTATTTTTCTATTGGAAAGCTAGCGACTGCTAGCTTTTCTTCTAACATAAGCATGTGTGTTATGCTAGAAGGAAATGCTTATACTAGAAGGAGAGCTAGAATTTGTTCAAAACAAAGCACATGGCACAAGCTGTAGGTATAAGCTAGCAACCATCAATCACCATGGACAGGGTTTTTCTAATTGAAAGCTAGCAACTGTTAGCTTTCCTTCTAGTATAAGCATGTGTGTTTATTTTAGAAGGAAATACTTATGCTAGAAGGAAAGCTAGCAGTCACTAGCTTTCCTTGATCTTTTGCCATGTGCTTATTTCAAAATAGAACACATGGCACAAGCTCAAGGTATAAACTAGCAACCACCAATCACCATGGACATGATTTTTCTATTGAAAATCTAGCGACTGCTAGCTTTCCTTGTAGCATAAGTATGTGTTCTTATCCTAGAAGGAAATGCTTATGCTAGAAGGAAAGCGAGCAGTCGCTAGCTTTCCTTGATCTTGAGCCATGTGCTTATTTGAAAATAGAGTGCATGGCACAAGCTCAAGGTATAAGCTAGCAACCACCAATCACCATGCCCAAGGTTTTTCTATTAGAAAGCTAGCAACTGCTAGCTTTCCTTCTAACATAAACATGTGTGTTATGCTAGAAGGAAAGCTAGCATTCGTTCAAAACAGAGCACATGGCACAAGCTCAAGGTACAAGCTAGCAACCACTAATCACCATGGACAGGATTTTTCTATTGGAAAGCTAGCGACTGCTAGCTTTCTTTCTAACATAGGTATGTGTTATTATCCTATAAGTAAATGCTTATGCTAGAAGGAAAGCTAGCAGTCGCTAGCTTTCCTTGATCTTGTGCCATGTGCTTATTTGAAAATAGAGTACATGGCACAAGTTCAAGGCTTTCCTTGATCTTGTGCCATGTGTTTATTTGAAAATAGAGTACATGGCACAAGTTCAAGGTATAAGCTAGCAACCACCAATCACCATGCCTAGGGTTTTTCTATTGGAAAGCTAGCGACTGCTAGCTTTCCTTCTACCATAAGCATGTGTGACATGCTAGAAAAAAAATGTTTATGCTAAAATGAAAGGTAGCATTCGTTCAAAATAGAGTACATAGCACAAGCTCAAGGTATAAGCTAGCAACCACCAATCACCATGGACATGGTTTTTCTATTGGAAAGCTAGCGACTGTTAGCTTTCCTTCTAGCATAAGCATATGTGTTTATGCTAAAAGGAAATGCTTATGCTAGAAGGAAAGCTAGCAGTCGCTAGCTTTCCTTGATCTTTTGCCATGTGCTTATTTCAAAATAGAGCACATGGCACAAGCTCAAGGTATAAACTAGCAACCACCAATCACAATGGACATGATTTTTCTATTGGAAAGCTAGCGACGACTAGCTTTCCTTCTAGCATAAATATGTGTTATTATCATAAAAGAAAATGCTTATGCTAGAAGGAAAGCTAGCAGTCGTTAGCTTTCCTTGATCTTGTGCCATGTGCTTAATTGAAATAGAATACATGGCACAAGCTCAAGGTATAAACTAGCAACCACTAATCACCATGTCCAGGGTTTTCTATTGAAAAGCTAGCGACTGCTAGCTTTCATTCTAACATAAGCATGTGGGTTATGCTAGAAATAAATAGCATAATTCTAACATAAGCATGTGGGTTATGCTAGAAATAAATGCTTATGCTAGAAGGGAAGCTAGCATTCGTTCAAAATAGAGCACATGGCACAAATTCAAGGTATAAGCGAGCAACTACCAATCACCATGTAAAGCTAGCGACTACTAGCTTTCCTTCTAACATAAACACGTGTGTTATGCTATAAGGAAATACTTATGCTAGAAGGAAAGCTAGAATTCGTTCAAAATAGAGCACATGACACAAGCTCAAGATATAAGCTAATAACCACCAATCACCATGGACAAGGTTTTTTTATTGGAAAGCTAGCGACTGTTAGCTTTCCTTCTAGCATAAGCATGTGTGTTTTTGCTAGAAGGAAATGATTATGCTAGAAGAAAAGCTAGCAGTTGCTAGCTTTCCTTGATATTTTGCCATGTGCCTATTTCAAAATAGATCACATGACACAAGCTTAAGGTATAAGCTAACAACCACCAATCACCATGGACATGATTTTTCTATTGGAAAACTAGCGACTGCTAGCTTTCATTCTAACATAAGTATGTGTTATTATCGTAGAAGGAAATTCTTATGCTAGAAGGAAAACTAGCAGTCGCTAGCTTTCCTTGATCTTGTGCCATGTGCTTAATTGAAAATAGAGTACATGGCACAAGCTCAAGGTATAAGCTAGCAACCCCCAATCACCATGCCCAGGGTTTTTCTATTTGAAAGCTAGCGACTGCTAGCTTTTCTTCTAACAGAAGCATGTGTGTTATGCTAGAAGGAAATGCTTATGCTAGAAGGAGAGCTAGCATTCGTTCAAAATAGAGCACATGGCACAAGCTGAAGGTATAAGCTAGCAACCATCAATCACCATGGACAGGGTTTTTCTAATTGAAAGCTAGCGACTGTTATCTTTCCTTCTAGTATAAGCATGTGTGTTTATTTTAGAAGAAAATGCTTATACTAGAAGGAAAGCTAGCAGTCACTAGCTTTCCTTCATCTTTTGCCATGTGCTTATTTAAAAATAGAGCACATGGCACAAGCTCAAGGTATAAACTAGCAACCACCAATCACCATGGGCATGATTTTTCTATTGGAAAGCTAGCGACTGCTAGCTTTCCTTCTAGCATAAGTATGTATTCTTATCCTAGAAAGAAATGCTTATACTAGAAGGAAAGCTAGCAGTCACTAGCTTTCCTTCATCTTTTGCCATGTGCTTATTTAAAAATAGAGCACATGGCACAAGCTCAAGGTATAAACTAGCAACCACCAATCACCATGGGCATGATTTTTCTATTGGAAAGCTAGCGACTGCTAGCTTTCCTTCTAGCATAAGTATGTATTCTTATCCTAGAAAGAAATGCTTATGCTAGAAGGAAAGCTAGCAGTCGCTAGCTTTTCTTGATCTTGTGCCATGTGCTTATTTGAAAATAGAGTGCATGGCACAAGCTCAAGGTATAAGCTAGCAACCACCAATCACCATGCCCAAGGTTTTTCTATTGGAAAGCTAGCGACTGCTAGCTTTCCTTCTAACATAAGCATGTGTGTTATGCTAGAAGGAAAGCTAGCATTCGTTCAAAACAGAGCACATGGCACAAGCTCAAGGTATAAGCTAGCAACCACTTATCACCATGGACAGGATTTTTCTATTGGAAAGCTAACGACTGCTAGCTTTCTTTCTAGCATAGGTATGTGTTATTATCCTATAAGTAAATGCTTATGCTAGAAGGAAAGCTAGCAATCGCTAGCTTTCCTTGATCTTGTGCCATGTGCTTATTTGAAAATATAGTGCATGGCACAAGTTCAAGGCTTTCCTTGATCTTGTGCCATGTGCTTATTTGAAAATAGAGTACATGCCACAAGTTCAAGGTATAAGCTAGCAACCACCAATCGCCATGCCTAGGGTTTTTCTATTAGAAAGCTAGCGACTGCTAGCTTTCCTTCTACCATAAGAATGTGTGACATGCTAGAAAAAAATGTTTATGCTAGAATGAAAGGTAGCATTCGTTCAAAATAGAGTACATGGCACAAGCTCAAGATATAAGCTAGCAACCACCAATCACCATGGACAGGGCTTTTCTATTGGAAAACTAGCGACTGTTAGCTTTCCTTCTAGCATAAGCATGTGTGTTTATGCTAGAAGGAAATGCTTATGCTAGAAGGAAAGCTAGCAGTCGCTAGCTTTCCTTGATCTTTTGCCATGTGCTTATTTCGAAATAGAGCACATGGCACAAGCTCAAAGTATAAGCTAGCAACCACCAATCACAATGGACATGATTTTTCTATTGGAAAGCTAGCAACGACTAGCTTTCCTTCTAGCATAAGTATTTGTTATTATCCTAGAAGAAAATGCTTATGTTAGAAAGAAATCTAGCAGTTGCTAGCTTTCCTTGATCTTGTACCATGTGCTTATTTGAAAATAGAATACATGGCACAAGCTCAAGGTATAAACTAACAACCACCAATCACCATGTCCAGGGTTTTCTATTGGAAAGCTAGGGACTGCTAGCTTTCATTCTAACATAAGCATGTGGGTTATGCTAGAAGGAAATGCTTATGCTAGAAGGGAAGCTAACATTCGTTCAAAATAGAGCACATGGCACAAATTCAAGGTATAAGCGAGCAACCACCAATCACCATGTAAAGCTAGCGACTGCTAGCTTTTCTTCTAACATAAACATGTGTGTTATGCTATAAGGAAATACTTATGCTAGAAGGAAAGCTAGCATTCGTTCAAAATAGAGCACATGGCACAAGCTCAAGGTATAAGCTAACAACCATCAATCACCATGAACATAGTTTTTCTATTGGAAAGCTAGGGACTGTTAGCTTTTCCTTCTAGCATAAGCATGTGTGTTTATGCTAAAAGGAAATAATTATGCTAGAAGGAAAGCTAGCAGTTGCTTGCTTTCTTTGATATTTTGCCATGTGCTTATTTCAAAATAGATCACATGACACAAGCTCAAGGTATAAACTAGCAACCAACAATCACCATGAACATGATTTTTCTATTGGAAAGCTTGCTAGCTTTCATTCTAGCATAAGTATGTGTTATTATCCTAGAAGGAAATTCTTATGCTAGAAAGAAAGCTAGCAGTCGCTAGCTTTCCTTGATCTTGTGCCATGTGCTTATTTAAAAATAGAGTACATGGCACAAGCTCAAAGTATAAGCTAGCAACCACCAATCACCATGCTCAGGGTTTTTATATTGGAAAGCTAGCGACTGATAGCTTTTCTTCTAACATAAGCATGTGTGTTATGCTAGAAAGAAATGCTTATGCTAGAAGGAGAGCTGGCATTCGTTCAAAATAGAGCACATGGCAAAATAGAGCCCATCGTATTTCATGTAGGCTCAAAATGGAAAGTCACGACTTAAATGAAAAGACATGTGAGTTTTCACTATACTTATGGAGAAATATATGATTAATATCATGTGAATCATTTAGAAAGGACTTATGTCGAGTTCATTAATATGTTTGGGGTGTTCACGAACCCTCTTTCTTAAACAGAGGAGATAAATAATCAAGAGGAGGATGAGAATGAGACGAAGAGAAAAAAAGATTGACGAGTAGTGAATCTGCAATGGGATGTACTTCCATGGATTTTTCAATATAAGTACTTGATATTGAATCACTCATAATATTTGAAATTGTAAAAAATAAAATGTAAAATTTAAAAACCTTTGTTGTTAGAAATTCTGATCAACTTCTACAAGAAGACCTTCCAAATGATTATAAGGATGTGGGGACTTGATAAACATGCAATTATGTTTGTCCTAAGTTTCACCATTTAAAAGCAAAACAAAAAAACAACTTCAAGTGCATGTTTACCCAGCTCTTCAAAACTGCAGATATTGTGTGGGTAAAGAATTCTACTACGAATTTTTATTGTTCCCACTCTAATCTATCGTGGTTAATGGACTATGAACAAGACAAATCACAAGCTACAAATAAGTGTAAAAGGTGCAACAAGTGAATGATATGTTCAAAGTCGGTTTAGTGAAAGAGTCACAAAATGTAGATTATGTTTAATTATGAATTTGGTAGGTTGAATATATAAATATAAAAAAGTGTATGGTTTTCCGTGGATATGTAACTGGGCCTTCCAAAAGCACAATTGATGGTGACAATGGAGTCCACACACCAATTGACTAGTGAAGGTAAGAAGAGGCATTTCTACTGGCGATGGCGCAAATGTTCCAATCTAGAAGACTTGGCAACACCTCCCAACGGCAATAGCTGACTTCAGGAGTCAATTGCACCCACAAGTGCTCCTTGGTGATTTCCTAACTTTGGCCACTAAGATACCTTGCGTCAAGTGTGGATCAGTGGTTCGGCCTGTACGGTATAGTGTCGTCTCCCTACAACGAGATGGGTGACTCGTAGGGGAGAGCAGGGCAACTATACCTTGGCTTTAACCTCCTTGGGCACGGCGCATTTCTGATCCGGGTTTTCTTTTAACACTTGCTTATAACAGGATTTATAAAGCACCCTATAAGTCAACAATGTTATGTTTCAAAATATACCTAATGAAAGTAGATTGGAGGGCATTAATGGATGCCTAGCCCAATCAATCCTACCTAACTAATGTATGTTTTGTGACCTCATGTGAAGCTTGGAAGCTACACCAAGAATATAATTTTTGAGATAATTTCTATTGCTAATAACAAGTAAATTATACAAAGACACTACCTCTAGTTTTCAATTGCTAATAACAATTAAATGTTACATATAGATTACCTCTAATGCGAAAATAGACATAAACATAGTAAAATATACATAAAGAAGACCTCCTTCATTATAGCTTTTATACCAAATTAAGTTTATTGGTTTACTTAAAGACCTGTGAACAAAAAAATAAATAAATTGAACCCATATAAATGATCCGGGTTTTCTTTTAACACTTGCTTATAGCAGGATTTATAAAACAACCTATAAGTCAACAATGCTATATTTCAAAATATACCTAATGAAAGTAGATTGGAGGGCATTAATGGATGCCTAGCCCAATCAATCCTACCTAACTAATTTATGTTTTGTGACCTCATGTGAAGCTTGGAGGCTACACCAAGAATATAATTTTTGAGATAATTTCTATTGCTAATAACAAGTAAATTATACAAAGACACTTCCTCTAGTTTTCTATTGCTAATAACAATTAAATGTTACATATAAATTACCTCTAATGCGAAAATACACATAAACATAGTAAAATATACATAAAGAAGACCTCCTTCATTATAGCTTTTATACCAAATTAAGTTTATTGGTTTACTTAAAGACTGTGAACAAAAAAATAAATAAATTGAACCCATATAAATGATAGACTATAAATCATCATATATTTTTTTTGAACAGAAACTAAAAAGGAGTATATTATAAAGGGGATGTGCACAGCCATTCAGTACATAGCAAAAAGAGAGGAAGGATAGTCCTGCAGAGCAGAGATAGAGCATTGTAGACTAAGCCTGCAAAGGGTCCAAAAAACTATATACAGAGTTCTTCCATGATGACTAACAGAACGAGCAATATATACCCTTATATATTACTTACATAATAAAAGACAAAAAAACATATATCCATAAAAACCAGATTACAAGTGGGGCCCCTGAAGTGGACTGGCTGCACCACTGATTCTTCCTCCATCTGACGCTCCCCTTCAACAGTTACTGCATTGTTCCTGCTACCCTGGTTCATGGAAATGAGCCGCGCAAGGTCCTCCTGGATCATATCCACCTTCCCCATCATCTCGCGCAAGGAGCTTTCATTATCATCGATCCTAGAGTCATGGTTGTTGATTTGAAGGGAAGTGTAGCTCACAGTGTCCTCCATCTTTTTTATAACGTAGGCTATCTCCCTGTTATCCATAATTCCTATGGAGACTATCTCATACAGCCGCCTCAAACTTTTCTTGATGTCCTAGATGCCGGTATTGTCCCCTGGCTGAGCCACACTTCTCGATCCATCAAACTTGGTTAATGGAGTCCAGTAAAGCACTTACAAGCAACATATTATAGACTGTCTATAAAAACTTTATTATGGGAATAGCTAATTAATGTTTTTTAATGTAATATGTTCAAACATTTCAAAAATAAATACTGGACATACAACATATTATAGACTTTGTCTATAAAAACTTTACTATGAGAGTAGCTAGTTAATGTTTTTTCAATGTAATATGTTCAAACATTTCAAAAATAAATACTGGACACTTGCAATAACTAGAATGGGTTTTCCCTCTTTCTTCATGTATTTGAAAAAAAACCAATTGTACTATAAAATTTATATTCTAATTAATAAAATTTTTTTACCTTAATTGGTATACTTAGACTTTATCCAATACAATATTTTTTTTTGTTGGCTCTAAAATAGTGCCAACCACATATCATAATATATAGTATTGAATAATGAATATTTCTTTAAATGTTAGATGATTATATTTATATTATAAAAAGGAATCTAGGCTTAACCAATCAACATAATCCAAAGTAATAATTGATAGTTAACAATGTCCAAAACATGTAGAAACTTTTGGTATACTTAGACTTTATCCAATACAATATTTTCTCTTGTTGGCTCTAAAATAGTGCCAACCACATATCATAATATATAGTATTGAGTAATGAATATTTCTTTAAATGTTAGATGATTATATTTATATTATAAAAAGGAATCTAGGCTTAACCAATCAACATAATCCAAAGTAATAATTGATAGTTAACAATGTCCAAAACATGTAGAAACTTGTGGGCTCATAATAATCCCATAAAATGAAGGGAAAAAGTGAAGTGCCTAAGTACCTATTGTGCTATATACTTGACAAAAATGTCCTAAGGCATACAATAGACAATACATGTAAAGGGAAGAAAATAAAATAGAGTATGACCTAATTTTCCATGTTGTTGCTTGTAGATATGTTATTGATTATTTTTCTATTCAATATTCTAAAGATTATTAGGGGTAGTGTCATCAGCCACAAGTACAATATTACAATGACTATAGGAGCTAATACGTCTTCATGGTATTAGAGGTTTCACCTAATTCCTAGACATTTCCAGTTCTCGTTGTCTCTTGAAGTTGAGCAAAACCCCCCATGTTCTAGCCACCCATTATCAAGATTGAGAATTACTAAGTTATTATGCCAATACATAAATTTGTTATAGTAACAAACACATTGAATGTTATGTCATTAAATAGCTTTCTAGGTCACTTTAAAATGGCGACAATCTCTTACTAATATGGTAATTCAACACATGCACAATATATGCTTTATCAAATTATAAATAAAATGGTTAATACTTTCAACATACAAATAATAAATTAATAGGTAAGAAATATTAATACATATTACAAATTATAATAATAAAATAATGTAAAGAATCTAAGTTTAAGCATAGGAAGATATGCTTCAACTTAATATAAATTTGATTTTATATAGCTTATAATGATAATATTGTAAAAAAAATGGTGAATATATAGTAGATTGAAATGAGTGAATTAAGTAATTTTTAGGTTTTTCATTTTTTGAAAACTCAATCTTGTTGAAGTTCTAAATTCTAGATCCGTACTCGACAATACATATAAAGGGAAGAAAATAAAATAGAGTATGACCTAGTTTTCCATGTTGTTGCTTGTGTATATGTTACTAATTGTTTTTCTAGTCAATATTCTAAATATGATTAGGGGTAGTGTCCTCATCCACAGGTTCAATATTACAGTGACTATATGAGCTAATAATTTTTCATGGTATTAGAGGTTTCAGCTAATTCCTAAGCATTTCCAGTTCTTGTTGTTTCTTGAAGTTGAGAAAAAATCCCCATGTTCTAGCCACCCATTATCAAGATTGGGAATTAATAAGTTACTATGCCAATACATAAATTTGTTACAGTAACAAACAAATTGACTACTATATCATTAAATAACTTTGTAGGTCACTCTAAAATGGAGACAATCTCTTATTAATATGGTAATTCAACACATGCACAATATATGCTTTATCAAATTATAAATAAAATGGTGAATAATTTCAACATACAAATAATGCCATTAAATAACTTAATAGATAAGAAATTTCGTGCAACATCTATTGTTCATAAGATGAAGTAAACCTTGATCAACTCAAATATTAATACAAATTAAAAAATTATAATAATAAAATAATGTAAGGAATCTAAGTTTAATATTAGGAAGATTTGCTTCAACTTTATATAAATTTGATTTTATATAGCTTATATTGATAAAATTATAAAAAAATGGTGAATATAAAGATTGAAATGAGTGAATTAAGTAATTTTTTGGTTTTTCATTTTTTGAAAACTCAATCTTGTTGAATTTCTAAATTCTAGATCCCTTGTATAATTCCAAATTTAATGAAATATGTGTTATACACTTCTGATGAAATTTTGATTATGTTCATGGACAAATGATTGTGATGAAATTTTGAGAAACCAAGTTACTAATTTTTTTTGCATTTTTTTATTCACGCTTGTGCGTGCATTTCATCTTGTTATGGCTATTACCAAGGAAAATTATTTAATTAGTATCATGGGAAATGGCCTTTGGGGGTTGGAAATTTGGGTTTCATGTGGATGGATACCTAAGTAACCGGACACGTCCAACAGGGTCCCCGTGTCATGTGGGACACGATTTTAGATGATGGTTGGTGGGATAGGGTAGTCCTTAGCATCAAGATCATGGAGCCAATCATTTATTTGTTGCGGTTTGCAGACACGGACCAGCCCATCCTAGGAGATGTTTATGAGGGGTGGGATTCCATGATTGAGTCCATGAGGACCATTGTTAAGGAGAACGAGTGTGTTGAGTATGAGACATCAACAGAGAACTTATGTTCCATCATACAGGGCATTCTTATCTCCAGGTGTGATAAGAATTGCACAGCTTTGCATTGCTTGGTCCACTCATTGAACCCCAGGTTCTACGATTAGGATTGGCTCAATGGTGGGTCGGGGCCCTCATCCAGAGTCCCTCCTCACATGGATGGAGAGATCTCAAAGGGGAGGAAGATAGCATTTAGACGACTACTTCAGGATAGAGACCACCTTGAGGTGGTGGAGGAGGAATTTTATGAGTTTTCTAGTGGCACTGGGAGATTTGGAGGATATGAGGTGGTTAGAGACATGGGGGTTACGAAACCCCTTGTTTGGTGGACAACTCATGGGGCAACATGCCCTCTTCTACAAAAGATAGCCTTGAGAGTTCTCTCTCAAATTACTTCATCCTCTTGTTGTGAGAGTAATTGGAGCACATATGGGAACTTGTATAGTGTGAAGAAGAGCAGGCTTAAGCAGTGCAGGGCAGAGACAATGGTGTATGTGCACTCCAACCTTCGTCTTATTTACAGGAAGAGGGAGGAGTGGGAGAAGAGAAAGACACGGATGTGGGATGTCCTTCCTGATGAGACGAGTTTGGACAGCAGTACTGATTTGGCATTAGCCAACATGGATCTTAATGATCTAGTGCTAGAACTGGTCACTTTTGATGAGGGGGATCGTATGGAGGGGTCATCCTCCACACCAACAGATGCAGTTAGTCAGATTGGCAGAGAGGAAGAGGAGGAGGAGGAGGATCAGGGCAGTGATGAGTTTGTTGATTCAGGCATGGAGGACTATTGAGTCATTGACAGATGGAATTCTTCCATCTTGATCCACTCCTTTTTTGTATTTACTATTAGACTATCAGTCTATTAGTTTATTTGGCATCTGCTAGTGCCCAGTGGCATTCCAACATCTATGTAATACATTTTGATTTTGATGACTTAATGAGAAATATCGTTCTGAGTCTCTTACATGCATCTATGTGTCACAATGTCTCGTTGTGATTTGTGATTATGAATGACAAATGTGTTGTGATTTGTGAATGATCTAATTTCTATTGAATATTTCATATTTGTAATTGTAAATGTAATTTCTATTGAATATTTGTAATTGTAAATGTTAAATTCTATTGGATCTATATGTCTAGATTTTTAAATTTTAATATATTTTAAAAATATATATGTATGTATATAAAATGTGTCCCACATGTCCTAATTCAGAGGGTCACCGTGTCTCGTGGGGACACTCGTGTCCTGTGTCCTCGTGTCGGGAGACTTCAATGGATACATTGTAGAAAGAGGGGAGTTCTATTTTTTCAATTTTTGGTTGGATTAGGAATTTTTTAATTTTTGAAAAGGGATTCATTTTAATTATTCACTCATCTTGGTTGAGGGAGATGTGAATTTAATTAGAGATTGGGTTATTCTCAATTTTATCACATTACAAAACTAAGTTGTTTTAAACAATAAAAAATAGTAATTTACGTTAAGAAATGACAAAAAAATGGTATGGGTGAATGAATTCTCTTATTAGATGACAATCCACCAATGAATTTGCGTCCCCTCCAGCTAAATCGAGTTCCACCGATACTTCAGGGCACACAAACCGATGAATTTGCGTCCAACCTCTATTTCGCGTTTTTGATGCGTGAAGAGCGCCGCGGGTAGTCAAGGGTGGTTAAGACTGTGTTTTTAAATTGATTTTAGATTTCAATAACGCGTACACATTTTGTAACTACATAACGCGTACGCGTTTTGTAGGACTATAACACGTACGCGTTATGGTTACCTATCCTACATGTCCAGTGACATGTCAATCTCGGGTCTTACCATGGCAGGTGCTAAATATCATAAACGCGTTATGTTTTTATGTATCAGGAACGAGTTTTGAAAAAATAGCATTGCATCTAAAGTGACCCTCATCTTCTTGCACACACCCATATATATATATGCACACGCATACACACAGACACATATATATATAATGAAAACACCACAATCGAATGAAAGCACACGCATCTAAAGTGACCCTCGTCTTCTTGCACACACCCATATATATATATATATATATGCACATGCATACACACAGACACAGATATATATAATGAAAGCACCACAATCGAAACAAAGAAAAGTCTCCCTGCAAATGGGTAAGAGAAAGGAGAGAAGCATTCTTTTTTAATTGTAAATGCAAATGCAATATACCCATTGAGTATACTCTCATATGAAGCAACTGAGATCCATTCATCTAACCATTAAGTTGTCTTTATTTCATTGAATAGCATATTTCACATCCACAAGTTTGAAGCTTATGAAGCTAAGTTACCAAGATACGGATACAGACTAAGTTACCAAGATACGGATATGAATACGGATACAAATTCACCAAATTTTTTAAAACCCAGGATCCAAATATGACGAGGAAACTACAAGTACAAAAAAATATAAAAATATTTATATAATAAATAAAAATATAGAGTGAAGAATCAAACTATTCATGAAACTCAAGAGTAGAACTATAAGTTATTGCCAAAAAAGAGAATTCATGTACCATAACTGATAATTTAATGAGTTGTAACCATGATTGATATTGATAATTTTAAAAACCATTTCAGCATGAACTTGAAGCAGGTCATAATAGTGTTTTTGTAATCCACATCCACATGTCCCTATCAGCAAGGAATAAAGTGGTTTTCTTGAAGACTATGGCAAGACTACATAACAATGTAGGTGAAGTGAGCAACAACATAGCACGTACAAATAGATCAACCCTTGACAACAGACCTTGAACATAAATATAAATCAGGTAAAAACATTGAGAGCAGATCTTGACATAAGGATAGATCAAACCTTGAGCAAGAATGGGTTTTACACTTTTAGCCATTAGTTGTAGGGTTTTTTAGGTTTGCATTAAAAACAATTTTTTGGGGGGAACAATGGGTCATAGAAGCACTGGAAGTTTCAGGATCCGTTTGAAAATTTCAGGAAATGTTTGATTTTTCAAAGGATCCGTTTCATAGGGACCAAGATACATTTCCTTCTGTAGGGGATACGTATCGGATCCTCGGATCCGTGGATCCTAGACATTGGGGTGGTTGATCCAGTAACACAGTTATGAAATGATGTTAACAAAATACATTTTCTTGGGGGGGAAAAATAACACCCTTGTGAAAACCAATGATTCTAGTCAAATTTTGGAAGGTCTGAATAGGTCATCTTTACATCTTTGAACAGTATATTCTCATATTTTGTGAAAACGAACGAGTCGAGTCAAATTTTGCAAGGTCTCAACATATCACTTCAAAACCTTGCCTTGAAATTTTGTGTTGCCTTTGCACATGAAGTATTATAGTTATCAAGTTTTCAACCCAAAATATGAAGGATTCGAGGGCTTAATGGTGGGTTTGAGTGGTTTTCACTCTCATCAAGAGGGATAAAACTCTATTAAGACATTGACCCACTGTGAGTAAACTAGAAGGGTAGATGGCCCCTACAATGGGACCCTTGTTAGGTGTGTCTACAAACATCTCGACTCTTGCCAAGGCATAAGATATTGCTATATGTGGTTTGCAAGACGTTGAAGATACTCTTGGGTTATAGTGGCAACCATATTCCAACCAATTAGCCAATATCGCTTTATTATACATAATCTCATATTGAGCAAATATACACTTGGCACAGAAAAAAAACTAGTTAAAAGTAATAAGTATAATGAAAGTAATAAAATTCTAACCAAGTAATTAACAATGTATCAAAAGGAAAAAAAAGAAAGAATGGGTCAGTGCAAGCTAATGAGGGTCACTTTTGGCGCGTTAGATGCAATAGAAAACTGAAAAAAACAGGCATCCCTCAACTTACTTGGATTTTTTGATCTACTTACGCAAAATATCTTGCATTGAGTAAAAAAGATGAAATGTAGGAAATTGAATCACGTTTCTGAATATATAACTTTTATGTATTGAAAATTTGCATAGCTATGTCAAGTTTCAGTTTTCCTAAC
Organism: Larix kaempferi; assembly: GCA_027924585.1. Classification (NCBI taxonomy): domain Eukaryota; kingdom Viridiplantae; phylum Streptophyta; class Pinopsida; order Pinales; family Pinaceae; genus Larix; species Larix kaempferi. Next base: position 14,551,448 of record BSBM01001346.1, read on the forward strand.
AGACACTTTTTATTTTTCAGGCAAATGATAAGGTATATGTTTTTGTGGGTAGAGCCTTTGAGGGCCTAAATGATGGAATCAAGCTACAAAAATCGGCATGCATGTAGAGAACACATAGCCCTTGTGCGCCATTATTTTTCGAAAATTAAATTAGTAATTTTATAATTTTTTTATAATTGTCTAAGTGATCAAACCTCGAAAATAGTACCTCTTTTGTGGGTAGAGCCTTTGAAGGTCTTAATGCAAAAATCTTCAAATGGGTTTTTCATAGAACGTGGAGGTTAGTGTCCTCTTGTGCAACATACAATTTTTTTTTTAAATGATTGAGAATTGAAAAAAGTTATGGAAGAAACACTAACAGTGTGTTTCACGAGTTAAGGAGGTAGGACAGAAAAGAAATTGAAAGAAAATACGAAAAATTAATATTTCAAAATAAAAGTTACATATTTGGAATCTGCAGAAAAAATGCTATTTGTGTCTAAGATTTCGTCAAAAATGACTCTGTGTAGCATATTGTAACGAGTGGCTAAGCACAGGCTTCTCCAGAAACTGGAAGAAATACCCAATTAGCTTTGGTTTTTCATTAACATAGCACAGGTTTGGAATTACCGAAGCAAACTCCAAAGCATACACATAGGATTATTGTTGACATGTGAGCATGTGACTCGGCCTGTTTAAATTCAAAAATATTGCCGCGCTTTTAGATTTAAATAACGCGTACGCGTTATATAACTAAATAACGCGTGCGCGTTATATCAATAATTAACGCGTACGCGTTATATAACTACATAACACGTACGCGTTATATAGTTACAAAACGCGCTCGCGTTATTCAAATCATAAAATACATGTTTAATACTTGAGAAAGAGGGGGTGTAGAAGTCAAGGGAAATTTTGTTTAATATTTGAGAAGGGGTGGGGAAGGGTCAAGGGAATCTATGGTTAATATTTAATAGGGGTGGGGAAGCGTCAAGGGAATCTATGGTTAATATTTAATAGGGGTGGGGAAGGGTCAAGGGAATCTATGGTTAATATTTAATAGGGTTGGGAAAGGGTCAAGGGCTTAGAAGGATGTTGGAAGCTTGAGTGGGGAGAGATGAAGGGAATGAGAACATGATGGGCTACAGGGGGTGAAGGGAAGTGGAGCTTGAGAGCACTATTAGGAGTAGAATAGGTTCTGAAGAGGTATAGGGTTAGAAGTTGAAAGTGAGACTTGAGTGACAAGGGGGAATGGATGGAGGCAAGGGGGATGTGAGAGAGAAATAAAGAATACAAGGGGGGGGGAGACATAGAGCGAGGGAGGGAGAGGGACAATGGGGAGGAATGGATTTGGAGGGAGTGAGAGATAGATGGGGATAGAACGAAATAAGAGATAGGAAGGGAGGGACAGAAAGTGTTGGTGGGAGACATGCAGAGAGTGGTGGCGATGGAGAGAGAGGGAGTGATGGAGAGATTGGGATAGGTTGAGGGAAAGATGAGGGAGGGATAGAAGGTGAGAGACAGGCGATGAGAGAGGGAGGGAGAGAAGGTAGGGTGAGGGATGGAGGGAGAAATTTGGAGATAGATATGGATGGAGGGGGTATGGGTTTGAGAATGGAAAGTGACATAATGTGTGTGTATGTGTGTGTGTTTGAGAGAGAGAGGGAGACAGAGAGAGAGAGAGAGAGAGAGATTGATGGTTGGGGAGAGAGAGACTAGAGGGAGTTGTGAGCATCATATTCTCCATCAGCATCATATTCTTCATCATCATCATCTTCATGACCATCATCGTCATCATCAACATCTTCATCATCATCACCATCATCATCATCATCATCATATTCCTCATCAAATCAACATCTCCGTCATCATTATCATCATCATGATCATCATCTAAACATCACCATCACCATCATCATCAACATCTTCATCATCATCATCATCACCATCACCATCAAAATCTTCATCGTCATCACCATCACCATCACCATCACCATCACCATCACCATCACCATCACCATATTCATCATCATTGTCATCTCTAGGTTCCCCATCAACATCAACATCTCCATCATCATCATCTTCTTCATCATCATCATCTTCATCACCATCATCATCATCATCAACATCTTCATCATCATCACCATCATCATCATCATCATTATCTTCCTTGAATCAGATCAACATATCCATCATGTCACCATCATCTTCTGAACATCATCATCTAAACATCACCATCACCATCACCATCATCATCATCATCTTCATCATCATTACCATCACCATCATCATCAACATCTTCATTGTCATCACCATCATCATCATCATCATCATTGGCATTTGTAGGTTCCTCATCAACATCTCCATCATTATCATCTTCTCCATCATCATCATCTTCATCACCATCATCATCAGCATCAACATCTTCATCATCATCACCATAATCATCATCTTCATCGTCATCAGGTCAACATCTCCATCATCATCATCTTCTTCATCATCTTCACCATCATCATCATCATCATCATCTTCATCGCCATCTCCATCATCTCCATCATCTCCATCATCATCACCATCACCATCATCATCATCTTCATGACCATAAAAATCTTCATCATCATTGTCATCTCCCCCTTCCTCATCAACATCTCCATCATCATCATCATCATCATCATCATCACCATCTGAACATCACCATCACCATCATCGTCAACATCTTCATCATCAGCATCATCATCATCATCAGCAGCATCAGCATCATCATCAAAATCTTCATCGTCATCACCATCACCATCTTCATCATCATTGTCATCTCTAGGTTCCCCATCAACACATCTCCATCATCGTCATCTTCTTCATCATCATCATCTTCATCACCATCATCATCATCATCTTCTTCATCATCATCATCTTCATCACCATCATCATCGTCATCAACATCTTCATCATCATCACCATCATCATCATCATCATCTTCCTCATCAGATCAACATCTCCATCATGTCACCATCATCTTCATCTTCATCATCATCATCATCATCATCATCATCATTACCAACACCATCATCATCAACATCTTCATCGTCATCACCATCATCATTGGCATCTGTAGGTTCCTCATCAACATCTCCATCATCGTCATCATTGGCATCTGCAGGTTCCTCATCAACATATCCATCATCGTCATTTTCTCCATCATCATCACCATCATCACCATCATGATCTTCTGAACATCATCATGATCATCAACTAAACATCACCATCACCATCATCGTCAACATCTTCATCATCATCGCCATCAGCATCATCATCAAAATCTTCATCGTCATCACCGTCACCATCTTCATTATCATTGTCATCTCTAGGTTCCCCATCAACACATCTCCATCATCATCATCTTCTTCATCATCATCATCTTCATCACCATCATCATCGTCATCAACATCTTCATCATCATCACCATCATCATCATCATCATCTTCCTCATCAGATCAACATCTCCATCATGTCACCATCATCTTCGTCATCATCATCATCATCATCATTACCAGCACCATCATCATCAACATCTTCATCGTCATCACCATCATCATTGGCATCTGTAGGTTCCTCATCAACATCTCCATCATCATCATCATCATCATTGGCATCTGCAGGTTCCTCATCAACATATCCATCATTGTCATTTTCTCCATCATCATCACCATCATCACCATCATGATCTTCTGAACATCATCATGATCATCATCTCAACATCACCATCACCATCATCGTCAACATCTTCATCATCATCGCCATCAGCATCATCATCAAAATCTTCATCGTCATCACCATCACCATCACCATCACCATCACCATCTTCATCATCATTGTCATCTCTAGGTTCCCCATCAACACAACATCTCCATCATCATCATCTTCTTCATCATCATCATCTTCATCTCCATCATCGTCCTCATCAACATCTTCATCATCATCACCATCATCACCATCATCATCATCATCTTCCTCATCAGATCAACATCTCCATCATGTCACCATCATCTTCATCACCATCATCATCACCATCATCATCAACATCATCATCAACATCTTCATCACCATCATCACCATCATCTTCATCAACATTATCATCTTTATCATCTTCATCTGCATCATGATCATCTTCATTGTCATCACCCTCCCTCCTCCTCATCATCTTTATCATCTTCATCTACATCATGATCATCTTCATTGTCATCACCCTCCTCCTCCTCATCATCTTGTGCACTTATGCACTTAGGGATTAATATTTAGAAGAGGGTCTAAAGGCCTTTATGGGGGAGGGGCTCTAGGAACAAGGTAAGACAGAGAGGGCAGGGGGGAGGGATAAAGGCGTAGAGGGTTAGTGATTAAGGGAGAAGAAGGGAGAGAGTTCTATAGGGAGGGATAATGACGAAGATAAAGAGAAGGTGGAGAGATGGAGAGTGGGGTGGTAGAGACATGGCTGAAGGGAGAGAAAGAAACATGAAAGAAACATGTAGGGAGAATGAGGGACAGATATTTAGAAAGAGATAGGGGGTATCTAGGGATTATTGGAAGAGAGCTAGGGGGTATTAAACCATACAAAACATTTGTTTTGTATGCAATCATATAAATTATTAGTTTTCTTTGATTTTATTCGTTGCCCTAGCCGTGCACCTAACCTATTTATTGTGCTTGACTATATCGCGTTCGCGTTTTTTCACTACATATCGCGCACGCGTTTTATATTTATATAACGCGTACGCGTTTTGGAACTCCAGAAATAATGGACTGTTGCTGTCCGAGAGCAACTTCACTCTGTCCGAACGAAAGCAACAATCCCGCGATTTTTCGAACAGCACGAGCCCGCGTCTGAAAATTTTCACATTCTACACCAACTCCATCATTTTTTTTTATGCAGGTGCAGCATTGAGGACATCTTTCATGGTTGCTCACTGTGGTGTTGGGTTATATGGCCATATTTGAAGAAAATAATTAGCAAGCTTGAAGAATCTCCAATTGAAGAACACCAAAGATAAGGCCTTTGAAAGATTCATTTTGCCTATATTTGAGGAGCACACAAGGTAAGATATCAAGCTTCAAGACCAACAAGGAAGAACTTCCATTTGCTTATTATTGAAGAGCTTGTAATTGAGGAGCAACAAAAACAAACTATATTGAATTGATCATTGTGGTGATGGGGAATGCACGTAACCGAGTAAACAAATCAACAAGGAAGAAGAGACCTCAAGAAGTCATTGAAGAAGAGAAAGAAAAGAAAAGAATATACATGATGAATCGGAGGCTTTCTTTGGAAACTAATCAAAATCCAATTGTAGAGGATACCATGGTTCATCCTATTAATCCACGACAAGAGGGACCTTCAATTTCCACAATAGTTGTTGAACAAGCACCCCATGGAAGTAATCAAGAAGCAAAACGTAGGTGCTCATTAGGGGATGTTTCAATTCCCACTTCAAGTCAAAGTGATAAGTTACCATCTCAAGATGAAGCTCACGAAGAAACACTCAATTTGCTATCCGGATGTGGTTATACAAGCGATGAAGTCAGAGAGGCGTTGGACATTTTGCCTACTGTTGAAGAAGAGAATGTTATCCACACCATCGATGAGGATGTTGGACTTCCACAAGGGGATGTTGGACTTCCACAGACCATGGATGAGGATGTTGGACTTCCACCATCCAACTACCAGGAAGAGAATGAAGGACACCAAGCTACTACTGAAACGCCAGAGCGTCTTGGTGATGCGCTACATGGTACAATTCCAACCCCCTTACCTCCATTAGCAAGCACACGTCGAAGAACTCCGAAGCGTATACAAGTTGATGAAAGACTTATGAATTCCATTGAAGGTACGCTATCTAAACGTAGTATTGCTTATCAAACTCAACAGATACTTGATAAATATTTTGTTTCTAAATGTGATGGAGATAAATGTAGATTATTTTTATCATTGTTAAAATCTAGGAGCATGAATGTTGTTAGGAAAAAGTTAGGGATAAAGATGATAAAGAATTCTGAACCAAGTTCTCATATAGTTAAAAGCCTAGTAGATGCATTTGGTAAAATTGGTAAGAACACACGTTCAAAGGACCGCAATGCTGCTCGTCGTGTGTTGTCACAATCAATTGCAGATAAGAACACCAGGGCCCTTCGTATTCTCAGGCCTACATCCAAACTAGTTAATTTGAATGTAAAAACCCTCCGTAGGTATTCTATTAGAAGAGAACATCTTGACACAACCGATCAGACAGATTTTTGGGCCTTTGTTGGTCGGTTGCAACGTCGTGACATGAAGCTAGTTGATGCAGTAAAGGGACTAGTGCATAGTTTTTGGCATGATCACACAAGGCCTTCTTCAAACCGAAAGGATGTACTAAAACTAAGAAGGGGTTCAAAGGATCGTGAGCCACATACTAAGCATCTTCTTGATATAACACAGACAGAGCTTTACGAGAAATTTAAGATTGAGCATAGACAATTGAACTTGGGGCAAAGATCTTTTGAGAAATGTAAGCCATGGTATGTTAGAATAAATACTCTTCGTAACACTTGTTGTTGTAGATACCATGTAGAATATGAATATTACTATGAAACATTTTTGTACATTCGTCGTGTGTTGCATACTAACATTGTGCAGGATTGCTCCATGACAATACCACCGACTTCATCAAGAGAATTCATTCATAGCATCATGTGCAATAGGCCCGAGGGGCAAACATACTATGCAAAATCTTGTTTGGATGGAACATGCTCCAACTGTGCTGGAATGGCATTATTGAGCCAATGTATGCACGAGAATGGAGACAGTGAATTTGGGAAAATGGTTACAGACATGAAAAGTTTCAAATATATCAACTATGAAATAGTCCCAGGGAAAGAAAGCAAAAAAATACAATTGGTGACATCTCAGGTATGCATTTATATCTATAAAATTATGTTGTAACGGTTACATTTCAATCCTTACTTACAACAAAAAACTGACATTGAGATCATTTTGTGTCACCAGGTACAAGTTAGTGACTTCATCAAGGAATTTATTGAAAAGACACATCAATATGTTCAGCATGTCCACGTGGCACGATGGCAGGATGAGAAGTTTAGAATATGCAGAGATACATTTCCCCTTGGTACTATACTTTCAGTTGTTGATTTTGCCGAGAACTACACTCTGCAACCTCAAAATGAGATCCAAAGTCAGTATTATCACTCTGAGCAGGTTTCCTTGATGGTCCATATCACATACAGGCATGGCCCAAATAGCACTGAAGAGCAAAGAGAAATTCTGAAGGAATATCACTTCTACATAAGTGATGATAGGTGCCACGACTTCCACTATGTACGTCATTGCTTCATCATGTTCTATGATCACTTGAAGGGAAGGAACATACAGATGGACCGACACTGGATTTGGTCTGATGGGTGTGCTGGTCAGTTCAAAAATGCACGCATATTTCAGTGGTTGTGTTCATTGCATAAAAACTACAAAGTGCCACATATGTGGAACTATTTTGAGACTGGGCATGGTAAAGGAGAGCATGATGGAGCCGGAGCATGTGTCAAAACAGCCCTACGAAGAGAGGAATTGAAAGTATCTACAGAATCTACTATTCTAAATGCTCAATCTATAGTCAGGTGGTGCACGTCAGTAATGGGAGAGGAATCAACTATGCGAGTAGAATCCACAAGAAAGAGACATGTGGAGAGATTTTTTTGGGAGGTGGTAGACATAGATCGTTCACATGCATGGGAATGCAAGACTGTGCCTGGGACTCGTGGCTTTCATTCGGTTCGAAGCTCTGATAACCCAGTATTTGAAATTTGGACCAGAAAACTTGCTTGTTTTTGCCCGCCTTGTTGTGATGGTGACTGGGATGGGTGTGAATCATTGGATTGAGTTGATGGATGGGATCGCATATCACTTCCACTTGATCAGCGTGCAATTGTTGAGTTAACTCCGTTGGAAGAAGACCAATCATCTATTTCTGCAGATTTTGATCATGTCTCAGACCTTGTACAACCCGGTATGATGCATTTCCTTAACATTTTGTGTTTGTTTACGTAGTCTTCAAATGCACATTAATGGCCTTGTATCGCACGAAAAATATTTTGATCATATACCTACAATCATATAATGCAGGGCACATATACGCAGTGGTTGTCTCAAAAGATACTGAATGGGGTGATGAATACTGGTTGGCACGCTGTATAGATGGAAAGCAAACCCTCATTGTGTCCATGACTGACGATGAAAACAACCACTTTCCAACTGGGTCTATGGTTGTTAAAGGTGAATACTTGACACGGGACAACAATGGAAGAAAGAAGGGTGGATATGTTTACAGGGATTACAAACCAGGTGCAAGTGTATATCACTTTACCAACTTAATCATTGGCACAAACCTTCAGGTACGAACAATGCCTAGTCGAAATACATCGAAGGTACGCTACTTCTTACCGGATACAGAGCACGAGAGACTAATGGAGACCATCAGTATAAGAGATGATCCGGAGGGCTTGGTTGTATGATAATAGGTGGGATCTAGCATGATGAGGTACGTTACATACTTTTAATACTATACTATTTTCACTATTTGTAATTGAATATTGATATATGCTCAATTTTCACATGTATGTTTCATATGAATATGTCAATTTTGCGTTCTTGATATGCCAAATTTACAAGAGATGGATTAAAATTATATTATGTTCATATGATCAGTAAACCATATATTAATCATGTTTGAGGGGTTGCTTAGCTAACTTTAAGGGCATTTAAGCTCTATGTTAAGCCCAACTAAATCCTTATGAATCACTAGACAATCGAATTGGTTCCTTGAGTAATTCAAATTTCTTTATGTAAAACCATTTTTCATTCATTTTAGTATGAAATCAAGTTTTTAGTATTTTTTTCTCTTTACTGGCTCTATTCTAGTTTCCTTTGAAAAATTGCTCAAAGTATTGTTGTTCTTAGTTTTATGAACCTATTTGTGATCTCTTTCATGTGATCATAAGATTTTACACATCACTGCCATAACCACTAGACAATTGTACACTATACAACTATGAAAGTCTCTCTTAATCTACCGACAACCACCTTTTACCCATTTCTATAGAATTTATTTTCTTTAATAATTTTCTAATCCAAATTTTAATAGCTATTACATTTTCACTATACAACTATGAAAGTCTCTAGTGACAACCACCTTTTACCCATTTTTATTATACATCTCTAAGTTATCCACACAAAAACACACACATATATATATAATAATTATTGTGTATTCATAGTCAAAACTAAAAAATATATGGATTAAAGTGGATAAACATTAAACTAAAATTATAATAATTGTGTTTTTTAATCCATTTTTTACATATGATCAGTAAACCCTAAAATTATATTATGTTCATCATGTTGGTTATTGGCTTCACCCAACAAAATTAATTCAATTCATGCTCACTATATTAAACAATACACTTATATTAAATTTAATTCATGTCTTGTTAAATATTTCATAATGAATTAGCTAGTTGAGAGCACCACCTTAGACCAAGCCATCATCATCAACATCTTCATCATCATCACCATCATCATCATCATGGACCTGCAAAACCCTAGTTTCCAAAGTGTCTAGGCAGGTTCGGGCTAGGAACACTAGCCATACCCGCCCGGTGGATGATTTTCCAAAGTTGACCCCCGTGTGCAAAAATTGCACACTCCCACACTGAGCAAAACCCTAGTTTCAAAGATGGACCTGCAAGGTGACACATGGGCCACCGGGTAGGAGGGGAGGGGCACCCCTGGCACTATCCCGGTGTGCTGAATCCAACGGAGTCGACGGTTCGTCGATCCGAGCCACGGTCTTCATTCTATGGCTCGTCCCGTCTCACTACCAGAAGGCCTTCAGGGACACCTGCTGGATACCTACCGGGGGCATAGAACTCCAACCATGCAACAAAACCGGGTTCCGGGGAGACCTGCAGGTATGTCTAGACAGGTTCGGGCTAGGAACACTAGCCATACTTGCCCGGTGGATGATTTTCCAAAGTTGACCCCCGTGTGCAAAAATTGCACACTCCCACACTGAGCAAAACCCTAGTTTCCAAGATGGACCTGCAAGGTGACACATGGGCCACCGGGTAGGAGGGGAGGGGCACCCCTGGCACTATCCCGGTGTGCTGAATCCAACAGATTCGACGGTTCGTCGATCCGAGCCATGGTCTTCATTCTATGGCTCGTCCCGTCTCACTACCAGAAGGCCTTCATGGACACCTGCTGGATACCTACCGGGGGCATAGAACTCCAACCATGCAACAAAACCGGGTTCCGGGGAGTCCTGCAGGTGTGTCTAGATAGGTTCAGGCTAGGAACACTAGCCATACTTGCCCGATGGATGATTTTCCAAAGTTGGCCCCTGTGTGCAAAAATTGCACACTCCCACACTGAGCAAAACCCTAGTTTACGAAATGAATGCACAATGAAGCCACTGGGCCATGGGGAGACGAGGGAGAGGGCCCCCTAGAGGTAATCGCACGCCAGGAGACCAATGGAGTCGACGGTTCATCGGTCCGACGTCCGGTTTCCGAGTTATGTCGAGTTGCAAGTCGCATGAAAATGCCGTTCAGGGACACTTGGTGAATTTCCGTCCGGGAGCCAAAAAGCAAACGGAGCAGGAAGATTGCGTGCCGTTGGCTCCCGCAAGTGTGTGTGGGCAATGCCGACGTGGGAACACTGCCAACACTGGCTCGGGGGAGGTTTTTGCAGAGTTGACCTACCAATGCGAGATTGCATGCAATTACACTGAGCAAAACCCTAGTTTACGAAATGAATGCACAATGAAGCCACTGGGCCATGGGGAGACGAGGGAGAGGGCCCCCTAGAGGTAATCGCACGCCAGGAGACCAACGGAGTCGACGGTTCGTCGGTCCAATGTCCGGTTTCCGAGTTATGTCGAGTTGCAAGTCGCATGAAAATGCCGTTCAGGGACACTTGGTGAATTTCCGTCCGGGAGCCAAAAAGCAAACGGAGCAGGAAGATTGCGTGCCGTTGGCTCCCGCAAGTGTGTGTGGGCAATGCCGACGTGGAAACACTGCCAACACTGGCTCGGGGGAGGTTTTTGCAGAGTTGACCTACCAATGCGAGATTGCATGCAATTACACTGAGCAAAACCCTAGTTTACGAAATGAATGCACAATGAAGCCACTGGGCCATGGGGAGACGAGGGAGAGGGCCCCCTAGAGGTAATCGCACGCCAGGAGACCAACGGAGTCGACAGTTCGTCGGTCCGACGTCCGGTTTCCGAGTTATGTCGAGTTGCAAGTCGCATGAAAATGTCGTTCAGGGACACTTGGTGAATTTCCGTCCGGGAGCCAAAAAGCAAACGGAGCAGGAAGATTGCGTGCCGTTGGCTCCCGCAAGTGTGTGTGGGCAATGCCGACGTGGGAACACTGCCAACACTGGCTCGGGGGAGGTTTTTGCAGAGTTGACCTACCAATGCGAGATTGCATGCAATTACACTGAGCAAAACCCTAGTTTACGAAATGAATGCACAATGAAGCCACTAGGCCATGGGGAGACGAGGGAGAGGGCCCCCTAGAGGTAATCGCACGCCAGGAGACCAACGGAGTCGACGGTTCGTCGGTCCGACGTCCGGTTTCCGAGTTATGTCGAGTTGCAAGTCGCATGAAAATGTCGTTCACGGACACTTGGTGAATTTCCGTCCGGGAGCCAAAAAGCAAACGGAGCAGGAAGATTGCGTGTCGTTGGCTCCCGCAAGTGTGTGTGGGCAATGCCGACGTGGAAACACTGCCAACACTGGCTCGGGGGAGGTTTTGCAGAGTTGACCTACCAATGCGAGATTGCATGCAATTACACTGAGCAAAACCCTAGTTTACGAAATGAATGCACAATGAAGCCACTGGGCCATGGGGAGACGAGGGAGAGGGCCCCCTAGAGGTAATCGCACGCCAGGAGACCAACGGAGTCGACGGTTCGTCGGTCCGACGTCCGGTTTTCGAGTTATGTCGAGTTGCAAGTCGCATGAAAATGCCGTTCAGGGACACTTGGTGAATTTCTGTCCGGGAGCCAAAAAGCAAACGGAGCAGGAAGATTGCGTGCCGTTGGCTCCCGCAAGTGTGTGTGGGAAATGCCGACGTGGGAACACTGCCAACACTGGCTCGGGGGAGGTTTTTGCAGAGTTGACCCACCAATGCGAGATTGCATGCAATTAAACTGAGCAAAACCCTAGTTTATGAAATGAATGCACAATGAAGCCACTGGGCCATGGGGAGACGAGGGAGAGGGCCCCCTAGAGGTAATCGCACGCCAGGAGACCAACGGAGTCGACGGTTCGTCGGTCCGACGTCCGGTTTCCGAGTTATGTCGAGTTGCAAGTCGCATGAAAATGCCGTTCAGGGACACTTGGTGAATTTCCGCCCATTTTATAATTTAAGCCACTTTTAAATATTTGAACTTCCATATTATTTTTGAAAGAGTAATATTTCAAAACTCCTAAAGAGACAAAAACACATGATCAAAACTCCTAAGGCTGTAATTTAGAGTAGTAATAATGGGGGTGATGGAGTTGAATTTGATCCTATGGAAGATAATGATATTAATATTATTGAGAATAAAGGGATAATAGGTTGATCCATGACACCTTTGTTTGCATGGATGAGGATGCACCTATGTATGAGACCTATGATAATATTCATGATGTACATCTTATTGATAAGGCACACAAAGGCCTATACAAGAGATCAAAGATGGGTCACTTTGTCTACTAATTTGATGTTGATAAAATTGAAGGTATTGAATGACATTTCAAACAATGGTATGACAAAGATCCTAATGTATACACAAGGTTAATATATAAGGTGCCCCATAAGGTTCTTTGTCATATCCCTATAATTCTAGGTTTTTGATGATTGTTTAGGTTAAAAAACATAGCACATTATATGGATTATCATGTACAAAGATAAGTGAAGATGGTATTATATGAGTGGCTACAAATGGTTCTCAATTTACGATCATCAAGGAAATATTACCCATTTTTTAAGAAGAACCTCATAATGTTAGACTTTCATTGGTAGTTGATGGCAATGGGTGTGCATGAGTGAGTTCGTTGAAACCTTGAAAACATTGTATTGCATTTAATTTGATTAAATTACACGAGCAAGAACTTTGACATAACTTGTAATGATCATCCAAAATCACAAATTTTAATTACATACTAATTAGTGCATGCATGTAGTGAATTCGTTGAAACCTTTGAATATAATAGTTTGTTCTTTTGACATAGTGCATTCATGAGTAATAGATAATCCACACAAATCAACACATTAGAATGACACAAGTACATGTATCCAAAAGTACATATATATCCAAAACTGCATGTCTCCAAAAGTACATGTATATCCAAAAGTCTCCAAAAGTGCATGTCTCCAAAAGTACATGTATATCCAAAAGTATCGAAAAGTACATGTATCCAATGAAGTCAATATACATGTCTCCAAAAGTACATGCACAATAAAGTCAATGTACATGTCTCCAAAACTGAATGTATCGAAAAGTACATATATATACAAAAGTATCCAAAAGCACATGTGTCCAAAACTATCCAAAACTATCAAAACTCAAGCTTTCTCTTGTTCTTTCCCAACGTTGATCCTCTAGGCACATCCCTAGGATCAATGTGCATCCCTGGATCCTGCAAATTAAATATCAATTGTTAAATTCAACTAACTATGTACACTAATACATTATCTCAACAATTATCAACTGGTGCATGGAACGTGCATGAAACACTTGGTCACTGAAGGACATCTCACCTCAACTGACAAAGGAGATTGTGTTGCTTGTGTACCAGATGGAGCCGTCGGTTGAACATCCAGGATGGTTGAACCAGGGGGGCCAGGCACTGCTCCTGCTGGTGGTGGCTACAATGAAAAAATGTTGAAATAGTTAGAAATGCATGAATAAACAATAGGTCCAACAATAATAAACTATGTAAAGATAATGTTGAAATAGTTACATACCTTTGTGTGATCAGTTGCCACTGTAGATGCGGCACTAACTGCTGCATCAACCATCGATGCAAGGTTCTCAGCAGACAACTCGGGTTCCTGTTGCAGTAAACATGCAATTCAAACATTAACAAAAACGATTTATGCACTGGATTTCAAGTTAAACAACAAATATCATCGAAGGATATACATTACCGTGGTGTGAGTAAGCCCATGGTCGTGGGCAGCTGGAGTCTTTCTCGGAGTAGAACGCCTCACATACACACAACCCTTGTTCACGAATGGCCTGGAGGGAGATGCAAATCCAGGCAATGGGCCAGATGTGTCGGATGGTACCTACAGTCAGCAAGTGTTCATGTAGTTAGACATGCATGATTCAACAAACAAACATGTATTTAAAAAATGTCATTTTTAATTGTTTACCTGGAGCCCAGACGTTTCAGGGGACGATATGACCATGGGCACTACCTCCACATTACCTTGCCCCTGTGAAGGATCTGCCATCTGCAAGTTTAATAATTGTAAATATTAGACCGTATATAGCATTAATGAACTAAAATGTAGAGTATGTGGAAATTAACAAATTAACAAGTATTAAAAAACTGAAATTTTAAAATGTTTACCTCGGTGTGAGATACGGCAATAGGTGGTATATAAGATGGGCCTGCCGAATGGGTAGCATCATGCGAGCCCCCTGTCGAGTCTGGAACATCCGGCTCTGGGACGTCACTGCCGGTAATCATCATCAATTGCAAGTTCACAAAATTAATATATTAGCTCAAACTATATATATGTGTACAAAGACGAAAATAAATGAAGAATTTATTACAATTAACCATCAAGATGCCTCTCTCAAAAATCCACTGAAGGCAACATCTGAGGCAATACCATAGCAGGGACGACCACATGACATGCACTCGTGAGGATCAGTACTAGGATGGGGAATAGCTGATGGTCCTGCACTAGTGGATGTCCTGATGGTCCTGCACTAGTGGATGGTCCTGATGGTCCTGCACTAGCTGATGGTCCTGCATGGTGACGAGCTGGTATATGTACCACACCAGGGACAGATGTCCCTTCCTCACCCATATGTTGAACCATCCTGCCATGGCGAACAACCGTCCGTGCCAAACTCAAAAATGCATCCCGTGTCTGCGGAATAATGCGATGTGCTGGTGGGACATCTGGCCCAGGCAACTGCCTGCGAGGTGCAGGGATAGGGCGATCCTGGTCTCGAAGCCTGGCATTGGGTCGGTTTTGGGGCATCCCCCCACCGATCCCCTGGAACTGTAAGATGTCAAAATAGTTAACGTGTTTATACAACACGAACTCTGCGTACATCTTTCGAAGGAAATATAAGGGAATTTCCCTGTTGTTGTGTGGTGGCATATCAAAAACCATGTACCATCTGGCCATCCAGTTATCAACAAATGGTTGAAACGTGCACCACTCAATGGAGATATGCGGCTTGCTTGCATTAGGGATTTCCCCCGTCCGAGGGTCCCTAAACAATGCAAATATAACCTCTTTGGATATTTTCAACTTTTTTACTGCATTGTAATCTAGTCCATCAGCATATTGTTGTCTTTTTCTTTCTCTGTAAGAAGCAATATCATATAGGACATTCGTAGATTGTGAAATTGTGTCCACAATTGCATCCAAGGTTGATGCAAGTGAACGGCGAATCCTGTCGCCACCACTAAAAGCTTCACTTATGCCCCTCAATTGGGCAAGCTCAATCAATATTTCGGCATTGGCATCCATAGCCGCAACTGCAATAAAGACATTAATACGAAAATCATTAGAAACATATACATGGTATATAATGACGTCTCTTCAAAATTGAACATGTATTAAATCAAACTCACATAAGCAATTTAATGGCATTTACTTACATACATTTAAAACTTAAAATTAAACATTTGACAATTAAAAAGTAAGTTAGTCAGATTGGCAGAGAGGAGGAGGAGGAGGATCAAGGCAGTGATGAGTTTGTTGATTCAGGCATGGAGGAGGAGGATCAAGGCAGTGATGAGTTTGCATCTATGTGTCTCAATGTCTCATTGTGTTTTGTGATTGTGAATGACAAATGTGTTGTGATTTGTGAATGATCTAATTTCTATTGAATATTTCATATTTGTAATTGTAAATGTAATTTCTATTGAATATTTGTAATTGTAAATGTTAAATTTTATTGGATGATCTATATGTCTATATTTTTAAATTTTAATATATTTTAAAAATATATTAATTCCGGGGGTCACCGTGTCCTACGTGTCATAATTCCGGGGGTCACCGTGTCTAGTGGGGACCAGGGATCAAATTTGAAGGGTGGGGTCCCATTTCACTATGAAGGGCTATGAGATATTGAACACTATTGAAGGGCTATGAGAAATTTATTAATATTTATTCTATGTGTATATATGGATGTGTTCATGTTGTATGGATTGGATTCTAGGTTAACCGAGGCCTTTTTAGAGCAAAGAATGGGGTAATTACTATTTGGGAACAAGTTTTTTATCAAATGTAAATTGCGGTGATGGAAGATATTGAGGGTGCCACATGTTGTGGAGAAAGTAGTATTGATTCCTATGACGTAATAGGGAGTTCAAAAAGTCTGGTTTCAATTATTGTCATGCGTAGCTCGATTGATTTTTCTCGCGCTAGGGTTGTAGCAACTGTTATGGCCATTACTGTTAAAAGGATTGATGGGGTGGAATCCCGTGAAACGATGAGTTCTTTTGTTAAGACGTAGATTCAGTGAAATTTGGTGGGAGTCTTATGTTCATTTTATGCACAAAATTCGATTACTTGATTTTGTTGCATTGTTAACTCTCCTCCTAGTCATAACTACAATCTCTTATATATTTGTGAAGGTTATCAATCCACTCAATATATTAAAGTTGTAGTAGGCCAAAATCATCCACATATTTATTGTACTCACAAATGTTGACATTCCAATTTCTATGTAGAGCGCCCATTAACATTAGATTGTATGGGACATGTTTTTGAGGCATGATGTCATTATCTCATAACAACAATCTTTTTATCCATAAATATGTCATCTACAAGCCAACGGAATTGTTCCTAATCCTTTATAAAACTGTCATAATTATATCAATACCAACATCCCTACCTATTGACTTAGCTTAGAAGATATTACACCTTCGGATAACCAAACCTGATTCCAAGGTTGGTAATCATAAACGTAAAAGCATCATCATAAGGAAATAGCATGTTGTGTTGAGGAAATTCCTTTTTTTCCATTTCCTTCTCAGTATAATATTTGGTTGTGGATCATTTAAAATGTATAATTTATTTTAATATAATTGGGAAGCTAAATTCAAATTCATTAATATATTAATATGATTTGATTTTTTTATTAATAATAAGTTATTCTTTTCATTTGAAAATGTAATAGTACATCAAAATTTCAATGTTTACTAACGTAGTAAAGTTGAGAGGCTTTATTTTTCAGTGGATATAGCAGACCTGTAAATTCATAGGATGTCAAAAATCTAGTCAGCCTTGAAGTTGAGCTCCTCAAAGAAAACGAATTTCTTTAAATATGTTTATGGCAGGCTGGCATTGCCAGCTTCACTCCGCAAACTATCCTGGAGGACTAGAGGAGATAAGGTAGGTGGAACTTGGAAGTAGCTCAACCACAGTGGAATAGGGGTATAAGAAAAAGCTTGTTTCTATTCATGCAATATGGTCGGAGCCATGGAAGCATGGAATTCCAGCATTGACTTGATACAACAAAGAAAACAAAAGGTGGAACTTGGGAGCTGCAGGATTGACTTGATACAACAAAGAAAACACAGGGTGTGAGGCTGGGAGCCGTAGATGGTAGGATTAACTTGATACAACAAAGAAAACACAGGTCTATAGGTAGGGGCCACGGGCAGGAGCAACAACCTGCAACATTACAAGAAGTTTATGGATTGTGGATTTTGTCTGAAATGCCAAATTCGCGTGGGCATATTAACATAATATATTATACATTGAATACTCAATTAACTCACGGAGTCAGCATTCACGAATTGGTATGTGATAACTTGTAACTTGGTAAGCCCGCTAGCAACAACACGTATGAGCCACCTTTCAGGTTTAATAATTTTGTTGATGCCATTAAATGTGTTAAACACGTAAGCGCTCGCTACAAACACGAGAACTTCGAAGCGTTCAAGCCATGGGCTACTCAGTGTAAGCCCGTCCACGTAAGTTGCTCAATGATATTATTAGAGGCCCAATGATCCATGATCCATGGATGATCGAACACGTGGATATTGGAAAGTAAGCGAGTCCCACTCCCAAGTCACCTAGCTAGTAACCGCATTCCCAATTTCCCACTAAAAATTGTTGATGGGTGAAATTTGAAGCTACCCTTCTGTTGCAATTTTAAACAGTAGTGGTTAATTTAATTATTGAAGGGCTTACCATGAAATTAAATTTTTTTTTGCATGGTAAAATTTGAAGTGGCCTTCTATGACGTGTGGGTAAAATTTGAAGTGGCCTGAAGGCTTCAAATTTGAAGCCTGGTGGGGACACTCGTGTCCCGTGTCCTCGTGTCGGGTGACTTAGATGAATACATTGTAGAAAGGGGGGAGTTTTAATTTTTTCAATTTTTGGTTTGATTATGAAGTTTTGAGTTTTTTTAAAAGGGTTTCATTTTGAGGTGTGAATTTAATTACAAATTGGGTTATTCCCAATTTGATCAATATTACAAAACTAGGTTAAACAATAAAAAAATAGTAATTTGGATTAAAAAATCACAAAAAAATGATTTGGGTGAATGAATTACCTGACTAGATGAGAATGCACCGGTGAATTTGTCTCCCCTCCAGCTAAATCGAGCAACACGGATAGTTGAGTGGGCCACAAAGCGTCCTCGTCCAGGGTCAATTTCGCCTCTATTCGCGTTTCTGATGCGTGAGTGTCGCGGGTGGTCGGCAATTGGCCGACTGTGTTTTTAAATTCATTTTTAGTTTTACATATCGCGTACGCGATTTTTAAATACATAACGCATACCGGTTTTTTAACTACATAACGCGTACGCGTTATTGTTACCTAGCCTACATGTCCAATGACATGTTAGGCTCGGGTCTTACCATGGCAGGTGGTAAATATCAGAAACGCGTTATGTTTTAGGTATCAGGAACGAGATTTGAAAAAAGTAGCATTGCATCTAAAGTGACCCTCATCTTTTTGCACACACCCGAATGCATTTTACAATAAACTAATCTAATAACAAAAACTTTACACTCAAAAAGTTTTTTAGTTAATTTTCACATTGCTAAATACCTAAATGGAAATCATGTTTACTAAAAACTTAGAAAAAGAAAAGTTGGAAATGCAATATTTGAGTGAGCAAATTAGATTTTATTTTTTGAAAAAAAACCTATTTACAATGTTTTGTATTAAAATTGTTTATAGAATTAAAAGAATGAGGAAAATATAAATTTAAAATGGCTAAATGAAAAAAACCCAAAGTTAAAATAAAAATACCCTAATTTTCCATGAACAAGTTTGAGAATTTTTATTATTGAATTTCATCCTATTTTTCTAAACACAATTTTATTTACAACGTAGATTTTCCATTTTAGGGTACAACTACATATTGCAAATTTTTAATAGTAACACTTGTCAAAGCACAAATTTGCACCAAATTCCCCGTCCACTTTCATTAGGTCTCATTTTTTCCTTTTGAAGTTAAACTTATAGTATCTTTGAAATATCATTTTAGAACATGGCCCCTTTTTTAATAGGGAGAACAAAGAAGCCACACCCTTAAAAGCTTTCATTTTAAAGGTTGTGTTTTCTACAATTGCACATATTTAAAGGGAAAATTGTTGGAGCATTGTTCATTTCCAATGCAACCGCAAAGAACGATGCATGGGTTGTTCTCTAGAAATGCATTTGCACATGAATACACACTTGAAAATTGAAATGCCAAGTTGGCCATTCATATATAGCAGGGCTTTGCATGGTTGTCGCCAGCATCGCAAATGAACTTAAGTTGATATCTCAACTAAAATCAATATTCAAATGTACTTCCCGACACCCCCATGGCTCCTTTATGTGTATAAATAAGTGTGCAACAAATTATTGTCTATGTCTGGATAAAGGAGTAAGTTAAAAAAATTGATGCCAACAACAACGATAATGGATGTTATGCCAGAATTCGCATCATTGCAATGCCAGAAATTCTACATTGCATGGCACATGGAGCATGTTGGGGATGGAGAAATTCTGGACGAGAAGTGTTGGACCAATATTGAATTCTGTCGTGAAAAGAAGGCAAGTCTCTTCACTTTAATTATTATGTAAATATGTTATATCCTAATTCAAAGGAAAACTTAGGCAAGTAGATTCACTCTTACTCGTTTAATCTAATTTACCCAAACTTGTAAAAAAAAACTCATTATCAAATGCCTTCTATGTTTTTGGTTGTGGTCTCCATTGGCAAAGACTCTCCCAGAGAAAGATGTATGGGCATTTTCAAATGACAGAGAGCTTCAACTAGTAGTAGTGAATCCTGCTTCAATCATTGGGCCGCAACTCTCATATCCTAATTGACATACCATTTTGGTTCATCTAGTAGTAGTGAATCCTGCTTCAATCATTGGGTCCCAACTCTGAGATCCTAATTCACAAACCATTTTGAATTTTGGTTCATCTAGTAGTAGTGAATCCTAGTGAACCCTGCTTCGATCATTGGGTCCCAACTCTGAGATCCTAATTCACATACCTTTTTGAACCAATTGAAAGGCAAATTGCTATCCTTCACTGTAACATTGACGCGTAAAATTGTCAATATTCTTTGGGTTTGTATTACATATGAACATTATGTTAAAAAAGTATTTTGTTAATCATAGGATCTAACACAAGCTAAGCACTATCCGCAACCAATCGGGATGATTAGGTCTGGAGTGAATGGTATATTAATTATGCAGCCACTATTATCTATTTGAATTATTAACCAATTTCTTTAAATCTTAAAAAAACAAACCCCTAACCATTTTAAATATTAAACTATATATTTATAATATGTATAATCATATTCTAAAAAAAAATCAAGTTAATGACATTTAGTTTTGAAAATCCACATTTATATGGAATAATCAAAAAAGGTTGAAAAAGTTTCTAACCAAAAATTTTCATGATTTTTTAATGAATATATATTATATGATTAAAATATTATATATGAATTTTAAAAACAGTGTCCTCTTGAAAAGTCTATCTCTACAGCAAAGTGCTATGCTTCAATTATGAGTGACGATACTCTTACACTTATTCATCTTAGAAGCTTGTACACAGTACAAGCTTAGAAGCACTACAACATAATGGTCTATGTGCATATGTAGAAGTCAAAGTAGTTGCTCTTGCACATGTTGCTGCCTTTGAATGCGAGAATGCAACAGGCAGATACACATGTTTGCAAAGGGTGTTTACAGAAGATGAAATAAAGGAAGTTATATGGAGCTCATATATCACATTATACCACAGGTTAGTGTTTACACATTAAATCAATCTGTTCTTTTGATTTGATGTTATCTTTTACTCAAAATGATGTCATATTTCTACAAGCTAGAAAGTTTGTTGCATCCTGAGAAACCATTGAAACTTTCCAACAAGAAGTTTCTAAACTTGAAAAGACAGTGTTCTAGAGAGTTGGCATTGTTGAACCCATCTCTAAAGATCACAATATGTTTTCAAGTTAGATGGTTAACTCCATTGAAACCTTTCAACGAGAAGTTTTAAAAGTTGAAAAGACAGTTTCTTGGAGAGATGGCATAACTACACTCACTTTTGATTATGTTTATATCAGGTCAAAATATATAACCAAGTTACATGATGAAAATCTAATGTATATACCAAGTCACAATATATAACCAAGTTAGATGATGATATAGCAAATAGGAAATTAAAGTGTTATAGTTACCATATTTCTTTTAGGTATTTCTATTTTGGACATTGTTCCATAGGGGAAGATAAATGTGACGCTCAGATATTTCTATCTGGAACATTGTTCAATGGAAAGGAGAAATGTGGCTTCTTTTCATTTGAATGTGGCTTTTTTCTTCTCTAAATCATAGACTCGATTTTAATATACTCAAGGGATTCACACTTGCTTTATATAGACAACTTGATGTGGGGTTTATATAAAATAATTGAGTCTCAATAGGCTATTTAAAAATTTAGGTAAGATTGAAAAGGAAAACAGACTGCCATAAAAAATTATTAATTGATAAAAAAAATTATAATCATGCTTGTAAATGAAAATTACAATTATTAATGAATAATATTTTTATAACAATATTTGTAAATCAAATTTATAATGTTTATATATTTTTATTTTTTATTTTTTTATAAATTTTATAATGTACATTAGTTTTTCTATATATATAATGTGTTTCTACATATTTACAACTTTTTTATCAATTATCAAATTATTTAATAATATTTTTTTCAAAAATTTTAACAGAGCATTATTTGGTAAGTGAAATGATGGGGAAAGGCTTAGTGAAGTGCGGTTGTAGCCATCACTTCGACTAATCAGGCTGGGGATTGTTGTATCACTTGGACCAGTCACGCTTGGGTAAGGCAGAGCTAGCGCCGATCATGGCAGAGCTGCTCCACCCAGATTTTGCAGATATAAGCGGCTAAGGGGCTCGAAAGAAAAAATTGATCATATACAACCAAGTCTTCACACACTTTTAAAATCCCAGCCTATTTTCTTTAATTATTTCTAAATCTTTTTCCCATTTTTCCATTTTTTAAATTTATATAAAAATTAAAAAATAATTTACAACATAAAATATTTCTTTATGTGGATTATCAACTGACACGCACACATATGTATGATTATCAGCTGACACGCACGCATATTATCAGCTGCATGTATGTATGATTATCAGCTGACACCACTCAGTATCTCGGAAATCGCCATGTCAGTTTGAGACTATCTGTAGCGGAGAATAATCGCGGCCTGTAAACTCCAGATTCATTCTGGAGTTCATGGCCAAGCCAGCTTCTTCTTGCTGGGGTCGAGCTATGACAATGGCAAACAATCTTCTTCTTGCTACAAGCATAGACTCCGAAAATTCATAACCAAAAATTTAACTTACATCAAATATTAAATGTCCTTATCATGAGGTGCCTCCTTGCTGAATTTTATCACATTTTTGCAAACTTCCACCGAAAAACTTTTTAAGAATGAAGCCTAAAGGGTTTTTTTATCTGTTTAGAATAGTTTTGTAGGTATCCAGTGGAGTCACCCGATTCAATCGCCGTCAGCGTAGTTGGCATCCGCTCTATAGAGATTCCATACTAAAGATGCCTTTAGTGCCGACCCTTTGACCGATTTGGTCGTTCGTCCTCTGGATTGTTGCATTCTTTGGCATCTTATTCGAGAGAAGCGAGACAAAGATAGGGTTTCTATCAGGGCTTTGATTTGGAATGAATGCTCATCAACGCTGAGATTGAAACAACCGTGCGGTTTCTTTTGCCTGGAAATCTCAATTTATGGTTTGGTTTCATTTGCGGATGATCAGAAGACAATGCATTGCATCAGAATGGGTCAACCATGGATCAGCCTTCCAGAGCATAAGAGTTTTCTAGCACTTGGGTTTTTCGCCGCAGCAATTTTCTTAATGAGACTTGGGTTTCACATGAAAGGGAGAGACCGTTTTGGTATGGCCGCCGCTGCAGTAGTCTTAATGACTCTGCTTATGCCGATATTGTTTGGTCTTCTTGGCTGGTTTTCAATAAAGTCTGAATTTCAACGAGGTCTCCAACATACTGAAAATTAAAGAATGCCAAGATAACAAAGGGGGCGTCAATCATAATGGCATCCTGCTCCGTGTCATAGACGAGCACAGGAAAATGGGTGATAGCCGGGTAGGGCTGAAGGAGGGGTTGGCTTTGAATCGACTTTTTATGTAGTTGTGTAGCAGAGAATCAGCCTTGGACATCCTCATTTGGTAGCCAATTGGAGTCCTCCAGGAAAAATGGTGTTCCCGTGGGCATTAAAAGGGCATTCCAGAGGGCGCTGACGTGGCCAAGGCCAAAGACAAGGAAATTCCAGGGCTTCTCACCGAGAGCACTTGCAGGGGTCGCCGATCATGATAAGCACTACAAGAAAAATAATTTTAAAGGGGTGGTAGAGTAGCCAACATTTTGGGCTTTTTACGACCAAAACGAGGAGCAAACAGAGGTAATACCACTTTTGGACAGAAATGCAGAAATTCCGCTGAAACGGGGAGGCAAAACTGAGAATTTTGGATAGGATATCCCGTCGAATTTTAATTTTGTTACTATAATTTTCGGCGGAATTGCAAAAGATGTTAATGACGAGAGCTTCTTTGTATTTTTCTATAAATCTGAACTGGCATCCATCATATTTTTTCAAACACATCTAAAAAAGATACTTGTGGCTGTCATTCAGTGAGATGTTTCAAAACCAGTTGTGTTCTGAAAGGAAAAATTATCACAAACTAACTAAATCTGCAGACAGAAGACATACCTGCTCTTTCTATCTTTCCAATTCTACCCATTCCATGCCCAAAACGCTGTTGTACTGCGCCATTTTCCGACATCTTTGCCTCCACCAGCTGAGAATAACTTTTTGTTAGAAAAGATTTTTAAGAAAATAAACCTATTTGTTTTGCAGATAAGAAACCCAACTAAAAATTTTAAAGGCATTTTACCTGCATCCCCAAACTCTCAGGCATTAACCGAAATGGAGCCATGGACTCAAGGATTTGGATGCAAGCGGTGAAAATTTTCACATATTGAAAATGCCGAACCAAAATGGAGGATTCGTGTTAATTTTTAAGGAGGTCGGAAAATATGGCAATTGGGGTTACTCTGTCAATCGACAGAAAACAGCACAACATCATTTATCGTGACACTTGGCTTGCATGCGTGTCTTTAAAGTCGTAGTTGATTATTATTAATTATCTTTTCAACGCGCCGGGGAGGCTCTTGCACCGGACAGCCTTGTCTTTAAAGCGAGCCTGTCCTATGTCAGACAGGGACGGCTCCATCCCATTCTTATATCCATCAATGCACACCTAGATCCTTTCAACGTGATGTTTTGCCGGCGAAGCTTTTGCACTAGCGAGCAGGCCTGGAATTTCAAATTAGGAGTGCCTGTCAACTGGAAATTTGATGACGGGTACATGTTTTGGGTACCTGTCATTTAACGTTTTATGCAAGGTCATAGACTGTCAATTTATTTTGACTAAAAACTATTACCAATTCCTTTCTTAACCGATTTCCAAATCCTCTTTTCTCTTTCCCGAATCCTCTTTTCTCTTTCCACTCGAGGCTGTAACACTTTGTTTCCAATCCGGAGCATCTCATTGCATTTTCTTCATGCCAGCCTTTTGGTGCAGAGGAGATCCTGGTATTCTCTTATATGGATAATAGAAATAAAATAACTTAAATCATTATTTTACATTTGGAAACAGACAGATCAATCTCGATCCCTCATTTTTTTATTATCAGGAATTGAATTTTTTTATAAGATGTTGTGTCATCGTAACTTGAATTTTTAATGCAATATGAACATGGATACTGATCAGGTTTATTTTATTAATACATTACACGAACTTTCTCGTTTGACTTTCGACTTCAGTTTTAAAATTGTAATAACTTCCTGTTGCAAATTGCAATAGTTATAGGAGATACATAAGGGTGAAGAAGTCCTGTGATATTCCTGCAGCTGAAGAAATAAGGCTGAGGAACAGATGGAGATGTCAAATATGGAGGAACAATATGAAAAGCTGCAGAACAGGATAGTAGATTTGCCTAAACCCAGCGTCCCCGAAAATACCGCTGCTCGTCCGAAGGCTTCAATTATGTCATTATGGAAACTTTGCTACCGATTATTACGATGGCACGTGGAAGGATTCAAATATAGCAGGTCACCTGCTAGGCTAGTCTTTGCAGCCAATTACCACCATGGCACGTGGAACGATCGTAGCGTCGAAAGCTTAAATTTAAATTGTGTACAGGGTACGAGTTAAGAGGTCGTGGGTTCGAAATTAAACCGAACAGGTAACACAGTACATAGATATGTAGACGACGACCTACCAAGTTAGCACAGTTACTAACACATCAATAGGTATTAAAATTTCTGACGGGGGATCTAAATGGGTACACGTCAAGTCTACGTTCCAAATAATTTCAAACCTGTCACCTGTGACGGGCTGAACACACGGCTACCTGTAAAATACATTTTAAAATGGAAAAAACGTTCTCTGGGCCGTCAAATTCCAGGCCTGCGAGCCTGTCCTATGTCAGACAGGGACGGCTCCATCCCATCCTTATATCCATCAATGCACACCTAGATGCTTTCAACGTGATGTTTTGCCGGCGAAGCTTTTGCACTAGCGAGACTGTCCTATGTCAGACATGGACGGCTCCATCCCATCCTTATATCCATCAATGCACACCTAGATGCTTTCAACGTGATGTTTTGCCGGCGAAGCTTTTGCACTAGCGAGCCTGTCCTATGTCAGACAGGGACGGCTCCATCCCATCCTTATATCCATCAATGCACACCTAGATCCTTTCAACGTGATGTTTTGCCGGCGAAGCTTTTGCACTAGCGAGCCTGTCCTGTGTCAGACAGGGACGGCTCGATCCCATCCTTATATCCATCAATGGCACATCTACATCTAGATCTTCCGGTCATGTTGTCATATGCCAACGCGCCGTTTCAATGTTGACGAGTGCCCGGTAATTGGTTTCAGGAATCGACGATCGACAGTCCGGGAGACGCCTCAGCAGAGGTGACAATTACAACTTACAAGTTGTAAGTTGTAAACAACCATAGCATGGCTATGGGCAATGGGGCATGAGTCGGTGACCCAAGCAGCGAGAAAACCAAGCCTTTCCATGCAAACGAATTTCTGTTTTGTTTTCTCTCCACCAATTGAATCATGATCGTCAAACATGATTCCCAAAGATGTAGCCTCGCCTTAAGGCGAACCTGTCCTCTCATCCCAAATTCCCAATGGATTTGGTAGCAGCGAGAAAACCAAGAGTCACGATGGTATTGGTGATCAAGATCAGCAGGTATGTGTACAAATCATGAATCCTGACAGAGATGTAATGGGTTGCTTGACAAGTGACAACTATGTTAGCTTTTCGCTTTGCTTGCGAGGCGCGACTCGCGAGTCTCATGTACCAGAAAGCCTCGCCAGCCTGTCCTCTGTCTGTCAAAGACGGCTCCAACCCATCCTTGTATCCCTCAAATTTTATATTATTTTTGGGATGTTGTGCATACATGGACACGAGTCCGTCTGATTTATGCGTACAATGTTTTTATATATATAATTTAAAATTTTAATATATAGATGATTTTTACAAGAACAAACGGTTTATAAAACACTGTAGACAGATTCTTCCTCTTTCTAACAAATGGAATCTCGCCACGTACCTCCCCCTCGTTCTTTTGCCTTTCGCCTTTTTTGCCTTTATCCCTCTCACATGACAGTATTCTTAAACGAGTGAAATTAGCACAGCCAAAAGTGTTTATACCTACATTTAAGAAATGTGGTAAGGTATTAGTTATTCATAATTCAAAGTTAAAAAAAGTTAAAATAATTATGAAAATTAGGATAACTAAAGTAAAAATTGCAAATTCTACAACGCAACTACTTCCCTACCAAAAAGTGAAAAGTCGTAGTGTCTAGCTTGAGGGCACAAAGCCATAAGCTGCACTCTGCTAAATTTTAAGCTACGTTGTTCTAAATGTTAACCTGCCCCAATGCTATCGAACAGTGCTCTGATGAGAAGTCTTGGAAAAGTGGATTTCACGAGTAGAGTGGGCGGCGTACTATTGAGCAGTGCTCCAATGACACTATCCAATTTGCGGGCAAACAGACGGAGCACTATTGAATTTGATGGCAAGACACATAAACACTGAGGGAGGAGGGTACAATCAAGATTTCAAGTGAGGGGAGGGTGCACATGGCAATTGGCAAGAATATGTGTACGCCCTCCCTCACGGGCTTTATTCATATGTCTTTTTGTAGTCTCCAATACTCGTATTTACGTACACCCAAAGTCGGGCTTTATTCATATGTCTTTTTCTAGTCTCCAATACTCGTATTTACGTACACCCAAAGTCACCCTGGGTTAGCTTCTCACCTGATATGAATTCACAGTAGGCATAGCATGTTGCTTAAACTGCACCCAGCCAACCCACCATCTAATCATCCATTGGATACTTCGGATGTTACCCCTTGCAAGATCAAAAAGGTGTGACCAAGAAGCAAACCATCCTAACAACAAGGTCTTGAGACGGCTTGGTCAAAACAGTGAAGCAACAAGGAAAAGTCGTTTTTCTAAAGAAGGCTTATGTACAACAGCTTGAATCAAGTCGAATGAAACTGAAACAAATTGAACAAGAAATTTCTGTTATTGGAGATTTCAGCGATCAAGTAAATGGATTAGCAAGGTTGTGTAGTTATTATGACAGAAGGATACACCAACCTGATGATTAGCTTTGGAAAAATGCAACCAACTTTGCTTTTCCATTAAAAGTCTTTAACTCAAGCTCTTGAGTTCAACATGGCACCTGCTATATCTCTATTTTCTTCATTTACAAAATTTCTATGATTAGTAGTTTCTGTTGTTGTCATCTTTGTGCACCTTGTCTTCTTTTTCACTTGTTTGGATTCTATGTTGGCTTCAGTTCAAAGTATGATCAAATGAAATTCTGCGAGGCATTTCACTCAGAAGATGAAGGTTGGAGAACTTGTGGTCTTTGTAATAAGGTAAGAATGCATGGATTTCTAACATACAGTAACATAAAATATACATCTCAAGGTAAAGAATTTTTTAACTTCTATTTAAAGTTTAAACTTTAGCTCCATAATGTTATTGCCAATTTTTGTTTAAGCATTTGTACCATGTCAATTTCATATTCATTAATTGTATCATTTATCTATGTGTATACTATATAGGACGAAATCATATATAAATCTTGCAACAAACGATCCTATGTTTGTATTATTTAAATTTGAAACCTAATCTCATTTCTTCGATGGAATATGCCTCATGAATAGGATCCTATGTTTTTATTATTTAAATTTGAAACCTAATCTCATTTCTTCGATGGAATATGCCTCATGAATAGGTTTTTTATGCACCGCATCCATTGTGGATGTATAGTGGAGGAACTGAATGTATCGATTGTGCTAGTAAGAGTAATGCTAACTTGGTAAGTTGGGTAAGAGCTTAATTCAAAGCATAGTAATATAATTATGCCGTGTAGGTATAATATAAATATGGATTCTAATTAAATTTTAAAAACCAATTTAAAAAAAAATAAATTCTATTTATTTAAACATTATAAATTAGAAATACTATTCAATTTCATATTTTCTTGTTAATATAATTATTAATAACAAGTTTCTGTTTCTCACACTTCTATATCGAAATTATTGAGATTTTATATTTTTATTTTATAAATATATATTATATAAATGTCTATGTTTATTTTGGTATATTTGTGAATATTTTATTAAAAAAATTGTATATAAGCAAGCTACCTCCGTATTTTATTCGTACTAGATTTTTTCAGTACGTATTTTTTCCATATCAAATCATATTTGTATTCAAATTATGTTACTATGCCTCAAAGGAACTTTTGTTTCGGATTATTTAAAACAAAAAACTAAAAAGGTACTCTAAGATTGGAAGTCTAGCAAAGATTTCTACACTCAAATGCCTCTACACTCAAATGCCTCTAAACTCTAGAAACACAACAAACATAAGGAAATTAGGAAGCAAAATGAGCCGAACAATAGTTCGCTCACACAATAGATTACCAAAATACTTGATAAACTAAGTAAGCCATAATAATTGATATAATATTGAATATTGAATAGATAATAGATGATAGGTTACAATGTTGGCCCTGTGCATTTGATGTTGAGGAAACGCCTCCTTTCATAACAACTTTAATTAACCTAACTATTAATTATTTAATTATTATCTTATTTATGCTCGTTACATTGCCACTCTCTTAGAAAGGCTTTGTCCTCAAAGCCTTATAATGTTTCTGTATCATTTTATGTGGTGTCATAGCTGACGAAAAATGTCGATACGAACTGCTAAAAGTCGAGCATAACTTCTGGTATGTGGACGGATCAATCCATCCCAAATTGATTTGTTGTGGACTGTTGGGATTCCATACTGATCTGTCGTCAGGAGCTTTGATCATATTAGTACCATTATGTTTCGACAATTCCCATTTTTTTGGATATCGGTTTTTATGGTTGGGGTGTTGATAGGGAATTTTCACAATGCCATTTTCTTTTATGAGTGATCGTCTTTTGATCATTGATCTGAGCTGGAAGTTGTATTTTCATCTCTTAAGGTTTAAAGGTTTTGTTCTGTATCTTTTCCAGCTTGTTTTCTAACTGCATGTTATCATTTTGAAACTTCTTAATCAATTCTACTTGCGATTTTCTGTCATCTTCAGGCTTCTTAAGTTGTTCCTTGAGATCTTCGTTATGACTTCTGATGCAATTATTTTCTTCCTGCTTGTCTAGAAGTTTTCATTCAATGTCTTTCATAGATTGTTCTGCCTTCCGACTATTTTTCAACTTCTTAATTTTTGTGAAAAGTGTCTTGTTATGATTTTTTAGTCTTAAAATTTCTTTGGAATTGTTGGATAGTGTTTTATTACTCTTTACGATCTCCATCTTCTGTACCTTTTTAGAGTCGTCATTTTGTTGTTGAAGAAATTTTATCTGTTGTCGACATTGGCTAACCTCTGATTCTTGACTTTCTAATTTATGTCGTATATGCATTAGTTTTTCGTCCTTGTCGCTAACGATTTTGTTCAAGCATATTATTTCCGCTTCGTAATCGTTTATTTCTTTCTTTATATCTTAATTTTTGAATCTCTGATTGAAATCGTTTTCGAGTTTTTAATTCCTCAATTTGCGCACACAATTTTTCTATATGATTTTTCTGGTTGGAAATTTTTTGTTCCTTGGATTTTTCTTGTATCTTACGTATTTCAATTATTACTTCCAATTTTGAATTCATGTCGCGTCAATATTCATTGTCTCTTCGATAACGCTTTAACTTGGCTTCTAATTTCTCTATTTGTAGT
Source organism: Larix kaempferi (assembly GCA_027924585.1). Classification (NCBI taxonomy): domain Eukaryota; kingdom Viridiplantae; phylum Streptophyta; class Pinopsida; order Pinales; family Pinaceae; genus Larix; species Larix kaempferi. The sequence continues at coordinate 14,582,622 of BSBM01001346.1, forward strand.
CGAAAACCGACTTCCATGGTCTCTAATTTATTTGGCGTTAGATGATCTTCCTTTGACTTTGATTTCTTCGACGATAGATAGTCTTCGACTTCTTTAATGATAGATGGCTTTAGTTGACTTGGCTTCTTCGACTTATTTTCTTTGATAATAATTCTTGGCTTAATAAAGAGCCGAACAATAGTTCGCTCACACAATAGATTACCAAAATACTTGATAAACTAAGTAAGCCATAATAATTGATATAATATTGAATATTTGCTTTAAGACCGGATCAACCAACCTAGCTCTTATAAATGTAATAACTCTCGATTTTTATTTTATTTTTTTGAAAAAAAAATCTTTTTTGACCTTTTTATTTTCCAACTATTTATTATTTCAAAATACTAACTATAATAATAATAAATTATTATTATATAGTGTTTTTGGAATGTTATATATTATTATAATAACAATTAATAATATTATTATAATAATAATTAATAATATTATTATTATAATTTTTTTACCAAGTTTTAAAGAATAATATAATTATAATATTATAATAATATTATTGAAATGGCTTGAACGTAGAAGTAGGGTTTGAGAAATGGTGGAGGAGAGATAGTGGTGGCTTGGCGAGGAGGGCGGGGAGTGTGAAAATAGCAGGTGGTGTGGGCAGCGCGAAGGAGGGAAGGGAAGGAGGGTGGGCGGTGCTAAATTTGGGGTTGTGAAGCTCGGACAGGAGATGGAGAGCGGTGGTGGAGGGCGCGGGAAGGAGGAACGACGCAGGGAGGAGCGACGAGAGCGCAGAGGGGAGGGGCAGAATGGATGTGGGAAATGGAGAATGGAGGAGATGACGGGGCTGCGAGTGGAGCGTGGACGGGGCTGGAGAGAGCGTGAGGAGGTAGTGATTGGAGCAACTGGGGATGTGGAGGGGGACTACGCAAAGATGGGAAGGAGATGGGATGGAAATGGAGGCACGCGAAAGAATTTAGCGTGGAATGTGGGCGTTGATGGTGCTGGTGGGCGCAAGAGTGAAAGAGGACGCGGGCCTGTGTAGGTGTGACTAGAGGATGCTGCGAGAGGTGAGGAGGAGGGAGATTGCAGGTCGCGGGCAGTGAGGAGTGGAAGAGAGTAATGGAGTGGGAGTGCAGAATTGAAGGCTGAATGGTGCATGGGAAATGTGGAGAAAAGGTGGAGATGAGAATTTGATTTTGGCCAGAGGTCACTCTATGGTCAAAGACCAACTTGTCTAAGAAACTCTTTATAATAACTAATAGCTAGTAGTTGGAGTTTGTCCAAGAATGGGTTCTAATACCAAATGAGCCGAACAATAGTTCGCTCACACAATAGATTACCAAAATATTTGATAAACTAAGTATGTCATAATAATTGATATAATATTGAATATTGAATAGATAGTAGATGATAGGTTACAATGATGGACCTGCCTTAAATATGCTTTGGACATTTGATATTGAGGAGATGTCTCATTTCATAACAACTTTAATTAACCTAACTATTAATTATTTAATTATTATCTTATTTACGTTCGTTACAGAAAAAGGCTCAAACCAATGTCTCAAACTAGAATGAAGGGAAAAAAATCAACTCAATATTAGATAATTCATCCAACAAAGCAAAAAGTGTGATGTTCAAGGTCTATTGAAACCAACATTAATGTCATCCTCCAAAACTTAACAAAGTACTCTAACATAGAGCACATACAAAAAAATGCCATAGATGAAGGGTAAACTAAAGTTAATCCTCTAGAGAGGAGGCCATTAAAGTCAAGCTTGTCTCTGTAACACTCATTTTCTTGTGGACGAAGGATGAACACACCAAGCTTGATTGTGTTCATATATCAACTATTGTTTCTTTAATAATCGTTATATTCAATGAATGAGTATTCTTTATAAGCCCCCATTGGAGAGGACATTTGTAATAGCATGCAATACAACTTAGCCCTTTCCATAGTTATGCCCATGTGATTTAATGTGATAAAACGTATTCATGATGAGTACTCCTCATTGCATGGTCATATTCGTCCATTTTAGTGATATTGTGATGGTATAAATTCTAATGGTGGATGACTCCAAGGAGATGTTAGGGCTCTACTATTTGAATTGTTTATTATATGTTTACAACTCAATTATTCTAAGTAAAGAAAAGGGGGAATGAAAGCTTGATTGAATATGTTCAACATTTGCTCAGTGTAGACCTTTAACACTAACCTTTAAGTTAAAATATGTGGTTATCTTGGATTAAAGTCTTTGATAATCATATCTCGTAACTATTTATGAGTTTGCGTAATCATATTACACATCTAACTGCCTAGAAGTTTCCAGTTTATAGTGTATATATTATCTAACAAGGAACTTCCTACCATTAAGCCATGAAAAAATAAACACTTCTTTAGAAAGAAAAAAAAACATGAAGAACTCTAGGTTTATAATATTATAAAAACATATAATGCTGCTATCTAGAACTTCCTCGTTTAAACATTATGTGACAAGGAACTTGCTACCACTAAGCCATGCCAAAAGAAACATTTACAATAAAAGCAAACATGAAGAACTTACATAAGAGGGAAACAATAGAAAGCAAATATACCTTGGGCATCTAGGATAGAAGTTATCATTAGAATCCTCATAGCAGGCTGGCACTTGAGAGTTCAATTGGTCTCTCTCTACTAAATGAGTCATTATCAAATTTCTTATTGGATATGTGCTCTTGACATTTAATACTTGATCCATGACCCAAAGGATTTAATCCAAGGACTCCCACCCCATCGGATGACTTTCATGCATACTACCAGGAATAGAATGTATGGATGGAGGGAGATCTATAAATGGTACCATACCATCATCCATATTTGATCCATTGAAGCCACTCCTAATAACACGAGGACTAGTCAAAGAACCAGTTTTATTGTACACAAGTTCTCCCTTGCTGCCATAATATATAGATGATGAGTCACCATTATAATCAAGAGAGTAGAAATCAAACCCAAAGGCCTGAACAAAATGCATCCTGATCATCCATGCCATGAGAAGTACCATCATTACAAGGCCAAATTTCAGAGTTCTCAACATTGTCCTTCTTTTGCCTTTTCCATCTCTTTGTAGAAGATGTCCCATCATCCTCAAAATCTTCTTCAACTCTTTCAGAGTGTAAGTAAACCCACAATTTTCTAACTCCATCAAACTACACGCAAGGATCACGCTCATAATGCAAGTGATCCAGTGCTCCACTAACAACCTGATTAACTTGTGCATTTGATAAGTCTTCTACAATGTACCGAGAATCTGTAATAAGAGTACAAACATCTTCCCTTGTGCCAATGCTCCCAGGCAATATAGTAGTTGCATCTCTCACAAGACATAGTTTTATCACATGAGGGGGCCTATCAACCTTCAACATAAAATGGTCTCGAGCCTTTGAGGTAGGTTTTCCACCACATGTCCTCAACGGAGCAACAACTTCCTTACGCCCATTTACAACAATGTAAGAAAAGGCCCTGTCAAAAACAAACTATTGTTACCGGACAATCTACCGAAAGTGGACTTAAGGCATGATCTCCCTAGTTCAATGTGAATCTAGAAGAAATCAAATAGAATACAAATCTACCTTCCTAGATCGAATTAGAGATTAAGAGACATGAACATCTTACCTTTCAGATATGTAGATCTCTTTCTCCCTCGTCACTCCAAGCTCCACGGTCGTCAGATCCAAAGCTGTAAGACCTGTCAGAACATGCAAGAGACAAACAAGCAGTAATAGCACATCTACATAATAATCGATCTAAGTAAACAATTAAGGAAGTAAACTATAAATATCAAGTGAACAGTTATGGAAAGAGTTTTATATTACTGTATAAAAAATGGGAATACAAAGAAGAGTGAGGATTACAACCATGCCCTAACATTGCAATGTTTTATATTTTCAATGGAAAAGTTCTTGTAAGTATTTGTTATTTTCAATGGAAATATTTTACCCGTGAGCAACATTGGATTTCAATGTTATTCATATAATGACGATATGTACTTAATTTAGAAATAGAATATTATAATTAATATAAATTGTGAAGTTATAAATTTAAACATAATGTTGTAGTAAAAATAACTTTATAAAATAATTTATATTTAAATATAATATTATATATTTTAAATTTATATTAAAAATTCAAGATTAAAATAATATTAGAATTAATTTGATTAATTAAATTCACTAGAAAAAAAATTATTATACAAGATAGTGATTTTATTTTCAAAGGTAAAATAGTGATATTTATATTCTTAGGTTGATATGCTTCCTATATTTAAAAGGTTCTAGCTTAAACATGTTGTTTTTAATTATAACCAACATGAATTATGGATCAATGAATCTTTTTAGTTGTGTCCATAATGAAAGAGTCTATTTAAAAGGCTTGCTCTTGAACAATATTTCTTACACCAATAATCAAGAGAAATTGTATAAGGCTACTGTACCATGATGCCTCCTCCTCTCATAGGTGCATTATGTTTCTCAACACATGACAAACTTAATTGGATAGACTTGTTGGGGAGTTAACAATATCTTGTCAATGAGCCCACATACCCCATTTCTCATATCCATTCAACGTAAAATAAACAAGATATTCAACCAAAAATAACAAACCCCATAACATATTCAACATTCAATTTAGCCAAATATGACATGTGATTTATAGATGAGAATTCAACAACATAGTTGATGTAAATTTGTAGAATGCAAACATGTTGTAACCAAATTCAAGCGAGATTCATCCATTGCATGTGAGTCATTTAGCTATTTTAGTGAAATGTGTCATATTTAAAAAGATGAAAATTTATCTCAATTATAAGAAGAGATTATATATACATAAAAAAAAATTGAAAAGTTATTTTTGTTCTTATTTAAAGATATGTTTGTAGATATTAGGCTCAATGGGAAATGGAGGAGAGGCTTTGAAAAAATATTGGATTTAGCTTTTGAAAGTATCATAATTGACAAATAAAAATATATTTTTTACAGTTGTTTAAAATATTTAGAAACTTAATTGATGAAACAAATTTAACTTCTGAAATGTTTTTTTAAACTTTATTTAAAGATAGGGTTGGTTATAGGCTTAATTAGTTTGGAGTGTGTGTGGATGATAAGGATATTAGATTTTTTAAAGCATGATAGTATTTGTTAAGGAAATATATTTGTGCAACATCCTCCTTTGAGTTTGCCTACATACTTTCTTGGGTCAATTTGTTCCTTCATGTATTGTGATCCTTATCATTTACTATTTACTATTGATTGGATATTATAGCTTTTTAAAGAATAAATATTGCTTTAGTGTAAGTGTGAATCCCAAACATAGTTCGACATCCATGTAAAATAAAAATTCCATTTGAAAATGCTCAAGTTCACAATTTTTAATATGCTTCATTTATAAGACGACAATTTGTCATAATTAATCACTTCTCAACATTCTTTTAATTTAAATAATTGAAAATCTTAGCAAATTAGTGCATTTTGCTACATTAATTGTAATTAGTCATTCATGTTTAAATTATTGTTTTTGCACATTTAAAATGTGTGGTTTGTTGGTATGTGGTGTTTATGGCCAATTATAATGCTTCATACTCAAGATGAATTTTTTCATGTCACTTGTTTATAGGGGTATCAAACAAGGTCAGAACTTTGGATTTTAAGTATGGTATAACAACCTCACTATATATAAATTCATGACACTTGAAAGTCAAGTAGAAATGATCACATGTGTTGTTCTACCAAAACATGGAAAAAGCTCCAAAAAATCTGTAGTATCCCACCATTATCCCAATTATCGATCACAAGAATACAAGGAATGTCTCTAGTGAGATCCTTTGTCACTCTTTGTAAGGATTTCATTTCCTGCTACTCCACTGTCTTACTCATGCCTTTCTCTGGGTGTCTCATTACTCACATCCAACCCAAGAAATAGGGATAGCTTTAAATAGTTTTTTTCTATAGTAACAAGCTTCTCCACCAACCCACAATATCATCTTATACCTCTATGCAAATGTACAAGCAAATTCCAACAATAAATAAATTTTCCAAATCCTTTCTTTCTTGCTACACATTCAATTCTTCTAAAATATAATAAGCTTAAATCCTTATCCCTATTTCCATACCTTGTTTTATGCAGCATTCCTTCATTGCATGCATCTACTTTGTGCACTGGGTATGAAGTGGAAAGTATTTAAATATTGAGAAAAATTGCAAACATTCAACCTCTCAGTGTACTTGAATAGTTGCATTTTCATTTCATCACATCTACTTTACTTTTCATTTATTTTTCCTTTCGGGGTTCCTTTACACCTTTTTGAGCAATTGCTAATTATAATTTTAATGATATTTTTAAATTGATTTACATATAAAATTATTTTTATAAATTTATAATTAAGATTTAATGGTTTTCATTTTATATATATATATATATATATATATATATATATAATTTTACTATTATTTAATTTACCGATATAATTGTTTTTATAAGACTTATATTTATGATTTAATTGATTTCATTTTTGTAATTTAAGTTGGAAATTTGAATTTGATTACATTGTGAAATTTGACGTTTTAATAGTAATTTAGTTCTCTAGGTTAAGAATATTAGAAGTCAAAACAATGCAAATAATCAAATAGTTGTTCCTATAATTTTAATTATTAGTCTTAAATTCAAATAAATGTTGTTATAATTTAATTATTGGTTTTAATTTTAAATAAGATTTGAGTTGTGTAATAAAATTTATATTGAATCAAATTTATGGTTCATTTTTATGTGTTGTAGTGATATATGTATTATGATGTATATTTTGATTTAGAGTAGGTTAAATGTTCTAAGTTTTGGACCATTTTTTTGTTGAAATTGTTAAAATTGAAATATATGTTATTGAAACTGGGGTATTCGAGGTCATTGAATCTATTTTACAATAATAATAAAAATGCAATTTGAACGATGAAAATCATGATTTCAACAAAGATTTTATCATTGGATTCTGATAAAGGTGGTCAAAAAAATCAAGAACATAAAACATATAGCTAACTCATGAAATGGACAATGCATTTTACATTTCACTAAAAACAAATAACATGGTGAAAACTTAAGTAAAAAGTAGATTGAAAGGCATTGAAAAAATTAACGTGATCCACAACAACATCAAAGGAAGCCATGGATTTTTACTTACCAAATTACGTAGTACAAAAGCTCGATTTGACTAAATTCAATTACAAGAATGTTAAAACTCACATCGAATGGATTTGAGAAACATGATGGATTCTTGCTTAGGGATGACACAAAGCACGGGCTATTTAGATACTAGTGTGGTGTTGTGAGGGATGTTCTAGCCCGAGGATCATCGATGGCTCATGTGATTGACTCGGATGCCTTGCCATTGCCATGGATTGATTTCAAATAATGACTATTTAACAAACTTTCATTAAACTCATGAATAACGCTTGTGTTTTCAAGTCCTCTTTAGAGCTCGAGATCTCCTTCGTTTTATGTCTCAACCAAATTATTTCATCTTCATACCTTAAGGTTGAATTTCATCATGTTAACATTTGGGTTATTTTGTTGTTCTTCTATGTATTTGTCCTCTTGTGGAAACTTTGCCCTTAACTTTGCGACGCTTCAAGTGTAAAAGGTCTTCAAGATTAAAATGAATTCCTTTTTACCTGTAAGTTACGAGAAAATTAGAGTTTTTGTTTTCGTTTTTCTCATAAACGTTAAATTTTGAGAATCCGTCATATTTGTAATATTCATTTGGTTAAATATTAATTTTATAATCTTAAATTAGAGGTGCTACATATACATGAAATATGTCAAAATTTATTCACTAATTATATTTTGTATAACAATCAATTCTAATGTTATTTTTGTGAAGAAGTGATTTTTGCATCGAAAGTAGTAAGGTCTCTACGTGGTCTCTACAACTCAGTGTGGGGGAGATGTTGTCACGTAACATAGCATTATGTGTCAAAAATTAAAATTAAAATTAAAAAATTCGCGTTGTTTCATTAAATAAAAAATTAAAAACAAACAAAAAATAATTTAAAAAATTCATGTCGGATCATAAAATAAAAAATTAAACCAAATAAAATGTTATGAAAAAATCCATGTTGGCTCATAAAATTAAAAAATAAAAACCCGCATAGATCCAACTTAAACCCAGATCTATCAAGAGGGATAAAATTTCTTGAGATGTAGATTGCTTTTGAATGTGTAAAAAATTTAGGATTAAAAAAAATACACCTCAAGAAATTGGTTCCTTCTCAATACTTGATAAATTCGAGTTTAAAATGGATCTATGTTGGTATTATTATAATGAAAGGATAATTCTTTTAATAAATATATTTTTTAATCTTTTCCACGTTGGTTAGTCAATGATCGAGTTTCTTTCATATGTCAATTTTGATTTTATGTTCATGTGACATTTCAGAATGGGTTAATGCCATTCTGACATATTCACTTGCATCGTGGTAATTAAATTTTAGAGTTGTCATAAGGAGTGGATGCATGATGTCCTGGTAAGCCTCAGTGACATATTTCAAGGGTATCCATGATACTGCGAAATATTGGCACCATGCAAAACTTCGTTTGTTTTTAGCCGAGAGTTTGGTTTAAATGAAAATTGTTTTCCCCGAGGTGCGAAAATTTTGCAGACTTGTTTTTACAGTTGAATGTAATATCTTCTTTAAGCCGTAAGGGATGGTTTTCTTTAAGGGTTTTGAACCCTGGAGCCCTGGCTCACATCGATTTCGCGATGTTTTCTTTGAATACTTTCTTTAAATCAAAACTTAAGTGTTGATTGAAATGAAATGATCAAGGCCGTAAGCCTGATTTGAAAACGCTGTCAAAGAAATGATTTCTATGTCTTGATTTTGTTTGTAAACAAAATGACGAGGGTTTCGAATCCTATAAGGAGTAAAGATGAAACCCTAGAGAAAAGTAATAACTTTGTTTTTTTTAAGTTCTAACCCTTAGGGTTTGGTTCTTGGTCTTGTGAATAAACTTGTTTTTGAAGAAAGTGTGTACAGTGTTATTCGTGAGATAAATGGAGCTTGTGCTTAAGATTTATAGGTTGTTATTTATCATGTAAATGCATTTAGATTCATATTCGATAATACAGTAATAATGTGTAATAATGCCGACAGTATGTAATACAGTTTACAGATTTACAATACCATTTCTCTGTTGCGATATAATACTTAGTTTTGTTTATAAATATTTACTTATGAATTTTTGATTATAAAGTCATAACTTAACTTATACTTGTTTCTGTAATGTATAAATCTATATAGGAATTGTTATTATTAAGCTATTGAATTTAAATAGTTCTCTGTATAAGTTTAATTGATTTGAAATAAATATGTTGCGATAATTTTAAAAAAATCATAAAAGAAATACTTGGAAAAATAAACTAATGGGAATAAAATCAAGGGTTAAACTATTAAACATATACTATGAAAATAACTATGTTTCCAATATAATTATGAGATGTCTACCAAAATAAGTCAGTATTACAACACTGAAATAATGTAGATTTATTTATGAAATAAATCATTTAAGTTTTATTCTCAGTATAATATCATTTTGATATATTTTAATTACCCCTCCCTGTACTAGAGTACGTCATTTAAAACAATGTGTGGAAAAATGCAGGGAAGGAAATTTATTCTATCATTCGTTTAACTATTCACTTATCAAATAAACTTAACAACTGTAAATCTTTTTAGCATAGATAAATTGCAAAAATGAAAACATTTGTTGACTGGTCAGAATATCTAAGATAAAAATAGAAAAAACAATAACATAATAATATCAGATTTTTTTATAATAATCCTAACAGAAATAAAACAAGATAACACAAATTGAACCTGGTAACTTGTAGAAGAAACAAACAACCAAAGGAGCTCGTTCCACCCAATCTTCTCTTGAAGACAGCCAAGTTACTTGCCTTAGGACCCTCGAGCCTGTTCACTGAACCACCAAGACGAAGATGCTGTGTGGAGTAATGGAATAAATTCCCTTGCAACTTAGTAGTAGCACTTAGCAGAAGTACTTCCTGCCTTTAGCAATATTGAACTCAACAATGTGGCTACACTAGTTCAGAATGCAATCTTAGTTCACTCCTTCACCTCTAACTTTCCCCTCACTGAATCTCTTGTGCTCAGAAATTATCACAAGGTAAGAATGAACAGACCCTGCTGAATTCGATGGGTAGATAAGTAGCATGCCTAGGTCGTTTGGTCAGATTATTTAAGTAAATGAGCCACCTGCTCAGTTCCACTTTCTTGGGGAACATGGCCATACAAGTAGGGAAGTTGCTCCCTGCAACAATTAGAAGTGAGTTGAGGATGTTGCCAAGTGTCAGTTTGCTCTCCACCACAGTCCATTCCTCCTAGTGGGTCAATGAACACTCATTCAACAGTCTCCTTTGGATGTTTGTCTCCACTTTTATTTATTTATAATAAAATATTCAAAGTAATTAATTACAGTCATCCTTGACCCCACTTGGTCAATAGTCATAAAAATTTACAATAAAAATAAAACATAAGCTCTTGTCTATGATATGCCACCTCGCTTTGACTAAATTGTATTAAAGAAGAACGCAGGAAAGGTAAGTGCTCTACATTGATTTTTGAAAATTTGTTTAGCTTTAATTAAGGATGAAAATGCATTAAGGGAATTGCATAAGTTAAATGGAGAATCTGAGGAAGAATTGAGGCAAGACAAAGTTGTAAATCATGTTTAAAGGAGAACAAAGACTGGCCGAGAGATGCGACTTAATGCACAAATTGGTGATTATTATATGGATTTTTTTTATTTTAGACTTGGGATCAGATGTAAATATTCTTACTAAATAGACATGGGAGAATATGGGAAATCCTAAGATAGTGTGGTCACCTATTTAGCTACGGTTGGCCAATCAACATAAATTTATATCGTTTGGAAGAATGGTTGGGGTCCCTATCGAAGTGGAGGGACTGCGTACTTTTGTAGACTTTGACATTATAGAGATTATCGATGATACCAATCCATATCCTAGACTTCTAGGAATAGACTAGGAAATTCATAATTAAACCATTATTAACTTCAAGAAGAGACTGCTAACATTTGAAAATTATGAAATAAGATTTGTCTCACCTTTGGATCCACTAAAAGGACAGAGGTATGTCGAACCAGTCAAGGAAGACAATGATGTTCGATACTTAGATAATATTTACAATGTATCCTCCAGGATAAACAACTATGTTAATACCACAACAAATGGTATGCTAAATTGGCGGATCATTAGCTCCTTCTCATCAGATTCTGGCGAAGCTCTGGAGAACTGGCAGAACATGCTACATGAAGTTTCAATGCGAAGATGTGCTTGGGTCTCAAAGTCACTGAGTTGGGTCGGTAAAGAGGTATGTTACCTTCCCACTTATGAAGGATTGCCCAATTTGGATAAGTTTATTGTTTAATTTGAAATTAAGGTGCTAGAAAAACAACGGTTTTTGGCGTTGGATGTGGCCTTGAAAGCAACTCTAGCAAGATGGTGGGTTGTTCATAAACAATCTATAACAGGATGGTCATTGTGAAGATGGTTTTTAGAAATACGGTTTGGTGAGGGAGTCCATATGTCGGAGAGAAATACACTGGGATAACTAGCCATGTTGATCATCTAGCTACTTGTAGTGCAATTTGGAAGAATATACCCAAGCAAGAGTGAGTCCACATGTTTATTCATACACTTTATACTATACCAAGGAATTGGTATATGTCGTTGGAGCTTTAACAAGGAACTACAGAGTGGGATACGCTGGATATGAGTTTCAAGCAGACATTTAACTATGAAGACAAAAGTCCGACAATAGATGCAGTGCTGCAAGTTATTAAAGCAAATATTTTTGAAGAAATTCTTGGACCAATGTCTAATCTAGTACAGTGGACTGCGACAGTAGAGAAAATGATGGAATGTTATAATATTACTGGAGGGCCATAGGATGATGATCCAATAGATATCCATATCCCAGAAACTGAAGGAAGCCATCACTGGAAGGGACCAGAGATCTCATCTGACAGATTTCTGAAGCCACTGAAGATTAAAAAGGTAAATATTGGGTCACCGAAAAATCCTAAATTTGCAAACATTGGAGATCACTGGGATGATGAAACAATAGGTAAGATTATTGATTTGCTACATGAGTTTCAAGATTTGTTCCCTACCAATTTTTCTGAGACAAATGGGATTACTAGCGACCTGGGAGAAATGAAGATCTCTTTGAAACCATGTGCTAATCCAATTAAGCAAAGGCCGTATAGATTGAATCCTCAGTATAAGGAGAAAGTTAGAGTCGAGCTAGACAAAATGCTTGACGCATGCATTATTGAACCTGTCGGAAAGTCATAGTGGATCAATCCCATGGTATTCCAAGACAAGAAGACTAGTGAGATTCGAATTTGTTTAGATTTAAGGAAATTGAATGATGTATGTCTACATGATCCCTTTCCAACACCATTTACAAATGAAGTGTTGAAAGTGTCGGAGGTCAAGAAGCGTATTCCTTTACTGATGGATTTTCTGGATGTCATCAAATAAATATTTCCAAGGAAGATCAACACAAAACAACATTTGCAATATAATGGGGTTGCTTCCAGTATACGGTAATGCCCTTTGGTTTAAAGAATGCACCTGCAATTTTTTCAAGGGTAGTTGTTGCTACTTTTAAAGAATTCATTCATAAGTTTCTGGAAGTTTACTTTGATGATTGGACAGTATGTGGTTTGCTTAAGAATCATATTGAAGTATTGAGGTTGATGTTAGAATGCTGTAGATAGTACCAGATTTCTTTGAATTTGAAAAAATGCATATTTTGTGCTCCATTTGGTATATTGCTAGGCCATGTGCTTGTTCGGGTACACAGGGTACTACCAAAGGACCGAACACCAAGAGCAACCACTTCACCCAAACAGATCAAAGATCAACACACCGATGTTTTGACGTGGTTTAAACCCTCTTGAGGGAAACACTCCATGACCCCGGACAAATAGCTTCTACGGGACAATTTATTATGCAAAGAAATAAAGTTACAAATGAGCTTCTCATAATCGATCAACTAAACAATGACCCTCCATGCTCTTTAAATAGAGATCATGGACCAATCGGGTGTTAAGCCACGGATCAAGGTTAGGTTTGATCTAAGAGAAATTGAGCCGTCGGATCACTCTATGTCGGGAACATATCGTGACTGTCGGATTAAGTATTTACAAATGCATATTAATGCATACTAAAGAAACACACTATCCCTAACGAATATATTACATAAGTTGATCTTAACTAACTCCTAAGTGTCTAAATATCCTAACATCCCCCCTTAAGAACAACTTGGGATAGGATTGAAGGATTTACAAAAGTGACACTATTAGGAGAAGGAAGGAGGCATTAGAGCCTGTCCCCCCTTAATGACAAGTTCCTGAACTCCTAACATAGATCGAAGTTTAGAAAACTTCGCTTCTGTAAGATACTTGGTGAAGATGTCTACAACTTGATCATCTGTAGGGCAAAAGAGCACTTCAAGCACACGATCATGAACAAGATTTCTGATGAAGTGCATATGTAGTTCAATGTGCTTGCTGCGTTGATGTAGAACTGGATCTTTGGCAAGCTTGATGGCACTTTGATTGTCGCACCAAAGTGGAGTAGGCTGCTGCTGCTCGAATTCAAACTCTGAAAGGATCTGTCGAAGCCATAAAGATTCCTGAGTGGCATTAACTGCTGCTCGATATTCTGCCTCTGTTGAAGAAAGAGCAAGAGCTTGTTGTTTCTTACAAGCCCAAGTAATAAGTCCAGATCATTAGACTTTTGATCATCAGGATCACCGGCCCAATCTGAATCAGTGAAACCAACCAACAAAGGTTTCCCCCCTATACTGTAATGAATCCCAAACTGAACTGTACCTCGAATATATCGAAGTATTCTTTTAGATGCTTTCCAGTGACTTTCATGAGGTGTCTGCATATAACGGGCAACACGACCAACAGCAAAGGAAAGGTCAGGACGGGAATGAGTCAAGTATAAGAGACTACCAACAAGCTGACGATACAAGGTGGCATCAACTTCAGGTTAAGTACAAGTGGCAGAAAGTTTGACTCCAGACTGGAAGGGAGAAGGGGCTAGTGTACAATCTTCCATGTGAAAGCGACGAAGAAGGTCACAAGCATACTTAGACTGTGAAAGAAAGATTCCTTCTTTGGTTTGTAGGACTTGGAGACCAAGAAAATAATGCAAATGTCCTAAGTCTGACATTTCAAAATTGTGTTTAAGACTGGATTTCACATGGGTTATAAGCTTAGGGTCACTACCAGTAATAATAAGGTCATCAACATATAGAACAAGTATGATGAGATGGTTTCCTACTTTCTTGGTATAGACATTGGGGTCAGAATGGCATCTAGAAAAACCAGTGTCAAGGAGAAAGTTATCCATTTTGGCATACCAAGCTCTAGGAGCTTGCTTAAGGCCATATAAGGATTTCTTAAGGCGGCAGACAAGGCTAGAGTTATTCTGAACATAGCCAGGAGGTTGTTCCATGTAAATTTTCTCCTGTAAATCACCATGTAAGAAGGCAGACTTGACATCCATTTGATGGACTTCCCAGTTGTGTAAGGCTGCAAGGGAAAGAACAAGGCAGATGGAGTTCATTTTTGCGACTGGAGCAAAGGTTTCATTGTAGTCAATCCCTTCAACTTGGGAAAAACCTTTGGCAACTAACCTTGCCTTAAGTATTTCAACACTTCCATCTGATGCATACTTAGTTCTGTAGACCCATTTACATCTGACAAGTTTTCTTCCTTTTGGAAGAGGTACAATATCCCAAGTATCGTTCGCCATTAAGGAACGATATTCTTCATCCATGGTTGCATCCCAATCTGGATTCCCTGAAGATTCTGCAAAAGTTTCTGGATCATGATTCTCGAAAACTTGAGCCAAAAGAGAAGAGGCTCACTGAAACTGAGAACATGTTCGACGTTGATCTCTAGGATCATCGGCAAGATCACCAGCTGCTTCACATGTTGAATGGACCCATCGAGGAAGCACTTGTGTTGGTGCAACTGGAGGAACATGAGCAGGCGGAGGTGGATTTTCATCCTCACTGTCATCATCAGAAACTGGAGTTGGAAACCTGTCAAGGAAGTTGGAAGAAGAAGAAGAAGGCACAAACGTCGAATCAGGCTCGCAGGCCAAAGATAGCACAATCGTCGAGTTAGGCTCGCAGGCCAAGATATTTTCATCAAATTTAACATCTCTTCTAATGATTATATCATGAGAATGTGGTGGAACAAGTCTATAACCTTTTACATCTTCAGAATATCCAACAAATATGCACTTTTCACTTTTAGGCTGCAATGCTTTCCGTTTTTCATCCGGAATGTGAGCCCATGCTTCACTACCAAACACACGGAAGTAATCTACATCAGGTTTAGTTTTACTCCATGCTTCTTCCGGTGTTATACCTTGTAATGCTTTAGTGAGGGTGCGATTAACTATGTAATTTGCACAATTAATGGCTTCAGCCCAAAATTGAAGACTTAGTCCCTTAGATTGGATCATACAACTAGCCATTTCTTTTAAAGTGCGGTTCTTCCGCTCAGCTACACCATTTTGTTGTGGTGTATATGGAACAATGTGCTGTTGTTGGATGCCTTGTTTAGTGCAGAAAGTAGTGAACTTATTGTTAACATATTCTCCTCCATTGTCAGATCTTAACTTAATAATTTGATGACCAGATTGTGTTTCCACAAGTGCCTTGTAGGCCAAGAACATGTTAAATACTTCGCTCTTAAGTTTTAGGAAATAAAATCAAGTGCATCTAGTGTAATCATCAATGAAAGTTAAGAAATATTTGAAACCAAAAAATGAAGCAGATGGAAGAGGACCACACAAGTCACTATGCACAAGCTCCAAGGGAATCGAGGCGTGCCAAGAGGCACGTTTGTCAAAAATGTCCCGATGATGTTTTCCGAGTACACAACCGGAGCAAACACCATCCCTGCAAGATACCATCGGAAGACCTGTCACCATATTTTCTTTACATAGTTGTTGCAATGAGCGATAATTTAAGTGACCAAATCGCTCATGCCAAAGTTTGCTCAAGTTATCACTATGAGCAACAAAAACTGAAGGGAAAGGTGATGACCCAAAGTTGTTAAACTTGTACAACCTGGTAATATCATCAACAATTCCAGTAGCTAGGACCTGTTGAGGATCTTTAAAATCCTTGATTACAACTTGGTGAGGTGTAAAGGTCACAGTTTTAGCTTCACCAGAATGAGTGATCTGATAGACTGATAACAAATTGCAGAAAATTCTTGGAACACATAGTACATCACTAAAATGACCATTATCTACTGGAACTGTTCCAGCTCCTACAACACTTAGAGATCTATCATCACCAACAAATATTTGTTTGGTGTTACATTCATGCATAGTAGAAAAGATGGCTTGATCCTTAGCCATATGATAAGATGCTCCAGAATCAATGAGCCATTCATTTGAAGTAGAAGAAGAAGATGCATTGTAAGAATAACCAGAAGCACAAAGTGCATGTCCATGAGAGGCAGATTCTGAAGACGAATCTAGGCTGATGTGGTGCTTCTTCATTGCTGCTTCCAAGGCTGCCATCTTCTTGAAACATTTAGATTCATCATGATTATCTTTCCAACAATAGTTGCAATGACGCTCAGTCTTCTTGCCTTTTGGCTTAGATCCTTTCTCATTTTTTAAAGAAGGAGCTGTATAAGAGGGTTTTGGACCCTTGTTTGACTTATTATTGCGAAAATTTTGTTTCTTGGGAGGCTTGGACTTTTATTTCTGTTGGGACAATAAGGCTTTCCCAGATGTATCTGCATTGTTGATTATTCCAAGATGAATGAGTTTATCTTGTTCTCTAATCAAGGAATCACAAAAGGATTCAAGACTAGGCTCTTGATAGCTAGCTGCATTCAAGGATGCTTTCATGGAGTAAAATGTAGATACGAAACAGAATATGCAGGTCCAAGTTTGGAAAGAATATGATAAATGCATTGTTTGTCTTCCCTCTCAATCTTACATTCTGCACATAAGAGTTTAAGAGTTTTGTACTTAGATAAATAATCTTGAATGCATGAAAATTCACTTGTATTTAAAGAAATCAACTCATTTTCGAGTTGGTGACCTCGAATTTCATTGTGTTTACCAAACACAGATTCCAACTTGTCCCAAGCAGCATTAGGTTCATCAATTCCAAATATGTGGAATCGCAAATCAGTAGAGATTGACATCGCAATCAATCCACGAACTTCATCACATCTATTTGCCCATTTTAATTTCTTATCATCATCAGTGGATTCTTTTTCTTTCCCTGAGGTAATTTTGAAAAGTCCCCTACTTCGTAGAACATCCTCCATACGAGATTTCCATGAGAAATAGTTGGAACTGTTAAGTATAATATCACAAGGGGCAGCCATATTTGTAAATTAATGGCTGTAAAAGCAGAAACCAATAGTCTGGATGTGAAGAGCTCGAAAAAATAGGCGGTTTAAAAAAAAACGGCACTGAAAACTGACTCTGTATGATGAAGTTATGCTTGAACAAAGAAACTGAAAAAAAGAACCCCCCTCTTCCCAAGATGAACCTTTTGACAATCACTTTACAAGAAAGTTGTTTTAAGTGAACCACTTTTGTAAAATAAGTGATTTCACTTTTACAATGATATTAATTTTAAATAGTGCAACAATAAAAAAACTTAAGTGACTCACTTGTATTTTTATTTTTTATTATTTAAGTGAGATGCACTTTTACAATAAAACAACTTGAAAATAGAAATTGCATGCACTTTTTCTTTTAAAAGTAACTTCCTAAGACTTGAACTCAAGACCTATTAAGGAATAAAGCAACTTTGAACCAAATGAGCTAGATTAAAAGGTATGTAAAATATGGGAATGAGGAAGGGTTTTTTTTTTTAATACTTTTCTTGCTCGGTTTGCGTGCTTGCCCTTTTTCCTGCAAAACAAACCACAAATCGAAACAAAAAAACTTTTCCACACTTGTGGAATTAGATCTTGTTAGCTTGCCCGGAAAGTCTACGTTTTCTCTCTGTTTCTGATTTGTCGAGATCACGCAAGGTGCACGGCAAAGAGCATACGCAACCGAGAAAAACCCTTTCCCTTTCTGTTTCTGATTTGTCGAGATCGCTCAAGGTGCACGAAAAGAGCATACGCAGATGGGAAAGCAACAATCCGAACCCAAAAAAAAATATAACAGTAAAAAATGATGAAATATGAGATTTTTTTCTTTTAAAAAAAGAAAATAAAAAAAATGCGTCACTGTAACATTATACCTTCAGATCTGATGAAATACGCGTTTTTAGAGCAACCGGGAACTGTTTTCGATCAAACGAAAACTATCTCCTAATGGAAATGACGCTCCTGACGCAATGGACCACCTCCCACAGCCCATAAATGCACAGAAATACCAGAACTAGAAACCCTTTCGAGTTTCGGCAACAACAGTTCAAGATCTAGATCATAACCGGAAGTAGCACGTCATAAAAGCTCTGATACCATGTTCGGGTACACAAGGTACTACCAAAGGACCGAACACCAAGAGGAACCACTTCACACAAACAGATCACAGATCAACACACCGATGTTTTGACGTGGTTTAAACCCTCTTGAGGGAAACACTCCACGACCCCGGCCAAATAGCTTCTACGGGACAATTTATTATGCAAAGAAAGAAAGTTACAAATGAGCTTCTCATAATCGATCAACTAAACAATGACCCTCCATGCTCTTTAAATAGAGATCATGGACCAATCGGGTGTTAAGCCACGGATCAAGGTTAGGTTTGATCTAAGAGAAGTTGAGCCGTCGGATCACTCTATGTCGGGAACATATCGTGACCGTCGGATTAAGTATTTACAAATGCATACTAATGCATACTAAAGAAACACACTATCCCTAACGGATATATTACACAAGTTGATCTTAACTAACTCCTATGATGTATGTCTACATGATCCCTTTCCAACACCATTTACAAATGAAGTGCTGAAAGTGTCGGAGGTCAAGAAGCGTATTCCTTTACTGATGGATTTTCTGGATATCATCAAATAAATATTTCCAAGAAAGATCAACACAAAACAACATTTGCAATATAATGGGGTTGCTTCCAGTATACGATAATGCCCTTTGGTTTAAAGAATGCACCTGCAATTTTTTCAAGGGTAGTTGTTGCTACTTTTAAAGAATTCATTCATAAGTTTCTGGAAGTTTACTTTGATGATTGGACAGTATGTGGTTTGCTTAAGAATCATATTGAAGTATTGAGGTTGATGTTAGAATGCTGTAGATAGTACCAGATTTCTTTGAATTTGAAAAAATGCATATTTTGTGCTCCATTTGGTATATTGCTAGGCCATGTGCTCTACAAGCAAGGGTTGTTGTTGGATCCTATGAAGATTCCCATTATAGTCGATCTACCTCCACCCACTCCAGTTCAACAACTAAGGACAACTTTGGGTCACAAAGGTTATTATAGGAAGTTTATCAAAGGCTATGCTCAGATTACAGCCCCTATGGAAAAGCTGCTAAAGAAATATGTGAAGTTCTAGTGGAATGAAGAATGTAAGCAGAGCCTCGACATGTTAAAGGATAAAATGGTTGCAACACCTATTTTGGTGTTCCCGGATTGGCAAAAATAATTTCATGTGCATGTCGATGCCTCATCAGTCGCTCTGGGCACAATTCTCGCCTAGCCAGGTGGTGTTTCTATTGAACATCCTATTGCATTTGCTGGCAGAAAATTGTCAACGGCGGAAAGAAATTACACTATGACAAAGAGGGAAGGGCTGGCCATGGTTTATTCCCTGCAAAAGTTCACATTATTTGTTAGGAGGACACTTTAAAATGTTTATAGACCACTCTGCTTTGAAGTACCTCGTCAACAAGCTAGTGTTGGGGGGCGAGATCTCTTGATGGTTATTGTTGTTTTAAAAGTACGAGTTTGAGATTATCGTCAAACCAAGGAGGCTAAATGCTTGACTTGACCATCTGTTGAGGTTGGAAACATGAGAATAACCAACTAGCTTAGAAAATAACCTCCCATATGCACAACTCTTTTTAGTAAGAATGATTGATTAATACTTTGAATATATCGTGAAATTCTTGTCTAGAAATGTGGCACCAGAAGGATATACAGCTACACAGAAGAAGCAGTTAGTGGTTAAGTCGGTGGTTTATCAATTGATATCTAATCAATTGTACAAGTTAGGACCGGATGAAGTATTGCGTCGTTGTGTTCTAGAGCACGACCAACCAATCATCTTAGTCAAGGCTCATCAGGGTGTTGCCTGAGGACATTATGTAGGTAAAGCTACTGCGCATAAAAGATTAAGATTTTGGTTGTGGTGGCCTACCCTCCATAAGGATTCCAAGGAGTATTGTCAGAACTACGATGTATGTCAAAGGATTGGGAAGCATTCAAGGAGATATGAAATACCATTAGTTCCTCAAGTGACCTTGCAGGAATTCGACAAATAGGCTATTGATTTTGTGGGTCCAATAAACCCACCAGGGAAAAATACTGGTGCAAGGTATATTATTACTGTGACTGACTATCTTACTAGATGGGTTGAAGCTGCGCCAGTACGATATTGCAATGTTGCGACTGCCACGAAGTTTCTATTTGAGAATGTTGTCACTAGGTGTAGATATCCCCAAGTTTTACTAAGTGATCAGGGTGCACATTTTGTTAATAACACTATAAAAGAACTTATAGAGGAATCTCATATCTACCATAGGAAGAGTACTCCATATCACCCACACGTGAATGGGATTGTCGAAGCATTCAATAAAATTTTGGAACATGCACTGACAAAGGTTTGCAATGTGAACCGTGATGAATGGGACTCGATATTTCCTATAGTTTTATGAGCTTATAAAATGACATGCAAGATGTTGACAAACACCTTTCAGGTTGATGTATGGACAAGAAGCTATCATGCCCATGGAGTATATCATTCCAAGTTTAAGAATCGTCGCTTTCACCGGTATGTCTGATACTGGTTTTGTCGAAGAAATATTGTCACAGTTACTTCAGCTAGAAGATGACAGGTTCATTGCAGCATTCTATCAGCAAGTGCAGAAAGACAGAGAAAAAGCATGGCATGATCGCCACATCACCAAGAAGCCCTTTCAGCAAGGATACTTAGTTCTTCACTATGATAGTAAGTTTTTCAAACACCCTGGCAAGTTAAGGATGCATTGGCTAGGTCCTTATGTTATTAACTATGTGACATAAAGAGGTGCAATACAATTGCAGAAGTTAGATGGAAAACTCCTTAATGGATTGGTAAACAGGAGTTGGCTGAAACACTACAAGGATAGTCGTGCCTCTTTGCAGTGACGAAATTATGAGTGAATGCTTGTATATATATTTTCTTTGTGACTGTATATAGTTTTTGGAAACCCCGAGTTTTATTTTATGTTGGTATTGGCTTTGTCAAAGTTCTCATGTCGATGTGTTGTTGTGTCAAATATTTTGGAGACCCAAAGTTTTACTTTTGTGTCGAAGATTTCCCGTCGAAATTTTATTGTTGAATTCTTAATTTGGTTTTTGGAAACCCCAACTTATTTTCTAGTCAAAGTGTTTTATCAAAAAGGGGGGTTGGGGGTATCACAGTTCCCTTTGTCGAAGTCTAAAATTATTTGTCCAAGTTGCTAACCTAGGAAGTTGCAGTTGACGTGCATTAATTGTTTCTTTTATGGTGGGCACAGTCGCGACATTAGTGGGATTTTTGCATTAATTATCGAAAAGACGTAAGTGTGTGAATAGATTCACCGCTACCACCATGATGATTTCCAGGCTCGAGTACTTTCATTGTGCATCGTGGATGACAGAAATATTGCACGAGGGAATTAAGTTTAAAAGTGCCTTCATCAACCGACCGTGACACATTGTTGTGTTGATGAGCACGAGTATTGATCACACTAGAGTTTGAGTGAATTATGCAGAGCACATTCAGTATCACAGAGCATTAGTATGAAGGTCAATTTATTTACAACTAGTGAGGTTCAAGGTTCTGTCAAAGAAGTCAACATGCAGGGCTATTGGCCAATTAATCTCGAGCAGCCAAAAGTTGTCTCTTTGCACCTTCCATGGAATATTCCCAAGAAGTCAAGAAAATCAAATTGCAAGAACCTAGAGGCAAGAATGGAGGGGAGGCATGACGTTGAAGCATCTGCATCTGGGTCTGCAACTATTTTTTCGGGCTATGTGCCACCACGAAATATGATTGTGAAACCAGTTTGGCTGCTGAAGAACAAAAGATATTAGTTATTCTCAGTTCCAGTTCTGAAGGGCGTTATAGTACAGGGAAACATTTTGAAGAATGCCAATAAATTGTCATATGCAGACCACGATGTCACCAAATTTCCCAGATTTCATTCCAAAAACTACATGGAAACTGTAAGAACGACCAAAGGCGTGCCATTGGAGCTTGAACTCATGCAATGGGCGTTAGGAGTGAAGAGAGAGGGTATTTTGTCGCTGATGCACCTGCCACACTTTGCTAGGACTGCTGAAGCCAACGCATGTGTGAAATAGTTACTACTATGCTTCCATCTAGGGTGTATGTGGCTTGACACCAAGATATCAATGGACATCAACATGATAGCGAGGATTACAGGGTCGGCCAAGGCCAGGGTGGACCCTGCTCAATTTTTTGTGCGCAAGGAAAGAGATCGAGAATTGGCCACGAGGATGAAAGACAAGCATCAATTGTAGAAGAACAACAGGGGATTCAACGTGGCGTCTATCAACGACCAGGCGGTTCGCTTCGCTGCAAAGGTGTTAGCGACGAAGGTATTAAGAAAGGTTTAATCGAACTAGGTAACTACGTCGATGATCGTCGTGGAATAGTAGTCTGCCCAAGGAGTGCAAATGAATTGGGTGACATTTTTTTTAAACAAGTTCCTTGTTGACTGCATTGATGCCTAGGAAAATGGTACATCTTTCACTTCTTCATGGTTTTTATTGTTAATTTCATTTGTAGGATGGGAAAAATGAGAGAACTATTAGGGCATGCAACCAGTTGGACCCTATTAGACTTCCTGGTACATGAACTTGTGGTATTCTGATATCAATATCGGGCAGCAAGAAAGCAATGATACGTTGTATCTGCAAAAAGAGGCACTGCAGTATTATGCTATGCAGATACCATGCATTGAAGAAGATGTGGTGGTGAAGTATTGTGGCATTGCAAGGTTCAAAATGGAACCTCACCACATGTACATTCAAGCAAGGCGAGACCCGCATAAGCAATGGCTAGCTACTAGATTTAAGTTGGAACCAGAATAATTTGACGCAATCATCTGGGAGTGGTCGGTAAAATGGCAAGTTCCTGTTGAACCAGAAAATATTTTATCGGATCCGTCGCAGCAGGATTAGCGATAGGAAGGTACCTTTGGACGACAGTATAACACAAGTCAAACCTAGAGTACGCAAAACACTAGTGTTGGGGGTGATGAAGGTAACCCTCCCGAGTCAGAGAATGATGACCAAGAGTCAAGACAAACTCCTACTAATCCGGTTCTAGGAGAAAAGTGCAAGGTTGGAACATTGACACAGAGGGGAAAGAAGAAGCAAAAGGCGTAGAGTTCTAGCATGATGCAGGCCTTAACAAATGATGATGTAAACATCATTTTTGATAGGATGATTGAGTTCGTTGAAGGAAAAAGACAATTCAATTGTTTAGGAGTGTGACAAACATATTGGACACACTTTGTCAAGTCGTAAAGAGGATTAGCATCTCAACTCCAGAACAAGATGTTGCGCTGCGGGTCAAGGTTGCACATGAGGAGGAAAGTCCATAGTAGTTGGCTACACCACCCTCAAGTGACAGAGTAGTCAGGTTGTTGATGCAGGCATTGAGTTATGAAGAGGTGGGGCCAAGTGAGAAGGTCCCTCAGTCAGGTTATGCAGAGTTGAAGTTGTCAGCATTGCCACTGTTTACGCTGCATAATCTCCAAGAAAATATCACATAAGAGCTGAAAGCAAGAGAACGATCTATTTTTTACCTTATGAGGGGCTTTAGGAACTAAGTGGTCGTACTCAAGGACCATTCCATTGAAATTCAACAGGACAAGGAATTGCTACATCAAGAGAAGCTAAAGTTTCATGAGGTTATCGCAGTAACATTCCGGGCAGTTCCCGAGGTAGAAGTAATTGAAGAAATGGCACCTTAGAAGAAGCTCCAGCATTTGGAAGCCTTTATTTATGTGTATAGGAAAAAGGTACAAGAGTTAGACGCCAAGTTGGTTCCAAGCACACTACCAGAGTTGACAGAGCAGAGACGGGCATAAGTGCAAGGAGCCGTCAAAAGCATTTAAGACTCTGAGGCGCAGTGTAGGCATATGTACGAGAAAGTATCGCAAACATGGGTTGCATTGTTCGAGGATGCAAAGCTTGACAATATAACCACTAGAATTGTAACTACATAAGATAAAATGAAAAACCTGTAGGGTCTGCTAAAGACTCTAATGCCAGTCGAGAGAATGAGGAAGGATGCAGAAAATAAAGTGTTGCAAATAGAAATCAACCAGTTGAGAGTTCAACAACGACAGTCGTCAGAAAGGGTGTAAGATCTCCAGTCCGAGGTTGAGCGTGTTTATGAAATTATTGGAAGATAGCATGCATAGATTCAGGTGACACTCACTTAGACTGTCGAGCAAAGAAAAGAGTATATCACTGCTTAGCTATACGACGTAATAAAACAAAAAAAAGGAAAAAGTCCAGCAGTCAGTCGAGGCTACCAGAAAAGTATAAGAGGAATTTTTGTCGAAGATGAAGGACCTTGTAGCACAATCCTGAAGTGGCTCGGGACTAGCCACATGTGAGTGTTGGGGGCCTGCTAGGCCTGGTATATTTTGGGTACCATTTTTGGTAAAACAGTTTTGGTGTGGACAAAACAAGAGTAAAAGTGGTTCAGTGAAGTGGTCAACACTGATGAAACGAGCGAGAAACCAGGAAGATGGTTATTTTGATTATTTCAAAGGGAGGGGTTGAGTCATTTAGTTAGTGTTGGCCACTTACATTAATGAGTTGAGTAGTTGGTTAGTGGGGTAGTGGGAGTGGGGCAGGTTGTGTGTGCCCTATAAATATGTAATAAGAGGGAAATGTTGAGGCTGTTAGTGAAAAGTAAGTTGTCCGAGGAATTTGTTGTTATGTATCTATATCTAGCGAACTAATTTTGTTTGGTCTGTCGAAGCTGTTGTAAGAGTTGAGTCACTTGATCTGCGAGCTATGTGCGCAGATCTGTTGTAATTGAGGAGAAAGGTCAGTCAGTTTGTAAAACATGAAGTGCTTATTTATTGGCTACGACTCATAATTAAGAAGAAGCGCTTCCTTGGTTTTTCCCATCTTGGGTTTCCATGTTAAAACCATGGTGTTATTTGTGTGATGTTGTGATGTGTTGTGTGTTTATTTGCTTTGCTTATGAATCGCATTAATTGATGAATAATTATGCTTAAATGAAGAAATATGTGAATGCGAAGTATACTGTGTGTCATGTGATTTTCAGTTAACTTATGAGTTTTGTCGAAGCTAATTATCTGTCGGAGTAATGGGTTGTCTGATGAATGAGTTGTATGTCGAGCCATTCCCCTTCTACGCTGCATAAACATTGTTCCTGCAGTCTCCATAGGTACTTTGGGAGAGACTTCATCTGCTTCGTAGGTGTTTCCGAAAGGGATAAAACCCTTTCGAGCTAGTATCTGTGGTGTTTGTTGGTGTTGTGTTGTATGTTTGGACCCTGGTCGAAGTAGAAGTGCGTCAACAGTTACCATTGTCAGTCATCTAACTCTCTGTTGTCATACCATGGACACCACTTCCATCGAAGTTCCAACGAATAATCTAGCAAACATTTTGTGCCATAAACAATCAACATTGTCAGTCATCCAACTCTCCATTGTCGAACGATGGACGCTACATCTATCGGAGATCCAACGATATCTGACAATTTAAAAAATAAATAGCATCCTTTTGCAAATTTCCAAACAAAACAAGGTCATTCAGAATTAGGAGCTTTCTCATGAGCAGATCATTGGGATCATTATGATGATCTTTTATTGGGGCCTTCATAGGAACACGTTATTGAGTGAGGAATGATATAATTTTTCAATATTAGTTGTTGAATTATGTTGAATGTACCAATATGTTCTGAGATGGCCTTTGAAGGAAACCTTGA
This sequence comes from Larix kaempferi, assembly GCA_027924585.1. Classification (NCBI taxonomy): domain Eukaryota; kingdom Viridiplantae; phylum Streptophyta; class Pinopsida; order Pinales; family Pinaceae; genus Larix; species Larix kaempferi. The sequence continues at coordinate 14,608,914 of BSBM01001346.1, forward strand.
TACCAACAATTTCATCCATATGGAGTGTTAATTTTTTTTGTTTGCAACAAAATTCCAGAACGTTAAGGGAATGTTCATTTGAATTTAACTATAGAATTCTAATTCACATTTTTACCATTACTACAAACTTTGGGCTAACTTGTACCCTTGGAATCCATGATTAATGCTTTTAAGTTGTCAATTGTTAAGGGATATTCGAATCCCTTTGTAATTGGTAACATGGAAAAAGCCTAAATGTTGATTTCTAATATTTAGGGTGGTAAACATAAACATATCACTACACAATTTTGATTTCTTTGGGGATATCCAGTTTTCAGGTATTCAACTCATTGAGGTTTCCCAAGGCATATTACATAATAATTATAGCTTCTGTGATAAGGCTACATGTAATTCTACATGAGCAAACATTTTTTTTCAATTGCTTCTAAATTCACTCGCTTGCAGTCCCTCAATATGTGCCAAAACCAACATCAACGCGACGATCAAGTAGTGGAAATGGTTCCAAAGTACTGTCATGATTTGTGTGCTCTAGAACTTTCGAATATTACTCAGCTAACAAATAGATCTATTAGAGCTCTAGCTTGTGATTGTAATCAACTTGAAAAACTTAATATAAGTGGATGTTCAAAAGTTATTGATTCAACATTGATATTTCTGGAAATGAAGTGCAACAGATTGAGACATCTAAACCTTTGTGGTTGTTGTCGATCTCTGTCTGACAGGGCTTTGCATGGTAGGTCCCTAATCATAAATCATTTATTTCTCGAGCATCAATTGTTTTTTTACTAATATTCCTATTATGGATTGAGTTTCATAGGTTTCCCTTCAACTTATTGAATGTCATAGGGACTGGGATATCTATTATGTCAAAGACACCCAAGACTTGCACCTAGTCCCAACCACTTTTTGTGTGTTCTGGTGTGTATTCACAAGCATGAGCACAAGAACATGTTTTCAACATGACATGAATCCTGGTGGTGGTGGGACTATTTAGCTTACTACTTTCACTGACCAAGCCAAGCTGCTCTTGACACCTTTTCCAATTTTTGGTTTTCCTACATTTTTACTTCTTTGTATGATAGCACCGAGGTGCTCTACAACATGGGTGGGAGAATGTGATAAAATTTGACCAGTATGGAAGAGTGACCTTTCCAAGGGTGCGCTACAACTCAAAATTTTGAACATGCATTCTATTGAATCATTTGGTTTGCTTCGATCTTTGTAGCTACAGTACTCATAGAAAAACATGGTTTCCTTGAAGTCAGCACTCATAACTCTATACTCTTCAAAATAAGCTTCCAAGGACTCATCTTGTTCATTTTGCACTGCTTCTCCCACTATCTTTGGATCTAGTAATCTCAACATTGTGGCTCTGGGAGGATCTTTGTACTCATGAGGGAATTTGTGTGGACCCGTTTGTGATTTATGCACTTCTCCGTGAGGTTTTAGGGTGTTTTTGTCTCCATCCTGAGAACCATTTCTACTTCCTTCACCATTTTTGCTTCTGAAAGCATAAGCTACCAACTTGCTCATAAACTCCCTTGTCTCCTCTTGATTTTTCCTAGCATCCTCTTGTCCCTTTCCCAACCTATCTAAGGTTTCTAATAGGCCTCTCATGAACAATTCCTTCTCCTCCTCAGTAGTGACTTTGCCAAAGATAGTCTATATACTCTTATATGTTCTTGGTTCTTCTTGAATTATACCTTCGGCAGAATTCAATTCCTATTCATCCCAAATAGTTTCTATGCCTTTATTGCGCCGAGAGGCGCTCTACAACCCAATATGAGGGAGATCTTGTAACATGTGTCAAGTGTTTGTAGAGTTTGTCGAGTAACAAAATAATACAAAGTAAACAAAAAAGAATAATACAAAGTAAAAAGTAATAAATATTATGTCGGCCATAAACAAAAAAGAATAATACAAAATAAAAAGTAAATATGAGACTTAAACTAGAGACTTTAGAGCTTAGGATTAGGTGATAAATATTATGTGGGTCATAAACAAAAAAGAATAATACAAAGTAAAAAGTAAATATGAGACTTAAACTAGAGACTTTACTTTTTACTTTTAATACAAAGTAAAAAGTAAATATGAGACTTAAACTAGAGACTTTAAAGCTTAGGATTAGGTGGCTCAGGTATTGCACTCAAGGAGCTATTCAATGAGAGGTATGTGATCCCTCTCTGCGCTTGATAGAGCCTAGGATTTGGATTTATGTCGGTGTATACTAGAAGTGATATTTTGCATATATCAGTGACTCATTTTCTTCAGATCCCACAACTGTAGAGAATCATGCTCTGATACCACTGTAATGTACCCAACTCAAATCAAGGGAAACTAGTTTGAATTTGGGCAAAAAAAACCCCATAGATTTCGATCCTTTCCAAGCATCTCCTAATCAGCTCGAATTTTTCCAAAAAGCTCCAACTCAACTCAAACACCCAATTCAATCCAATTAACTCTGTAACAAACTTCAGGGAACTTTTATGAAAGTTTCACACACAAAAAACATATGATAGTACAACCACAATTGCAGATCTACACATAGATCAACTGACAACTTAAATATTGGAACACATGGGAAAATCACTATGAATTTTTATTATTAAATCGATGGAATTGTAAGTACAGATATTTCTGCTACAACAAATGCAAATACATAGAGAAATATGATACAAAAAGAGGAGAGATGGCTTCCATAAATTAGAAAAGAAAAGGAAGGGAAATACTACTCCCAATGAGAGATCTGCTCCAACTAGTGCACCCTCCACATGTTTAATTCGATCCCAACTTGCAAATATGGCTTCCACAGTGTGCCCTCCATGCAACATAGCCAAAAAAATAGCCTTCAATAAGTTTGGACAACCACTAATCCGCCCTCCTCAACCAAGATCTACCACAACACAAACTGCAATCCGAAAACACCAACAAAATAACACTGCTACAAACTGAAACACTGAGACACCAACATGAACTTGAACCTAAAAATGAACATGGATATGTTCTTCTTCAATTATGTTAAATTGAGAAATCAGGGTGACTTCTCCTCTCTACCAGCTAGGGTGGAATCTCTCACCACCGTAACTAGTCACAATGCAAGAGGCACATCTCCCAAGCCTGAAAAATATCAATAGCTCTCCAATTCAAAATTGAAATGATGAAAAAGCATCCTCAAGTGTGTCATCTTCCTTATTTTATAATTGATTATTCATCCTTCCATAAGCTTCTTGAATTTTCTCTCAACATTAATTAAAAAATGCAATTTTAGGAGAGAATAATTCCCTATGACACTTCATCTCCCTCCAATTGCTATTTTGGGCCTAGTGGGGAGTTACAATGAGATTTATCATGCTTGGAATGTCCATCGTCCCCAAATTCGACCTCCTTGGTTATTCTTGGTCAATTGGGAGTTACATTTGTCAGCAGGATGCTCACCACCTCGAGATTCTTACCCACCTTGGATTAGCCTCCCACAAGTGTGCCTTCCTTGGCTATTTTTATACCGGGGAGTTACAAGTCATGATATGCCTTCGTGATGAGATTCCTTCCACCTTGGATGGGAAGTACACTTCATGGGGGGACCACTTATCCTCTAATGCGCCCTCCTTAGCTTATTTCGACCATTTTCCATCTCATTTATGGGTATTTGGCCATATTATTACAAAATTTGTGACCCACATTACCCCTTCTAATTTTAAATTTAATTTACAAAGTGACTTTAGGCCAAGTAATTCCCTAGTAAATTTGATTTCCACTCGAACCTATGGGAATTAGATAGGTTAGTGGGATGACCCATGGAGGAATTATGGAGGGGACATAACAAGGGCCCTCAATTGGGGAGGATATGGGTATATCAAAATAAGTGGAATGAGTGTCATTTATGCGGGATATATAATAGATGATGGGCATCATTTTGGCTGTGATCATTCTAAGAATCTTTTCCATCATGCCATGTTTGTCATTGATAAATCATAATGTTCCAAGAATGTTCCTTTATATTATGTCGAAAGAATGAAACAATAAGAGCCTAGGATGAAACTACAAAGAGCCCACATCTGCAATGTAGCTAGCCTCCAGCGAAATTGATCCTCCACACGGTTCTTCAACTCTTCAGGACTTGGAAACAGGGAACTACGTCGGGATCTAGGGATCGGACGCGGGATTAAAATCTTGAGGAGATATCAGGTAATGGAGGAGCAACAACAAGTCCACTTGCCTGCTTGACGGTTTAGCATTGATGGCCAACTTGGAGATGGGAAGGGGTGCCACTGTCGACAGGCCTAATGAGAAGATTTAGAAGGATTTGTGGGCCCCGTAGCCTACGCCCAATGGAGGATGGTGCATTCATTTCCACGTAGTCGGTGCCTCGGATGATGCTAATGGTGCATACATGGCCATGTAGGCTGGGATGATGCTAATGGCGCATGCATGGCCATGTAGCCTGGAATGATGCTAGTGTTGCATGCATGTCCATGTAGCCTGAGACAATGCTAATTCGTAACTCGGTAGAGCCTTAAAAGCTCTGCTACAAGTTGGATATTGATCATTGCCCAAGTGGTTGTTAGGTATTATTCTCATAACAAGTTGAGCTAATAATTAGTATTGTAATAGTACCATCGTTTGAAATTAAAATGTCACCTCGTAAAGTTTTCTTCAAAACAAATACTATTCAAATATTAAGAGTCAGTTAACAATGAGATGGATTAAGGACTTCAAATGATCAACGAGGTTAAACAACAACAATTTACCAGAAATCCATGATCGGCGAGGTTAAACAACGATAAATTATAGAAGGTATGAAAATAATAATAAAATTATAAAGTATTTGATACTAAAAAGAAAACTTACCAGCAAGCTTGAACGATCAACCAAGATTTGCTTCAGCAATAATATTTATTGAAAATTAGGTTTCATCAATTGATCAAAATCGTCCTATTTCTTGATCATTTCCCATCTTCACATCAGATTAAACATAATTGTCCAAACTAGTAAAGAACTCCTTACTTTAGATAGTCATAAGGTTGTTGCATCCACTATCCAAGAACCATACATGACTTGGACTCTCTCGAGCTTCATCATAGGCAATAAGCACAAAATTTGTCTTATCTCCAGCTACTTCTGAAATGTTTGCATATTGCTTATTAGCATCTATTTGTTTTTACATACAATCCAGAGCAAAATGCTCAATTTTCTTACAATAAAAACATTGCACTTTGGTCTTATTAAACCTTCCAATTGTTGATAATATTTACTGCTTGAACCTCTATAAAATTACTTGACTTCGTGTTCTACACATACTTACCACTTTGGTTTGAATTTGTCATCATTCACTTGAGCAACCTATTTGGTAATGGAATTTATACCATAACACATCTACCCATATTTCCAACCACATTTATGAATGGAATCAGTGGCAAAGTCTTTATAAAGTATAAATTTTCGATGAATTTTTGTTGGATCGGTTCCTCAAATAACTTATTACCCTTATCATTAAAGATGTGGCTTCCACCTTATCGAAAAAAAAAGTTAATGCCATACAAAAGGCCTGTCATTTTAACTTCATCCATGCCCAACCATGGTATTTGTATGGATTGCTCCTTGATGCCCCCCTCATTGTATTTATAACCATACTTTGAAATATACATTAAACTACATTATAATTGATCTGGGATGACCCAAGGATCCAATGACAATGTTCATTTTATTGTGAGTGTTGTCAAATGTCATCATGCTTGCCATTTCATTTTCGTTCTATAATAATGTCGCAAATTCATTAAAATAAGGCTTAAATCATTATTTAAAAGCATAAATGAATTCAATGCAACAATTATGACAATGACAAATTCAAATCATATAAAAGATGACAACCAAACTTGATAACATAGTTCATTCGACTTGGACTACGTCTTTGGGCCTGCTTTCCAATGAGGGTCGATCTTACTATGTGGTCATAATGCTACATGCACCAAAATACAGTGTTTCGCCAAGTATAATTTGGCCTTGCAAATGTTTCCAAAGAAGCTTCAATGATCTCATTCAAGAGCTCTTCAACTCTACAAAACTCTAAGGAGGTCTTAAACTTCACATAATTTCCACCAAGAAGTCTTCTCCAAAAGACCTCTTTCACATGGAAAAACACCCTTGGTTATATACCAAAGAGTTCATAAACAAACTCCAAATATAATGAGATTTGAAAATATTTTATCCCAAATCAAAAGATATGGTTATCCATCATATCATACATTTTTAGGTAATGGTAACAACCATATAATACCTTTTGGGAATAAAATATATGGCAAATAACCATAATATGTGTTTATATATGATAAATAGAACCATATATTATAATAACCAAGCAAATATTTGTCAAGGACACGATGGTCCATTGGTGGGGATAGATAGATTTCATTCCATCTACCCGGATTCAATTCTGTTGAAACATCTTCTGGCTTGGATGACTAGCAACCATATAATATATAGTGTATTGTTTTAACCACCCAGAACTTTGTTTAATGCCTCCCATCTTTGGATTTTGGTTCCACGTTAACACACCAACCATGTAATATGTGTTCTTCTCCATTCAATCTTTGGGATTGGTAACAAATATACATCCCCAACAGATTTTAGGATAAGGTATATGTTATTGTAGAAGATTGATCGGAGGGTAAATTTGTGGGCATACAGGTGGCTATCCTTGGGGGATGACCTGTGCTTATGAGCATCCCTACTTATAACCAATAAGGATTGATGAAGCCCCCGGAAAAAATCCATGGCATTATTCGCAACAAAATGTTTCATTTCATTTGGGTTGGCAGTCACTGTTCTCGGAAGTGGCACTTGGCTAGATGGGATTCTATTTCTTGGCCCAAAAAATCAGGGGGTTGGGGTTTAATCAATTTAAACCTTTTCAGTCAAGCCCTTCGTGCTAAAAGTCTCTTGCGGGCTATCACGGTAGAAGGCTTGTGGAGTTCGGTGATTAGAATCAAGTGCCTAAAGTATTTTTCTACTATTCAATGGGTCAGAAATCCATCATTCTGTAGCAAGAATTCATCTCTATTCTGGAGAAGTATCGTTTCTACTTTTCCTTTTATCAGTAAGTATCTCAGTTGGATGGTAGGCTGTGGCGATCAGGTACAGGTGGGCATTGGTCCCATGGTTGGGCTGGGTGAGAAATATGCTCTCTCCCCAACTTTAGTGGATAGTTTAAAAAATAAACGTATTTTCATTCTGGCTCAAGCTTATTATCTTGAGGGTAATAATAGAACACTACATTGGAAATCGGTTGAGGAGATCGGCCTTTTGGGTGATGAGGTCGTCGAATGGAGACATTTTATTACGCATTTATCTTTGACATGTTTCACTCTAAATGATGATCCGGACATCCTGGTGTGGGAATAATCTGGGTGCAAATGTTAATCTCACTATCAAGAAGATGTATTAGTCTATTCTCGAGCTTCAAGAGAAACCGACTCCTTTGTGGTGGCATTGCAAGATCTGGTGTTGGAAGCTACCAATGAAGATTAAAAGCTTCATTTGGTTATTCCTGCATAATAAAATCCTAACTTAGCCAAATCTTATGAAGTGAGGGTTCCAGGAACCAAACATCTGCATTTTGTGCAAAAATGACGCAGAGGACATTCCACATCTATTTATCTTCTGTCTGTTTTTCAAGGCGATCTGGACCGAGCTTCAACAGTTGCTGGACTTAAAGGAGGAGTGGTTTGGGATGACACTTGAAGACTGTCTTTTAGGTTGTTACAAAGGAAGACTAAATTCATGATGTTGCCTTTCTTTACGATCTGGGTCATCTGGACTAGTATAAATATGAATCTGTTTGAAGATACTGAGCCCTCTCTTGTTCATATTTGCAGAAACATTATGTCTCTTCTGTATGAGTATCCAACTCCCGTCAAAGAAACTGCTAAGTGGATTGGTAGATTACCATTGATGGATCTTGGTACATCATGTGGATTCTTCGACGGTGCAGCTAAATGTGACATATGTGGAGCTGGTATGATCCTCTGGGTGAAGGAGAATCACAAGGTCAATCTGAAGATTGGTGCTGGAGCAGGTACCAATATGAGAACCGAGTTATTAGCTCTTTGGGGTCTGTTGCATTTTGCCTCTTTGAGGGGTATTATCTACATCAATGTATTTGGAGATTCTAAAGTCCTTATTGATTGGGTCAAGGGGATTCATGTTATTAGTTCCATCCACCTTTTTCCTTAGCTGAAACAATTAATAAACTTTATTAATTCCTTTGATTATATCTCTTTTCAACACATCTACAGGAATTTCAACTCTGAAGCAGATCATCTCTCTAAGGAGGCATTGGGGCCATTTGATGGATCTCTTTTATGAGGACTGGGTGGATGGAAGTATTGTGGATCATGGCATTGTAAATGCCATTTTGTAAATCCTTCTGTCTTTTGGTTTCTGGTTTCATGGATCTCTTTATTTTTATGTTGAATGGGTCATGATGGACTACAGGTTATTACGTCTTGGGAGTTTTTCAGGTTTGGATGTTTTTGGTCACTGTTTTGTAATCTTGGATTAGGCGGGGATAGGATGGACATTGTATTATCTGGATTATACTCTGTAACTTTGATTTCACTATGGAATAACAAGTTACTTGCTTTTTCTTCTTGTGATTTCACTATGGAATAACAAGTTACTTGCTTTTTCTTCTTGGAAAAAAAGGATAAGGTACATGTGGCATATCCCATGGGTTATGGATGTGGATCCATGTTACAATATTAATAATATTGCACTCTTTACTACCAACCATACCCGAATTCAAAGTTAAATAAAATTTATGCCCCTTACAAAACAAGTGATATGTGATGGCAGGATGGTAAAGGTGTTGGACTTGTTGGTTGGAGGTTTAGAGTTCGACCCGCATTGCCTCCACCTAACATTTGGTATAGTGAACAATAATAAGGCCAACTCAAACCTGCCACATGTCCAAATTTGATTGGACCACCTCACTTGCCAGCTCGGATTCTGTATTGCCATCTTAGGGCATGGTCTGGCAAACGTCAACCATCCATTGGTCTATTTGGTATAGTGAACAATAATAAGGCCAACTCAAACCTGCCACATGTCCAAATTTGATTGGACCACCTCACTTGCCAGCTCGGATTCTGTATTGCCATCTTAGGGTATGGTCTGGCAAATGTCAACCATCCATTGGTCTGAGCGAATGCTCTTGGCAAACTCTTCAAGATGGTGTTGTCTGTTCCATCATCTAAGACTGTAAAATTTTGTCCACTTTTTGATCGGTGAGGATCCTCCTGGATCAAGCCTCCCCACTTATAAGCTTTTGGATCCCAAAATCCTGTTCTGATTCAGAAGAATAGTGAGGAAAATCTATCCCCACTTGTCCTGTGTCCATCATCCATCTTGCTTGAGTAACAATCACCTAGCTCATAATAAAAATGATGAACACACCCATCAAACTATTGACAAACTTAAGCATTGGACCATCCTTACGTAAATATGTGTTTAACGTTGATGCTACCATCCAAGTACAACCGAATAGCAACATAATCACACACAAAACTGAAAGAGCAGATGCAGAAAAGAATGAACCAAATAGAAGCTTGCCCTTCTCAGTAGTATCTGATTTACTGTCAATGATGCCTTCATGTTGCAATTCCCCATGTTGTACCTATTCTGTGCCATGAAACATATATTCATTATTAGTAATAACCAATGCATTTTCAAAACCACAATCCTTAACAGACATGAGGAATAAACATTTGCTCGCATTAACCAACATCTTCATTTGCCATATTGTAATCATAGACAAATCATGTTTCATCTTGTGAGCTCTTACGATGAACTCCATCCCATTCTTGAAGAGATGATACCTATTATGTTCCCTGTAAAACATTGCTTTCATGTCATAAAGATATGGGCTGCCAACACATTCCCACGTATATCGAGTAGAATCATATCCAATTCTACATCATCCATAAATTTGTCAAAAATAACAAAGCAAAGCTTACATTGCTTAGATACGTGCATCGAGCATTCTCATGAACCCATCCTAAAGGATAACGTTTTGGGTGTGGTTCAGTCTCCAACCCTAGTTTCTCTTCTGAGATTAAGATAACTTGAGATCCACTATCTACAAGTGTATCAATAAGATTCTAATTAGGCAGAATACCATTTAGTCATTTATGGATTTCACAATCGAAGTGAAACAATATCAACTTCTCACTTTCATCAGCAACCTGATTCTCTTCTCTAGCTAGAAGCTCATTTGGTTTTGGGTACATCAAGGGCTTCCTTGCAGGTAGAGTGTAGTCCTGAAGATAAAACCAAAAGCAACATCAGAAAGGAATTTATCAACTATTACCATTGCCTAATCTATTGAGTCTTTTCATGTGATTGGCCTCTTAACTACTGTCCCAAGTTAGTTAGATTAGCGCCTCCGCGAACAATTGGTGGAATGCCTTTTGATATGAAAACAAAGAAAAACATGTGATTATCCATCTGTAGGATTTAAAACACATAATTCTAGAAATGCCACCTTCATACCAATGCTTCCACTGATTCGCGTTCCATTAATCCATCATTTCTGGAGAGAAGTGAGAAGATTTTGAGAACACTAAATTATATGATAGTGATCTCACTCTATTGTTTTCACCTATTGTGCTCAAGTCCCTCTGCCTTTGTGGTTTTTAATGGGATTTTACATTAAAGAAATGCATATTTGTTGATTTTATTTCCTTGTTGCATCATTTGCATTGGATTGTAAATGTTTTTAAGGCTTTATCATCTTTTATCACAATAACAATAATGCAAGGAAATGAGGGAGTAGATATGATTCTTCAGAAGCCAAAACTATGCTGAGATTGAAACTGTTTGATACCTATGTTTTAGAAATGTGCTAGGCACTTAGGCATTTGTTTAACTGATGATCATTTCCAAATAGCATTTTAAAACTGGCATTTGTTACACTGAACTCTCCAAGTTGTTTTCTCTTAATTGATGCGTTGGGTTTTCAACTCAGCTTTGATTTCCTGGAAGATTGTAATATCTTTTTCCCATACCATTTTGAGTGTGAAGTTTTATGGATTATTCTTGTGGTTTATGTTTTGTACGCTCTCACATAGAGCATTTCTACTATATAATTTTTTTATGTTTTGGTTGTAGTTTATTAAATTCTATCGTACTCTCTTTTCTTTTTCCTTTTTTTTACAAACACAACACTGCCATTTCTGCTATATAATTTTTATATTTTCGCTACTCTGTTTTTTTTTTCTTTTTTTCTTTTCTTTTATAAACGTAGCAATCTGCCATAATAGAGAATATGAAGTGTTTTTTCATAAGAAAACAGACTAGAATTTACTCAGCCAGGTAATCTTGTCCTGTATAATTGTTTTATTTATTTGTGTTGTTAGTAATCTACAAGATCTGAGTTCTCTAGATATGATTTTAATTGTCTTTTTTTATTAATGCATGGAATGTAATATCATTAATCTCTAAAAGGTGACATTTGCATCTTAAATCAAATCATAAAATTGAAGGTGAATATGCACTTATGATTTGTTGTCAATGATGACTTCATGTTGCAATTCCCCATGTTGTACATGTTCTGTGCCTTGAAACATCTGTTCAGTATTAGTATTAACCAATGCATTTTCAAGAACATAGTCTTTTATAGACATGAGCGATAAACTTTTGCTCGCATTAACCAACATCTTCATTTTCCTTATTGCAATCATAGACAAATCATGTTTCATCTTGTGAACTCTTATGATGAACTCAATCCCATTCTTGAAGAGATGATACTTGTTATGTTACATGTAAAGCATTGCTTTCCCATCATAAAGATGTGGGCTTTCCAATTCATAAATTTATCAGAAATAGCAAAGCAAAACTTACATTGCTTAGATACATGCAATCGAGCATTCTCATGAACCCATCCTAAAGGATAAGGTTTTGGATGTGGTTCAGTCTCTTACCCCAGTTTCTTTACAATGCCTTCGAAGATTAAGTTAACTTGAGATCCATTATCTACAAGTGTATCAATAAGACTCTAATTAGGCAGAATATCATTCGGTGATTTATGGATTCCAAAATCAAAGTGAAACAATATCAACTTCTCACTTTCATCACCAACCTAATTCCCTTCTCTAGCTAAAAGTTCGACTGGTTTTGGGTAAATCAAAGGCTCTCGTGTAGGTAGAGCGTAGATCCTGAAGATAAAAACAAAAGCAGCATCAGCAAGGAATTTAGGAAGGAATTTAGCAACTATTGCCACTGCTGACCTATGGAATCTTTCCATGTCACTAGCCTCTTATCTACGCATTTGTTCATCCATCAAGTTAAGGTATGGAGCTTAACTAACTACTGGGTTTTCGGGCTCAACCAATCCTCTGTCCCAAGTTAGTTAGATTAGTGTTGGCCTAATCTACAGATGTAAACTAGGGCATATAATTTAATTATCAATCCGGTGTATGTAAAACTTAGAAGCACATCCAAAGTATATGGATTTAGATGTAAACTTAGTCCAAAAGAAATGAATCTAAAATGACTTGAACACTGTAGGTTTAAGAAGCACTAAACGTCCTTACAGAAAATATCATCATTAGATTTCTGAACATCCATCAGCATTCTTATCATTAACTATTCTAACTCTGAGATATTAAGAAATATAAAGAACTGTAATATTTAGCAAAATCCTACTGTTGGAGACAGAATTATATTGAATTCTTATCATTAAGTTGTTCAATGCAATAAGTGGAATTAGATGAGGAAGAACCTGACGAGGAAGAGAATTGGGGTAGAGTTGTTTGGCATTACTACATAAAGGGGGATTTTGAGATTATATTTATGTAAATTGTTTAAACTTGAGACAAGGAAAGTTGTCGATTGTTTTAAATATTCTCTCTAAAATTGTGTCTTACAGTTTTGTCTTAAACTATTGTCCCTATAAAGACAATATATAATATATTGTTATGGGTTACCTAATAATTTGTAATGTTATCAAATATACAATAATTATTTAATGTCTTAAATATTAATTTTATTACTTGAATGCATATTACTCTATAATAAAACTAAATAAAGAATTGGAAATATAGTGTCAAAGATTATAAATGAAAGGGACAACTCCAAAAACCAGTGACAAACTATGGAGTGGGATTGGTTAATGTGGCCCACAGCATTATGAACTAGGTTTTTTGGATTAGTATTTCATAGAACAAATGTTCTTAATAATCCTCCCTCGAAATTACTTCAACTTCATATAACATCACTACACCCTTCTATTGATCATCACATTTATGTGGTTGCTTCTTCTTGGAAAGGAAAACTTTTTAAAACCTTTGAATGATGCAGCAAGTGGCCTTTGACCTTTGAAAATAAAGAAAAAACCTAAAACTTAATCCCATTACTCCCTACAATGTTTCCTCAAAATTTTACTAGAAATAAACAAGCAAGCAATAAATTAAAAAGGTATAATCATTTTACATGCCATAAATTTGTAGATGGTGTCCTCCTTTTCAACTTAGCTTTATATGTTATATTATGTGGAGAAATTGAGGTCAATGACAGAGGTAGCTAGGCTCACTTTGACAACATTCTTAGTCAAATCTATTTGATTCTTGTTCTTAACCAAATTCATTTAAGTGGTTAGAAGGTGGCATTTTCCAACAATAAGGGAATTATTCAATCCTTATACAATCACTTCATTTGCAAATATATAGGCTCTAAAATCTAATATTATTAAAGACTATCTATATTTAGCAAACTAGAATCTTTATCTGTCAATGTTTGTTTGCTTCTTCCTTGACATTCTTTTTCTCGCAAATAGTCATTTTACCTTATTTAATAGATTTTCATCATTCACAAAGTAGGTTCCACGTTTCAAAATGCTTACTGAACCCATGAGTGCATTTTTTTATTAAGCCCTAGTCTCAACTTGACCCATAAAAGGTTCAACTCAATAAGACTGATAGAAATTCAACCTAATAAGATTAAATAACATAGGACCTTATGTGATTGCTTCAAACTTAGATTCCATCCCTCTCATTAGATATAAAAAAGTTTGTAAATTTAATATATGGTTAAATTTGTGATTATTATTTACTACTACTCTTAAATATATGCTAAAATTTATAATGATGCACATATTGCATAGAAAATGTATTTTATTTAAATTTATTTTGAAATTCAATGTTAATAAAAAGGTAGATCATTTATACCCACGATCTTTTTTAAAGATGTTTACATATTTTTAAGAACTTATTTCATGGTAGTCATCACCTTTTAATAATTTAAATTAGTGTAATATTAGTAACAAATATTATTTTAATATTAATAATATATTTTAAGCTTAATCTTTCAATGAGTGTATATGTTTTTCTTCTTATTTTATTTATTTATTGTTATGTGGCTAAGATTTTTAAGAAAAAAGTTTTGACTATTTTGTCAATAGTATTTTATGGAGTCTCCGGGGGAAGAGTTACATTACAAAATAATTAAACGACCGAGATTGCATCCTCTTCATTATTGTATGATTGGTAACTACAAGAATAAATGTGTAATTACTACTCTTGATGCATTAAATAAACATTGTCAAAGAGTCCATCAACTTGATCAAATTTTGCCCCGCTAGAGGGATCGACCACATGCCCACGATTCCCATTGGCCAAAAAAAATCCTAAAGTAGTGCAAAAAACTTATAATTAAGAAGCTTCTGCCTTGAGTTTCATATGGAAATCGACCCCAAGAATATAAACATCATCAAAGAGTCCATCAACTTATCAAATTTCTCCTCATCAGATGGTTCGACCACGTGCTCACGATTCCCATTGGCAAAAAAAATATCCTAAAGCAATCGAAAAAAAAATAAGTTAATGAGCTTTCGCCTTGAGTTTCATATGGAAATGGCCCTCAAGAATTTAGGATGGTGTTTACTGGAGAAATATATATCCAAATAGGTATGTTCATATTAAGATTTCATGTTAGGATTTCATTTTATTCATTTATATAAGTAATTTTGCTTGTATTAACTTGTGTGTGTGTGTGTGTGTGTTAGGAAGTCATTCACGGACATGAATTGAGTATTGAGGCACTAAATTGAATTGGCCATCGCATTGATAAATATAAGTCAAACAAAATGAAACGACATCAAGATATGTTATGACGAATTGAAATTAAAAAGATACTCAATGAGTTCACATGTTCGAAGAGGTTCATCTTTAGCTATGGATAACAATGCATTCAATGATTGTGTCATTGAAGTAAGTAAACTAGTATTTTTATAAGATATTCTTATTTTGAATGTTAGTTTCAAATACTTTAATATTGAATTAGTTTACATGGCATGTACATTTTTAGTGTTGACATAAATTCTATATGCATATTATGTAGAATTTCATAGAAGGAGAAAAGAAAGATTCAGAAAATGTACATGAAATAATGAAAATTTTCAATAAAATGGTCATATGCGACAAAGGTTCATCTTCCACTATGGAGTACAAAGATAATGCATTCCATGATGACATGATTGAATTAAGTGTAATATTATTTAATGTTCAGGACATTGACTACTAGCGCACCCCTTCCCGGTGTTTTTCATGTGGTGAGGTGGGACACCTTTGAAAATATTGTTGCCAGACAAAGGTCACCAAGTCTTTGGACACCCCCTCTAGAGAATGTAACCAAACTGGTATGGTGTAGAGCGCAGATCCTGCTTTGGAAAATATCTCTCGGGCAACCAAGGGTTACTCTTCACTCACTAGTAAGTTGGGGACACACTTCCCTGTTTTCTTTAATTCCCTTTTAGTTTATGATCTGGAACTTTTTTAGGGTTGGGGGATGACAACCTCGGATGATAGTTCAAATATTGAGGTTGTGAACCTTGATGGCATTAGTCTAGTTGATACCCCGGTTATGGGAGAAAACGTTTTATCGGTGGATACTAATATTTCCCATCCAAATCTTTTGGATGGACTGGCACCAGATTCAGACCTTTAACTACTGCGGGATGAGTAGGCTTTACTACTGTCTTTAGGTTCCAATCCTAACTTGGAACCATTAGAACTGGGCCTAGAGATTGGTTTATCCCCTGTTCGGGGGGCAACATCAGGTTTATTTTCAAACCCTATACCTGTATACATTGTTAATTATTTAGTTTCGGTTCAGGTAGATCCTTCTAATCCTAATGTGACCATCAGAAAGAATGGGGGTAGGAGAAAAAAAGATCTAGCATAGACTTCATTTTATGTGACCCTTGATGGTAGTTTTTCAGATGCTAGGAAATCCTCCCAGCATATAAACATTGGTGATTCTCAGTCCATGGTTTCCTCTGCCTTTCGGCCTCTTAGAGCATTGTCGGCCACTGGCCACCCCGACAGTTACCCAATGATCATTTTATCATTAAACATTCGTGGGGTATGGGTCGCTCCTAAATTAAACGTCCTCCGCATGTTATTGGTTACAGTTAGACTGAACATGGTACTTCTACAAGAGATAATGGTGGACTGTCAGAAGGCTAGGGATTTCTTATGGCATTTTTTCGTTCATGGGAATGTTGTGTTGTTGGTGCTGATGGAATATCGGGGGGTCTTTTGTCATCTTGGATCCTACCCATTTTAAATTTATCCCTTACTGTGTAGGGGGGTGATATCCTCTTAGTTGGTAAAAGCGAGGAGTTGGACTCCCCACTACACATTTAATTGTTATGGGCCGATTTTGGACAAAAACAATTACTGGGCATATCTCTCTGCAAAAGGTCTTTTGTATATGAGCTCATTGATTATTGCGGGTGATCTTAATATCACTCTTGCTACTCGGGAGTCTTAGGTCTCCAATGCCCACATTCCTTCAAATATTGCTTGGTTTCGTGATTTTTTTGAATCCCACTGCCTTGTTGACATCGAGCCAAAACCTTTCCTACCCACTTGGTGGAATGGTGGTAAAGGGGATGATGCAGTGGCCAAAAGATTATATCGTTTTTTGCTACATGAATAATTCCTCTCGACTTTAGATTAGTGTGTCTCCTGGGTGGAGGACGTGAATATTTCTGACCACCGACCTATTATTTTGAAGATTGGTAAAGTTACTTTTCCTACAAAGATTCCCTTTAAATACTACACACTTTGGTCACAGGAACAAGCATTTGATCATCTTGCGCGACAACTTTGGAGATCTTTCATTGATTAGAATTTGGCTACAGCTATGATTAGGCTTCATTTACTTCTGAGAACTCTGAAGGCTCGGGTGGCCGCATGGATCAGAGAAAAAAAATCTCTTTCACTAAGAATTGCAAGGTATCAAAACTTATCTTGAATCCATATATTCTTCCTCTTTTGAAGAATCAGTTACTAGTCCTACATTGGAACACATCAGAGACCTTGAGGAAAGGAAAGTGGATCTTCTCAAAACTAAGGAGGAGATGTGGCGTTTCAAGAGCAAGGCTTTATGGCTCTCTAGAGGGGACCAAAACACAAAATTCTTCCATACTTATGCAAACAATCGGAGGAAGCGAAAGGTTATTTTGGAAATTGTGGATTCTTCGGATGTTAGGGTGTCAGACCCTGCTGGGATTTTTGGGGTGGCAACAAAGCATTTCTCCAAACTTTTCAAGTGCCCTTAATCGAATAATTTGGAATCCCAAATGTAGGTACTAAAGGTGATTCCTAGGATTTTCTCAGAACAAGATTGTATACTATTGGTAATCCTGAAAGGGTGGAGCGGTTTCTACGTTGAGACTTTTTTTTAGTTCGACGTTTCGATCCCTTCTATGGGATCATCCTCAGGAGACCAAAATTGCTCTTCTGAGGATAATCTTGTTTCCTTATCAGAGATTGATGGTGCTTTAAAGAGCACGGAGAAAGATAAAAGTGCGGGACTAGATGGTTGGACATGTGAATTCTTCATTCAATTTTTTGATATCTTGGGCCCCGAGCTTGTTAAATTGGTAGAAGATGATCGTTGTACGAGAAAGATTACCAATGGTGTTAATACTACTTTCTTAGCATTGATCCCAAAGTCATCCAATCCATCCTCGTTTCAGGGTACTCGACCGATTTCACTGTGCAATTTGATATACAAGATTATTACAAAGACAATTACACTCAGGATCAAAGTGGGCATGTCACTTGGTATATCAAAGGAACAATTTGGTTTCTTACATCATAGAATGATATTTGATGCGATTGGGGTTACACGGGAGACTCTACACACTGCAAATATTAAGAGATTGGATTCATTAATACTAAAACCTGATTTGGTCAAGGCTTACGATTTAGTAGACTGGTCTTTCCTCAAACTACTACTTTTAAATGCAGGTCTTGATTACAATATCACACAGTGGATCATGGGATGTATCTCTACTGCAAATTTTGCAGTACTTCTCAATGGTTGTCCCGTTGCTTTCTTTAAGGCCTCTAGGGGATTGCGCAAGGGATGTCCATTGTCACCTCTTTTCTTTATCCTAGTTATTGAAGGCCTTAGTTGCCTTATACTTCAAGCAAAGGAAAATAGTAAGATAAATGGTACAAAAGTCTCCCGAAAACATTTCATTACTCACTTGCTTTTTGTAGATGGCGTCCTCATTTTCAACATTGGAAATGTTCAAGAATGGCTTCATTAAAAATTCATATTGGATGCATTTTGCCTATCTTCGAGGATGTTAATAAGTTATCCAAAGTCCTGTTTATACTCACCAAACATTGTGGAGGAGGTGTTCATTCAAATTCGGGACATTTTTCCTTTAGATATTCAGGATCTCAATTGTGGATTGTCTTATTTAGGCTACTTCCTGAAAACAATGCATATTTGGTCTCGAAGTGGATGTGGCTTGTTAAAAAGGTTGAGAAAAAATTCTCTTATCGAGAGTGAGATTTGCTTCTCCTGAGGATGAACCTGCTTAAAAGGTTCGAAACTGTCGATTTCAAAAATCATCCGCAAATTTCCTCTCATCACTAAAAAAGTCTCTTGTTGGATGCACTGGAAATTATCTTTGGGTGGTCATTTGACATTACTCAACTCGGTCCTTGCAAACTTACTGGTTTATTGGTTTTCTCTTGCTAGGGTTCCTTCTTCCATATTGTGTAGGATCATGAAATATTTCTTTAACTTTCTTTGGAAGGGTACTCTTGAATATCGACAAATTCACTTGGTCTCGTGGGAAAGAATCTCAACTCCAAAGTGTAGAGGTGGATGAGGTATTCGTAATATATACTGGGTTTACAAGGCTTTACATTTAAAGAGGCTTTGGAGGGGACTTACTGATAATGGGCTATGGGGTATGATTATCAGGGATAAATACATGCATCAACGCTCAGTGATTAGCTGGATTAGACAAGAGAAAAAGAAGGTGAGTCAATGCTCTTCTATTTGGACTGGTTTGGTGGAGGTCTTTACACTGCTGAATTAATGGCTGACTTGGTATGTTGGAAATGGATATCAAGTTAGGGTGGGTCTGGACCCAATCCTTGGGACTTCACATACATGCTTACTCTTAGTCACTACACTTTAGGCCATTCATCAGAATGGGGTTATCTTTCTTAATCAAGCTAAGAATCAGTCTGTGGGGCAACAATCGAACTCATATTGGCTAAAAGCCATAGATATAAACCTAACTAGTACTGAAGCACTTGAATGGGATATATGTATTGCTGGACTAACTCATGCTGGTATTTATCTTTCA
The DNA here is from genome assembly GCA_027924585.1 of Larix kaempferi. NCBI lineage: Eukaryota > Viridiplantae > Streptophyta > Pinopsida > Pinales > Pinaceae > Larix > Larix kaempferi. The sequence goes on from BSBM01001346.1 coordinate 14,628,589, forward strand.
GAAGAACTTGATCAAATATATTGGTCTTTTGCTAGAGGAGATGGGACGGTCACCACAAAATTAGCATATGAGGCCATTGCAGCATCTGCCCAATATGAACAACCTTGTTGGTGGAGTAATTTGTTGTGGCATTGGAATATTTTGGTTAAGATAAAGATATTCATGTGGCTGGCCCTCAACAACCGTATTCTTACAGGGGAAAGATACATAATTCAGGGAGGTATCATCCCATCATTATGCACATTATGCTTCAAGGAAGGAGAAACAACGGACCACCTTTTCAGGCCCATTGCTCATTCACTCTTCAATTATGGGACGAGATCGCATCCAAGCTCATGGTCTGAAGCCACACTGATTTCATGTTTGACATACTAGTTCAGGCATCACAAACTACAAATCTCCTTTCCAATGTATTTCCTATGGGGACTATGGCGACTCCGTAATTCAATATATTTGATGAAAAATCATATTCACTGTGTGGGGTTGTTTCATTCATCTTGTTGGAATATTTTATATTCCTTGGAAGGTAATAATGTCTTTGTATTATGTCAGAAGATATCCACAATCTTATGTCAAAGAGTAATACATTATATCTCATATTCATTATGGTAAAATATACTCTTGATATTCATTATTATATAAAGAGATGTTATTATGGAGATTTATATTATCCCACATGTAATATGTGAGAGTAATTCCTCCTCATTTCTTGGTATATAAAAGAGTCAAGGGAGTCTTTCACATTCATCCATGTGTGGATCATATTCATTCAGTCGTGAATCATCCATTCATCCAGTGTGGATCATCCTTTTGTGGATCACTCATCATGATCTTTCTATATTGTATTGGGGTTATTGGAATTGCTCTCTTGTAATTCTGAGGGAGATATTCTGGATATAATAGAAGACTACATTCCCGTGGACGTAGCCCAATTGGGTGAACCACGTATATCTGGTGTACTATTTTCTATTGTTCTCTTTCTGTACTTATTGTTTATATATTATTGTTTTGCATAGATAGGTAAGCTAGTTTAGTTAGATCCATATCTCTGACATGGTATCAGAGCTTGTTGCTATGATCTAGCACCTTCTATTACTTTCAAACAATATTTTATCATTTGAGCATTGATTATTTCTTGTAGATTTGCTTTCTATCTGGTAGCCATTAGGATTCTCTTCAGATCTGAGCATATTTATGCAGTTTTTTATTTCTAACCCTAACCTTGTTGTGTAGATTTTTTGCATAAATTTTTCAAGGGTTTCTTTATGTTGTTTTTGTAGATTTATATGATTTTCTGATTCTCCTCAAGGAGATCTATCTTTCAGTTGTCAAAACAAAAATTTTCGTCCCAAGTTCGGTAGACTTTGTGCAAGTTTTCGTCTTCGACATATTCGACACTGTTTTCGGCCTTATACTGGACACCCGTGATTGTTCATGTTCTGAACTCGCGCATGCTTCGACAGACCTGCGACTTCACAATACAGAGACTCGCGCATAGCCGCGACTCCACGACACCGCAACCCGCGCACCCGCAGCTGACTCTATTGTCAACCCGCGCATCCCTCAACTTTTGCTGAGCATAACTTGCACATATCAGTGTATGTGCGCAGGTTTCCTGTTGGCAGACCTGCGCATGACCATAACTCGGTCAATGTTTACTGGAAGTTTTATTATAACCTGTGTTTGGAACTGGAAAAGTTGTTATGGATCCACCTACATGAACCGAACGGAAGTCTAGGCACTGAATCAAAAGGGTTGTAAGTAAAGGTTTCTCTTTTCTTTACTATTTTCTAATTGTGTTTTTTGCAGATTCAGATCAGTATGGTAAAGTATTTAAGTTTTCTGGTATTCATTTTTTGCATTTAGGTTTTGTTTCTAATCATGTTTATTAAGAGATTATTTCTTGTTCTTGATATATATTATCTCACATTTCTATATGGAAACATTGACATCTTTTAAGGGCATGGATCTCTAGTATTTTGTCATGATGATAACTATAAACCATCTAATGCTTAATATTTTAACAAGATACTTAATTAGTAATTTGTTCTTTTTTGTTTAATCATGTTGATTTCTAATCATATCATGTTTATAAAAGCAATTTTATAAGAATAATCTCATATATGTTATTGCTGACCTTTGTGTAAAAGCAATTTCATTGTTTTATAAGTAATGTCTTTATAATCATTCTATGCTCCTGCTAATTAATTTCTTGAATAAAATCATTTTTTTAATCTATGTGATATCATATTTTTTTACTTGTCATAAGTTCTTTAATTGAGATATAGTTTCTTTTTCATGTATTGCAGAGATTGTATCTAATTCATGTGTTATTTGTCTCTAACATTCCTATATGGAAGCATTGACATTTCCAAGACATTTCATCTCTTGCATGCTTACATAGTGTTAACAAAAAATAAACCCATGATTAAGACCATTAGTGACTTGTCATTTCATAATTTTTTTATAAGTGATATCATGAGTTGATTATAATTTGCTATATGTTGATCATATTAAACATTTTGATTTATTTTCATATAGATCATGTCATGTTTATTTCGATCATCTTTTACTCAATATTTATATGGCTTTGAGCAATCTTATAATCTTGAAATATTTATCATGAGCACCTTGTTTTTGTTGCAATGAGATTTCTATTCTTATGATTGCAGAGGTTATCTTATTCTTACTTGTCTCTAACGCTCCTATATGGAAGCATTGACATGTGTTTATTGTCTCTAACGTTCCTATATGGAAGCATTCATCTCTTGCATATTCACGTCATACTAATAAGAAATGCACCTATGCTTAAGATTAGTTGCTTGATGACTAAATTTTCATATATTTAAGTGAAATCTTGGACTCAGTATTTATATGTTGTGGCTGACACTTAATGTGTAAAATAACTTCATTTTTCTTAACTAGCAAGTTAATCTTTTATTTGATCATATTATGTTGTCATATTTTTATATGATGTTTGCGTACCTTTGGTGTATAATCATTTTCATTTATGTATGAACACCTTTTATTTTATGATCTTTATATGCTTTAATCTTGGAAGTTCTTGTGCAGATCAATTTTCTGTTTAGGCTTTCATCTTATTCCAGAAATAATGAAGCACCATCTTCTACTGTTAAAGTCATGGTGTTCATCTGTATGATATCATTTTTGATGTGTAGACCATTGGGGTCTTGTTCCTTCAATGTTTGAGGTCTTCTATAGATATTTCTATTGCACCTTGATCGGAAGAATGTCTGCTATCTACATGCGTATTGGCCATCTGGGTGTTCTTGTACGCTGTTGTGGTGTTCTTAGCCACATGTTTTGTTGTATCAGCCGTCAGAAGGTATCTGTACACTGGTGTGGATGTTATATCAAAGTTCTTCAACTACCAGTTATGGTTGTGATGATTCTTGTGGTGATCTAGGCATCTTGTGGATTTAGTAGCCATGTCGGCTTCTCTTTAGATATGGGCACCTTGCTGTTGGATTGCGTCACATGTTCTATACATCTGTTGGATCTAGTAGCCATAAAGGCTTCTCTTTAGATCTGGGAATCTAGTTGTTGGTATTTCATCGTACAACTTGGTTTGTGTGCAATTTCATGGTTCAGTGAAAAGCGATTTTTTTTCATCAAATTCCATCAGCTGAAGTATTCTTCTTATTTGCAGCTTTGGTTCTTATGGAAGTTGTCATCAAGGAGGAGCAGTAATGACTCATTCCTTCCTTTGTTAGTGGGATTTTATCCCAGCCATTATTAAGGGGGAGTGTTGGAATATTTTATATTCCTTAGAAGGTAATAATGTCTTTGTACTATGTCAAAAGATATCCACAATCTTATGTAAAAGAGTAATATATTATATCCCATGTATTCATTATGGTAAAATATACTCTTGATATTCATTATTATATTAAGAGATGTTATTATGGATAATTATATTATTCCACATGTAATATGTGAGAGTAATTCCTCCTCATCTCTTGGTATATAATAGAGTCAAGGGAGACTTTCACTTTCATCCATTAATCCATTCATCCATTGTGGATCATATCATCATGATCTTTCTATATTGTATTGAGGTTATTGACATTGCTCTCTTGTAAGCTTGAGGGAGATATCCTGGAGATAATAGAAAACTACATTCCCGTGGACATAGCCCAATTGGGTGAACCACGTATATCTTGTATACTCTTTTCTCTTGTTCTCTTTATGTACTTATTGTTGATATATTATGGCTGACAAATCTTTGATCTTCCTCTGAAACTTAAGCCCAAATATTCATATCTAGACCATAGGGTGCACCCTCCCCCTGATATGGAGAAAATGCATCCCGGGGGCAGCCAACTACCCCTTTAATTATCAACAGGTGTGCCCTTCTCATCCCAACACACACAAAACCAAGACTAGCTCTGAAAACACAATGCCACTATCGGAACTCAACCACGCCAAATTGAAACTCGATCACACTATACTAAAACTCAAATTAGACCTACAAAAGATGTAATTTGTTGCCTTGAAGGTCCATGAAAATAACTGAGTGTTCTATTCCTTGATCTCCAGCTAAAATGACTTCTCAATCTCCCTAACTGGTTTACTGGTTGCAAAGGGGCACATCTCCCAATGCTCTCAAGGGTCACATCACCCAAACTATGAAAAGCGCAGAGCTCTTCAAGTTAATGAAAAAATGGCCAAAATTTCTCCACTAGAGTGCTCATACCTTTTTTATTAGCTTCCATTGGTTTTTTCCTCCTAGAACCTGCTTTTTTAGAATTCGAGCCCTACTCTCTCATCAAGTGCACCCTCCTTGGCTAAATTTGGATCATGTAGCTTTTAATGAGATTCCTTGGTGCTTTCTTGTTGTTTCTATTCCTTCTTGAGCTTTATTATAAAAAATATGGAAACTTTTGTCTTTCTTGCTTTTTCACTACTTTCGCTGCTTTTTAACTGCTTTTCTCAAATTACTCGAGGAAGACGACTCATATGGGCTCCATACATCCTCCTATGTGCCCTCTTGAACCACCTAGACCATTTCCAACTCATTAAACAAATATTAAACAATTAAATATTCGAATTTGTGAACCTAGTTGCTTTTCTCAAATTACTCGAGGAAGACGACTCATATGGGCCCATACATCCTCCGTGCACCCTCTTGAACCACCTAGACCATTTCCAACTCATTAAACAAATATCAGACAATTAAATATTCGAATTAGAGCATTTCCAACTCATTAAACAAATATTAGACAATTAAATATTCGAATTTGTGGACCTACATCACCCTTACATGATTTAATTTAATTATAAATGGTAATTATAAGCCAAAATTAATTCCTTGATTAATTAATTAATTTCCACTCAAACCCATAGGAATTGAATGGGCTAGTGGAATGACTATGGAGCCACTATGGAGGGGACATTAAGAAAACACACATGGAAATCAATATTAGATCAAAATTTTGATAGATAAATGATTGAAATAAGTAGCAAAGAAATTGTTCGTACTCAAAAGTTTTAAAAAAATGTTAATAAATAGTTGGAACATATCATAGTCTATTCTAAACATATCATAGTAGAAAAAACAATTGAACATATTATGTTTTCTTATTATATATATTTCTCTCATAACCTATACTATTTTTAATATAAATGATGTGTCTTTTTTCTTTTCTCTTTTTGGAAAAAAAAAGATTGACCCCACTTTATATAGAGGAAGCAGAAAAACATCAATCTCCATATATTAAATCATTATATCATTAGATAATTAAAAAAATGATTTAATCACAATATAAAAAGAACATACACTACTACACTATGTAATACATTTATTTTAGGAAATGAAGCCTGGCCAAATTTCAAGAAGTTGATTAAAAGGTATAAGATTTTTGATGCCATAGTATTTTAACACTTGGACATAGTTGATTGAGAATTTATGTTGAAATTATCAAATATTTTAAATCTATTTATCTTTTGTCAAAGATTTTCACCTTTGAACAAATAATGTCATAAATTCAAGTAGTCCATAATTAATGGCATTGTTGGACATCTTTGGTATGGTTGCAAAATTAATGACAGTAATTATAATAGCTAAGTAGACAACTGTCTCGTTGCAATAGATTGCATGCATCATTCATTTATACATCTATTGGTTATGTCTCAAAACCAAAAATGAACTACCCATGACAATATTTTTATGCATTAATTGAAGTTGAAAACTGTGAATAAATTGAGAAGTGGATCCCTCAACTATAACAATAACTAGCAAAATAATTAAACAATGGCATTTGGCCCAATGAAACAATCAAATCTACTTTAGTTATTGTAAATTAACAAATATTATAAACAATCAAATCTATCTTAGTTATTGTAAATTAACAAATATTATCAAATTGGTATACCTCTATGGGATAGAGTCCAATATTATACTAAATCTTATCTATGTTCCACATTTCCATTTCCTTGTTGTCTAAAAAAAATCTCTATTTACTCACTTATGGTTTTTTTTATACAACAATCTGACATGCTCAAAGTATGTTTTATCATAATTTGATTTGTCATGATGCTCTGAAAGTTCTTTTACAATAGACTCATTTACTGTAACAACAACCAAGAAAGTCTTGTCACCATGACCTTAGGTCCATTTAACAAAAATACTAAATACATTTAGTCCACATGAAAGGGTATTATTAAATGACCATCCAACCATCAACAAAAAGCATGCACAGGTCACAAGTTTGAAGCAAGGTTTTATCCATCTCAATCAAGCAACAAAATTGTTGTCCAATGCTTTTAACGCTGGGCAAGTTGAGACTGCCATAAAACCCTTTTAACAAAGAAAAACTCATCTAACTATCTCAATATCTTTTACATCTTTCTAGGTCGGGCATGGAAAGCGAACATCCAGGCAGTTCGAGAAAGACACAGCCTGATCGAAGACCCCCATCCTTCTGCCTAAGAAGAGGATCTGTCCCACTTCCAACAACAACCTTACCTTCCAGAGAATAGAGGGGAAGAGATTACTATGTTGTAGTGGGTTGAATGTATCATTCATTGCTAATTCTGCTATTGAATTATTAATCAACAGTAAGGTATCCTCGATAACACTATCGTGAAATAATCCAAGTCGACAGGTTTGAATATATATTGAGAAGTGGATCCCTCAATTATAACAATAATCACCAAAATAGTCAAATCATGACATTGGGTTCAATCATATACCTTATTTCAAATTAACCATAATTTAATAACATAATCCAAGTCGACAAGTTTGAATATATTGAGAAGTGAATCCCTCAATTATAACAATAATCACCGGATTGAGAAGTGGATCCCTCAATTATAACAATAATCATCGGAATAATCAAATTATGGCATTACAATAATCAAATTAGGGTATTACAATAATCACCGGAATAATCAAATTATGGCATTGGGTTCAATCATATACCTTATTTCAAATTAACCAAAATTTAATAACATGGTGAAATATCTCTTATTGTATGGAATGGAACATTGCACTATATCTAAACTATGCTTGCAATTTCTTTGTTTTTGAAAACAAGTCTCCATTTGTTCAACCCTTTTAAAGTCTATTGCATCTTGTTTTGAATGCAATGCTAGACCACGTTGTGTCTCAAAAAACTATGGTGTCTTTGTTTAGTGATCTTAGATGGGGTTATGCAACAATTAAACATTTTATTTCACTCTTGACCTACATTGTATATCAAAGTGTTAAGCGCACGTGCATGATCCAAAGTAATAGGTTTAATATTTAATAAACACTTTGGTGTTTGATGAGTTGATGACATAAAAAATTTCATTTCATCGACCTTAGACATGGCATTGTCTAGTCTTATAATCCAAAGTAATAGGTTTAATATTTAATAAACACTTAGAGTTTGATGAGTTGATGACATAAGAAATTTCATTTCATCGACCTTAAACATGGCATTGTCTAGTCTTATAGTTGTGAAATCAAGATGATATGAAAAATTACCGTTAAGAGAACCAAAGAACCAAAGCCTAGAGGAAGGTCTTCTTAGCTTTCTAGATTGGGAACAACTATTTCGTTTAGATCAACTAAAACTCTAGGTCCTTCCATAATACTAAATACATTGGGTTATACATGCTCATCAAATACATTTTTTCCTATCACCATGCCAACCTTTAAGACATGTTTACAAGCATTATCATTCAATGCCCAATCACAATTACAAAACAATTATACCTATATATGACTTTATACAAAGTATCACAAAAAAATTATACCTATGTATGACTTTATACCAAGTATCACGAATATTCTTATTTTGGTTATAAACCCAATATTCATTGGAATTTCATTTGCTTTGCACTTGCATCTAGCTAGTTGTTCATGGGATTTTCCAAAAACACATGAATTAACCAATCAACCCGTCTGTGGCATGCATTGTTCTTCTCATCAAGATACCTTTGCTTTACATACCATGGTATGACTCAATTGCGTTGTTTATATCTTGATTTGAATGGAGAAACTTTTTAGAAGCTTTCGCCCACATATCTGTAAAATGAAGAGGGTCAATGACAAAATAGTAACCAAAAATATTGCAATAGATGATATAATCATGACACAAAACTATAAACATTGCTTACATTTATTACATATAGTATTGTTCATTAATAGAAGTATTAAATGTTTAATGCAATGGGAATTGAAGCATGCATTGTTCTTCTCGTCAAGATACCTTTGCTTTACATACCATGGTATGACTCAATTGCGTTGTTTGTATCTTGATTTGAATGGGGAAACTTTTTAGAAGCTTTCGCCCACATATCTGTAAAATGAAGAGGGTCAATGACAAAATAGTAACTAAAAATATTGCAATAGATGATATAATCATGACACAAAGCTACAAACATTGCTTACATTTATTACATATAGTATTGTTCATTAATAGAAGTATTAAATGTTCAATGCAATGGGAATTGAACTAAAAAAAGAAAGAGGGGAAAAAGTGCACAATCAAAGTGAGTGGTAGGAAATGCTCACTTGTTGCTAACATTTTTAATAAATGAGAGTGTGCACAATCTTAAACACTAAATATGATGAAGGTTGTCGTGTCTCTATAATATATTAAATTACTAATTACTAGCTTTGTCTGAATCACAATAATTTACATGAAAAAGTATTTTCTTAATGCTTAATTTGTAAAGTAAGCATAACTTATTAAAATGACAAAGTATTTTCTTAGTGCTTAATTTTTTAAATTAAGCATAACTTATCAAAATCATAGCAACAAAACACAATACATGAACAAATTTATAGTGCTAAACCTAAGATTCAAAAAGGAAACCCACTTTAAAAACCATTCCATCCATTATCATAAACTATCCATTAACACAAAGACCACTATCCATTAACACAACGACCATCAATATCTTCAACTCATCCACCCCATTAACATCCATCCCAACCCACAACTTCTATTGGAATATTTATTTTATAATGATATATGTTTCCTACACTCTAATTTGTCAATTAAACAAACCTTGGCCTTTAGAAACATCTCTTTGTAAATGGATTATCTCCCATTGGACTCCAAATTATTCGATAACATTTTTTTGACAAATGTTCATTTAATTTTTTTTGACAAATGCTTCTAAGATCATAAAAAAGTATTGGATTATCTCCCATTGGACTCCAAATTATTGGATAACATTTTTTTTTGACAAATGTTCATTTAATCTTTTTTTCAAATGCTTCTAAGATCATAAAAAAGGTATTGGAAGAGGGATATAGATACTAAAATAAAATAATTCATTTATATCAATATGGTTAGAACAATTGATATTTCAAGAGTAACATAATTTGGTCAAAATATTCAATAAAAGGTTTTAATATTTTATAGGATCATAAAAAATATAAAATAATTCATTTATATCACTATTGTAGAATAATTGATATTTCAAGAGTAACATAATTTGATCAAAATATTCAATAAAAGGTTTTAATATTCTATAAGATGATAAAAATATATAAAATAATTCATTTATATCAATATGGTAGAATAATTGATATTTCAAGAGTAATATATTTTGATCAAAATATTCAATAAAAGGTTTTAATATTTTATATATTTAACTTAATTTGGTTAAAATATTCACTATAAGGTTTTAATATATATATATTTAACTGAAATTAAACCTAGTTATAAACAATAAGGTGGCAATTAAAAGAATATGAGAAGTGGGTAAGTTGGATACTATAACACAATAACATCCACACAGAGTTAATATTGACATTAGTTACATTCTAATAACATTCCTATTGGGATGCTAATATGGGTGTACTCATGGTCATAATCGTTGCTTAAAAAATGTCGTCACAAAATAAGAGTGACTAATTTAATAGTTTTTATTATTGACATAAAAAAGAGTTATGATGTGGAAGCCTTTGCAGATCATGGAGCATATATTTGTCTAATCCAAAAGGAGTTGTAAAGAAATAATGTAAGGTATAAGGGGTAAAATATATGAAAAAGGTTAAAAACATTTGAAGTAATAGACTGTTTTCACACAAGTACTTATAATATAAGAGTTATGATGTGGAAGCCTTTGCTCATCATGGAGCATATATTTGTCTAAGCCAAAAGGAGTTGTAAGGAAATAATGTAAGGTATAAGGAGTTGTAAGAAAATAATGTAAGGTATAAGGGGTAAAATATATGAAAAAGGTTAAAAGGAGTTGTAAGGAAATAATGTAAGGTATACGGGGTAAAATATATGAAAAAGATTCAAAACATTTGAAGTAATAGACTATTTTCACATGCATATGATCTAAAGATGTTATAAGATTCACTCATTGTACTAAATGTATATTCATATCGATGTTATAAGATTTTTATATTGCACTCATTGTACTAAATGTATATTCATACACGGATAAACTATGTCACAAATGTAGAGAAAAGTGTACTTCACATAGATTGGAGAAGGCAAATAAAATGGGGATGGAATAATTAATGTCTAATATAAATAATACGGTCACATAGATTGGAGAAGGCAAATAAAATGGGGATGGAATAATTAATGTCTAATATAAATAATACGGTCACATAGATTGGAAAAGGCAAATAAAATGGAGATGGAATATTTAATGTCTAATATAAGTAATACAAGTAATACGTAGTGAAGTGAAATGATAGGCTAGATTAAAAGAGTCCATGGATTTTTATGAATTATTTTTTATGTAATTAATATATTAATCACTTCATTACATGATATTAATGAGAAAATATGATTTACCCATCATTTAATGAAAAGATATAACTATGTTGTTATTTGATATTAAAAAAATATTACACACTTTATTATAAATTACTTTATAATTTTTTAATAAATTAAAAATCTTCATTTTTATTAAAAAATCATTATAAATCATTCTAGATACATAAATATATTAAATAAATATCATAATTAAATTATTTTAAATATATAAACTAATATTTGTTTTTAAATATTTGTTTTGTTTTAATAATATATTAATAAGATTAATCTAAAAAAACTTCAAAACTTCACATATAAACTAAAATTAGCTCTTTTTTCTTATTACATACATTTTATTTAAAATAAATAAATTTATTGATTTATTTAAAATAAAACATTCTTACACAAATTAATTATATAACGCTTACACAAATTAATCCTTCAAAGTCGCCTTTTTGGTATATATCCACTTTATATGAAATTATAGTTTCAATATGAAAACGAAAGCATCACAAAAGAATTCCCTTATTATGAAAGTAAAAGTACCCCAACATTACGAATAAAGGGAAATCATTGTGTTTGGTATTATCAATATGTCTACACATCTTCACAATAAGTAATGTATGTAGAGGTGTATACCATTTGTACTAGTGACATCAAGCCATAAACTTAATCATAAATACAATACTAATTTGGCATTCTCGTAGAAATTAGACAACATTTAGTATCTTTTCTCTCATTGTTAAACGAGCTGGAATGTAGAAAATGGCTCTAAATAAAAGGATGAGGAAATCGGGTCCGTCCGGGAGACCGTTCCACTCCCACAAACCGTTACAAACAATAAAAGACTCCTTCCATTTCGAGAGAAGTTTAACAAGCTATTATATTTTGAAAGGATGTTTGAAGTCTGTTAAGCAAAATAAACAATTATTACTAATAACTAGAAACCTGGTTGTGGCTTCTTCAATGACCAAGGTTGCACCATATTTTCCCTTTACCTGTGATCTCCAGTTATATTGTTGCAAACAGGTTCTTTCTTAACAAAGTCGCATACTAAGGCAACTCGGGTAGCTTGATGGAAAATCTCTGCTATTGAGTTTGATTAAAAAAAATAACGTAGAGCCTCTCTCCTTTTCAGCAATTTTTTTTTTTTTTTTACCATGGTAACAGCAACCACCTTTATATAGTTTTTGGTGGTGGGGAATACAATTATGGTTTTGAGAAAACCAATGGTATTGACCAACATGGTTTAGGTACCTTTTTCTCTTTTTTTTCCCTTTTTTTGAATATTTTTGGGAATTCCGGACTTTTTTTAGGGTTTTTTATGTTTTTTGATGAAAAATATATCTTTTGAGGGGAAAAAATGATGTATTATGGTCTTTTGGTGATACCTTTTGATGGCTTTAGAGACTCAAATGGTGGAAAAGTGGACAAATGGATCATGTGAATAAGGAAATGAGCTAGTGAACACTTTTTGAAAGTCAACAATAACATTTTTTTACCAAATATTCATTTAATCTCTTTTTCACAAATGCTTCTAGGATCATAAAAAAGTATTAGAAGGATATAGATACTAAAATAAAATAATTTAGTTCATTTATATCAATATGGTAGAATAATTGATATTTCAAGAGTAACATAATTTGGTCAAAATATTCAATAAAAGGTTTTAATATTTTTATAGAATCAAAAAATGCTTCTATGATCATAAAAATGTATTAGAGGGATATAAATACTAAAATAGAATAATTTAATTCATTTATATTAATATGGTAGAATAATTGATATTTCAAAAGTAACATAATTTGGTCAAAATATTCAATAAAAGGTTTTAATATTTTTATAGAATAAAAAAATATAAAGTATTAGAAGAGGGATATAGATACTAGAATAAAATAATTTAATTCATTTATATCAATATGGTAGAATAATTGATATTTCAAGAGTAACATAATTTGGTCAAAATATTCAATAAAAGGTTTTAATATTTTCTAGGATCAAAAAATATTGGAAGAGGGATATAGATACTAAAATATTAAATAATTCATTTAATAATTTATAGGATCATAAAAAATACTGGAAGAGGGATATAGATACTAAAATAAAATAATTCATTTAATATTTTATAGGGTCATAAAAAATATTGGAAAAGGGAGATAGATACTAAAATAAAATAATTCATTTATATCAATATGGTAGAATAATTGATATTTCAAAAATAACATAATTTGGTCAAAATATTCAATAAAAGGTTTTAATATTTTATATATTTAGCCGAAATTAACCTAATTTGGTTAAAATATTCAATAAAAAGTTTTAATATTTATATATTTAACTTAAATGAAACCTAGTTATAAACAATAAGTTGGCAATTAACAATAAGATGGCAATTAACAATAAAGTGGCAATTAAGAGAATATGAGAAGTGGGTAAGTTGGATACTATAACACAATAACATCCATACAAAGTTAAGATTGACATTAGTTGCATTCTAATAACATTCCTATTGGGATGCTAATATGGGTGTACTCATGGTCATAATCGTTGCTTAAAAAACGTCGTCATGGGTGTACTCATGGTCATAATTGTTGCTTAAAAAACGTCGTCACAAGACAAGAGTGACTAATTTAATTGTTTTTATTAATGACATAAAAAAGAGTTATGATGTGGAAGTCTTTGCAGATCATGGAGCATATATTTGTCTAAGCCAAAAGGAGTTGTAAGGAAATAATGTAAGGTATAAGGAGGTAAAATATATGAAAAAGGTTAAAAACATTTGAAGTACTAGACTATTTTCACACAAGTACTTGTAATATAAGAGTTATGATGTTAAAGCCTTTGTCGATCATGGAACATATATTTGTCTAAGCCAAAAGGAAATAATGTAAGATGGCAATTAACAATAAGGTGGCACTTAAGAGAATATGAGAAGTGGGTAAGTTGGATACTATAACACAATAACATCCATACAAAGTTAATATTGACATTAGTTACATTCTAATAACATTCCTATTGAGATGCTAATATGGGTTGTACTCATGGTCAAAATCGTTGCTTAGAAAACGTCGTCACAAGACAGGAGTGACTAATTTAATTGTTTTTATTATTGACATAAAACACAAGTACCTGTAATATAAGAGTTTTGGTGTGGAAGCCTTGGCCAATCATGGAGCATATATTTGTCCAAGCCAAAAGGAAAGGAGTTGTAAGGAAATACTGTTAGGTATAAGGGGTAAAATATATAAAAAAAGGTCAAAAGGAGCTGTAAGAAAATAATGTAAGGTTTAAGGGGTAAAATATATGAAAAAAGTTAAAAACATTTGAAGTAATAGACTATTTTCACATGCATATGATCTAAAGGTGTTATAATATGATCTAAAGGTGTTATAAGATTTTTACATTGCACTGATTGTACTAAATTTTTGGTATATTCATATAAGTGTTATAGTGTTATAAGATTCTTACATTGCACTCATTTTACTAAATGTATATTCATACAAGATACAAGGATAAACTGTGTCACAAATGTAGAAGAAAGTAATACGTTCACATAGATTGGAGAAGGAAAATAAAATAGATATGGAATATTTAATGTCTAGTATAAGTAATACATAGTGAAGTGAAACGATAGGCTAAATTAAAAAAAGTGGATGGATTTTTATGAATTATTTTTTATGTAATTAATATATTAATCACTTTATTATATGATATTAATGAGAAAATATGATTTGCCATCATTTAATGAAGAGATATAACTATGTTGTTATTTGATATTAAAAAAAAATTACACACTTTATTATAAATTACTTTATAATGTTTTAATAAATAAAAAAATCTTAATTTTTATTAAAAAATCATTAGAATGATTTGATATTAAAAAAAATTACACACTTTATTATAAATTACTTTATAATGTTTTAATCAATAAAAAAATCTTCATTTTTATTAAAAAATCATTATAAATAATTCTAGATACATAAATATATTAAATATACCATAATTAAATTATTTTAGATATATAAACTAATATTAAATTATTTTAATTATATAAACTAATATTTGTTTTTAAATATTTGTTTTGTTTTAATAATATATTAATAAGATTAATGTAAAAAAAACTTCATATATAAACTAAAACTAGCTTTTATTTCTTATTACATACATTTTATTTAAAATAAATAAATTTATTAATTTATTTAAAATAAAACATTCTTACAGAAATTAATTACATAACGCTTACACAAATTAATCCTTCAAAGTCACCTTTTTGGTATATATCCACTTTATAGGAAATTATAGTTTCAATATGAAAACGAAAGCATCACAAAAGAATTCCCTTATTATGAAAGTAAAAGTACTCCAACATTAAGAATAAACGGAAATCATTGTGTTTTCTCGCATGAGGTTTCCAATATAACAGTTTACCCTGTATTATCAATATGTCTACAAAACTTCACAATAACTGATGTATGTAGAGGTGTATACCATTTGTACTAGTGACATCAAGCCATAAACTTAATCATAAATACAAAACTAATTTGGCATTCTCGTAGAAATTAGAAAACATTTAGTATCTTTTCTCTCATTGTTAAACGAGCTGGAATATAAAAAATGGCTCTAAATAAAAGGATTGAGGAAATCGGGTCCGTCCGGGAGACCGTTCCACTCCCACAAACCGTTGCAAACAATAAAACACTCCTCCCATTTCGAGAGAAGTTTAACAAGCTATTATATTTTGAAAGGATGTTTGAAGTCTGTTAAGCAAAATAAACAATTATTACTAATAACTAGAAACCTGGTTGTGGCTTCTTCAATGACCAAGGTTGCACCATATTTTCCCTTTACTTGTGATCTCCAGTTATGTTGTTGAAAACAGGTTCTTTCTTAACAGAGTCGCATACTAAGGCAACTTGGGTAGCTTGATGGAAAATCTCTGCTATTGAGTTTGATTAAAAAAAATAACGTAGAGCCTCCCTCCTTTTCAGCAAAATTTAAATTTACTTTTTTTTTTTAACCATGGGAACAGCAACCTCCCAAGGGTATATGTAACAGCCCGCAAGCCAGATATACCAGAAAAGTGTGACTCAGTAGGAGCTGAAACGTCCGAAGACCCTTTGAGACCCTTTATCCTAGGGAAAAGCCTCTATCCCATGGGTCACCTACCCTTCAAGCCTTGTCACCACAGACCAATAAAATTCACTTCAAAGAGAGATCCACCGCCCTCTCTATAGTGAGGTAGTTCTTTTCCCTCATAACCTTCTTTCCAATTCTTTTAACTTTTGGAAGTTTCATTTTCTTTTCCTATCGTAGTAGGATATAAATGTTTATGCACATTTACTTTGCCATCAAAAGTTATTTGCTTTGTTGACTATAGTATAAACCATATCTATATTATATTATTAAATTGTTTCAACTAATTATTTTGCACTTTATAATAGTCAAAGGTATACATTTGAGTATATAAACCATATCTATATTATATTATTAAATTGTTTCAAGTAATTATTTTGCACTTTATAGTAGTCAAAGGTATGCATTTGAGTATATAAACTATATTATATATATGCTTATAGTTTGGTATTTGACCTTTAATATGGAATACTCCTTATTCCATTAATATATATATATATATATATATATAATAATGTTTTTCAACCAATTAAAATATAAAAGATATACTTGAATTGTAATATAGCATAATTTAAAATATCTTAATTTCAATATATACATGGAATATGTATATGTATATATATTGAACAATCAAGCTATATTATTATATAATGGAGTGACTCACATTGACATTGACCTTTTAAAGGTCATGAAGGTTAGCCCATTAGATTATTCTAAAATGTAAATGTATTTTAGGTCATTATCATATATTAATTTTTTTCTTTAATATATGTATATATATACATTAATCATATATTCCTATTGAATGAATAGTAGTTTTTATGACAATAAATTCTTTCTCGATTGAAAGACTTTGTCATTTAAACTTGTTTAATAGTTAAGATAATCACTTAGTCTTAATTAAGATCATCAATAATAAAAGCCTATAAAATGCTTGCCAACGAATAATAACTCCTCACTTTTACTTAGGACTAATCCTTAACTTAAGGGACACTTATAAGACACTTTTACTTAGGACTAATCTAGGACTAGGGACATTTAGGACTAGGGACACTTATAAACTTAATGTAATCAAGTGAATATCATAATTCAATTTTCAATTTTTTTTCAAGTGCTTGGAGCACCAAGATGACACGTGTCATCAAAAACTTAGATTTTCATAGTTTCCAAGCCATCAACCTCTCACCTTAGTGGATTCATATCCCAATCATTATCATCAAGTTGAATCAAACCTTTCAATTTCCCAAGTCTACATATGAAATTCACAACTTAGAAAATACATAGCAGCCTTTCAATTTCCAAGTCTACATATGAAATTCACAACTTAGAAAATACATAGCAATTACTTATAGTGCTTTTTCCATCCAACCTTGAGCTTTTCGCCAAAATATTGCACACTACACATTTTCCTTTGTAAGAATCAAGGTAGCGGAGAGAATGTTACCATAGTCATGAGAAGAGCAGCCTATGGTCTATGCCAAGGGACGATAAGACCATAAATTTACTTCATAAATAAATAAAGACTCGAGTCTCCCCTCAAAGAAAAAGCGTGTTTGATATTGATATATATAAATAAGTTGTTTGAGCATATCAAACAACTTAAATATAAGCGTGTTTGAGTCTCCACTCAAAAAAAAGCGTGTTTGATATTGATATATATAAATAAGTTGTTTGAGCATATCAAACAACTTAAATATATATATAGGGGGATGTTTTTAGGTTTACTTTATGGTTTACATATATTAATTGATATATATTTTTTCCTATGTGATAATGGTGTATATGATAATGATCAAACTTAGTTTATTTTATTTTATATTTTATTTGGATAGAATTTTATTATCGCAATTAATTCCAAAGAATTCATATTCATTCCCTGGCTGCCTTCTATCGGGGTTTCTATCAGGGTTTTGATTTGGAATGAATGCTTACCAACGCTCAGATTGAAGCAACCGTGCAGTTTCTTTTGCCTGAAAATCTCAATTTACGGTTTGATTTCATTTGCGGATGATCAGAAGATAATGCATTGCATCAGAATGGATAGCCATGGCATACGATCTTAAGGCATGATGGCATGAGCCTTCCAGCGTATAAGAGTTTTACAGCACTTGCGTTTTACGTGAAAGGGCAGAGATCGTTATAGCAAGGCCGCCGCGGCAATAGTCTTAATGAGACTTGGGTTTTACATGAAAGGGAGAGTCCGTTATGGTATGGCCGCCGCTGCAGTAGTCTAAATGACTCTGCTCATGCCGGTATTGTTTGGTCTTCTTGATTGGTTTTCAATAAAGTCTGAATTTCAATAAGGTTTTCACCATAATGGAAAATTAAAGAATGCCAAGATAACAAAGGGGCGTCAATCATAATGACATCCGGCTCCGTCTCGTAGACGAGCACAGGAAAATGGATGAGAGCCGGGTAGGGCTGAAGGAGGAGTTGGCTTTGAATCCACTATTTCTGTAGTTGCACAGCAGAGCATCAGCCTTGGACATCCTCGTTTGGTATTGGACGTGATAGAATTTCCTTCCTGGTTGGGTTTTCACAAATTCCCGTAGCCAATTGGAGTCCTCCAGGAAAAATGGTGTTCCCGTGGACATTAAAAGGGCATTCCAGAGGGCACTGACGTGGCCAAGGCCGAAGACAAGGAAATTCCAGGGCTTCTCACCGAGAGCACTTTCAGGGTCGCCAATCATGATAAGCACTATAAGAAATATAATTTTAAAGGGGTGGTAGTGTAGCCAACATTTTGGGCTTTTTCCGTCCGACCAAAACGAGGGGCAAACAGAGGTAAAACTGCACTTCTGGACAGAAATGCAGAAATTCCGCTGAAACGGGAAGAATTTTGGATAGGATATCCCGTAAAGTATTAATTTTGTTACTAAAATTTACAGCGGAATTGCAATTGAAGATGTTAATGAAGAGTGCTTCTTTATATTTTTCATATTTTTTCAAACAAATCTAAAAACAGACACTTGTGACTGTCATTCACTGAGATGTTTCAAAACCAGTTGTGTTCTGAAAGGAAAAATTATCAGAAAATAGCTAAATCTGCAGACAGAAGACATACTTGCTTTTCTATCTTTCCATTTCTACCCATTCCATGACTAAAACGCTGCTGTACCGCGCCATTTTCCGACATCCTTGCCTCCATCAGCTGTACAGGGAGAATAACAAACTGTTAGAAATTTTTTTTAAGAAAATAAACCAATTTGTTTTGCAGATAAAAAACCAAATGAAAATTTTAAAGGCTTACCTGCATCGCCAAACTCCCAGGTATAAACCGAAATGGAGACATGGACTTAAGGAATTGGATGCAAGCGGTGAAAAATTTCACATATTGAAAATGCCTAGTCACAAAAAAGGGGTTCTGGACCCGGGTTGAGTTTTAAGGAGGTCGGAGAATATCGCAATTCGGGTTACTCTTAGCCTCCGCACATGGAGGTAAAAAGGGCGCCCCGGGGGGCGCCCTTAGCTGACATCAGCTGGGCTAAAAACGCCCCTTCACGCAGATGCATTTGGAAAGCGGAGGCGGAGGCGGAGGCGGGGGCGGGTAAAGCTGCTGGTTAAAAACGTAAGTCAAAAACGCTGTTCGAACTGGTTCAAAACGTAACCTGCAAGCTAAGAACACTGTTTGAAACGGTTCAAAACGTAACCTCAGCTGTCAGTTTTGTACTGCAGCTGTCAAATTTTGTCAGAAAGCATCAATGCCCGAAGGCAAGCCCAGGCTGTAGGTGGGTCTGCTAAAAATGCCCAAAAATTGAGCTCAGGGAACGCGCTCGAGGGCGTTTTTTCCCTCCATGTGCGGAGGCTGTCTATCGACAGATAACAGCACAACTTTATCGTGATTCGTGACACTTCGTTTGCATGCGTGCCTTTAAAGCCGTAGCTGATTATTATTAATTATCTTTTCAACGCGCGGACAGCCTTGCCTTTAAGGCGAGCCTGTCCTATGTCAGACAGGGACGGCTCCATCCCATCCTTACATCCATCAATGGCACATCTAGATCTTCCGGTCATGTTGTCAGATGCCAACGCGCCGTTTCAATGTTGACGAGTGCCCGGTAATTGGTTTCAGGAATCGACAATCGACAGTCCGGGAGATGCCTCAGCAGAGGTGACAGTTACAAGTTACGAGTTGTAAACAACCATAGCATGGCAATGGGCATGAGTCGGTGTCACGGTGACCCAAGTGTGCAAGGCGCCTCCATATCTACCAAACCAAGCAGCGAGAAAACCAAGCCTTTCCATGCAAACGAAATTTCTGTTCTATCTTTTACTCCACCAATTGAATCATGATCGTCGAACATGATTCCCAGAGATTTAGTGATTTGGGACTCGCGACCCGCGAGCCTCATGTAGCAGACAGGCTCGCCTTAAGGCGAGGCTGTCCTCTGTCTGACAAGGACGGCTCCATCCCATCCTTTCTTCCATATCTACCAAACTGCCAAGTGAGTGCCAACGACTGCCTGATGCACGCATGGTTGCCCGGTCGAACACCCGTCTATTGTTTATCATCGCAATTCGCAATGGATTTGGTAGCAGCGAGAGAACCAAGAGTCATGATGGTGATAAAGATCAGCAGTTATGTGTACAAATTATGAATCCTGACAGAGATGTAATTGGTTGCTTGACAATTACGTTAAGTTTTTTGCTTTGCCTGCGACTCGTGAGTCTCATGTACCAGACAGCCTCGCCAGCCTGTCCTCTGTCCGTCAAGGACGGCTCCAACCCATCCTTGTATCCGCAATAAATTGTCAAATTTTATATTAGTTTTGGCATGTTGTACATACATGGACACGAGGCCGTCTGATTTATGCATACAATGTTTTTATATACACACTAATTCCCTGCCAAAATGTGAAAGTCATACTTGGGGCACAAAGCCATAAGCTGCACTCTGCTAAATTTTAAGCTACGTTGTTCTAAACGTTAACCTGCGGAATGCTATCGAATAGTGCTGTGATGAGAAGTCTTGGAAAAGTGGATTTCACGAGCAGAGTGGGCGGCGTACTATTGAGTAGTGCTCCGATGACACTATGCCAAGACACATAAACAGGGGTACAATCAAGATTTCAAGTGACGGGAGGGGGCACATGGCAATTGGCAGAATATGTGTACGCCCTCCCTCACGGGCTTTATTGCTTTATTCATATGTCTTTTTCTAGTCTCCAATACTCGTATTCAGGCTTGGAATTTCAAATTCTAAGTACCTGTCAATTTAAAATTTGATGATGGCTACATGTTTTTAGCGTCTGTCACTTTACGTTTTATACCAGTTAAGAGAGTGTCAAATTTACTGTATTATAAGAAACCCGTCTTTTGCTAAGAATTCCAGCCAGTACTTTTATCCATTGACACCCTCTTTATATATTTGGATGTTCTGCATTATCAGTGTCCACGAATAAAGAGGAGTTCAATTTGTTGTTTTCATTATTAATTTAGTAGTAGGGAAGCTTGCCCTTTCCATAATGGGCTTTTAAGTATGCATTTATTTATATATTCCTTCAAGGATGATACTTCAAAATTTCCCAGGCAGGCTTACGATGAAAAGAGCTCATGGTAACTCGTCAGAATTTGACATTGAGCAAAACAATCAAGAGCAGGGCAGAGGGCAGAGGGCAGACAGCAAGTATTAAATTTTCTGACTGGACATGTAAATTGATAAACGTCAAATCTACGTTTTAAATTTTTTTATGGCTGTCACTGTTGACGTCTTTATTTTACATATATCGGTCAAATACGTTCTCAGACGGAAAAAACATCCTACAGGACGTCAAATTCCAGGCCTGCTCGTATTTACGTACACCCAAAGTCACCCTGGCTTAGCTTCTCACCTGATATGAATTCACAGTAGGCATAGCATGTTACTTAAACTGCACCCAGCCAACCCACCATCTAATCATCCACTGGATTCAGACAAATTGGAACCTTTACTCCTTTGTTTAATTGCCCGATCCTGTTTTTTGATGGGGCTGCAGACAAGGGTACTACTGCTGCAGGAGGTGCAATTTTCCTTAATGTGTCTCATTATTTCGCTTTGAAACTAAATTGTGGAAAGGGGACAAATACGAAAGTGGAACTTTTCGCTATGTGGATGGTTCTGAAAGTGGCCTATCATTTTGGCATCGATGACTTGATTTTTTGGGGACTCCAGGGTAACAATAAAGTGGGCTCAGGGTCTCTACACTCTTAATGTTCTTTCTCTTGCACATTGGTGTCAAAGGGTTCAAGATGTCATGGCTTGTTTCAGAAATATTTCTCTTATACATATATATAGAGAACACAATTCTCTGGCGGATCAACTTTCAAAGGAGGCAATGGGAGGGGCTAGTGGCTGTCTGTTTTGGGATGAAATCTTAGATGATCAGATTCTGGATCATGGATCCATAAATGTTTTGGAGTAACTTTCATTTGAGAAGACCTATTGGTATTTTTGAAGTTTCTTTTGAGACTTTTTGTATATGGTTGATCTCCCATGTGTCGATCAGCAGTCTATTTTGGAGGAATTTAGCTTCCTGTCTGCACACAAAGTTTGTTTCTATTTTTGATATAGAACTATTAGTTCTTATCCATGTACCTTTTGATTCTTAGGAATAACATTGGTATGTTTTTTTCGCTGGAAAAAAAAAGGGATCAAAAAGCTTTGACCAAGAAGCAAACCATCTTAACAACAAGGTCTTGAGACGGCTTAGTCAAAACAGTGAAGCAACAAGGAAAATTCATTTTTCTAGAGAAGGCTTATGTACAATAGCTTGAATCAAGTCGAATGAAACTGAAACAAATTGAACAAGAACTCGACCGATTCAACCAACAAGAAATTTCCGTTGTTGGAGATTTCAGCGATCAAGTAAATGGATTAGCAAGGTGGCGTGGTTATTATGGCAGAAGGAACCAACCTAATGAATAGCTTTGGAAAAATGCAACCAACTTTGCTTTTCCATTAAAAGTCTTTAACTCAAGCTCTTGAGTTCAACATGGCACCTGCTATATCTCTTTTTTCTTCATTTACAAAATTTCTATGATGAGTAGTTTCTGTTGTTGTCATCTTTGTGCACCTTGTCTTCTTTTTAAATTGTTTGGATTCTATGTTGGCTTCAGTTCAAAGTATGATCAAATGAAATTCTGCGAGGCATTTCACTTAGAAGATGAAGGTTGGAGAACTTGTAGTCTTTGTAACAAGAGCCACAATGTGGCAATGTCCCCGACATTGCTAGTGAAAACATTGACAAGTACATATGCAATCGACAGCAAATAACAAAGCAAATGATTTGGGGTTGATTCTTTTTTTCGTGAGTTCCATTAAAAATGTAGACAAGCAATGTAAATAGCTATGTAAAAGTCAACATACAAAAAAATAATTGCCCATTCTTATGTAATTGGAAACCTATTGCCCAGTTGGATTTACATATAAGATACATATTTTATTTTAATTTTATAACATACCCACATAGTATTATAGAACATGAAAATAATACCCTTCTTATGCGACAAGGATTTTGTTCGAAAGGATGCCATAAATTTAAACAATGTTTGTAAAAGAAATTTCTTCAATGTGTTGGTTTTTTCTTCTTTCAAAGGAAGAAATATGTATAACCATAATTCAAAAAAGAGTTTAAAACATGTTGTGTGTTATGTAGATACAATAGCATAAACTTAAATTACATTGGAAGGGCACGGACTTTTGCATCTACAAAGCATATATAAAAGGCATTAAAATTTGCCAAAATTATTTGCAATGTTCATGTGAATGTTTGGCTTTTTTTGTTTTCTTGATTAACATCTAATTCAATCTACAATATTCCTAAGTTGTATAAAGAATCTAAATTCTTAAAATCTTTAGAGATTTTGCATTAAGAGGAAAAAAAATAGTTTGGCCAATGGAATTTTGTGAGACTATGAGTGTTAAGGATGAAAAACACTTCCTCATACATCCACAAAAGATCTCAGTTTCAAAACTTTTGTTACAATATGAACTTACCCAACCTTCTATCTCATCAAAATTATAGTAAATTATGAACGCTTCTATCCAAGCTTTTTGAGCATAGAAACAAAACTCTAAAGCAAACAAAGTAATTCCTTAATTTGTTTTCTTAAAGTTTAATAAAAATAAAATATAATTGGCATTAATGTATAATCCAACTCGTACTTCCTTTACCAAAGAGTAGGGTAGGGACATAAAGATTTATTTTTCCCTTAGCCTTATTCATATTTTTTCTTGGATTCTATACACACATTTCCAATAATTTAATTGATATTTTTTCATGTAACAATCGCCTTATAATGGTATATTATTTATTTCATCTTAAAATTTTGTATACACATCTATCTATAGTTTTTATATTAATTTTATCCCTCATCATAATAGTTGATTTTTTTTTAAATAACATTCATAATAACTATATGAAACACTAAATTTTCATATCTTGCCTCATATTATACAAAAATAAAGTTGAACCTATCATAATATAACTTTTTATTTATCTTAATACAAGTAAGACTTGAAACACAAGAGATTTAAAAAAAAAATTTACAAAATTATAGTTCAATATATGATAATATAAGTTTATATCTTAACACAAGTAAGACTTTTGAAACACAACATGCTTTAATAAAATGCTTATAAAAGACTTGGTGTGTCTTGCCTCATGTGGAATACAACACCATTACAAAAATACATTGCAACTACAATTTAATTTTTTCTTTGTTTTGCTTGTTTCCAAATTTTATATATTTTTTCTCAACCTATCAAGCATGAATCGGGGATGATTAGTGATAGTTGCATAAGAGAATCTAATGTAATAAGTGACAAGCATTCTCCTTATATCTTTGATTAGATTTTGCTTAGAACACATTCACATGGCACAATGCTTTAGGAGATTGTAAGTATGAGTTGCCATAGCTTTAACATATTTGGAAAGCTTATTTGCCAAGTATTTGAAAAACAAAAAACTCGCCATGTATATTTTATAGAACACAAAAGAGCTGCCCAGACATAGTGAAGAAGAGACAGAGAGATTCAATTGACATGGTGAGTTCGAGCATTTTCGTCCTTGCTTCCTAATGTTGCACCTGCATTTTCGTCATCGATATTTAGGATGACGGAGGGGCTGCTTCCACTATTGGTCCTTATGCAATCAACTTTGGCTTCCACTATTCTAAATTTCTATTGAATATATTTGTTCATATTAGTTTAACGAGTAAAAGAGTGGTCATAGCACTTCCATTAAGTAGTATTATGAAATGGAAAAATATTACTTCTTAAAATCATTCAAAGTTCATAGCACTTTATATTCAAGGATTCATTATGTCCTTGACATTATGTTTTCGGGCAACACTATTAATCGGGGCTGGGATGAAATATTTCTCAGCATCACTAGCATATATTCAATTTGTTTTCGTGCATGTGCTTTGATTGTATTTAAGTTAAATTTGTACAAAATTAAATGATAAAAAACATATATAAAATCAATTCACAACTCATTAATATGGTATATGTCGTAGTTAAAATTAAGGATATTTAATAGTTAGTATCAAAAATAGTTTTATTTATCTATTTAATATAAATGCATACAAAAATTTATAAATTCAAAAAAAATTGTTACATATATTAACGTGTTTTAAATTGAATATAAAGAATGATATCAACTAAATTATATTGAACTCCCGGATGCGGGTGCTAGCTTTAGGCAGATGACTGATGGGCACAACCTCGCAACACCTGGCCCCATGCTTACTACATGCACCCATGCTGATGTCACCCATACGACGTCAAGCAGATAAGCCATTTATTATGCCTGCCCTAGACGTCCTCTCATCCTCTATGCAAAACTATTTGAAATAATGCAGAAAAGGCAATGCAAAACTTGATAGAAGATCCAAAGGAGACTATGAAAATGATTGCAACTTGCTAATACTAGAATATGTTGCAATGCAAAAATGATTTGCTGAAATACTATAAGATTATAAGTAAATTCAAAATTATCAGTTATAATTGTATATTTAAAGAAAAAATTAACATAAGCATGAATTGAGTTGCAATTGTCCTTTTACAACAAGTGGATAGAGTATTTCAACGATATTTGTGAGCAAGGAGCACATTGTTGACTAAGAGTGTAAATGATCCTTGGAAAAATCATTGTTGGGGCTCAGTGAATGTTTCACTGATGTCATCTTCATATGGCTAAGAAGTTTCTATAAGTTTTGGAAAAACTTGCTGCAACAATGGATTACATAGTGTGCGATTGTCTTTCTGTTTTGATTTTCAAGTGTGCATTGTAGACAATGGTAATAAAAGTGTGGTTTGTTTAGTTGACAGTGGGAACACCAAGCAAGTTGATCTGATAGCATGAAATACCCTAGTAGGAGGTGCTTGCAACTACTACATAAAGGTTCAAATGGTGGTGTAAAAATATTATTTGCTTTCAAGTTCCCACCAACCTATATATGCAAATAATTTTTGTCACCAATGTATGTCAACAAATTCTAGTAACTCTTGGTAAAAATTAATTTGCTTTATGAGTAGAGAACAATGGTTCTAGAAAGGAGTTTTACATGTACAATGCTAGCAATAAAAGACTAATTTCTTTTTTGTTACATTATCATTCAGTGGTTCAATGAAAGTAGACCAGAGTGTTGTTGTAGGATAATTGTTTTTGTACATGATAGTATAAATCATTGTATGTGCAGTTTAGTTGTACCCAGGGTTCAAAATTGAACATGTCACAACACGCTAAAGGGCTCCCAACACGTCCCAAAAGTGTTGTAAAAACAATGTACGTAAAAAAATGATAATTTTTAATTTTAATATTTTATGAGAAAGTGCAAAAATTATATTAAAATTACATAAGAAGTGTTAAGCTTCAAACTTCCCATCAAATATTTTTTATTCATTGTTCAATTCCTAGTGTGTTGCTAGCTTTAAATTTGTCATGAAATGTACTACGAAAATTCCAACAATATGGACAATCGCTATTGGCCATCTCTATTCCCAAGTTTTCCCCTTGAACAAATAAAAATAAAAACTACTAAATGCATTGTTACGAACTTATCTTCCACGATTCTCATATCTAATCTCAACAAGTTTTGAGATTTATTTTTTCCTTGATCTTTTTAATAACAAATTGACAGACTTGATAGGTTAGCGACTGAGCGAGCTTAATTTATTTTACTCAACGTCGCATCCAAATTTATGAGTCTCCACTTCTAAGCATATCATAGTGATACATTATACAATTGTGTTTCCTTTTATTCACATCAAATTGCTTAATTCATGATCTTCATGACAGTTTTGAGCATGGAACAATTTTAATTGTAGTCCCCACTCTCGATCGATTCAATAGTTGTACCTATAGCCACTCCCAATTATTTGTATAAATGTCATGCCCCTAAAGAGGATCAAGCCTGTGGGCTTTAGGTTCGAAATTGATTTGTTGGCGCAGGTCTACTTCGACCAAGGTTCATTCAACTTATCACCAACAAAACCCAAGACACTGGTCATTTTGGCATCACCTGCCACTAAGTTTTTTTGACTCAAAATCCGACGACGAAAAAGTCGAATTTGCTACAACCTATGGTTGCCTATTCGACAATTGCAGTCTTTTTTTACCGTCGGCAGGATATCGGCTAAAATTCGACATAGTTGAAGATGTCGGATATTCGACTACCCTACCTCGTCGGTTAACCGACTTGCTCCAGCTTCACAGGTAGTCGAATAAGTGACAGAGTTAACTTCCAATATTGGTCGGATACCATCCTTTTGCCATCGATTATGCGTCAGTTCAGTTGTCGGTTAAGCGACGTGTATGCCATACAAAAAAGGTGGATCCAACGTTCCAAGCCGTCATAAGTATGGCACAAGCGTCGGATATCACCCTGTGATTGTCGGATAGGTCGTCGGTTAAGCGACGTGGATGCCATACAAAAAAAAGCTAATTTGACGTTCCGAGTCGTCGGAAGTATTGTAAAACCGTAGGATATTACCCTGCGGTCATTGGGATTAGGTCGTCGGTTAAGCGACTACCCAATACATTTTTTTTTTAAATAACATTTTTGAAATAAAACTTTTCATATTGAATACATGTTCTCTAATCCCTATGCTTATGTGTCAAGGTACTCTTACCTAACTTCTCTAATTTGGTATATTGAGGAGTTTGTATATTCATGTATGAGATCATATTCTTTGAATAAGGCTCATTAGATAGTTAATGGGTAGTTACTTAATGTAAAAGGCTCATTTTTATTAAATAAGAACCAGTAGGTGGTTGGTAGTCATTAATTTTGAGATTGCATGTAGTTAGGGTTTTGGTAGTTATTAAGAAACTATTTATAGCGCTAAAAGGATGTATATTGTTTTGCCAAAGATTGGTATTGTATTGAAGCTTTGCTCAAAGGAGCTCATCCTCTCTAAGAGGCCCATGAACATTACTCTCTCTTTTTGAATTTATTAATGCAAGTGTTATATTTTGCAAGTTTAATCTCTTTCTTGCATTTTCTTTTGTTCACTTATATTTATTTGAGGTTAAGATGGATATTGATTCCAAGGAAATTAAAGAGAAGGTTAAGGATATTGATTCCAGTGCATCATTTACTCAACCTTTGAAGTTATGGAAACTTGAAATTGGTTATGAGGAGCAACCAAAAATTACAACAAGCTCCAAGAAATTGTCAAAATTTAAATGACACACAAGTGGGTTGTAGAAATCCAACATCGTAGCCATTCATTGATCTCCTCTCTGTTTCGAGAATAATTTCATATTCTCTACTGAACAGGGCCAACCACGTGAAGGTGAAAGCTCTTATGGCCCCTCCCCCCGCTGACATCACTCTCAATTCCCCATACCCAATGCATTCACTCGAAAAAAACAAATATGTGCAAATTCATCCATATTTTATCATGAACTTTCATCCATTATTCATTCAATAAATGCTAACATTCACTAAACCATTGTTTCTGTCGATCCACACATTCATTCAATAAAAGATAACATTAAATAAACCATTCATTAATCATTCAGTCAACACATTCATTCAATAAAAGCTGAAATTCAATAAAGGTAACAGTTTACTACATTGAATCATTAAAACGTTATAAAATTCATTAAACCATTCATTCATTAATTAGGCCAAAAATCGTGGACGATATATTGTTATCAAAAATATTTAGACGAGATTTGAACCTACGACCTATGTCTAGTCCCAAGGATACCACCTTCAATCTTGACCTTATCAATCAATTCCCATCGCCATTTCCTCTCATACGACGTCCCAAAACCATTTCTCTCGACACCCACTCTTCATTTATTCTGCATGCATTTCACTATGCAACCGTCTCAAATTCCCATTGCGTTTTCCATCAATTAGTTTATCAATTCAGTATGACCCACGTTCGCCATCCAATGAGTGTTTCTGCAGTCTTCAGTTTCAGCCTGGCAACGGTTGACGATTCATGGTATTACGTTTCCCTTCGGCTACAAATGACAAACTCATAGTTCACTATTAAGGTTTGTCTGACAAAGCTGATGGTCAAAGAAATCTTGATAGTGAACTATGAGTTTGCCATATTGCAGCTTAAGGGAAACGTAAATATAGAATGAATCGTCACTGTTGTCAAGCTGGAACTCAAGACTGCGGAAACACTCCTTAGACGGCGGGCATGGGTCATATCGAATTGATAACCTAATAGAGGGAAAACGCAACGAGAATCTGAGATGATTGCATAGTGAAATGCATACAGAATGAATCAAGGTTGAATGTGGTATCCCGCCATCTCCCATTGTGAAATGCATGTAGAATGAATCGAGCTTGAAGGTGTTCGCCCTTGCCAGCTGCACTTCAAGCTTGAAGGTGGTATCCTTGGGACTAGACATACGTCG
This sequence comes from Larix kaempferi, assembly GCA_027924585.1. Classification (NCBI taxonomy): domain Eukaryota; kingdom Viridiplantae; phylum Streptophyta; class Pinopsida; order Pinales; family Pinaceae; genus Larix; species Larix kaempferi. The sequence continues at coordinate 14,658,827 of BSBM01001346.1, forward strand.
CAGGTTTGAATCTCCTCAGTTCAATTCATACCCTGTTATTTTTTCGATGCAAACTATATGTTTTCTTTAATTTGCCGTTGACTTTAATTCCCTAGCATAGGAGAAGCCATTATGGTCAAGTTGCATTCCTAAAAAAAAGATGAACATTGACAACAAGCAGCATGTCTCTAATTGTTGTCGGTGTATGCTAGCTTAGTTGCAAATATCATGCTTCAGAAGAAGCCATCCTTGAATGGTAAATATACCAATTTGGAAGGGTTTAATGTGAGGTTAAGGATATTGATTCCAAGGAAATTTAAGAGAAGATTAAGGATATTGATTCCAGTGCATCATTTACTCAACCTTTGATGTTGTGGAAACTGGAAATTGGTTATGAGGAGCAACAAAAAATCACAACAAGCTCCAAGAAATTGTCAAAATTTAGACAACACGTGAGTGGGTTGTAGAAAGCCAGCATCGTAGCCATTCATTGAGCTCCTCTCTATTTCAATAATAATTTCATATTCTCTACTGAACAGGGCCAACCATGTGAAGGTGGAAGCTCTTATGCCCCCCCCCCTCACATCACTCTCAATTCCCCATACCTAATGCATGTACTTGAAAAAAAATGTGCAAATTCATTCCTATTTCATCATGAACTTTCATCCATTATTCATTCAATAAATGCTAACATTCACTAAACCGTCGTTTCAGTTGATCAACACATTCATTCAATAAAAGATAACATTCAATACACCTTTCATTAATCATTCAGTCAACACATTCATTCAATAAAAGTTGAAATTCAATGAAGGTAACAGTTTACTACACTCAATCATTAAAACATTAGAACATTCATTAAACCATTCATTCATTCATTAGACCAAAAATAGTGGACGATATATTGTTATAAAAAATATTTAGACGTTGTTTTTCCCGTCCTTCTTTTTATAAGTTTTTCTTCTCTTCAGTGGTATATAATCTATAAGAGGACCATCTACATCATCTGGACTTTCTCTTCCAATTCTCGGTTCTTTAGCAAGCGCTTTTGGTGATGTTTTCAATATCCTAGCTGATTGTTGTTCTAGACGTGGATTTTGCGGCAAGGGGTTCGGATTTGCTGCAACGATGTGAAAATGTTACATCGTTATATTTTGCTATTGTAATGACAAGTTTTTCATTTAAAAAAATTCATTACGAAGGTGTTTTTTTACCAGGTGTGACCAAATCATGTTGTTGATTTTCTTGTCCAGTCTCAACCTGTACAGTTTCACCCTCTACATGCTCTGCAATTGAAATACGGCGAACTACAATTAATGGTCACCATTTGCAATGCTATACATAAAATTGTAGCATATGAATAAATTCATTACCAGGATTTGAAGCTTGATCATCGATTTGTTGTTGTCCCTCCTCGACACTAATGGGATCATTGCTTTCCTGTTAAAAACAGAGTCAATATTTTACATCAAGTATTTGGAATGAAAATATTCCACAAGCGACAAATCTTCATTAAACTATATAGATTCTATATCCCTGTGCACCAGATGGATTGGTACCACAAGACTGTGTTTGCCCAGATAAGCTTCTTCGATGTTCAACAATAGCTTCAAAGCCTTCCTGGAAGCCAAGCTTCATGTCTTCCTCTGTGGGTACTTCATTGAATCGATCGGCATGCATATTTGCTTATCGTTGTTAATTAACATTTTACGGTGCAATAAAACGAAAAATAATTTTCAATTTATTATTTGTATTCATTGTTAGTTTCTTGAAACTTACAATCCTTGCTGCCAAATTCGAATAATCACCAGGGCCAAGCTTGTGCTAACCTATTTTTTCTAGTCTTGCCTTTGTGGCCTTTGATGTGTCGGGTAGCTTATGCAAGTGTTGAAATACGTTAGATGTTCCAAGTTCGATATAGAAATCAAGGATAATAAGGTTTAGAATTACATTGCAAAAAGTATTGCATACCTCCCTGTGCCTAGTGTTAGCTTGCCTTCTCTTCTCAGAGCCTTCTCCTTTCCATCTTCCACTAGAGCTCTCCACTCCATTTCTGGAATCATTGGTGGGTGCTCATACTTGTGGTTTTTTTCGAGGTGTGTCCTATATTGGTCTCGAACAACCTTCACATGTTGACAAGCCTTTTTCAAGACATTGGCATGACTGAAGGTTTTCTCCCCGAACAGGCCAACCAACCGATTAGTGAGTTCATCTTTTAAATGTTTCGGTTGTCTATCCCACCTTGTTCGGATGGTGGGCCCGAAGATATCCAAGCAAAAGTCATTCGTATGTTTATAGAAAACATTGTTTCCTGCACAATGATCATGCCATGATCATAATTAGTTGATAAAAAACGTTTTATCGGTATATTACAATGAAATTATAAACACTAATTAACCTGATCAACTATGATTAATTACCTAAGATCGTCGATATCTTTATTGGGACGAGATCTTCGTCCACCAAAAATGTTGTCTCCAGTGTTCCCGTGCTTTTGACATGGGAATATCCTGGAAATGTAGCTTCTTTGACATCAAAATTGATAGTGGACTCGGTGTCGACCCCTTCTTGTGGACGATCCGTTTTGTGTTGGTTAGTAGCGGCTGTTGCGCTCACAGCGGGGGTCCGTGGTGTTTCAGAACGTGTTGCCGACTGTTCGGTCGACAACAATGGCGAAGGATTGGAACTACGTGGAGTCGTTTGGTCATGATGCGAAGTCTCTCCACAAGCCTCGCTGGGGCCAACACCACCTTGACCACTATTGCGTGGTCCCTTATAATTCTATAAATACACACCACGTCTTATACGTTCAATACTATCATATAAAAGAGAACATTATAAAGATTTAAATGAATTATTCTATGATTCAAGATTCCTCAACTTACTCGCAAGTTATTAGATCTATGTTCCAACAATGCAATCCTTTCTGTAATTGCGCTTGTCTGCGGAACCTGGATTAGTAGAGAAAGGATTTCCGCAGTATATCTATTCAACAATTTCTCTGCCATCTTTAGCGGGTGTATGGCTTCACCAATTGTTTTGCAATCGTGAAGCGCCTCTGCCACTTCAGGTTCTAACGGAAAATCTTGCGATGTTGATTCATACTGCGATTCACTAGTGGGCTGCAACAAACATATATAAAGCACTACTGTGTTCTCTATTGATAGAGTCCAAATTTTATATTAATGTAACATATCTATCATGATAGATTCGTAAAATTACAACATGGTTTACATTATCATAACGAAACCAATATACACACGAAAAATACATAACAAAATTAACATTATGCTACTTATTATATTGGTACAATTGAAATGAATTATACCTGCGACCTCGAGGATCGTGATCCACTCATTGGATCAATGGTCATAGGAGACTTGCCCTGATCTGCTAATATCTGGGAGCTGCCCCTAACAACATCCTAATAAAAAACATAGTGAAAGTCACCTAAACGATTCCAAAACTATTCATGAGAAAACACATCAAGCTCTTATCCTAGGATCACCTCTGTACTATGTTTTTTTATTGTGAAACAACAAATGCAACATTAGTCACTATTGCAAGAAACAAAAATGCTTACTTCTCACTCAGTTTTGTTTGTCTTTGAGTGGTATGCATAAAAATAAGGACTTTTGGTCGTCTAGTACTTATGTAAAGTGTTTGGAGAGGCTTAGTGTTGCTTTTGTTGGTGATAGTGACATTGGGATGCAATGTGTTCTATCAAGTTGTATAAACATATGTAAGCTTGAGATAAGGGATAGAACATTTAGTGATTTGGCTCTTTTATGAATCAAATTCGTCCCTTTGTTTCCGAAATTGCCTATCATTTCCTATTCACTCATATGCACACCTAGAATATGTCCACTTATTCTTTTGTCATTTTGCAAACTTCACACATTACACACACACACCTAACAAGAATGGTATTCAATTCCTTTCCCATTTATTGGCCCGACTAATAACATGGAGAAACATACCATCCTTAGATAGTAAGGTTAGGATACATGGGATAAAAACTCAAAGTTGCACATATGGAAACAAACTAAGAACAATTCTCTGTAGTTTGGATACAAAGGACGTGATACCTCATCAAGGTTCAAGCCAACAGGCGCTAATATTGTTCGCTTGGACATAAAATACCTCTATACCAACTAGTATCTAGAGCATTAGTTAAATTGGATTGGGAAATCGATGTGTGGAATATAGATTGTCCAGCATCAAACAAAAATTCAGGCTAGGGTAGTGATTGCAACAAGGAGCAATGTATCACTATGGAGGATAAGCCTTGCACTCCCCAGCCTTCATGGGAACCTACAAAAAAAAGCATGGAATTGCAGTTACAGGAACAACACACAGAGAAAATATTATGTGCAGCAACATCACATGGAGATGGAAGAAATGATACAAAATAAATATTGCTGCACTTTCCTTTATTATGCACCAAGAATACACACTTACAATTTCAGAATAACTGAAACTTTCAGCTTCCCACCTTGACACATGTGGGGTGAACTACTTGAGTTAGTTACTTGGAGAAGCATTCTTGGCACAAGTTTTCATGTCACCACATACCTTAGCCCATGTGAGGCGCATGAGTTGGTTATGTAACCGTTAAAATGGACCTTGTCAAGTTGGATTGATCCACTTGTGGACCCATTCTCTTTTGTGGACCTAGTATAATGTTTTTACTTGCAACTCCCCTCTCTGTTGTTCCATAAAAGAGAAGGAGGTGCACATGACTTCTAAGCATGAGAGCTAGAGTGAAGAGTGGTGTGATGTTATAGCTAGGGTATTCTATTTAAAGTGTATTGCTTTATGAGGTTGTGAGAAGGTGGTTGGTTTGTATTGTAAGCTTGGGAGACTCTGATTTTGGATTATGTAATTCTCTTTTCTACTATAATAGAAAGAGGAGAGATTGTTGGTGCATATTCAGTATGCTAATTTGATTTTTCTAGAGCTGATTTCTATTTAAAATGTAACTTGTAAATCCCCTATCTTTTGTTCTACAAAAGTGAAGGAGGTGCACATGAATTCTAAGCATGAGAGCTAGAGTGAAGAGTGAAGAGTGGTGTGATGTGATAGCTAGGAGTGGTGTTGATCTTGTTTCATAAGAGACAATTTCTAAAATTGTACAGATTTACTTGTGACATGGAGATGGAGGATTCCCTTGCCCCTTTATTAGATCTGGGATTTTAATTTTAGTAGGAATTTCTTGTGGAAAACCCTTGGACCCCTTACTTTATAAATTATCATTCTCATGACCCTGATTACTCCATTCTATTTATCCTCTTCTTCCCATTTTTCTATATTTACTACTCTTTTATAATGGCTCATAGAATCGCTTTAGCTCACATTAAGGCACTAAATGTTTTAGGTATAGAATCTATAAAGTTGGTTATGTCATGCATGGATCCTCTATAATGCAAAGCACATAAATAGCTGTGATGTGAATGGTTCCTCTATAATGTAATGCTCATAAATAGTTATGGTATTACCATTGGCATGCCTCTACAACAAATATGAAAACTTAGTTTAAGAGGAATCTCACATACACTTACCTTTAATCAGGAACTTTGTTGTTTATTTATCTCACCACCTTCTACGAGGAATCTCAAAGGCTAAATAGTAAAATACTCTAGTTTAAGGATCTATATCCACCCTGACCCCTTCACAATTCCTATGATAGAGCAAGTCTATTAAGCAAGATATCAGATGACTGACAAACTAAAGATTGTGGATACCTTGCAAAGATCCATGTTAGAACTTTTTATTAGCAATCCATATCCATATCCATGTGTAATAGGTTTTGAGTTGTGAAGGACAGAGCAATTGTTAGTTCAAAGGTGTAGTTGGTGGAAAGTGAGGCAAAGTTCATCTATGGAAAGACAACTAGGAATTCTCAGCTATTGTTGCATAACTTTAATATTAGAGTGGTCAATATCTCTTAGAGAGGATTTGCTTTCAGTTGGTGAAGAAGAGGAAGGCAGATTATTAGAGGAAGAAGGTATATGGATGAGAAGTTATTAAGAAGGTTAGAGGTCACATAATTGCAGCCATGCAAACAACAGAAATTATGGGTATATCTTACTGAAGTAGTGGTGATAGTGAGATATGGGCATATTCCCAGCATGCCTAATAAGTATACAATATCTATAGCACATGTTTTTGGAGTGAAGGCACTGTGACAAGTGCATTTATTGCAGACTTTCGAAACAATGTCCACAGGGACAATTGTTAGACTTTCATTCATTTTATTGGTTAATTGCACTCGAGAGTTTCCTTTTTTATCTAGAATTCAATCTGAACATTAACGCCACGTACAAGAAAATTGGTTTGTTATATTTTTGCCCCAGCAGTGGTCAATGTCAAAGGAAGATATGCACATTGAAGGAAATGGAGAATTGATCTACCTGAAGGAGAAGAGGCAGAAGTTGGTGGAGCAAATTGAGGATAGGCATATTGTCCAAGATGAGCTCATATATACGCTTGACAGGATTGTGCCTAATATTGTGATCTCTTTGGACCTTTCTCAAAGGGTAAGTTCTGCATTCAATGGAGGAGATCATAATAGAAGGGTACGGCCACATAAGCGTCATCACGGGGGTTCTGATTCACACACAAGAAATGCCTTGAGTGGCAAAGTTTTAGGCAGTGGTGTTCAAGTTTTCCCCAACTTGTATGAATTCTGGCATCCCAAGGCCACATATGTGGGTTGTATCTGGAGAGCCTCATCCACAAGGCATTCATGGATTGCCAGTGGCAAGGACTTTATTAATAGCTTGTAGCTTATAGCTTGCATTTGAATAGCTTATATGGGTGAAGACAAACTTGCAATAACAAATGAATGCATTGCAATAACATTGTAATAACATTGTTTACCACAAGAAAAACAAAATTACAATACCAAATTAGAGATTTATACTATGGATTGGACCCCATAAAAATTAGGGCATCGTACTCACCGATTTGGGAGGCGCCATTGCTTCTTCTCGAAGTTGCTCCACTCTAGCTCAGTCTCAAATGCACGGCCACAATCCCAATTTCCACGTACAGGCTCGATATCCTCTGCTAACAGCTCAGTACCAGACTCAAATGCAAGGAACCACAATCCCAATTTGCATGTGCAGGGTGAATATCCTCTTCTCACAGCTCAACAAAGGTCACAGAAAGGGCACGAGAGGTATCAAACATGGTCTGCAGAAGAACGGTCTCGCGGGGAGGTAGCAGAAAGGGTATGCAACAAAAACTGTCGGCGGGAGGTATCGACAGCACACATCGTGGGAGGTATCAAGCGCCTAGTAAGTTTTTAATTTGCTATGTATATATATATATATATATATATATATATATATATATCTATTATATAGTGTTTTTTTGTTCTATATTTATTATATATTTTTTTTTTATTATGTATTTTTTGTATTTTGTTTTTTTTTTTGTTTTTTATTATTTTTTGTTTTTTATTATATTTATTATTTTTATTATGTATTTATATATAATGTTTGTTTTTGTTATTATTTTTATTATATATATATATATATATATATATATATATATATATTTATCATTTTTTATATAATATTTATATATTAAATACAAAAAAATACAACAAATAATACAAAAAATAACACAAATAATTAAAAATTTAACCAGAAGAGGATCGAAATATAATCAATCTAGGTTATTTTTGTTTAGAGGTTAAAAGAAGATCTTATATCAAGCTATTTAAATTGTATAGAGATGTATTTTCTTATACACACCAGGACTTGAAGGTGTATGACACAATAATTATTCAATAGGTGATACCATTGAAGAAAACAACTAATCCCTTTCAATAAAAGATGTGAAAGGTTCATCCATCATTAGAACCGTTGATGCAAAAGGAGTTGAAGAAGTTGCTATATGCAAACATTATGTTTCCAATGCACCATTAGCCATGAATTGAAAACCTTGTACATGTTAAGGAACAAGAGTGGTGAAAATAGGCCTTGTGTCAATTTTAGAAACCTTAAGTAAGCATAAGAGAAATATAATTATCGAGTTCCACCTATGGAGTCAATTTTGAAACATGTAATGAGATCTGAAATGCTCACTCTAGGATAAATTTTTGGAACCTAATCAAGTTCTTGTCTCAAATGAAGATAGATCGAAAATTGCTTTCAACATCAAATGGAGCAATTCATGTGTAATGGATATAGCTTTCATAGGCCTTATAAATCAAAATGTACTTGTCTATATGGACAATATTGAAATTAAAGCTATTTTTAATAGATGTAGAAAATATGGGATCACACTACATCCCAATAAAACCATTTTCATTATTGCATAAGGAAAATTACTTGGGCATATCATATCAAAATACATGATATTGGTATATTAAAAAAGAATAAAACCTATAACATTCTATCCCATTGCCACACAACAAGGCATTGATGTAATCATTCTTTGGGATGATCAATTTCATAAGGTGTTTTGGCTTTGACTTCATTGAAATCCTCAAACCCTTATAAAAGATGATTAAGAAGGATGCATGATTTTATAAACCAAGGTTGAGAAATCAAGACAACTATTGCTACTGCTCCATCCTTAAACAAATTAATCCAAACTTTGATTATTATTTTTACCTCTATGATAAAAGGAGTGAATGCCCAATATCATTTATGAGCATGAGAATACAAGATGTTAAATTAAACTATATTTAATGATTAAAAAACAAATCTAAGTAAGTTATGCATTTGCATCTAATCACTCCCTTTTGTCACACTCACTGTAGGTGAAAGGAGTGATTTTCCAATGTCATTTATTAGCAAAAAGATTACACGATGTTGAATTAAACTATCTAGTGATTAAAAACACATGAATAAGTTATGCCACTCTCTTTTGTCACACTCACTCATAAAGAACTATATAGTGATTAAAAACACATGAATAAGTTATGCCACTCTCTTTCATCAAACTCACTCATAAAGATGAATTATGAAAGGAGTGACTTTCCAATATCATTTATCATTTATGAGCACATAATTACAAGGTGTTCAATCAAATTACCAAGTGGGCATAAGTTGCACGATGATGATGATGATGATGGTGATGATGAAGACGATGATGAAGAATGTCTATCTAAGATGATGAAGAATGTGTTTTTTGTCATTATGATGATGATGACGATGATGATGATGGTGATGATGATGATGACGACGATGATGTTGGTGGTGATGACAACGACAATGATGATGAAGACGAACATGATTACGATGATCATCATGCTGATGACGATGATGATGATCAAGATGGGGACGATGATGATGATGATGATGATGTTGGTGGTGATGACAACGACAATGATGAAGATGATGATGATCACAACCATTAAGATGATGATGACGAAGATCATGAAGATGATGATGATGACGATGATGAAGAAGATGATGATGATGATGATGATGATGATGATCCTGGTGATCATGATGAAGATGATATTGATGATCAAGCAGTACACCATTTGGGGTAGCATGATAATTGTACTGCATTTCCTTAATTATAAGCTTCTCTAAGTAAGTTATGCATTTGCATCTAATCACTCCCTTTTGTCACACTCATTGTAGGTGAAAGGAGTGATTTTCCAATGTCATTTATTAGCAAAAAGATTACACGATGTTGAATTAAACTATCTAGTGATTAAAAACACATGAATCAGTTATGCCACTCTCTTTTGTCACACTCACTCATAAAGAACTATCTAGTGATTAAAAACACATGAATAAGTTATGCCACTCTCTTTCGTCACACTCACTCATAAAGATGAATTATGAAAGGAGTGACTTTCCAATATCATTTATCATTTATGAGCACATAATTACAAGGTGTTCAATCAAATTACCAAGTGGGCATAAGTTGCACGATGATGATGATGATGATGGTGATGAAGAATGTCTATCTAAGATGATGAAGAATGTGTTTTTTGTCATTATGATGATGACGACGATGATGATGATGACAACAATGATGATGACGATGATGATGATCATGATGAATGTGATGATGATGATGACGATGATGACGGTGATGAAGATGATGGTGATGATGATGATGATGACGATGATGTTGGTGGTGATGACAACGACAATGATGATGAAGACGATCAAGATGGGGACGATGATGATGATGATGATGTTGGTGGTGATGACGACGACAACGATGAAGATGATGATGATCACAATCATTAAGATGATGATGATGACGATCATGAAGATGATGATGATGACAATGATGATGATGACGATGATGAAGAAGATGATGATGATGACGATGATGAAGAAGATGATGATGATGATGATGATGATGATCCTGGTGATCATGATGAAGATGGTGATCATGATGAAGATGATATTGATGATCAAGCAGTACGCCATTTGGGGTAGCATGATAATTGTACTGCATTTTTTTAATTATAAGTTTCTCTCTGTTTTGAGAATCGTTTAATATTCTCTACTAAACAGGGCCAACCACGTGAAGGTGGAAGCTCTTATGGCCCCTCCCCCCCCCCTCTCATCACTCTCAATTCCCCAATATAACCCGAAAAAAATATCTATGTACAAAAAAATTAAATGTCTTTTCTCATTCATACTAAATAACAAGAAAGGCTTCTAATTTTAACATACAGGAAAATGCAGATTAGCTAAGACACAGTTAATAATTTATTATTAGTAATGCATACCTGATCATAGACTTCAATGGTATTCATCATCTTCTTCATCTGAGTACTGATCGTCTGTACTATCATCCGATGATCCAGATGCAACATTGTAAGGATTGTCCATATCATCATCGTTGTTGATGTCAGTTACGTCGATCATCATGTCATCGTCGATATCATCTTCATGGACATTGTCTGAATATACGTCATGATCCGATTAAAGAAGTTCTTCGTCATCTTCTTCTGGAACAGGAATATCATCTAACTCATGTTGATCATGATCATCTTCAACGACATATTCTTCTTCGAGAACGTCTTCATTACCTTCATCTACGTTATACTTTACCGGCCTTCCCCTTGGATCATGTCTCACAGCAAATGACCAACCCGCTCTACTTGGAACCTTAGAGTAAAATACCTGTTCAAATTGGATTGGAAGAACATAGGGCTCTGTTCCTGGCTCAAACAACCGTGTATTTACCATGGTAAAACCATTATCATGTTCAATAATTGTTCTATTAGGATCACGTTGATTCAATCGACACCTGTACCATTTGACAACGAAAAAAAATACCTTAAAGGAGTTAAAGTCACACTGAAGAATGTCTTCCAGATACCCATAGTATCAATTTTCAGATAGTTCTGGATGTCTGTCACCTCTAGAAGAAACATTGGTCACCTCAAAGACTGCAGATATCCCACAATCAGATGTTTTCTTTGTTTCATCCAACTTTTTGATGCGATATCTACATCCATTGCACCACATAGCCTTATGGTGTTTTACCTAGTACAACAAGCCATACAAGAAAAGATTACATAATGACACAATGTCTATGATAAAGTAGTGCATGTTTATTATAATGCCATAAAAGGAAAATAATAAGCGTGACGTACAACAAGAATATTTAAAAAAAAAAATAGTGCCGCTGATTAATATGCTTACCTGCTTATCTTTTAAACCTCTTGCTAAATCGATTTCCCTTTGTGTTAGATTGGTGTCTCCATTGCGGTGTCAGCTTTAACCAATGAAGCCACACCTTCCCATGATATTCCATGACCATATTGTTCACATTTTTCAATCCATACCTTCATCCAGTCAAGATTGTTTGCGATGTATAAATGAATCGTATCCCACTCTCGACCAACTGTTTGATGACAATAAAATTAAAATTCAATGAAAATGTATATTAGTCACTTAAAAAAGTATATAATTACAGTATAAAATGATGCAAAATACTAAATAAAAAAATAGAATATATATGTATGATATATAAACATAAAAATCACCAGTGAAATGTGTTATATTACCTTTCACCTTCCTCGATCTACCTTTCCCCTTCGGGCACTCCCCTTCGAAAACTTTTTTGGAGTTTGGATCACAAATGCGACGTAAATTGAGCTTTGACGCAAATATAGGAAAATATTCACTAATGTACAACATGTTTTGTTATACCATATATCCCTCCATCATAGAACCCTCAGCATATGCTCGTTGTCTGACCAAACCCTTCATAAATTTCAAGTGCCTCTCAACCATCCACATGGACCTTGAGTGCGCAGGTCCACACAGTTCAATCTCCTCAACTTGGTGTATGAGGTAGTGTTCCTGTGCATTGAAAAATACTGAAGGTAGATGCTTCTACATTTCACACATGAGATGAGGAATTTCTCTCCTCCAATACTTTATGTCTTCTTTATGGAATTCTTTAGATGACAACCATCTACAAGTGACATGACAACCCAATCAAGAGATTAAAGAAAAAAGTCATTATATGACGTAACATGAAGTAGATAATGAAAATTAGATTAAGAATAAGTTCTATGTTGAATTAAAAAAACAGTAAGCACATGGAAAAATCACCACTTACCTCATGTATTTCCCGAGACTATATATTATTTGCTTGACATTGTTGTCGAAGTTGTCCGGGATAGAGAGAGGTAGAACATACTGTAACAATAATATACAAATAGTTTCAGTATATCGAATAAGAGTATTAGAAAAAGAAAAAAAAATTATTAAATGCATACCATATTAATTATTACCTTCATGAAGATATGCCAATCATGCGTTTTCACCCCCGCGAAATCACCTTTCTTTGTTATGATATTCTTCATGTTCGCACAAAATCCGGTGGGAAATTTAATTTTTCGAATGACTTCTCTTACAACATTACTTTGCTGGTCTGTTAACATCCATGGAAGTGAGTTTATATTAATTTGCTCTCCGTTGCTATGAAATTGAATGATGTCTTTCATTGCATGGTTGTTATCTTGAATGTCTTTGCAAATTTTGACAATTTTTTCTTTGTCACTCCTTCCATCCAATATTCGCCATAATGTTTCAGTTACATTCTTTCCAATATGCATCGTATCAAATAGATGAGAAATTTGTAGGTGCTCATAGTAGGGCAACCTACTAAATTGTCTAGGATAACTTTTCATTCCTCGTGGAAGCCCATTAATGCCTTCATGATGATCACATGAACAACAATGATGAAATTAAATATTAAATCAATATCAATTACACTAAACAACACACAATATAATAAAATACAATATGATCATATATATACAATTATTGATTATATGCACCTTGGCGATTTCTATTATATTGCAACTTCCATAGCTTAGGTGTCATTCTCTTTGGTTTTAATGCAGTCTCTTGCTTGCCATTGAAAAGATGTTTTTCGGTAGTTCGATACCTATGATTCTTGGAGAGGAAGTGCCTATACTCATCAAACACCTCCTTTCCTAAGCTTTTTGAACAACTAGATTTGATCTTAGGACCACAAACTGGACATGCAAATTTCCCCTTTGTCTGAAGACCTACATAAAAACATAAAATATCAATATTGTCTATTATAATTATATAAAAAATGATTGGATTATTTAGAAAAACATGCATGCGTATTATATTAACTAGTAGTTCGTAAAATTAAATGCAACTAAAGTGGAACTTATAATTACATACCACATAAATGGGTTAACCCTGGGGCATCATGTATTGTCCATACAAGCATTGCATGGAATTGGAATTGCCTTTGTCGTATTGGTCTAGATAAGTCATACATAGTGATGCCATTCCATAACTTCAGTAGCTCGTCAATAAGAGGTTCGATATATACATTCATATCTTTGACTTGGTACTTACCTGATTGATTTGAACATATAAAATAAATATTCTGATTATGAGACGTACCATTTAGATATATAAACCATATTTCGCAATAGAAAAACTTTAAATATATATATATATATATATATATATATATATAACATTATGAGACAAAAAACGACAAATGAGAATATACCATTGCAATAAAAAAAAAACTGCAGTGTTCGTACCTTGAATAATCATCGACAACATTATGTGCTCCCTCTTTATTGTCAACCATGGATGAATGTTGTTGTTGATAACAAAAATAGGCCACACCGAGTAAACAGATCTCATCTATGCAAAAGTATTGACACCATCTGCTGCCAAAGAAATCCTAAGATTACGAGGTTCATCTTTAAAGTGAGGCCATTTTTCCTCCATATCTCTAAATGCAGACCCATCTGCAGGCATCCGAATAATGTCGTCTTGACTTCTATTCCGTGCATGGTAATCCATAAACTGCGCTATGTTTTTGCACATGAACAGTCACTGCAAACGGGGAATAATGAGAATATAATGTAGAACCTTGCGAGGCACCTTTTTAGTTACTTGATCTGTGCGATATCTAGTGATATGACATTCAAGACATTCTGTTGCAAATTCATGCTGGTTGTAATAAAGAACATGATCATCGGGGCATGCATGAATTGCTTCATACCGCATTCCAATTTCTTTCATGATGGCAGATAAATCTCGATATGTGCGAGGTAAAATATTTGACAGTGGTAACAAATATTCACCTATCATGCTACAACAAATAAAAATAAAAATCTAGTTAATATAATATAGAAATAATATTAATGAAACAAATTTTATCCGTAGTAATTTGACTAATATATGAATTAACAATAAAATACATGACAATCATATATATTTTGTGATAGAATATATTACATACCTTAACATCCGTGTGACTGATATGTTTGAAAGAGCATTGATAACCTTCAAGTTCATTAAAAACAATATAGCAGAGAGAAGATTTGTCTTGGAGCCATCATAAAGGGGTTCATATTCCTTGTCAAGAAGAGGTGTATCATGAATATCATCAAAATGTTCATCATTTTCATGGTCATCATCATCATCCATTCCAAAATCAAATGAATCATGGATCAAAGTATTTGTAACATCATATTCAACTATGTTATCAGTATCATCATCTTCTTCAATGTGATCATTAACTTGTTCTCCATTAATATTCATAGCTCCATGTTCCTCCGGTACTTGTTCTAGAAGCACTTGCTGATCCAGACGATATGTCGTAGGATGTCTTTCCTTTATAAATACATGAAACAATCAATAGATAAAATTTAATATAATAAATATTATAATAATACATAAATTTACAAAAGCAATCAAAATAAAAACATATATAATGCAAAACTTACAAATGGATGGTATTCATGTCCCCCCTAGGCGTGCCCATGCTCCCTACGTTTTGTGGCTGTTGTGATCAAAATTCTTCTCCTCTTAAAGCCCTTGCATTGATTACATGGACAAGAGCATTTACCATCACCCCTTCTTTCAATTCCTTCCCACAATCTAGCAAGTAATTGTTGATTTTGTTCGTCTGGATCAGGAATATTTGTAGTTGACATTTTCTCGTAAAGAGCTTAAACGAAGATTATCGATCTTAGAAAATGAAGCTCCACAGTACTTTGCTCACTTGAATAACAAAAACAACGAAAAACAGTCCGCCGAACAAAAAAGACATCCACAAACCGTCGCTGGTATAGCAAACATGTCGGAATGGTTAGATATTTATAAATTTTAAAAGTCAAAAAGTCAAACCTACGTCGGATATCCGAAGACAATAATCTAGTTACCGTTGGGAAAAATCCGTCGAATATCCGACTTCCTCGGGTTCAAAATGAAGTCGGTTATCTGACATCCAAAGCGTCGGATACTCGAATAGGTGTCAGATATTCACAGAGCCATAGGATATCCTACGAGCCTCGTCAAATATTCAAAATTATGTCAGATATCCGACATGCGCCTCTCGAAATTTATATAAAAAAAATAAGTAATTTTGAAAGAAAAATCTGACAACACAATCCATTTCGTCGGAGGTCGTCGGATTTGCTCATCGGATTTTGGGTTCAAATCTACTAGTGTGTGAAGTAGGCAAAGTCTCACCCGAGATATTTATGGAAATTGCAAGAACCATATTTCTACAGTGGTTAAGGGGTGCGAAAGGAATCTACCAGGCATACTATCCAAACTTCAACAGACACAACACTTAAACAGTTCGCGAGATTGCATACATATTATTTAATTAACTTTGTCATAAATTCATTATCCAAACAACATCCATATCATTCATACACCCACATCAATTAATTTTCATTCATCAATATTTAGAATGTAACAAAATACACAGCACATCATCACATCATTCATACACATTGAACTCCGGATGTAACGTAGAAAACTAAACAGAAGAAAACCATGGAAGAGCTTTCTTTATTCATGAGTCGCAGTAAAATAAGCATCATGTTTTTATAATGACTTACAGATTTCGCCTTCCATTACAGTGGATGTGCGCACACAACCCGCAAATCATATGACTATTCTCTCATAGCATGCAATATCTTCGACATACGGGCCAAAACAGGACTAACCAAAAAGATTGAGTATTGACTAACCGACTGTTAGGCAAAATAATTGCTTATTAAAATAGTCAATTCCAAACATAAATTATCAACCAGGGAACATTTGTTTATTTCAAAGTTATCATGCAAAGTCTATGCAGGCCACAATTTCCTCTTCTAGCATTGATAATATAATATGCATTGTAGAAAAATATGAAAATCAATCTTCATCGTTGGAACGGAAAACATGAGGAGTCTCCACTCAAGTAGCTTCTATAACCCCTTATCATCATGCATTGATTGAACACTCTTGCATAAAACATACTTGAAGAAATAAACACACTCACTCTTGCAGAAAAAGTAAATCACACTATGGTTGCAACCACACTAATCTATAAAGTTAGAGATGCCTTCAAAAATAAATAACTTGAATTAAAAATGTATTTATACAAATAAAATGAAAGAGATAAATATACACAAATTAGTCTAATTACAAAATGCAAAAATCAAAGAATTACAATCTTTATTAACAAAAGATATTGAAAGAAATATACTTTATTCTATCATAATTTGGACGTTTCTCTAAGAGTTCTTTCCTTGGAATGGAGAAGGCAGTCTTATTTATACATAATGTTCATTAAAAATAAGATAAGAGGATAATAAATCTAGATCCACTTTCCCTCATATGATTACAACCACTTTGACAAAAATTAGAAGATAATCATCTCTACAAATCCTATCACAAATCTCTTAAAATATTTGATAAGAAATCTTATCAAGACTCTCATGATTGTTCTCCATCAAATATGATTCAATAATTATCTTCAAATCTTCATAGCTTGATTATGAAATTCGAATTTAGGCCTAGGTGGTAAAATTTGACTTGATTGGAGTCTTCAAATACACATGTAAACATATTATTTTTTATAAGATTTAATAATAAATTCAGTTAAAAAGATAAAATAAATGCATTGGAAAATATTAAGCCTAGTCTCACATATAAATGTAAAATGGAATGGAATATGGTTATAGGAAAGCGATAAATAATTTAAAAATGAAAGAAAAGATGTGTAAAAATAATGAAAAAAAAACAACAATTTGGTGACCCAACATCTCCCCCAAACTGACCATGTTGCATGCCCTCATGCAACCTTGTATCAACCAATTTGAATGAATAATGTTCCATTTTCCAATACATACCACAACCAAGCTGCCATATCAAAATCATGTTTCTAAAACTCTGCCAAAATTCTGCTGAAACTTTGTTGAAACACTGCTGAAATAGTCAATTACTCTCAAAATATAAAGTGGGTTTGGCTAAAACTTTGTAGACATATTCATACTAAAACCCCTATTTCATTAAACTT
Source organism: Larix kaempferi (assembly GCA_027924585.1). Lineage (NCBI taxonomy): Eukaryota > Viridiplantae > Streptophyta > Pinopsida > Pinales > Pinaceae > Larix > Larix kaempferi. Next base: position 14,676,617 of record BSBM01001346.1, read on the forward strand.
GGACATATTCTAAAACTTCGTGGGATGAAAGGATATGCCATCTTTGTGAGACTGTGAGTGTTAAGGATGAAAAACACTTCCTCATACATCCACATAAGATCTCAATTTCAAAACTTTTGTTACAATATGAACTTACCCAACCTTCTATCTCATCAAAATTATAGTAAATTATGAACGCTTCTATCCAAGCTTTTTGAGCATAGAAACAAAACTCTAAAGCAAACAAAGTAATTCCTTAATTTGTTTTCTTAAAGTTTAATAAACCAAAATTGGTCTAAATAGACATTAACTATTGTTGTCATCGTCATTATCATAAATGATAAAAACAAAATTCATAAATATTTCTATTTTTTTTATTTAATATTTGATTTTATGTAATGAATTGATGGTGAATATTCAACATTTCAAGATATTTACTAAAAATCAAATATAATTGGCATTAATGTATAATGCAACTCGTACTTCCTTTACCAAAGAGTAGGGTAGGGACATAAAGATTTATTTTTCCCTTAGCCTTATTCATATTTTTTCTTGGATTCTATACACACCTTTCCAATAATTTTATTGATATTTTTTCATGTAATAATCGCCGTATAATGGTATATTATTTATTTCATCTTAAAATTTTGTATACACATCTATCTATAGTTTTTATATTAATTTTATCCCTCATCATAATAGTTGATTTTTTTTTAAATAACATTCATAATAACTATATGAAACACTAAATTCTCATATCTTGCCTCATATTATACAAAAATAAAGTTGAACCTATCATAACATAATTTTTTTTTATCTTAATACAAGTAAGACTTGAAACACAAGAGATTTTAAAAAAAAGTTTACAAAAATATAGTTCAATATATGATAATATAAGTTTATATTTTAACACAAGTAAGACTTTTGCAACACAACAATGCTTTAATAAAATGCATATAAAAGACTTGGTGTGTCTTGCCTCACATGGGATACAACACCATTAAAAAAATACATTGCAAATACAATTTAATTTTTTCTTTGTTTTGCTTGTTTCCAAATTTTATATATTTTTTCTCAACCTATCAAGCATGAATCGGGGATGATTAGTGATAGTTGCATAAGAGAATCTAATGTAATAAGTGACAAGCATTCTCCTTATATCTTTGATTAGATTTTGATTAGAAAATCCACATTCACATGGCACAATGCTTTAGGAGATTGTAAGTATGAGTTGCCATAGCTTTAACATATTTGGAAAGCTTATTTGCCAAGTATTTGAAAAACAAAAAACTCGCCATGTATATTTCATAGAGAACCCTTCAAAACATGATTGAAGTGTATCAATAATTCATGTAATTCTCTTTTACCTTTTTCTTCAACTCGCTTGATGAAATTCTGCAAATTTTTATATTGGAGGATTATTCTAGAATCTCCATCTGTTATTTGATGTACAAAACATATCAATATAAAATAGACATTAAATGTTGCACAATTAAAATTTATATATTAAAATAAATTTTAAACTTCCAAATTTTAGTTTCCATAATATAAAATGCAAATTTGAGAAAAAAAGAAAAAAGATTGTTAATTACTTTTAGTACTTTAATACATTATACTCATTAATGAAAGTAATGAAAGTTTAATTTCCAAAGATTAGTTTCTATATTTAAAATAAAAATTTAAATACAAAGAGAAAATATAGATATACATTTAATTATCAATTAACTAATTACTAATAGTAGTAGGTAACATTGAAAGACACACACACACACACACACATATATCCTAGTGGGCTAGCTCAAGTGGTTGAGTGTTGTAAGTTGTGAGCGGTCAAATCTCCGGGTGGCTATACATTGATATATAAGGGCCTCACTTGATGTCTCCATCGGATTAGCTCTATAATCAGAGCAAACATGATGGGACTCCTTCAGATGAGCCCCCTATGATTAACAAATGAGAATTATTTACATGTCAAATTTCAATCCTAATTAAAAATGGACATATTACATAACACCACATTAATCATCTTAAAAAAAATGTATTAAATATTCTTCAATCACTTCTATCTCTACCATTCGTTAAATTATCTTATTCTTGTGTGTTTAATTTTTGTTAAAATCAATGAAATTCTTTGACTTCTTTGAACTATATATATCATATCATTCGTTAAATTATCTTATTCTTGTGTGTTTAATTTTTGTTAAAATCAATGAAATTTTTTTGACTTCTTTAAACTACATATAACTTAATTCAATGTATTGTAACATTTTTTTATTCTTTTTACTAATTTTAAATTTATAATTTTTTAGATAAAAATACTTTATTAAAAAAAATATACTCACCGAGTTGTGCCCAAGTTTTTTCTATTACAATACGTGTCTTTCGCATTCACTTAGAACCCCTTGGAAATATAAAACATAAAACATGTTTCCATAGGATTTTTTTGCATGTAAAGGTTTTTACAACTTCATTTTACCTCTTCTTTCCATAAATATAAAACAAATACTTATTTTCATAATTGTACCGAGTGAAACGAGGTGCTCTACAACCCAGTATGGGGGAGATCATGTAACGTTTGTCCATGTTTGTCCTTATTGTCGGCCATAATAATAAAAAAATTATTATTATGTTGGCGATTAATAAAAGGACATGTATTTTAGATTGAATTAAATCCTAGGCTATATAATACATGGACATGTAAAAAAAAATGTAATGGAAAGTATTTAATGAAAAGTAAAAAAGTAAAATGTAATGAAAAGTAAACAAGTAAAATGTATTGTCGGCCATTAATTAAAATGTAAAAAAAACGTAAAATTATGGAAAGTATTTAAAAAAAATCCATGTCGACTCATAAAATAAAATATTATGAAAAGTAATTAAAAAATAGATGTTCGTTTATAAAATAAAAAATTAAAACTTAAACCCGGATCTATCAATCAAGAGAGATTAAATTTCTTGAGTTTAAATTTAAAAAAAGAAATACACCTCAAGAAATTGGATCCCTCTCGGTGCTTGATAAATGCGGGTTTAAGATGGATCTATGCTGGTATGTAGAGCCTCTTCAAGTAAAGGGCATCTCAAATTTGTTATCATTAATGGATGGGCACTAGGTTTGGAATGCTAGGTTTGGGTTTTGATTAACTATTATATGCTTTTATGTAAGCATTGAAGGGAATCTAATACTTTGATTTGTTATTTCATTGTATATTTATTGAATAAGTTGTTATTTCATTGTATATTTATTGAATAAGATCATCTTTTCCAAATAGCCACCTTAGAGCAATCAAAAGAAAAATCGAACTACTAATGGGTGTAATAGTCCTCTTATTGTAATTTTTTCTTGGGAACTAATGATAACACATAATAATGATGGTCATGGTTAGTATATCCATTTTTATGGCATTTCGGAATATATGTATATATGTTAAATTCACCATACCACCTTCCACAAAATTGTTTAGGATCCATAATCTTTTTAAAGTGTAAAAATGTTGACGAATCTTACTAATTCTTAAATTTCAACCATAAAATGTTAGGACAATAGTTTTCTAAAAATATTCAAATTTCCAAGTGTTTTATATAATTTCTAGCCAGTTTTGGTGATTTTTAGAGTAAAAAAAAATTATCCCATGCAATTTCGGCAAATCAATTTTAAAAAACATGGAAATTGGCTCATTTATTTTTGGAAAAAAAAAGTTAAAAGTTATCCCATAGACTAAATTTCGCCTCTAAAATTTTCCCTACCACCACCTCATGTCTTTTCTTGCATAAAATGAGATAAAAAAGGTAAAACAAGAGCTCATAAAATTGTATACGGACATGCTTATCTACCTAGAGTTGTCATTCAAGGATCTAGTGGACCACAAGGTTACCATGGAGCAAAGGATCTCAAATGGATCTCCCACGAGTGAGGGGACTCTAGCTTGAAGAAAAAGAGATCACCAAGGGAGCACATTTGGAAAAAAAGAAATGACCTAAATAAATTTCTATTGATTTTTTTTTTTTTTTTACACAAACGGTTAATGAGCTTTATATTAAAAAGATAGAACAGAGTAAAAAGAGTAGGGGAGGCTGATCGCAGAAAACTAGAGTTGCCGAGACATGCTCTTCACATACCAGCCTCTAATATTAAAAAATGGCCTTATGCCCATTGCAACTGAAAATATTGTTGGAGCATAGGCCACAGCTATGGCAAAGCTGCCAATTTTGGGGAAAAAGCACTAAGTTTTGAAGGAGAAGTGCTAATTTTGAGGAAAAGCACCATTTTTGGCAGAAGTAAACAGTGCGCGGTACGGTGCTAGATGGACGAGCTCATCGCAGAGTGCGGACTGAAAATCACGGAATTCGCGCGCACAAGCCAAAGAAGAGTAAATGTGGCCGAGTAGAAAGCTCAACCACCACAGTAAATGAAGGAAGCGACGGAATAGAGGGCTCAGCTACCCTCATTTAAGGTAGAGTACAGAAGTTATGGTTGCTCGGACCAAGGAAGAGCAACGGGCCGAAGCATTGAAGGCAAAGGACGAGGAGTAGAGAACGATGAAGCGACGCCCATACCCTTGATCTGCGTCGAAAATCACGGAACCTGCAGGAAGCTCTGACGCGACTGCAAGAGGCGTCTAAAGTACACCTAGCCGTCAGTGGTTAGGGTTTTTGGGGATCACTGTTGGGAAAGGCCCACAGTTTTTTAAAGGTGCGACCCTCAGGGCCACCTATATATATGTGTAATTGTAAAGGGAAAAGGGTTAGATGGGTTAGAGATAGATTGGTTAGAAGGTTAAGGAGTTAGAGAGTTGGATAGCTGTAGAGCTAGTCACTGAGTTTGCAGACAGTCTAAGTTGATGTTTGAGTCATTGTAATCTCTGTAGAAGAAGAGAATAGATCTAAGAGAAGGACTCCCAGCTGTGTGCGTGGAGTTTCCCAGAAAGATCTAAGGCTAGAGCTGTGTGTGCAGCAGAACTGTGTAATTCCCATCTCAAGATAATATAAGATACAATTTTCGTGGACGTGATTTCCCCGTGGAGGCGAACCACATAATTTTTGTTGTTATGGTAATGTTTTACGTGAATGCATGTCTGTGTGTTTCTATCTATGTTTACATGAATGTTTCGATTATCTTTATGAATGAGTATATAAAGCAAGTCCATGAAGCTCCCTTAGAAGTTATACTCATGCACTGTCGGAGGAGTATGTAAGAGTACTATCGCCGTAGCGCTTAAGGAGTGTGTTACTGCGCTGTGGCGCGAGAGCAGAGACGATACATCGTGTAACGAACGAAGCGGATAAACACCTCGTGCGCAGGTGCGGAGATACCGCGCAGCTAGGCTAAGGCAAGTAAGCTCCAACGCTATTGTGCTGTATGACCTGTGAAAGAATCAGATGCTCTGTTCAGAAGTTACTGCGTAAGAAGGTAAGAGAGAAGACTGTGGATTCCACACCACCCCGGTTAAGGAAACCTGATTCCTTATCCCCCCCATAGCCACTTCAGGTGAGACCTCGGGCTGCTGCGCAGCCCATTGCCAAAAGGGCCAGTGCGCCAAGGGGTGTTTGTTGCTGCGCCTCCTGAAAACCCGGGTCTGTCTTGCTATCTTCTCTAGAGTCTTTGTTGTTGTTTTTAAAGAATTCATTCATAAGTTTCTAGAAGTCTATTTTGATGACTGGACTGTATTTGGTTTACTAAAGAACCATATAGGGAATCTAAGGATGATGTTAGACAAATGTAGACAGTATCAGATTTCCCTAAACTTGAAAAAATGTATCTTCTGTGCTCCTTTTGGTATTTTGTTGGGTCACATTGTATGCAGACAAGGACTCATGATGGATCCTGCGAAGGTTGCCATCATTGCTAACTTGCCTGCGCCCAACTCAGTCAAACAATTAGGCACTACATTAGGACATACAGGATACTACAGAAAATTCATCAAGGGTTATGCAAAGATTACTGCGCCTATGGAAAGACTGCTAAAAAAGGACTCGAAGTTCCAATGGACAGAAGAATGCCAACAGAGCTTGGACACACTTAAAGAAAAGATGATCACAGCGCCTATTCTAGTTTTCCTAGACTGGACAAAACCCTTTCATGTTCATGTAGATGCTTCTTCCATAGCATTGGGGGTTGTACTTACACAACCGGGAGAAGGAGGTATCGACCACCCCATTGCTTACTCTAGCAGAAAGCTGTCCACAGCTGAGAAGAACTACACCACTACAGAAAGAGAAGGACTAGCTATGGTGTATGCCTTATAGAAGTTCAGACACTATCTATTGGGTGCTCATTTTAAAATGTATATTGACCATTCTGCTTTGAAGTACTTGGTCAACAAGCCAGTGTTAGGGGGAAGAATTTGCAGATGGCTACTCCTCTTCCAGGAGTATGATTTTGAGATTATTGTGAAGCCAGGAAAGTTGAATGCAGGACCTAACCATTTATCGAGGATAGAGTCAGGGGAGGAACCTACAAATTTGGAGGACAATCTGGCTGATGCGCAGCTGTTCTCTATTCAAGCAGCATATGGATATTATTCCGATATTCTTGAGTTTCTCACTACAGGGCAAGCACCAATTGAGTTCACAATACAGCAGAAGAAACAACTTGTTGTCAAAGCCGCAGACTTCACTTTGATAGCAGGTCAGCTCTATAAGTTGGGCCCTGATGAAGTGTTGCGCAGATGCATTTTACCGCATGAGAAGAACTCCATAATCACAGAAGCGCACTCAGGAACCGCAGGAGGCCATTTTGCAGGAAAGTTGACTGCGCAGAAAATCTTAGCCGCCGGTCTTTGGTGGCCAACACTGCATAAGGATACTAAGGAATTCTGCAAGTGTTGCGATGTGTGCCAGCGAACGGGAAAACCTTCAAGAAGAGATGAAATGCCGCTCAGACCCCAGATAACAGTGCGTGCTTTTGATAAGTGGGCCATTGATTTTGTGGGACCTATCAACCCACCAGGAAAGAGAACCAGTGCAACATACATCATCACTGCTATTGAATACCTCACCAGATGGGCTGAGGCGAAGCCAGTCAAGAATTGCGACGCTGTCACTGCCGCGCAGTTCATTTTTTAGAATATTGTCACTAGATTTGGATGTCCACTCATTCTAATGAGTGATCAGGGCACACATTTCCTGAACAAGACCATAGAGGCCCTTACTGAAGAATTCCACATTAGTCACCACAAAAGTACACCCTACCACCCTCAAGCTAATGGTACGGTGGAGGCATTCAATAAGATTCTGGAGAATGCCTTGACCAATATCTGTAACCAACAAAGAGATGATTGGGACCTTAGAGTCACAGTTGTGTTATGGACTTACAGAACCACATGCAAGAAACTAACAGGTCACACACCTTTCAGTTTGGTATATGGACAAGAAGCAGTTATGCCCATGGAATACATTGTTCCCAGTCTCAGAATTGCTCAAATTACAGAAATGGCAGATACTGATACTATGAGTGAAAGGATGTCACAATTGGTTGCCTTAGAAGAAGACAGGCTTTTAGTTGGATTCCATCAACAAGTGCAGAAGGCGAGACAGAAGGCTTGGCATGACAGGCATATTAAGAATAAAGTATTTCAAGAAGGAGACTTGGTACTCCTCTATGATAGTAAATTCCTCAAGTTTCCAGGCAAGTTTCGTATACGTTGGTTAGGGCCTTTTCAAGTAATGCAGATAACTGAAGGAGGAGCAGTTCAGCTTGCGAAGCTTAATGGAGAATTGCTGCCCACAATGATCAGCGGGAGTCGGCTCAAGCTTTACCGCGACGGCCACTCCGCCTTGTCGACCTAGTCAGCTGCTAAAGTAGTGCAGATGTCCAGTGTAGTTGAAAGAGGCATCACACTTATCAATCTACACAGAAGTCGTGAGACATTTTCAGTCTCTGGCTTCCCGCGCAGTTCCTTGAACCATCCGCGCAAGTAATAAAGCCTGTTCTGGGTAAGTATTTTTGCTCTTGCGAAATCCCCCGGGTTGTTAAACTTTCGCTCTTGCGGAGTTCCCTATTGTCTAATTTTGTTTGCTCTTACGGAGTCCCCGCTGTGGACCCCTCTATATGCACAATTACCCATGCTAAAGTAACCTGCTGAAAATTTGAAAATTTGAATTACGGAAGTTCTGTAGCCACGTCTGAGTCTTAATGAAGGATGAGACCGCCATTTAATTGTATTTTCTCTGACAGATTCGGCTTGATTTCCCTAAGATCCCTATCTCCCGAAAGGCTGTCAGAACCCGTCCATCACATTTAATGCACCATAGAGGCGCGGGGGTAGGGGGGTTGTTAACTCATATGCATAGGCGCCTACGGTTATTAGCCCCACTTGTCCGCATCTACTACCGCCTTTATCTATAAATACCCCTCATTCGTATATGTTTGGGTTACTTTCCTCGAGTTGTATAAGTTGTCTTGTTTGAGTCTAAGTCATTGTTTTCAGAGTCGTGTCGTGCAGACTGCTCCCTTTGCTTTCAGAGTTCGTATCCTACGTTGTTCCGCCCTTCTCTGATCAGTGTTAAGTTGTGTCTGTAAGTTCATGACGGAGAACCTGTCAACTGAAGAATTCATCCGACAGTTTAGACGCGGAGGTTTAGATTTCGGTATGGGTACCCCGATCAAGATTGTCGAGCTTCCTGATCCCAGATAGTCCCCGGGCACAAGGGCGTCTCAACCGCACCAGCCGGAGGAACCTGTTCCAGAGCCTTTGGCCACTATGGTTAACTACATTCCTCCGCGGCCGGATGATGCACCCGAGGTGCGCATTCCCAAGAATGCCAAGTATTCGATTCCGTTGCCACCAATGGCGGAAATCGTGCACGAAGAAGGATCCCTGCTCGGACATCTTCCGCTTGTTAAGTTTTTCGACTATAATTTGGGAGATTATAGAACGTATCCACAGTTCGCGTCGGATCACTATCTAACAGTGGTCCATAACCCTGTTAAGAAAGTTGACGAATTCGTCCCGCAGCAATTTGCATTAAATCTGGAGAGGCCTGGCCTATTGAACCTATTGAAGCTACTACACTTTGGGCGTAGCAATAAAGTTAATGCGGTTGTCAAGGTCTTGTTATCTTGTGTTCATGGTGGTTATCTTTGGATAGGGAGGCCAACTGATTTGAATGTGGATTTGATTCATCGAATTACCGGCCTATCTAAGGTTGGTAAGGACCCCAATGTCCACTTCGTTGGTAAAGACAGGGATCGAAAGCTGGCTGCACAGGTGGTGCAGAAATACAACTTGTCGTGAGGAGGTCGGGCCTATGACCTCACTATAGTTGAGGATGAAGCACTCAGATTCACAGGCAGTCTGCTTGCAGGCAGACTTTTAACGAAGTGCCGACCTAAAGAAGTCCCTGGAGCTGTTGTAGAGCTCGCAGTCGCAGCTGCGGAAGGCGAACAGTATAACTGGTCTCGCTTCCTCCTGAATACATTCTTGGACGACTGCCGCAACGTTCAGGACACCGCCAATCAGCTGTTCCATTTTTCTTGGCTCCTGATCTTGTGTGCCTTTGTCGGGTGGAAGGAACCACCCAACACTTAGTTTCTTCCGTGCCGTTTAGGAGAGGTTACAGGGATGCGTTATGTCAACCTCTGGGATTCTAATAATCCCGCGAAGCGCAAGATGAACCACGCCGTATTCTTTGAGTACTACAATCTCCTCAGGGATACCATCTTGCAGATGCCGAGGCTTACTGAGGAGACGGCATAAATCTATGGAAAGAAGTTGTTATTTTCTACCAACTTGCATGAAATCTATTTCCGCCCTCGCGGAATTCACTCGAAAGAATGGGCCGTAGGGCTCTACCGAATGATTACCGAGGATGTGGAGGACACTATGAAGTCCTGGACAGATGAATGGAAGTAGGCCGCTGACATCGCTGCCGTGATGCCACCCCCTGTGGCGCCAGAAAAAGATAAGGGAAAGGAAAAGGCTGCGCAGAAGAATGATGAAGGTCCGTCAGGACCGCCTTCAAAGAAGCAGAAGCTGTCGCACCCCGCAGAAGCGACTGGAGATCCCTCTGTGACCCTTTCCGCGGGGTTCGACCAATACTTGAAGGAGCAATTTCGTGAGCTGCGGACCTCTCAGGCCAAGCTCAGAAGTGCTCTGGACCTGCAGCTCATGGAGTTGAAAGGTCTCGCAGGGCGAGTTGCGCAGACCCATGCGCCAGCATCCGGCTCGCAAGCACCACAAGCGTCTACAAGCACCGAACGGGTTGAAGTACATGCCGACAGGCACACTGTTGTACATATCCCGCGTGCAAGCATGACACTCCCGGATCCTTTAGCCGCACTACAGGTAAGCGCGGTTGGTGCTGTTGAAATAAATTTGTCACTTATTCTGTTGGAAACTCTCCATTTGGTTTAGGAGCAGGTTTCTACTAAGCTGAGAGCAAGGGAGCTCTCCGTGAGCTCTCCACATTCCACGCCAATCAAAGATTGTAGATGCAGGAAGCAGAGCTAAGGGCAGACTACAAGGAGATCTCTGCGCAGCTTGAACTTCACGAAGCGCAAGACACTGGGCTGAGAAATGTTGTTGATGAAATCGCCCAGGAGCTGCCATCCTGCCAGATCGAACCAGACCTTCCGTTAGCTGAGAAAGTGCAACGCATTGGTAGAAGGGCGCAAGCCCTAGAACAACAAGTAGTTGCTATGGCTGAGGACCATAGAAAGCAGCTCACCGAGTTGGAAGCTCGTGTCGCAGTGCCCCCGTGGATGAGATGCAAGAATGACTGGAAGCACTGCGCATAGCTTCTATCCAGATGCAGCACAAAATAGATGAAGCCCAGTAGTTAATGACGCAAGCTATGGAGGCTTGGGTTGAGCTTGAGAAGCTCCCTTCTAAGGTTTCCCTTGTAGAACAAGTGGAAGCAGCAGAACAGTCCCTAACTGTTCTGAATGAATACGCTAAGTCCTTGGAAGGCTTAGCCAAAATGAGGAAGATGAGCGAAGTCTGTAAAGTCCAGCAAGAACTGCACAGGCTCAGAAACAAAGATGCTACTCTCGCCAACATCATTCAACCCTTTATGGATGAGTATGCTGAACTTGTTTCCCAAGCAGAGGCCAAGGTCAAAGCATTTGCTGAGTCTCAAGAGTTGGTCGACGGCATAGAAGGAGAAGAAGCTACTGCAGACATGGTGCAGACAGCTGCGAAGTGCGTCGAAGACATGGACTCCTCTATTGCGCAGTGGAAGCAAGACTTCGCTGCGACCCAAGCCAAGTCAGATGCACAACTAAATCGATCGCAAGCTAGTGCGGGTGGCTCGGGGACGAGCCACGAGTAAGTGTTAGGGGCCTGTTGGAGCATAGGCCGCAGCTATGGCAAAGCTGCCAATTTTGGGGAAAAAGCACTAAGTTTTGAAGGAGAAGTGCTAATTTTGAGGAAAAGCACCATTTTTGGCAGAAGTAAACAGTGCGTGGTACGGTGCCAGATGGACGAGCTCACCGCAGAGTGCGGACCGGAAATCGCGGAGCTCACACGCACAAGCCAAAGAAGAGTAAATGTGGCCGAGTAGAAAGCTCAACCACCACAGTAAATGAAGGAAGCAACGGAATAGAGGGCTCAGCTACCCTCATTTAAGGCAGAGTACAGAAGTTATGGTTGCTCGGACCAAGGAAGAGAAACGAGCCAAAGCATTGAAGGCAAAGGACGAGGAGCAGAGAACAATGAAGCGGCGCCCATACTCGCAATCTGCGCCGAAAATCACGGAACCTGCAGGAAGCTCTGACGCGACTGCAAGAGGCGTCTAAAGTACACCTAGCCATCAGTGGTTAGGGTTTTTGGGGATCACTGTTGGGAAAGGACCACAGTTTTGTAAAGGTACGACCCTCACCACCTATATATATGTGTAATTGTAAAGGGAAAAGGGTTAGATGGGTCAGAGATAGATTGGTTAGAAGGTCAAGGAGTTAGAGAGTTGGATAGCTGTAGAGCTAGTCACTGAGTTTATAGACAGTCTAAGTTGATGTCTGAGTCATTGTAATCTCTGTAGAAGAAGAGAATAGATCTAAGAGAAGGACTCCCAGCTGTGTGCGTGGAGTTTCCCAGAAATATCTAAGGCTGCAGCCGTGTGCGCAGCATAACTGTGTAATTCCCATCTCAAGATAATATAAGATACAATTTCCGTGGACGTGATTTCCCCGTGGAGGCGAACCACATAATTCTTGTTGTTATGGTAATGTTTTACGTGAATGCATGTCTGTGTGTTCCTATCTATGTTTACATGAATGTTTCGATTATCTTTATGAATGAGTATATAAAGCAAGTCCATGAAGCTCCCTTAGAAGTTATACTCATGCACTGTCGGAGGAGTCTGTAAGAGTACTATCGCCGCAGTGCTTAAGGAGTGTGTTATTGCGCTGTGGCGCGAGAGCATAGACGATACATCGTGTAACGAACGAAGCGGATAAACACCTCGTGCGCAGGTGCGAAGATACCGCGCAGCTAGGCTAAGGCGAGTAAGCTCCAGCGCTGTTGTGTTGTATGACCTGTGAAAGAATCAGACGCTCTGTTCAGAAGTTACTGCGTAAGAAGGTAAGAGAGAAGACTGTGGATTCCACACCACCCCAGTTAAGGAAACTTGATTCCTTATCCCCCCCATAGCCACTTCGGGTGAGACCTCGGGCTGCTGCGCAACCCGTTGCCGAAAGGGCCAGTGCGCCAAGGGGTGTTTGTTGCTGCGCCTCCTGAAAACCCGGGTCTGTCCAAAAGCAGCCAACAAATATTGACGAATTGCCCTAATAAAAGACAACATAAGTAATACATATAACAAATAGTGCAATAAACAGACCACAAAAGAGCTTCCCAGACATAGTGAAGAAGAGACAGAGAGATTCAGTTGACGTGGTGAGTTCGAGCATTTTTGTCCTTGATTCCTAATGTTGCACCATGGGGGGTTCACTCAATGAACTTGTTACATAGCACGATCGTTCGCATAATATTAAAGAATATCCCTAATTTCAGTAAATATTGGAAAATGTGCACTAAAATTGTATTATTGAACCCCCCTCCCAATATGTCTTTCCAATTAAGAAAACTCGTAGTTTCACTAGATATTGTAGGTATCCATTTTTATCAACCCATTTTTAACACCCCCTTTATATCATATTATCAATTTGTAACAAACAATAGCCCTGACACATCTTAGTATAAGAAAACAAGACGCTAAATAAAATAATAGTATGATGTTAATAATGATCCCACTAGAATTGCAAGGGTGACTGATCAATTTGTAGAATTGGATAGTGGAAGACCCAACAAAATAGTACTAGGGAAGGCACAATGCGTAAAAGGAAACCTAGTCAAGAGATCAACATAACAAAAATGTAAAAGACTGACAGTCCAATAGTTGGTGCACAATGCTTAGAAAAGATGAGAATTGCAGATGTTTCATACCACAACCCACCAATCTACTAATCTTATATCATGTAAATATGAGTATAGCCATAGCAAGTTCATGTTTTCTATAATATTAATAAATTAAACTCCATAAAAATTCAAAATTGAAACTTTTTCATGGATGGACTCCGCTACCTTCCTATCAAAACAAACATCAATGGTGTTTGAACCCAAATGAACATAGAAAAATTTCTCTTACTTTTCAATAACACCATATGATCATGTGCATAGCTTGGATTTGGGTCATTCACAAGATCCAATGAATTTCCTCCACTTCCTCTACATTTATTCTTGCAATCAAGTGAATTAACAACTTTTCGTTACCTTTTCTTGGGTTATATCTAATTTTTTTTAATCTTTATAGGAGAGGAAAAAATCTCCATTGTTAGGTTTCAAGCATGCGATAGTTATAAAGATACACAGATGGTGAAACTTATATGATACCATTTCATGGTAACAATAACACATAGGGTATGTACATAAGGATTTATATTTTCGCCTATGTTCATGCTAGTTCCAATACAATATTAAGACAGATGCCTTGCATATAAGAATTGAAATTACAATTATGAATGTGCCAAATATAACTCAATCTAATAGCTATTCCTCACCGGCAATGTGAAAATATTAAAGAAGAATACAAAAAGTTGAAAGAGATAATTAGTCAAGAAACATTGTGATCTAACTCTTCTTGGTTCCAATGAGCCAAGATAGATTGATATCACTTTTCTTACTTGTCATGGAGCAAGGTTTAATTGAATCTCAATACCCACCTAAACCCCAACCTAAAAAATGAAGAGTTAGATCTTTTACTTGAATGCCTACAAAAATACAATACAATTGTTCAAGTCTCGAACACCTGATTAGCTACATCTCTTAACTTAAAGATGAAAAACAATATAACATCAATTCAAACTAACCATAAATAAGCTATTAAATAAGGATTGCTCAAGGCCAATAATCCAAAGAGACTTCCATCGATATTATCATTGGTACACTATTATCATATTTATGCAAAACTTAGGCTCGTAAGCAATATCAAATAAAAATGGAGGGTCCTTAAGTTTTAGGTGGGTGCGAATTGAGCTCATGATTTGGAGGTATGAATCCATCCCCACGATTTGGAGTTTATTCCCCACCGCATCCAAACAATATAAACCCCAATATTTATATTACTGTGTCAAATTAAAAACACCCCTTGACCCCTTAATACGGGGAAATATATTTTTGAGGCTTTTAAGAGTATTCAAACCCCCAATATGAATGGACTTGATATGATATTGCCTCACTAGCGGATCCCCCGTGTGTTGCACCTACATTTTCGTCGTCGATATTCAGGATGACGGAGGGGCTGCTTCCACTATTGGTCCTTACGCAATCAACTTTGGCTTCCATTATTCTAAATTTCTATTTAATATATTTGTTCATATTAGTTTAATGAGTAAAAGAGTGGTCATAGCACTTCCATTAAGTAGTATTATGAAATGGAAAAATATTAATTCTTAAAATCATTCAGAGTTCATAGCACTTTATATTCAAGGATTCATTATGTCCTTGACATTATGTTTTCGGGTAACACTATTAATCGGGGTTGGGATGAAATATTTCGCAACATCACTAGCATATATTCAATTTGTTTTCGTGCATGTGCTTTGATTGTATTTAAGTTAAATGTGTACAAAATTAAATGATAAAAAACATATATAAAATCAATTCACACCTCATTAATATGGTATATGTCGTAGTTAAAATTAAGGATATTTAATAGCTAGTATAAAAAATAGTTTTATTTATCTATTTAATATAAATGCATACAAAAATTTATGAATTCAAAAAAAATTGTTACATATATTAACGTGTTTTAAATTGAATATAAAGAATGATATCAACTAAATTATATTGAACTCCCTGATTCGGGTGCTAGCTTCAGGCAGATGACTGATGGGAACAACCTCGTAACACCTGGCCCCATGCTTACTACACACACCGATGTTGATGGCACCCATACGACATCAAGCAGATAAGCCATTTATTATGCCTTCCCTCGACGTTGTCTCATCCTCTATGCAAAACTATTTGAAATAATGTAGAAAAGGCAATGCAAAACTTGCTAGAAGATCCAAAGGAGACTATGAAAATGATTGCAACTTGCTAATACTAGAGTATGTTGCAATGCAAAAATGATTTGGTGAAATACTATAAGATTATAAGTAAATTCAAAATTATGAGTTACAATTGTATATTTAAAGAAAAAATTAACATAAGCATGAATTGAGTTGCAATTTTCCTTTTACAACAAGTGGATAGAGTATTTCAACGATATTTGTGAACAAGGAGCACATTGTTGACTAAGAGTGTAAATGATCCTTGGAAAAATTACTGTTGGGGCTCAGTGAATGTTTCACTGATGCTATCTTCATATGGCTAAGAAGTTTCTATAAGTTTTGGAAAAACTTGCTGCAACAATGGATTACATAGTGTGCAATTGTCTTTCTATTTTGATTTTCAAGTGTGCATTGTAGACAATGGTAATAAAAGTATGGTTTGTTTAGTTAACAGTGGGAACACCAAGCAAGTTGATCTGATAGCATGAAAGACCCTAGTAGGAGGTGCTTGCAACTACTATATAAAGGTTCAAATGGTGGTGTAAAAATATTTTTTGCTTTCAAGTTCCCACCAACCTGTATATGCAAATAATTTTTGTCACCAATGTGTGTCAACAAATTCTAGTAACTCTTGGTAAAAATGAATTTGCTTTATGAAGAGAGAAAAATGTTGCTAGAAAGGAGTTTTACATGTACAATGCTAGCAATAAAAGACTAATTTCTTTTTTGTTACATTATCATTCAGTGGTTCAATGAAAATAGACCAGAGTGTTGTTGCAGGATAATTGTTTTTGTACATGATAGTATAAATCAGTGTATGTGCAGTTTAGTTGTACCCAGGGTTCAAAATTGAACATGTCACAACATGTCAAAGGGATCCCAACACGTCCCAAAAGTGTTATAAAAAAAATGTACGTAAAAAAATGATAATTTTTAATTTTAATATTTTATGAGAAAGTGCAAAAATTATATTAAAATTACACAAGAAGTGTTAAGTTTCAAACTGCCCATCAAATATTTTTTATTCATTGTTCAATTCCTAGTGTGTTGCTAGCTTTAAATTTGTCATGAAATGTACTACGACAATTCCAACAATATGGACAATCGGTATTGGCCATCTCTATTCCCAAGTCTTCCCCTTGAAAAAATAAAAATAAAAAAAAAACTATTAAATCCATTGTTATGAACTTATCTTCCACGATTCTCATATCTAATCTCAACAAGTTTTGAGATTTATTTTTTCCTTGATTTTTTTAATAACAAATTGACAGACTTGATAGGTTAGCGACTGAGCAAGCTTAATTTATTTTACTCAACGTCGCATCCAAATTTATGAGTCTCCATTTCTAAGCATATTATAGTGATACATTATACAATTGGGTTTCCTTTTATTCACATCAAATTTCTTAATTCATGATCTTAATGACAATTTTGAGCATGGAACAATTTTAATTGTAGTCCCCACTCTCGATCGATTCAATAGTTGTACCTATAGCCACTCCCAATTCTTTGTATAAATGTCATGCCCCTAAAGAGAATCAAGCGTGTGGGCTTTAGGTTCGAAATTGATTTGTTGGCGCAGGTCTACTTTGACCAAGGTTCACTCAAATTATCACCAACAAAACCCAAGACACTAGTCGTTTCAGAATCACCTACGAAGCAGGCAAAGTCTCACCCGAGATATTTATGGAAATTGCAAGAACCATATTTCTACAATGGTTAAGGGGTGCGAAAGGAATCTACCAGGCATACTATTGAAACTTCAATAGACACAACACTTAAACAGTTCACGAGATTGCATACATATTATTTAACTAACTGTGTCATAAATTCATTATCGAGACAACATCCATATCATTCATACACCCACATCAATTAATTTTCATTCATCAATATTTAGAATGTAACAAAATACACAGCACATCATCACATCATTCATACACATTGAACACTGGATTTAATGTGGAAACCTAAACAGAAGAAAACCATAGAAGAGCTTTCTTTATTCATGAGTCGCAGTAAAATAAGCATCATGTTTTTATAATGACTTACAGATTTCGCCTTCCATTACAGTGGATCTGAGCACACAACCCGCAAATCATATGACTATTCTCTCATAACATGCAATATCTTCGACATACGGGCCAAAACAGGACTAGCCAAAAAGATTGAGTATTGACTAACCGACTATTGGGAAAAATAATTGCTTATTAAAACAGTGAATTCCAAACATAAATTATCAACCAGGGAACATTTGTTTATTTCAAAGTTATCATGCAAAGTCTATGCAGGCCACAATTTCCTCTTCTAGCATTGATAATATAATATGCATTGTAGAAAAATATTAAAATCAATCTTCATCGTTGGAACGGAAAACATGAGGAGTCTCCACTCAAGTAGCTGCTATAACCCCTTATCATCATGCGTTGATTGAACACTCTTGCATAAAACATACTTGCAGAAATAAACACATTCACTCTTGCAGAAAAGTAAATCACACTATGGGTGCAACCACAATAATCTATAAAGTTAGAGATGCCTTCAAAAATAAATAACTTGAATTAAAAATGTATTTGTACAAATAAAATGAAAGAGATAAATATACACAAATTAGTCTAATTACAAAATGCAAAAATCAAAGAATTACAATCTTTATTAACACAAGATATTGAAAGAAATATACTTTATTCTATCATAATTTGGACGTTTCTCTAAGAGTTCTTTCCTTGGAATGGAGAAGGCAGTCTTATTTATACATAATGTTCATTAAAAATAAGATAAGAAGATAATAAATCTAGATCCACTTTCCCTCATATGATTACAACCACTTTGACAAAAAATAGAAGATAATCATCTCTACAAATCCTATCACAAATCTCTTAAAATATTTGATAAGAAATCTTATCAAGACTCTCATGATTCTTCTCCATCAAATATGATTCAATAATTATCTTCAAATCTTCATAGCTTGAATATGAAATTCAAATTTAGGCCTAGGTGGTAAAATTTGACTTGATTGGAGTCTTTCAAATACACATGTAAACATATTATTTTTTATAAGATTTAATAATAAATTCAGTTAAAAAGCTAAAATAAATGCATTGGAAAATATTAAGCATAATCTCACATATAAATGTAAAATGGAATGGAATATGGTTATGGGAAAGCGATAAATAGTTTAAAAATGAAAGAAAAGATGTGTAAAAGTAATGAAAAAAACAACAATTTGGTGACCCAACATCTCCCCCAAACTGACCATGTTGCATGCCCTCATGCAACCTTGTATCAACCAATTTGAATGAATAATGTTCCATTTTCCAATACATACCACAACTAAGCTGCCATATCAAAATCATGTTTCTAAAACTCTGCCAAAATTCTGCTGAAACTTTGTTGAAACACCGCTGAAACTGTCAATTACTCTCAAAATATAAAGTGGGTTAGGCTAAAACATTGTAGACATATTCATACTAAAACCCCTATTTCATTAAACTTGGACATATTCTAGTCCAAATCACTTTGGAGATGTGTAAAAAACAGTCTTTCTAAACCCCAAAATCAAGGTTTCTAAAGGGCAAAATCGGGTTCAAAAAGTGCCAAATCCGGTTCCAAAAGCATAATTTTTCTTTTGATATCGCCACTTTTGAAATTGGTTTTTGCGTTTTTCCGATATGATAAATATGATAATGACACTTTTAGAACTTGATTTTGCCTTTTTGGAAGGCTACTTTTGACACTTCCAATCTTTCAATTTGCAATTTAGAAAGTCGATTTCAGCACTTTCAAATTCTGATTTTGCATTTTTGAAAACCAAACTTGGCACTTTACAAGTATTATAATCACAGTGAAATTGAGCATACGAGTACAAACAAACATAAACGTATTATTTAAAAAAATACTTTCAATTTCATTTTATTCACAATTGGTCTCACATCACTCATGCCATTCAGGATCAACAAGCAAGGCCATAATCGATCTAACAAGAATGTGTCAAGTATACATTTTTGTTATAATACAGTTCCCTTCCTCGCTACAAACATGTTTTTATTTCGAGTCATCTACAATCTGCAAACAAATAAAACACACACAAAACCCAGTCAATAAAATATTATGTTTCAATGTTTCTAAATATATTGCTTTCATGTTCTACAATTTTTGAAACACTTCACCAAATACATGATACGATGTCCATAAATAATATGAGAATTGTCCAATAAAATTTACATCAATTAAATGTAAAAGTTGTCAAAAATATACAAATCATTAAATAAATTGTTGACTGTATAATATGATGATCATTTGAAGTTGAATGTCTTTAACCAACGCCCCATTTTTTATGTATAATATGATGATCATTTGAAGTTGAATGTCTTTAACCAACGCCCCATTTTTTATGTATAATATGATGATCATTTGAAGTTGAATGTCATCCCAATGGATTTGGTAGCAGCGCGAAAACCAAGAGACATGATGGTCATCAAAGATGTAATGGGTTGCTTGACAAATCAGGAGTCATGATGGTGATCAAAGATGTAATGGATTTGATAGTAGCGAGAAAACCAAGGGAAATGAATAATCGTAACAGAGATGTAATGGGTTGCTTGACAACTACGTTAAGGTTTTTGCTTTGCTGGCAAGTCTCATATACCAGACACCCTCGCCAGCCTATCCTCTGTTCGACAAAGACGGTTCCATCCCATCCTTGTATCCGTCATAAATTGTCAAATTTCATCTTTATTTTTGGCATGTTGTATCCGACTGACGAGTTTGTATGATTTTTGTATACAATGTTATATGTGTATAATTTAAAATTTTAATATAATTTTTTTTTTATAGTTTAAATGATTTTTTTAAATGGATTTACTTATGGAATTATTTTTATAAATTTGTAATTACGATTTAATAGTTTATATATATATATATAACAATAATTACTTTAAAAATTATATTATATATATATATATATATATATATATATATATATATATATATATATAACAATAATTACTTTAAAAATTATATTATATATATTTTAAGAAAATTATATATAAAAAATTGTGTTTTCAGAGAGTTTAAAAAAAAATTGATCAATCTAACAAGCTCGTGTGTGAGAACTAAAGCCCTCTCATCTTTTGCTTTCATTTCCATTAAGCATATTTTTCATCAATCAAATCATGTTGTTGACATCTTGTCAAAGGAATTTTTGAAAGAAGCTAAGGGGTTACTGTTATGAAAGGAATATGTGGAAAATTCTTTTGCAAAAATCCAAGCCTAGCCTCATTGCACGTGCCATTCTTTCTTGTTTTAGTGATTTTGACTCATCGGATCCTGTGGTGCATCATCCTCTTGATTGTCTTGCTTGGCCGCCTCGACTGCTTCGTTCTGGCAACCGGGCACGCTTTGATGGTGTTGCCAATCCCTCTTCTGGTGCTTGTGGAGCCGGGGCTTTCATCGAATGTGGAAATGGTGACCGGATCCATCTTTGGTTTCATGGTGGGGTGGGGACTAATACCAAAGGCGAATTATTGGCCTTGTGGTTGGTCTTATTCTTCTCTTCAAAGGCCAATATTGCACTTGAACATATTGCTGGAGATTCTTTATCTATTATCAATTGGGCAAATTCGGCGGCTACAATAAACTCTTTGGCTCTTTCCTCATTGTTGGAAAAGACTCGTCAACTTCTTTGCCTTTTCCTTACGACTTCCATTATCCATATCTACCGTGAGCATAATTCTGTGGTA
The DNA here is from genome assembly GCA_027924585.1 of Larix kaempferi. Lineage (NCBI taxonomy): Eukaryota > Viridiplantae > Streptophyta > Pinopsida > Pinales > Pinaceae > Larix > Larix kaempferi. The sequence goes on from BSBM01001346.1 coordinate 14,697,824, forward strand.
GACTCTCTATCTCGACGCGGGCTTGTGGCGGTGGCAGGCATGATCTTTTATGAGATTTTGGATGTCTCTCCTCTTCCTAATCGTGGCTTTTGGCCCCTTTTTGACGTATGATTTCTGTATTATTTTTTGCGGCTCTATTTCTTCCATCTTTGGCTGGTTGATCGACTAATGTATTCTCCTTTTTGTTTTGGTCTCTATGGTCTCTTGGATTCCTTGGGGGATTGGTATATCCCGGACATTTTTCTTCTCGTCGTTTGGTTTCGACTTTGGATTCTTGGATGTGCTCTTGTCTAGAATTGGAATTTTGATGTATTCACTTCTGTTACGTTCTCAGGATTGTTTTACCTTATACTTTTAATATAAGTATGTTTTTTATGTTAAAAAAATGTGGAAATTCTCTAGAAGATAAAGGTTTTATATATATCTCGAAGATAAAGGTTCTATATTTTTTTCAATAAGAAAAATTGCTAAAGGTTCTATATATCTCTACATGATGCAACAGTTTTTTGCTCTGGATATTTTCCAGTTTTGTGTTTAGTTTATATTTTTGGCCATATTGTGTCATGATGTGACGATATTGCACTTGGGCATATCATGTAATGGTGGATACAATTTAGTAGTGATTTTCTTCCGATATATATATATATATATATATATATATATATATATTCATAATATTTATATTTATGATTTAATTGATTTAATTATCCATATATGTGATTTAATTGATTTCATTTTTGTGATTTAAATTAGAAATTTGAATTTCTTTTTTTGGAATTCTATGGATTATTGTAATACTCTTAGTGAATATATGTAGTTATTATGTGTGCATAGATAATAAAATGGTCAACAATGGCTATATAAAGAGAACTAAAGGGGCTATGATTCCACCAGAGGGGAAGAGGAAAGGGGGTCTATGGGAGACCAAATCCTTGTTGGCAAGTGTCAACCTTAGAACTCACCCAAATTTTGTCATGTGCCTTGAACAAGCCAATTATCTCATTTCTTACTATTCTCCAATCATTGAATGCATGTGTGAGGTTGGTGGGAAAAGTCACCTCATGTAGTTATTAAAGCATGGAACTGATTGCACTTTTGTGACAATTATGTGATGACAGAAGTCAGTCTGCAGTTGTCAGTTGTCTTTTCACCATTTTCTCATATCCCTTGGAGTCAACCCTCGTTCTCTCATTCTTATATGTAGATCTACACTAAGAAGAGCTCTCCATTATTTTCCATGAGCTTACCAGACTGTGTTTAACCCACACAAATGCGAATTTGTAGGTCGAGCTACAAGTTTGGAAGGGAAAATTGATGGTTGTAGGTGAGTAGAGAAGTTGGGAAAGCTAGGAACCCTTATCCATCGAATTTTGTGGCTCGTAGGTGCTTGAGAATCCATGAACTGAAGCTGCAGGTGGTTCTATAGCAGCACATATCAGATTGGACTTCTTTTATGCACACACTAGAATCACTAGGCAAGATGGAACTCCAAAGAGAACTGTGGATCAGTGAAAGGGATGCCTGGGCCAAGAAGGGTGTTGTGTGGGGCAGGTATTGTGGAAGTCAAGACCCTAAGGGCTGAGTGAGACCCCTATAGAGCTCTGTATGGGCATTTGGCTAAGCATAGAGAGAAAAATGGGTTATGGGCTGAGAGGGAGAAGTTTGTAGGTGTTTCCTTCGCCCTAGTGGCCTCATAGCCCAGCTTGGGGGTGGCCTCTTAACAGAAAGAGTAAATGCTGGATAGAGTGGCTATGGTTGGGTGGAAAATCGCTCTTACACAGCAAGTTGCTTGGATCTGCGTTGGATAAAGATAAGTATTCTCATGCATATGAATCTGAAATGTTTTTATTTGATGCCTATAATGTTTATGCGTGTATTTGCATGTTAGATGTGCGTGGATAGATTTTAATTCCGTTGTGTATGTTTATTTACATTTTTGCACACATTGTATACGTTGAAATTCATATTATGGCTTTTGGGTGAAATTTGAGCTCGCCCATATTTAGTTAATGTCCATCCCAATGGTCGTATTCAGTGAAGGGGATGTTACAATTACATTGTCAAATTTGAGATTTTGAAAGTAATTTAGTTCTCTAGGCAAAGGAAATTAAAAGTTAAAACAATACAAAGACTCACTTAAACTCATTTTAAATGGAAATTAACTCACTTAAACTCACTTTAAATGGAAATTCAAATAATTGTTCTTATAATTTTAATTATTGGTTTTAATTTCAATAAAGGTTTAAATTCAAATAATTGTTGTTATAACTTAATTATTGATTTTAATTTCAAATAAGATTTGAGTTGTGTAACATAATTATATTGAATAAAATATATCACTTATTTTTATGTGTTGTAGTGATATATGGGACAAAAGAATTATTACATACATCATTATTATGATGTGTATTCTAGTTTAGAGTTGGTTAAACATTCTAAGTTTTGGACCATTTTTCTAGTAATTCTTGAAATTGCAGATGTATGAATTGCATAATCTAGGTATCCATGGGTATTCAAAGCCATTGAATCTATTCGACAGATAAAAAATATAATTTGAATAATAAAAATCGCGATTTGGCAAAGATTTTATGACGGATTCCGAAAAAAGTGATCAGAAAAATCCAAAACATAAAACAATTAGCCAACTCATAAAATGAGCAATACATTTTACATTCCAATAAAAACAAATAACATTCAACTTAAATCAAAAGTATATTGAAAGGCATTGGAAAAATTTAAATGTCATTAAAAATTGTTTTGACGAACAAGGTGAAATTGAAATTCCGAGCCTGTTTGCGGGCTATGAGTTAACCTCTACTCCCACGAAGCCCTTCAAAAACCATCTCAATTAAAAATTTAAATCAACTTTGTCTCAACCTATGTTAGATATGGGGTATTGTGCTTCTTGAGCTGACAGAAATGTGAAGCTTGAGCTTTGGGACCTTCATTCACCACGGCCTCGACAATGACAAGATCCACAACAACATCAGGGGAAGCCGTGGACTTTTTCTTACCAAATTACGCAGTGCAAAAGCTCGATTTTCACAACGGAAAAGAAATTCGGCTCTGCTTGCAAGAACTGAATTCAATCACAAGAATGCTAAAACTCGCATCAGATGAAATTGAGAAACATGATGGGTTCTTGCTTAGGGATGATATAGAAACACGGGCTATTTAGATACTCGTGTTGTCAAGGATGTTCTTGCTTAGATACTAAGATCCATTGCCATGGATTGATTCAAATAAAGAGTATTTAACAAACTTTCATTAAACTAGTGAATAATGCTTGTGTTTTACGGTTCTCTTTAGATCTCCATATCTCCCTAGCTTTATGTTCATTTTCTCTATGCATTCAACCAAATTATTTCACCTTCATATCTTAAGGTTGAATTTTATCATGTTAACATTTGGGTTATCTTATTGTTCTTATTAGTCCCTCCCTGAGGCAGGAGACTATATGTTCCGGTTGTTTCTATTAGTTGCAATGAATATATTGTTTTTACTAAAGCTAGATTAATGTTAATATAAAACTTGTATTTTAAATTAGTTAGAAAAAAGAAATTACTATTTTATAATTGGACAATCACCTTGATATGACTATTTTTTATCATTGTCGAGCATTAAAATAAATAAAAATAAAATAAAAAATAAAATCTTCTTTTGAAACTTTACCACCATACAACTTCACTCTCCAACTTACCTTGCATGGCAAGTAATCACCTACTATTTCTGCCCACTGCAACTTGTATTAATGATCCAATGATTTGAAGGGGCCTCGTACGGAGGTCATCCCCACCTTCTCTCCACCTGAAAATGCTCTCCATATTGATTTATGTGTGCATGACAGTTGAATGCATGTCATCCACCTGTAAGATGAACAACCGATCCACCTACCGACCCTTCCCTTCCCGTATCGGGCTTCCCAGGGTTTGGCTTGGTGAAGTCCCTCATGCTTAAATCGCCCAAGCTACTACCTCATATCCTTGTTGGAGTAGCTAAATTGTGTACTGGAAATTATGATGCAAACTAATTTCTTAGTATTTAGTTTATTTCTAAATCTATTTTTTTAGTTTTATGGCAACTACGGTTATAGCTGAGGATTTGAAACCTCCGTTAATGTTTTTCTTGACATTACGGAACTGCATGTATGCTGTGGATCTTCTTTTGAAATGTTATATCTTTTCAAAAAGTAGATCTTTATATACGTTATATCAGGATATTATTTATATGGGTGCCTGTCACGAATAACAAAGGATAAATAAGGGCGAGGTATTTATAAAACTTGTTCGACCAAAGAGAAAGCAAGGTAAGATCACCTAATATTTATTAAAGGACTAAAACGCTTGGTTTATGTCTATTGGTAACTAAAGGACTAAAAGACTGAGTCTTCTATACCCTTATAGATGTCTATCGGTAACTAAAAAATGACCTTTCACCAGCTTGGTGGGCTAGATTTCCAAATAATACTCTTTGGATTTAAGCGATCCACTTTCCCCTAGTTTCCAGACTGTCCTACTGCCTCAATATTTCCTTCACTGCGGGGCGAGGATCCGGCTTTCAAACTGGTGAAGATGTTGTTTAAACAAGTGCTGCTTAACTTCCTGCTAGCTTTGTATCTAGAGTTGGGAGGGATCCTGCTGTCATAGCGAAGATAGAAAATACAGTGGAGAAGGGCAATGTTATTGCTGGTGCAGTTGAAGGCATTGAAAGACAATTCGGAGACGCTTAATTTCTATTCACCTCAGCTAAATTAGTATTTAGTTTTATTTCTAAATCTATATTTTTAGTTTTATGGCATAGGGTTATAGGTGAGGATTTGAAACCTCGGTTATTTCACAATCTTAGTTACTATAGTTGCAAACTATTATTTATTGCCTGCATACACCCATTAAATATCATTCATTGCCTGCATATTGGCTTGTTCACGTCCTATTTGCTTGACATGTTAGAAGGTGTGCTTAAGGTGCAGTGTTATCCCGAAGTTCAAAGCAAGTGCCGAGTAAAATTTATGGCAAAGGTTTTATTGCATGCTACTTTATGGCAGTCCAACAATACGAGGAATATTAATTGTCTTAATTGTCTTTCTCTGCTGGAAGGCCCTCTATTAAATAGGTTTTATACTACTCGAGAGTTGCATCGAATTGTCCACCTAATTCTTTGTGAATTGGGCAGAGTATAGTTAATACATAGTTCAGTGTATGTGAGTGAGCCCTTATTACATCAAATCAAATTGTTTTTAGTAAATAGCTTGTGATTTTGTGTGTGATTTCCAGGTTTCCATTGCTCCAATGCATTTAAGCCATTAAATGCAAACTCACAGAACAGCCCGAGTGTTTGTGTTTGTGTTAGTGTCTGTATCTTTCCTTGTGAGTGTGGGCATATCTTTCCCCAGCATATTTTTACTGGGCATACTTTTATTGGCATCCACCATTATCTATCTCTGCTGAGAAAGACCGCTACTGCCACTGCCTATACCACTGCTGAAATATTTGAAGGGTAATTACTTATATATATATAAAGAATGACTTTAAGGGAAGGATACAGATCACTTAATCATAGCTTAAGATGGTTTTATGGATTGATTGATGGCGTGTTTCAGAATGGAATATGGATGGATTTTGATGGATGGATGCTTAGGTGCTTTCACTAGAAAGATGGCAAATGTATGAAGGTATTTCTGGATATTGATCGATCTATGTCTTTCCACTGCTGGTGGGATGATTCTTTCCTTATTTTCCATGTCTACATTTATTTCTGATGGGACGATTCCTTCGTATTTCTTATGGTATTTATACGGGCTTAAAACTACAGGCTCTGGCTATACAGATTGGGACATAACCTTTCATTACTGTAATAGAGGAATGGAGGTACCGGCTTCACTACTTATAGGGACTCAAGATTACTGGCTAAATATGAAAACTACTGGCTCAATACTACAGGCTTATATGGGAGTATGCTCAAGACTACCACCAAGCACAACGAGGATGCGCAATACATTTGGGAATCCCAAGCTGGGGGTCATTTGCACAACGTCTTTCTGCGATTTATTCATAAAGGGGGAGCAGATGGCCAAGCGTATTTATCAGGTCTGTAAAGGCAGTAATGTCATGTTATACAAACCCTTATCTAGATTTTATTTTTGAAAACTTGTATTCCAAGAACTTTTCTCACACATTGTTAATTTTTATTACAAATTTGGGTAATGTCAAGTTAAAGTAATGAAATATTGATGACAAAGCTCTGGTATTTAAAATTAAACTGATGCATTTTGCAGAATTCTCTTTATTAAGTTGAATTAATGTTATGTGGTTTGCAAATTCTTGTAGTAATAAGTTAAATCCTTTCGGATGAAATTTCCCTGAACTGCAGCACTAAACATGTATACAAGCAAATATTTGAGTAGGCTCTACTAAAAATGATTGTTTATGAATCCTTTTACAAATTAACGATATTTAGGATCATTTCTGGTGTTATAGATGTAAGGTATTCTAGCGATTATCTCCTAACCACCAATCTACTGCTTTTGATGCCATGCAATAACATCCTCATAAGGCAAGTTCCCACCAAATATATTAAGTGAACTACCCACCTTGCATCAACAGATCTAGTACCTACTTCTCTAATGCTATCCAGGTCTGGAAGATTTGTTGCACCACCAATGTAACTGGAATAGGCGGCCACTTGCCAAGAAGACTAACAAGCTCCTGACCAATTCCTAGCAATTTTCCTTCGGCATCAACTCCATGTACTAAGTATTCATCAGTATACATTGAAAGAACATCTAATGTCTCCTCATTTAGTGCTATGTCAATGAACTTCTGCTACCTGTTTGTCACAATAATATACTTTCTATCCTTTTTTTCTACAACGTCTGAGATCCAAAAACACCTGTGCTATTCCAATGACCATTTCACCATCGTTAAATACATAAGAGGTAACTATTACATGACTTGCTCCAAAATCCATATATTTGCAAGCATTATGTGGATTAACCCCACATCCAACGTGTAGACCTCTAGGATATGAATGCAAAGCTTCAATAATTGTAGACATGCACTGTACAGATTAAAACTCAATGCTAATGAGTGCAAATTCAAGATCACGAGGTTTTCGGATAAGATTATTTCCCATCCAAAAATAAGTGAATACATATATATAATACAATTCAAATATTATTATTAATATATATGCATATTGCATATTATCATCAGATTACGAGCAATGACAAATAACAGTGGAGAAAGAAAAAAATAGCAATTCAAGAGGTCAAAGAGCTAGTACAAAGCTACTGCTCTGAAAAACTTGCAAAAACTCAAATAAGACCAACACCAAGAGCTAGAAAGACCTAAAATGTATGAGGCTTAAGTGACAAGAATGCTTAGCGTTCACAACATTTACTTTCATGTTTTCTTGGAAGGAAGCAGCTCCATGATCTGGTGGAAAAAATGGAAAGCATATAATGATTTCAGCTATCTACCGTTTGTATAATATAATGGAAAATGAATTTTGTAGATAAATCTCGAACAAGATCAACACCAAGAGTTATAAAAGTTGCAGGTAAAAAAGGAAGCAAACAATTGAGCATGAGAACTTCTATTTTTCTAAGATGCCATGTTTAGTTAAGATGCCATAATGGTTAATCCTCAAAAAGCTACTTTAATGTGGCCAAGAACTATGATTGCCTGTCTAGAACATCCCAAGAATGGAACTTTTGAAAACTGAAGAACTAGAGGGTGTGAGATCTTGTATTTTATTGATTTCAAATGTTTTAAATTTATAAATCTTAAAAGAGGATTTGTTTTTCAATTTCAATACTTCGAGCACATTTTGTTATTTGACCTAGATGTAGGACATTATTTCAGGTTATCCAATAGATAAAATGTTTGAATGGATGTTAACAGTACAAACAAATATAACATAGCAAAAAAACAAAAACAAAACTGATGTGTGGAGCATTGCAATTCCACAAGAATTGTAGTTCTCCCATGCTGCATCGCTCCTTTTCAATCAGTTAAGGATGATGTTAGCTTGTTTGTAGAAAGGGCCGTTGGAGATAAAATTATTAAGAAAATGACTGAAATTCAAAAAGAAAAGGTGATGTTGGAAAGTTTTTCATTTATGGTTTTTTTTTTTTTACTATGCTTAGCTTTAGATGACACAAATATAATTGTACACATAATTTTTTTTAATGTCGAGGAAGAGAAAATAAGTTTTTAGTCACAATAAATTTCTCTTTTCAATATATTTGGTTTCTCTGAAACTTTTCTTTAGAATTTCTATAATCTAATATCAAATGAAACACAACTGCATCTTCTGCAAAAGGACTTGCAAAAGGACTTAGTTAGGAAAACAACTGAAAAACATTGAGACAACAAAGTCTCATGCTCAGGTTGAGCTCACATAGGCTAAAAAAGTTGTTGATGATTCCTTTTATTTGACACAACACAGGGCCAATTTTACTTGCAAATTTTACTTGCAGGTTAGGTGTTGCTGATGTAGTTGGAATACCATACTACGTTTCTCCCAAGTGTTATGCAAACGCTATGGTCCAGAGGCAGATGTGTGGAAATCTAGGGTTATCAGGTATTGAACACATATTTAAGGGTGAAAGTTGGATATACCTCTTCGAAAACAATTCAATTGTAATTCTTGTATGATGTGTCAACTATTATTGAGCGTTTACTTTTATTTTTCAGAAACACACCGGGGAATTTTTTATGTTGTTCTATGAGGCTGTATTGATTTTGATATAAAACTCTGGCCTTCAATTTATGAGAGTGCTAAGGATCTTATCAGAAAGACACTTACTTCAAATCCATCCCAGATCCTGACTGCACGTGGTGTTCTATGTAGAAAGAACTCTGGAAATGTCCCTTGTAATTGAGTTTTTTGGAAATATTTTAATGCTTTTAAGATGCATGATGCATTGCATTGGCAGGAAAATCAGAAACCTTGAACACTTATTTAGCAAACAAATTATGAACTTGTTTTGCAGAATGTGTTATAATAGTAAAAGTTTTGGTAGCTCTATGCTTTAATGTCACAAGTACTTATATCTCAATCTTGTGTTGCATGTCAGGTCATCCATAGATTTGTAAAGAGGGTGTTGCTCCATATCAATCTTTGGATCTAGTTGTATACTTGTATTATCTCAATTAAAGCAATTTTCTGCAATGAATAAATTGAAGAAGATGGCACTTATGGTGAGCCACTTGTTTTCTATTCCTACATGCAATACTAATTGCAGAAAACTGTGCTGATATATACGAGTTTGCAAGCATTCATATTCTGTGTACAGTCGTTTTTGCTATTTTCTCACCAGACAGATGAGAGAAGTTTAGGTTTATATTAAGTTTAGGCTTATATGAAGTTCGGGTTTATATTGATACGATGATAGGAGTTCAGGTATAGTAGATGAATTATATTATAGACATTTTCTAGAAAATGATTATTAAGTCGTATTTTTATTACGTTTTTTATTTTAAAATTTGTTTAATGTAATTATTCACTACCAATTTAAAAAAAAGGCCCAAGCTTATTTTTATCTAAATGTTTACTCAAGTTAGGATCAAGATTTTCATATACAGTTCTTTCAATCTGTAAGAGTTTAGTTAGGATTACACTTCCGTAGCATTCAAGTAATAGTTTAGTCAGTCATATAATGTACTTTAGTCAATCAAGTAATGTTTTCTTAGACCATAGACATGTTTATATTGTATTTGTGGCAGAGGTAAAACGTTTTTGACAAGTGTGAGTGCCAGAGTTGAAGTGGAAGAACTACTCCCTCGTGCTAGATGTGTTGAACTTTCATTTGATTAGGTAGATAGTCATTCATTATAAACTATTCATTGTTATAACGACAAGCCTATTCTTTGTAAAGTTAAATTCTTCATACAATTATTCTTTGTAAAGTTAAATTCTTCATACAATTAAATTCCAGCTTGATCATTTTGATAATTGAAAATCAAGACAAGCATATTCTTTGTAAAATTGTTTGCATTCATAATCCATAGTTAAAAAAGTAATGTTTGTAATTTGTTTGCATTCATAATCCATCGTTGAATGTTAGTTTTCTCCAATTCACTGGAGATTGGTGTCATCACCTATAAATGTGGAAAAAGGATGGCCTTTATATCACATACTTTATAGTATCCATTAAATCTTGTATGTTCATAGTTTTTTGTAATATAAGGTATGGTCTCTCATAAACTTGTGAGAGACCTTCATATTTTTTTGAAATATATGATGCAATGGAGAGCAATGGGGGCAATGGAAAAGGTGGACATTACCAAAAAGTTATATCACAAAATATCTACTCATCAAATAAATAAAGATAACGAGACATCTTATGAATACATTATTTATAATATCTACTCATCAAATAAATAAAGATAACGAGACATATTATGAATACATTATTTATATGATTACGGTATTATTTTTTAATTTTAATTTTTATTACTGGTTGTTTTTTTTTTAATATTTTTTTAATTATGATGATTATTTTTTATTGATAATAATAATATTATTAATCATCTTATTTTATTATTAATTTTATTGTTTTTTAATTGTTTTAATTATTGTTATTAATTTTTATTAGTTCCATATTTTGCTATTATTATTATTTTGTCAACTATATAATAATCAAATGTTATTTATTAAAGTTTTACGATGTCATACAATATTATATTTATTTTAAATTATTTAAAGAAAGAAAAATATTATATTTTAATTTAATTTATGATTGGTTAAATTGTGGATACTCTAAAAGTTTTATGATTTTAAATAGAAAAAAATGGTTTTTTATTTGAATTCACATTTTACAAAATAAAATGATGGTTCTGATTGAGCTTTGTTAAATTGTATTGAAAAGACTAATTTATATAATTCTCTATTATTTTATAAAATACATATAAATCAAAATTTACTTATTATTTTTTTAAAATTAAAAATATTGTAAAATACATATAGATCAAAATTTATTTATTAATTTTTTTTTTTAAAATTAAAAGGCACGGACTAAGGTTAGAGCAATGATTCTAAGTTTGCTAGATGCCATATTAGAGAGCCTTCAACTAGAACCCAACTTCCTGAATAAATTTCTTGGAAAACAAGACCAACAATTGGCAATAAATTATTATCCTCGCTGCCCAAACCGAGAGCTCACCTATGTATTACCAAGTCATACAGATCCTAACACTCACGGTTCTTCTTTGGGACCATGTATCGGGCTTACAAATGCTTAAGAATGGAAAATGGATCTCAGTTCGGCCCATTCCAAACCCCCTCGTGGTCAACATTGGAGACCAAATACAGGTAAAGCCTTGGATCAAATCCCTCATCAGTCTAGCCCCTAAGAAACAATCCCATAATATAATCATAAAGGAAGTTGTTTAATTGTGTGATAATATAGTTCTTTCTTTGTGTTTCAGGTTTTGAGCAATGGAATATACAAAAGCACAATCCACCGCCCTATAGTGAATTCCTTGAAATCGCATATCTATATTCCAACGTTTTACTACCCTTCTCCTGATGCAGTGATTTAACCCCGCCTCTTGATTAATCAACCTTGATAATCCAATTCGTTACGCAAAATTCACTTACAAAGACTACTATCATAAGTTCTGGAACAAAAGTCTACATAGAAGGACAAGTTTGGATTATTTCAGAGTTAATGATACTAACAAATATGAAAAAGATGAAACCATGTGCCATGGTTTCAACCGTTTCACATTTCAAGATGCGACCCTATGATATATGTTGCTTCAGGTACATAGGTGATGGATAAAGTCCATAGAATATCAATATTTGTTATTGTACACTTTGGGATATATACACTTTTGTATATATATCATATATCAAATACATACTTTACATATATATATTGTTTGATTTGATGTTCTTTTAGATTTGAGAAAATATTTTTCAGTATATATACCATTTAGTGATGTGCTTTCTATTAGATATAGATGATGAATGTATATGGGTTGCACATTTATTTTTTTGGTCCACAAACAAAAGAGATGAAAGTACCCAGAAGATGCACATGGAGTGCAATTAAAATTAATTGAATTCACTGGTTATTTGTTTGTTTGCATTTCTTTAATTTTGCATATAAAAGGTATGCTACTTGAAGATTATGTTTGATAATTTAAAAAGATAAACAACTTTTCTTCCTTTTTGTATCCTCAGCACTGTATGGAAGCAAATAATTTCTCTAATAACAGACATTAATGTCCCAAAGAAACTTGTTTTTTGTTTTATGCAAGAAGATTAAGCCTTCTATATTAAATGAAAAATATAAATAGTTCAGGTCTTTTATTTAAAAGTAAGGACAACGAAGATTCAACATCTTATATTAAATGAAAAACATAAATAATTCGTGTCATTTATTTTTCCAATTTAAAACTAATAATTCACCAATCAGATGTTGTTGCCCGAGATGAATAGCCAAACAATGATGAATTGTTACATATTAAAAATGAAAATTAGTTTTCCACATGATCAAGTTAGCCTTTTTTTTATTCGTCTGCCCACAGAAATTGCCAAAACATGGATGATAACTTTATGAAATTGGATCCTTCCACCACATCATAAAGTTGGTCACTTATTTCAACTCGTGAATAAAGCTTTGGCTATCCCAATGGGGCTTTTGCTTGTGCAGTATTTCCAAAAGTGCATAACGTTTCAAAAGTAAATGCATGTGAAAATGCAATATATTTCCAAAAATGCATAACGTTTCAAAAGTAAATGCAATATATCCAAAAGTACGTAACATTGATAAAGTAAATGCATGTGAAAATGCAATGTTTCAGGTATCTTTTAACTTTCAAATTAAATGCATTGGAAAGGTTGCTACAACGTTTACTTTGAAAAATTAATGTTATTTATAAAATATAATTATTATGCTTATTAAATATACTTAAATATACTTATTAATGTTATTTATCCTTATTTTTATTTACTTATACTAATATATATTTATTATTAAAAATAATCTTTGTTTAATTTAAATAATAGAAAAAAATATATTAAATATTTTAAAATATTATATAAATTAACATTTTAAATAATTTACGAGTATATATGTTTTTTTTACTCTCTCTCTCTATATATTCTCACAATCCAAAGTTTACAATAATTCTTTCTACTCAATTCCCATGAACATGAAAGTAATAAAATTTAATCATATTCATTAAGCTTGGTTTGAATTTGTCTATTAAATATGCCAATGAAACAAAAATATAAACTTAGAAATTGTAAAGCATCCTTCCTTGACACTCTAATCATTTTTCACTAAAACTATTTTTTTGAATATATTATTCAATTTATTTCTCTAATTTTTTTTTATTTTTAAACCCCTTTCAATTATTCCCTCTCTCATTATTCTCTCTCTCATGGGTTTATTACTTCTTAATTTATTTTATTGATATTTTCTTAATTATTAAATATATTATCTCATTATACCTCTTTCTTGTTTTTTTAGTCCCAAGTGACTATATGTTCAAGTTGTTTCTATTAATTGTAATGAACATATTGTTTTTACTAAAGTTAAATTAATGTTAACACAAAATTTGTTTTTTTAATTAGTTGGAAAAAATTACTATTTTATAATTGGACAATCATCTTGAATTGACTATTTTTTATCATTGTAGAGCATTACAATAAATAAATCAATCAATCAATAAATAAACCCTTATAATGAAACTTCACCTCAGTTATCGTGCAACTTCACTCTCCACCTTATCTTACAGTGCAAATAATCACCTGCCGTTTTTTTATTTATATGCAGTGCATCTCATGATCCAATGATTTGGAGGCTTTATTTTTCCTCTTATCAATGCCACCCCCACCTTCTCTCTGGCTGGCAACATTCTCCAGGTTGATTTATGTCTGCATGCAATTGAATGCATGTCCGCCACCTGTAGGATGAACAACGAATCCACCTGTTGACACTTCACTTAGTCTCGTGCATGTATCTAAGCTCTCGTCTGTATCGGGATTACCATGGTTTGGCCTCGTTAACTCCCTCATACTCAAACTTCACAAGCTATTGCCTCATATCCTTATCAATGAGCTATGTCGAGAGAATCGATGAGAATTGTAGTTGAAGACGTTTAACTCTTCTAACATTGTTGGTTATGTTTCATCACCAAGTATCTGTTGTCTATGAAAGTTTAGTTGGAGTCGTTAAATTGTGGATTGTAACTTATGATGCAGACCAATTTATTAATATTTAGTTTTATTTCTAATTCTGTATTTTATTTCTAGGAGTAACCATATGCCTCCTTTCCTCCTACAACTATTTATAATATTGTCTTTGCTTTGAAAGATGTGGCAACTAGGGTTCTAGCTGAGGGTTTGAAACCCTGAGACACCTGTTTCAAAGGTTATGACGAAAAATCCCATAATTTTCATGGCCGAGTTCTGGAGGCCCTCGAGAATATCATTAAGGCTCAGTGTTTTATTCAAAGTTCGTTTACGGTTCTAATTAAATTTTGATGCTTTATTCTAAGTTCGTTTACAGGTTCCTAATTAATTTGAAAATGTGAATATGATGATGATGTGTACAAACACCCTCCTTGAGAAGAGAAAGAAAAAACAAAATGGAAAATCTAGAGATCATTAATTCTCATTTGTATTGCACATCAAGTTTGGTTGTTTGGTTGGAGGTTGAGAAAATATTTTCAATTGTCTTGATACTAGATTAATGGCTTGTGAATGACCTGCAATAAATTGGAATTTTTTTACTACCTCATGTGCATATGCACTTTCAACTTCTTACTTCCTACAAACCTCTAATATACTTGAATAAAAAACTACAATACACATTCTTTATAACTAATAAGATTTGGAATTGTTAATGTATATAATCCATATCTTCAATAAACCTATAAAAATATTTATATGTTTTTGAATGAGCATTTAATTATGGAATAAAATAAGAGGCAATAAAAATATATGTTATGAATGTACGTTTAATTATGGAATAAAAAAAGATGCATATGATGATATATCTATGTGTGCTTTGATTAAATTAAAAGAAATACTATTATCAAGTACACATGTAATATAATTACATCTCTTTAAACTCTAATATAATGAAACTCTAGTAGCTAATTGTTATAACTATATAGTATAAAATCAATAACTAAGGAACCAAATTCTTTAACTATAAATCAAATTCAAGTTTACATTGTGAAACTATTTAATATGAAACTAATCTACATCTAATTTACATTGTGAAGTTCTTGGAAAAAAAATTCCAAACCATGAATTTTTATTAAAAATTTATTTTACAAAAAGCAATTCCTTCTATAAAATGTTGATCATAATTAAATTCATCTATAATTTGTTTTCCTAAGGTAAGTGTAGAATTCGATCACAATACTCAAACTTTCAAATATCTTCATCACACAACTCATTCTTGTGAATAGCTAACCTTGTATGATAATATATGTCTTGGTGTTAAAGTGCAACATGAATACATTCAATATGTCTCCCGTGAGGTTTGTGTTGACAAAGATTTCATCGTCTTTCATATTCGTTACAAAACTTTCATTGTATTTTACATGTAAAGTGGCTTTTGGATTTATAGGCATTGAAATTGTACACCTTTAAATCTGACAGCAAAAGCCAAATCTTGACATTAAAGCAAATTGTTGTTTTCCTTTTTAATTATCATCTCATAATATGGTTATGCTTTCAAAATGAGATTTGGTTGAGCGTTGAATAAGAAATCATATAATAACATAATAAGTTTGATGATGATAACGTCCTTTTCACGTTTGATAAACGTTTGACCCATGTTAATAAACCATCATAAAGACATGGCTTCAAATCAACTTCACTTATTCTCTCCTTCACATATATTTAAATTGAAAATGATTTGGCTTTCATTGTGAGGTATACTAACTTTGAAATCATCATTTGATTGGATACAATATTGAATGATGGCATCGCTGTTAATAATGCCATGAAATTTGACAATGCAATTCAATATTGAACACAGTGTTTGATAGTGCAATGCAATGTTGAACATATAAAGAAGTGTTGATTAGACAATGAGATGAGTAAATATGAACCTTCAAATTGATCAAAGCTAATTTTTCTCTCATTTAAGCATTCTTTAGTTTTGATTTACCTTTAGAAAATGGAAACATGTTTTTTTTTTTTTCCAGTGACTTAATACCTTCTCCCAATTTGAAGGCCCTTCCTATAGCTACAAATTGAAACACTTAAGAAGGAGAGTCCAAATATCTTGAGATTTCGTGCATTGTAAAAACAAGTGATCTAAATTCTCTTCTGCCTACAAAGAAAGTGGCCATCTTGAATCCCCCTAGATTTCCTTCTTTCTCAAGAATTCAAAGTTGAATGGTTTTATGTGAGCTAATAGCCACGTTAAGGCATTCACCTTGGGTTTCACACTAGATAACTTTCTAGGGGTTGGAAGATGAGCTATTATATATTACTTGTTGTTAGCCTGCCTTAATAGATTAATGACCTCCTTTTCTAGAAAACCCATATCAATGTGCCTTGATATGAATAGATAGAAGGTAGATATAAGTCGATAACTTCAATCACACTTTTGTGTATTTTGTATTAAAATCAACATGTAATCCCTTTGAAGAATAGTTCTATATTTCCATTCGCTCTTATCTCTCTTCCCTATTCTAAATTCTCATGCTACCAAAGTATTAATTTTGATCACATAATTAACTGATGCTTAACTAGATGCCAAATTATTAAGTCTCGCAACAAAATTAACTGATGGTTAATTAGCTAGTTTAGAATTTGATTTATATGTCTTTGTAAATAAGGAAAGGGTTGGCCTATAATTTTTCCCTTCGTTAAAATTTATATATGATTCCAATAAATATTTTGAGCAATGTTTGATTTCCTTCTTTTCTTTTCCAATTTGTCTTGAATCTCGTGACAAAATGTTCCAATAAAACATTCAAAAAGAATAGTCTTGTAAGCATATCTTTTGCAGCCATGTCAAAACCAATGTTCCCCTTTAAAAATTTGGTCTCAATTCTCTTTGTGAGCAAATAGAGATGGAAAATCATCTTCCACAAGGAAGGAAGAGATAGAAGTTAGAACCTGATCCCAATGAAATCTATGTTTTTCAAGATCCAAGAATACAACATGGTTGGATTACCAAGGGACCAAAGAAATTCCTAACAAGGGAAAAATCAATGAAATTGAGGGTAATATTTTGAGTGATGCCTAGAGATATCAAGTTGGAACTTATGACACCTTTTAGCAAGAAGTAAATCCTCCATCTTTGTGTTATGAGTCTTGTTTATTTGTTTGATTGGTAATCAGACGAGGATGAATAAAATCAAGGAAATTTTCCAAACATCTTTGTAAGTTAGAGGGACATATCCCTCAATTGGAATTAACATGATATTTCAAAGATCAGACATCTATATCAGGCACTAGGAGCCATGGTCCATTCCTTCCCTTTGCATATTCCTACTCACAATTACATTACGTAAATTTCAATAGCATCACGACCCAAAATAAATTTTACCTGTAACAACTTTGCTTTTATTATGAAGAAGAAAGGACATAGTACGTTGATTTTTGGACTATTGACATATCAAATATACAGTGAGTTCAAATTAAATTTCATCCCTTTGTAGTTGAAGTTTCTTATAAAATAGGATTGTTTGTTGGAAGTTGTATTAATTTGTTATCATTAACCTATCATTTTGTTTACAATAAAATTGTTTTTTGTTTTTTAAATAGATAACCGATTGATTGATATTTAATATTTATGTTTGTTTTCATACAACAAGGCAGTGACTAAGCTGCATGTAGCTCTTGTTTTTTTTATTTTAACCCTGAAGCATATATGTTGTCCAAGAGACCTATTGGACAAGTAGAGAGACTTCTTTACTTTAAAGAACGTCACGAACATAGGCTCTTGTCAAATGGTTCTTTTAAGGCATATTAATCTTTGTCTTGCTGGTTATTTGGAACAATATTTTCTTGTTTTATTAGACACACATGTATATTGAGGATTGTAATATTTTGAAGACAATCTACTTTTTCTTAGAATTGAGGGATGTTTTTCTTTTTTGGGATTGGGAATTCCATGATTTCTTTATATGTGTGACAATAATGACCACATTAGAGACAAACTAGGTGCAAGACTAAATAATAGCAAGTGAAGGTAATTAAGTGCATTACTCTTTTTTTGCTTTGTGCACAATTTTTGCTATTCCCTCTATTTGCATCAATATTTTATCATTTCTTGATTTAAGCAAAAGGTTGTCCATTGCATCTTTCATAGTGAAATATTTGTCCTAGAATTTAAGCATTAAGTGAACCATCCAAAATTTCACTATTCTCTTTTTCGCTTCATCACATTACTTTACTTTCAGTTTATTTTATTTTTCCTTTCGAAGTTGCTTTGCACCTTCTGGGGCAATTGCTAGTATTAATTTTACCAAGATATCCACATCCAGTGCCCATTCATTTGTATAGGCAAGAGGCCCACACTTTTCTTTATATACATAAAAGGTCTCATATGTCATGCTCTGTTTGGATCTCCCTGTAACCGTCTTCATACTTTAAATAAAGTATAGTGTTTTTTCTATTGAAAAAAATATATACGTAAAAGGTCTCGTTCTTTCTCTAATGGTTGTCCTTTGGTTATGAAATTCTTGACTTGTTCTCTAATCCAATGTAAGTTGATGATAGAAAGCTCTACCTTACCTACTTTCTTGAGCTTTTTAAGGTCAAATGTGACCTTAGAATTAACATCAAAACCAAAAGGATGAAATATAATGGAGAGAATGAGTGTTTCATTATATAAAATTTAAGGATGAAATATAATGTAGAGAACAAGGGTTTCATTATATAAAATTCATAGGTTGGAATTTGCAAAATTCACAAAAATAGAATTTGAGTTTGGTAAAAAATAGAAGGCAAAAATGTTGGAGTTGTTGTAGTCAAAGAATGACTTAGGCATAGAGGACGTGGGATGTGGTGGGTTGATCATGGTGAAATGGGTAGGGTGTTTAGTTAAGTCGCAATTAACCAAAATAATATATGCAAATTTTGTTTTAAGTATAGGGGTTTTTGTAGTCAAACATACCAATTACCAATTGGTATTATAGACAAAGCAAACAACATATTATCTCAAAATATAAAGATTATTATATTTTAATTTAAGTTTTACATTTCAAATAATTGAAATCTTCAATCACTTGGGATATAGTTTTGGATAATTTTGCCGATTTTTAAAGCAAAATAAATTATCCCATAAAAAATGATGAAATTTGTGAATAATCTTTAAAAAAACAAATTTGAATATTATTTTTGGAAACACATGGAAAATGATGTTGTTGAGGGAATACCAAAGAGGTTACACCTAGGAGGCTAGCAATATTTTGGGAAGTTTGGTTTTTTACCAAATAAGTGAATCCATTATTTTGTTTTTAATGTTGTCCATAATTATATGAAGGGATTTGTAATGTTGTAGTCCATAATTGTATGAAGGTATCTGTAAATATTAGAGCATTTACAATAAAATTATCTAAATTTATAAATAATAGATAAATTTATAGATAATAGATGTGGTTTGTAAATTTTTTAATTAGAGAATTAAAAAAAAATTATTTAATAAATAATTTAAAAATATTATACACTAATAAATTTTTAAATAAATAAAAAATAAAAAATTACTTAAGATATTAAGTCTTATTAAATCCATTTCAATAGTTTCGTGGAGCCGCAGGTTCATTGCTACAAAATTCATATGGAGGCATCCAAATAGGTGGATATCGAGGTACATTGTACACTGTCTGACAGAGGGACAGGCTCACCGTCCGGTGCAACAGGCGCGCTGGCAAAACGTTCCGTCCTAAACAGGTACGGCTTTAAAGGCACGCATGCAGGCGGAGTGTCACGAATCACGATGTCTGTGCTGTTTTCTGTAGATAGACAGACAATAACCACAAGTGCGGTACTCTCAGACCTCCATAAAAACCAACCCTATTACTCGATTGTTGTCCGGCATTTTTATTTTGTCTTCCCTTCATAACATTTTCCCCAATTTTCCTTCTTATTGTCCGGCATTTTCAAGATCTGCAAGCTTTTACTGCTTGCATCCCACTCCTTAAGTAGATGGCTCCATTTCGGTTTGTACCTGGGACTTTGGGGATGCAGGTAAAATGTTTGTAAAATTTTCACTTGGGTTTTAATCTGCAGAACAAATTGAGTTTGTTTTTTTTTTGTTTTTTTCTCTGTTTATAGTCTTTTTACAACAGAGATTCTCCTGTACAGTTGGTGGAGGCAAAGATGTCGGAAAATGGCCCGGTACAGCAGCACTTTATGCATGGAATGGGTAGAATTGGAAAGAGCTGGTCTGTCTATATGTTTGAAGATTTAGTTATTTTAGTGTTAATTGATTTTTCTAGGTAAAACCTTAAAACACTAAAACATGACAGTCTGTGAATGGAAGACTTTCTTTCAAGTCAGGAATGTATTTTTTAGCTGTGTCTGAAATATATGATGGATCCCAGTTGTTAGATTTGTAAAAAAATATAAATAAATACTCTTCATTAACATCTTAAACCGCAAATCCACTCAAATTGCATATTTTGGTTGCACAATCCGATTCAGTGACCTTGAAAATAAAAGAAATACCAGTTATTTTAGTAAGAAAAGAAATACTCTACCTGATGATCCATCCAAAATTCTCTATTTTGCCATACATTTCGGCAGAATTTCTGTCCAAAAGTGTTAATTTTTAGCTCTCTTTGCTCCTCGTTTTGGTCGGACGGAAAAAACCCAAAACGTTGGCCTTCTATACTACCGCCCTTTAAAGTTGTACTTTTAACAAGAAAATAGTTAATCTGTTAAAAACGGTAGAAGAGTCCATAACAGATTAAACATAAATGTGTTATAAATTGCCCGTAGTTTCATTAAATCTCCATATTGATTTAGACCTCATTGAAAAGCAGTAATTTATGGAAGCCCCTATCGAATTTGCTAGAGTGCATGCTTTTAGATAGCCTCCGCACATGGAGGGAAAAAACGTCCGCACATGGACGGAAAAAACGCCCTCGAGCGCGCTCGAGGGCGCCCCTGAGCTCAATTTTTGCGCATTTCTAGCAGACCCACTTACAGCCTGGGCTTGCCTTCAGGCATCGATGCTTTCTGACGAAATTTGACAGCTACAGTACAAAACTGACAGCTAAGGTTACGTTTTGAACCGTTTCGGACAGCGTTCTTAGCTTACAGGACAGCGTTTTTAACTTACGTTTTGAACTAGCAGCGTTCTTAGCTTACGTTTTAAATTTACCCACCCCCGCCTCTGCCTCCGCTTTCCAATTGCATGTGCCCGAAGGGGCGTTTTTAGCCCAGCTGATGTCAGCTAAGGGCGCCCCGTGGGGCGCCCTTTTTACCTCCATGTGCGGAGGCTAAGAGTATTGCTAGTCCCA
Source organism: Larix kaempferi (assembly GCA_027924585.1). Classification (NCBI taxonomy): domain Eukaryota; kingdom Viridiplantae; phylum Streptophyta; class Pinopsida; order Pinales; family Pinaceae; genus Larix; species Larix kaempferi. The sequence continues at coordinate 14,719,282 of BSBM01001346.1, forward strand.
GCGGTAGTCCGTGCCTACGGCAGAGACCCTTGCCATAGTCGTTGCTTATTGCAAGACTCTTGTTTCCGCTGGCAAGCAATATTTATTAGAAGGTTGGGGTTCTTAGCGTCAAGTTGGTATTTGGCATTTCATTCTCCAAAAACACTGCACTTTGAGGGTTCTTACCATCGACATAACAGGTATGAATTGGTTCCGAACTGAAATTTCATAGAAAGAGTACTGAATTATTTTTTAGGCGCCCATATGAGAGGGTTATCCATCCTGCAAATGCTTCAAACATTAAAGCCTAGATTTAGAAGTTCCGTCAAGCTGCTCTCATCTTTTCGTTGATATTTGGGATTAATGGTGCATCCTCGCAGGTTTTGCGAGAAACCCTGAATATGCCCTTTGTTTCCAAAAGTCTTGGCCCCTTGTCTTTTCCTGTAGATCTTGGCCTCTGCTGACAAATAAGACTAACACTCAATCGCTTTGAATATATTTTGTGCTTACTCTCGTCAACAACCCAACAGCTTCACGGACTGGTAACCAAAACAATTATTCTATTAGTGAGTCGTCTGTCGTCCCACTAATGAAATTGGTAACCAAAACAAATCAGTGACGTCAACTTTCGGTATTAGTTATGTTAGAATATGTATATATTGATTCCAAGATTTCTTTTGATTGGTAGTTTTATTAGTTGGATGGTTTTTTGTTTATTGGAAATGAAAGAAAGTGGAGCACCAAATCTAGGTCATCTCGTAACGGAGCCCCAAAATGTTATGAAGTATATCTGCCCAACATTTTTTTGTGGTTTGTATTTTCTATCACGTCAGGATCGACAAAAGTTGGATGGGTTCGTAATGGGGATTTCATCGAAAAGATCTGAAAATTGGAGATCTGTACCAAATTCTTGGCGGTTCCATGTTCTATTTGCTTAAGATAGGTGAAGGTCAGCCTCATCATATCACTTCACCTGCAGCCTTGACACGTCTTATAGTCTAAGCACTTCAGATTCCTCAACCCTAGCCGTTGCTTTGCTTAAAGATGGACAATCTTGCAATTCACAAAATTATTAATTTGTAATATTTATATAAAATTGCTCGATTCGTGCCATTTGTGTTTCTGCAACTTCAAATATACTGTATGCTTATACAAGGGGAAGCACCTAAATTTGTTAGAAATATGCCCATTGACACCATGAATGCTTCTGTTAATGTAATATATATTCAAATATATTGTATGCTTATACAAGGGGAAGCACCTAAATTTGTTTGATATATGCCCATTGAAACCATGAGTGAGTGCTTTTGTTAAATTAATATATATTCATGACTCGTAATATTTGTTTGCATGAACAGGTGAGAACTTCAGTTATCAGCATTCAATATCTACAATCTTATTACGTAATATATATTCATGACTCGTAATATTTGTTTGCATGAACAGGTGAGAACTTCAGCTCCCAGCATTCAATATCCGTAATCATGAATAAGATTGGAGATGAAAATTAAAAAATACCCGTTTTAGTGAATGAATGGGGTTCACCTTAGAATGCTTGCAGCAAGCTGATGAAGAAGATGAAGAATATTGACTATGTATGGTTCTCAGAGGATTTTCATACTGCTATATTTTCAATAGTTCTCAAAACATTTGTAGAAATAAAGTCGGATTTTACTGAACTATTGCTTTTCTATTCAATCTTCCAGATTTGAAATGCTATTCGTTAATGATTCGATTTTAGATTGAGTGTTGTTGCTTATTTTGGATATGTCAAATTATGTTTGATTCCACTTCAATAAAAACAGAGAGATCCCGGAACTTCATTCTACCATGAAGACTGTTTTGTGTTGGATATTCAATAAAAACAAAGAGATCCCGTAACTTCATTCTACCATGAAGACTGTTTTGTGTTGGATATTCAAGTGGTCGTGGTTCTCTAATCTAATGGAGACTATATTCTATAAAATAGTATTTGCGCATTTAGAATCTATAAACTGAAAACTGTTTTGTGTTGGCAATTAATTTATATTTAAAACATGTTAATGATAATTTGGTGCAGCTATACTCTATATGGAACTCATTGTAACTATGGGATTATTCACCCTTTGTTTCAACCAAATATCATAGATATGTGAGGCATAAATTTTATGATTTTTTTGTATAGTTGAGGCCTAAATTTCATTAAACGAATTTGATTAAATTGAACAATATTGGAAAGGCTATATCTCAATTAAATTCGATTAGAAATGACCTTTTGTAATAAATGTCTTAAGATTGGAATTAGTGGGCCAGTTTAGGGATATGCGTTATTAATCAAATCCCTCGTTTATCTTTTCGAGCATGTTTCTCTTCTTCTTTGCTATAGAAAACAAGTTGAGTAAAGTATATATATATATATATAATTTTTAATTTATTTTGTATGTTTCTTATACATATTTTATTTATGATTTTTATTTTTTTCATCATGTGTGTAATTCATTTATATATATATAATTTTTAATTTATTTTGTATGTTTCTTATACATATTTTATTTATGATTTTATAATTTTTATCTTATTTCATGATATTAAATACCTTTTATCTTTTATTTGATTAGAATTAATTTTATATATTTTATTTATGATTTTATAATTTTTATCTTATTTCGTATGTTTTGTAATTTTTATATATATTTTATTTATGATTTTACATATATATTTTTTATTAGGTGTGTTTCATATATTTACTAGTTTATGATATTAAATATTGTTTATCTTATATTTGACTATTTTGTTAGTAGTTTTTTATGGAGCCTCAACAAGGGGAGTTGGATTTCAAAATAATTACATGAATAGGAATGCATCTACTCCATTATTTAATGGTTGTAATTGCAAGAATATATATGCAATTACTATTGTTGATGCATTAAATATGTCAAGCTTATCTTGTCTCACTTAATATTTTGTTACCCCTCTTCTCGTTACCTTTCATTACCCCATAGCATGCTCATCTTCTTGTTACCTAAATGCATGGCATGTGATAGATTCTATGCCATTCCTACATGCCATAAGTCATGCCATCGCTCGGAAAATTGGAAAATTAAATGCTTGATGTTGTTTGTGGATGGAGGTGATAGACAAAGGGGCATAGGGTACGGGGAACACCAATCGCCCCGTATCTGTCAACCAGAAACCGTGTCCTTGGTGGCCCCATGTTTGCCTGCACCTCCTTGCTTTCTCCGATGCTCATTCTCCTATTATTCCTTACCCCTCGTTCTCTCTGCCTCGAGCCTAGGTCGATGTCGCATCGCATCATCGTAGTCATATCGTCCTCTACAACCCTCGTCCTTGTTGCTATGACCCTCGTACTCTGCCAACTACATCCTCGTCCCCCTTCAATGTTGCAATTACGATCCAACTAGCCACATTACCACCTCAAGTTGCGTGTTGAAATGCTCTTGCTGACATTGCTCTCTCCTCCACTCGGGCACCCTCCAAACTCATTGTTCCTATTTCATCCAGCCACGATCTCGCTTGAACATTCCTTTGGAGAAATTGTGAAGCCAATTCTGCAAGTTGAGAAATTGTGAATGCGACTCGTGAACACCTCGATTGAGATTACTTTGAATCCAGATAAAGAGGATAGTAACTTCTTCTCTTAACCATCCAATATATATCTTAACTAAACTATTTATAAATATTCTATTCTAATTTGAAGAAGTTAAATTGTTAATATAAAACTCAATCTAAACCCATCAACCAATCTTTTATATATAGGTTAATATTTTAATTTATTTTATATCATAGCACAAAGTATCCCAAACTATTATTGCAAGCCTATAAAGTGTCAAACCCAAAAAATCACATCCTTATGATTTCAAACCCCCGAAAAGAAAAATCACATCCATGTAATTTCAAACCCCAAAAAAGAAATTGGGTAATGTTTCAATTACTTTTAATAGTTATAACAAGGGACACAAGTAGTTGACCTACTTATTCCACGCCTTCATTATTGTGTTGTGTCATGAGAGATGGTATGTTGCAAATACAAGAGCCATGAACGTTGAGTTTTGTATTAATTGAATATTTATTTTAATTAGCCATAAATATATTTTTTTATGATTGTTCATCGAAAGGATGTTGAGTACTTGGTGAAGCACTTTAACTAGACTTGGCCTCAGTTCTTGGCCATCTGAACATACAACTTAGTCTTCGAATTAGTACAAAGCTATGATGTTTTTTTACAAGAAGCCATTTGTTGTCAATCAAGTTCATGTAGTAGTTGTTGTTCAACATCATTGGCGTTGCCTAGCTTTTCCACACATACTACACCACCTTTTAGTTTAGGTTTGCATTCAAACACTTATACTTTATGTGATATGTGTGCTTAGGGTTCAATGTCAAATCTACTTCGAGTTAGAGGGAGTACATCAACTTCATGTAGTGAGTTCTGTCCATGTTATCTATCAACAATTTATGTATAAATAACAAGCATCCAAAGACTCATTAACAATTTCTATATAAATATAAAGCATCTCATGATCAATAAGATATCTCGTTGCCCAATCTTGATTTAATATATGATTATTGTCTTTAATGTGAGTGTTCCAAGTTTTTTAGAGTGTATTGAGAGTAAATATCTATAGTGGACACTAATTATTTGAATTATTTTTTTAATATGTGAACAAAATTAATATAAATATAATGTATTATTTTTTATTAAATTTGATAATAATTGATTTATCAAGACCTTGTTAATTTTATTTTTTAATAAGTTTGAAAATTTTACTTGTTTATAAAACCTTGTAAAGAAATTTGTGAATCAATTAGTGGACTTTCATATAAATTGTCAAATTGACTTTCAAGAAAAAAAAATGGTATGCAGGTTGATCCATCGGAGTGGTTAACTAAGATTCAACTACTTGTATTAATGGATCTAGTTTCAAGTTTCAACTAAAGATTTTGTTATACAATGATGTGTTTGACATGTTTTTCTTTCAATTTTTTTGCATTGATCTCCCACTATGTTATATCTGGTATGTTATTGGTGAATGAGCAGACCCAACTTCAGATGTCTAGTTGATTGATTGATTAGGAATTATAGTTAAGATGTATTGAATTGAGTTCAGTTGAGTTGTTAATGTTGGAATGTTGGGGTATGTAGAGATTGGATTATTGTTGTAGAACAATGTGTAATTAAATAGGAGTGCCAAATATTAATTGTTAAGGATACCAATAGAGGTGTCGATTGAGTTCCACAACAAGGATTGATTTGTTGATCATCGAATCCTTTGAGATCCTTCTTTGACAGAGATTGATTATATGATGGATTGTCATTGGTCATTTGTAATGTATTTGGCATGTCTTGTTGTCTAGACGACTTATCAATTGGGACTACATGGACATGAGTTTGGGAACCTTGTTATTGTTTTGATCTTATTTACATATTCTCTTGTTTGTGACCATGGCACAATAATTGATTCATCGATTTCAGAGTAGATCGACTGGAGACATACTCAGATCTTTGAAATCAACCAAATAAAGAAATAAAGACATACACAGATATGAGAAATGGTCCCTTTCACTTGTCTATGCGCCCATAAAGGAGATTAGTTGTTGTAAGGGGGCTGAAACACAACTGGAATTAGCCTAGATGATGTCAACATTGCTTGTTTATCCTCTGAATCATCCCAGAGTTGGGAATGAGGCCTATTACTACAGACTTGAGCATTGAAGGAGTCCACGAACTACCTAGAAATTGTACAAACCAACCAGAATTCCAAACTGAACAATCTCCACTATTGTAGGTGGGCTTAAACATGCTCAAAATTGTTGATTAGAGTTGTTCTTGTGCCTAGAATTTCAAAACTAGTGATGGTGTTCTTCATGTGCAAGGTTCGTTAACCTCTCGTTGAGAAGAAACCAAGTAACATGCACCTTCGTTTCAGTTGAAACAAAGTTTGTTACCATATAGACATTGTCATAATAGAGAATGAATTAATGTGTTCAAGGATCAACATTCTTGCAATGGTGGCAATGCTTCTTATATGTCATTGCATAAGATTGGGAGTTAAAAACATTGCCTGATTCCAACTACAAAGGTTGAGTGATAATGGTTGTGGTAACATTTGAATAGGTGCTTGTGGACTTCCTACATATGTATATCATTTATTGTACACCAATACAATTCTCCTCTTTATGCATGTTGATCCATTGGAGTGGTTGACTAAGATTCAACTACTTGTATTAGTGGATCAAGTTTCAAGTTTCAATTAAAGATTTTGTTAGACAATGATGTGTTTGACACTTTTTTATTTGCTTTTTTTGCATTGATCTCCCACTATGTTATAGGTGGTATGTTATTGGTGAACGAGTAGACCCAACTTCAGATGTCTAGTTGATTGATTGACTAGGATTTATAGTTAAGACGTATTGAATTGAGTTCAGTTGAGTTGTTAATGTTGGATTGTTGGGGTATGTAGAGATTGACTTATTGTTGCAGACCAATGTGTACCTTAATAGGAGTGCCAAATGTTAGTTATAAAGGATAATAATAGAGGTGTCTGTAAAATTAGTCACAACAGATCTAATGAACAAGTAAATCAATCACAATAGATGAAACTCAGAAAATATGGTGTAAACTATGCAAAAAGCATGCATTAGTGCTCTATAATCCCAATAAGGGTGAAAATACAATATAATACTGTCACAATGAGTGAGCAATTCAAATTGACTAATGAGGTCAATCAAATAGCCTGCATGGTGTAGCTTGTCTTCACTAGGAGTCATCATCATCATTAGTGGAGTGTCATCAATACACAAGTAACTGTCAACAGGTGTCAAACTGAGTCTAACTGAGTGTATGTAGGTGTAACACATGCAAATGAGTGAAAGGAGGCTCAAGTGAGGCGCATGGGGAGCTGATTGGAGTCAAGATAGGCTGCCTAGGCTAACTAGAGGTCAATCGGAGTGTCAGAGACAGTCAACTAGTCAATGTGTCCTGAAATCAAGGAGCAGATCCACAAATCACTCACTAACTGAAGTGTAACTGAGTGATAGGTGAGGGAGGGCGCCTTTCTCAAGTGGTAGATGAAATAAGGGCGCCACACTAGCTAGGAGGGCTGTAAATGAGCAGAAAGAAGCTCCCAGGGCTAGAAAACTAAGGACTAGGTGTTGGGGGACACCACCGTGATGACTGGGATGCATGCAATTGCATGCATGCATGCAGAGTGCATGCAATCATTAAATGATGATGTGAATATACTAACACCCCCCCACAAGCTATACTATGTAGTATACAAATAAATGATAGGGCCCTGGTAACTGAGACCAAAGGTCACCCCAATACAATATTAATCCAACCTAAGAACAGTCAATAAACCGAGGAAATGGGGAAAACCTCATCGGAAAAATACCCCCCCTCAAAATAGACTGTAGCACACCAAAAGATTTAACTGCTCCAAAATCAAGTAGATATGTATGAAAGTATCTTACTCTTGGGATTAAATGGATCATGCTCCAAAAACATGTGCTTGAATTCTCTCTCAATGGATGCAAGTGAATGTGGAGACTTTATGAACTTGCTCTTCATACCAAAAATGGTGAGAACAAATCTGAAAATATGAGGATGATCCTGGAACCTGTGATTCGAACCAAGTGAGGTAGGAATAGCTCCAATCGGATCAAATATATCTTGAAACTTGAACTTCTTATCAATAGAAGTTAAATCAGCTCCAAAAATAGATGAATGGTTTCTTAAGATCTCCTTTGAACCAACAAGGGTGAGATCAAAACCAAAATCAGAAAAAGGTGCATGAGAATTGAACTCAAGCGAATGGTAGTGCTCTTCTTCTTCATTAAAACTCTGAGAAACTTTGCAAATGATAGAACATAAGTCTATAGGAGGCATGCAATCAAGGAGGGTGAATACTTCACCTCCAAAATCAAATTTTACCTGCAAAACTTCAAGTAGATCATTATTCTGCATATCGACAAACTCATGTGAAAGAGAGGATTCAAGAACCTCTTCGGAATCTAGAGTATGAGCTGGTTTATCTTGCTCAGAATTCGAAATAGAAGATATTGAGAGAATGAGTTTTGAATCTACAGTTTCTTCTTCATCTTGAACAATTGTTGAGGCCAAGACATGATCAGAAAGAACACATAAGGAGATCTTATTGGGCTTGTTCTCCAAAAGGCTAGCATGATCCTCTTCTTCCGGCTTTCGAAATTCTCTGTCAAGTTGGACCCATAGATCACTTGGATTTTCAGCAGTATTACTAAGGTAGCGCATACAAGGAAACATAGAAAGACATATTGCTCTAAAAGCTCTGTCACAATCATTGATCCAATCATTCTCCTCTTCATCAGAATCAAAATCTCTTGTATTACCAATGCACATATCAAAAAGACATTGTCTCTTCAAGAATGCAATCATCTTTGGTTTTCATTCATCGTAGTTTCCATTCATCGTAGTTGAATGGAGTAAGAATATTTTGTGAAGAATAAGTCTCGATCTCTGCATTAGCGAATGCAAATGGAGGAAGTAAGAAACCTGCAAATCACACACAAACAATAACCATAAGGTCGAACAATCCACCCTTTTAGAGTTGCATCACACCTGGGATTAGAGATAAAGCAAGCTTGAATGGGTCCAATGTATCATATCCAGGAATTATGTGGAAAACTCAAGCTTCTGGAGTGGATTGGAGTGTATTTTTCAGCCTTGCATGCACATAAGCGAATGCACATGAGATTTTGCATGCCAAAACTTCAGTAATTTTGAGTAAATTCACTCAAATCTTCATGTAGAACACCTGTAGGAGAGAGATCTTGTCCCTGCAATGGCTTTGATACCATGTAAAATTAGTCACAACAGATCCAATGAATAAGTAAATCAATCACAATAGATGAAACTCAGAAAATATGGTGTAAACTGTGCAAAAAGCATGCATCAGTGCTCTATAATCCCAATAAGGGTGAAAATACAATACAATACTGTCATAATGAGTGAGCAATTCGAATTTCCTAATGAGGTCAATCAAATAGCCTGCATGGTGTAGCTTGTCTTCACTAGGAGTCATCATCATCATCAGTGGAGTGTCATCAATACACAAGTAACTGTCAACAGGTGTCAAACTGAGTCTAATTGAGTGTATGTAGGTGTAACACATGCAAAGGAGTGAAAGGAGGGTCAAGTGAGGCGCATGGGGTGCTGATTGAAGTCAGAACAGGCTGTCTAGGCTCACTGGAGGTCAATCGGAGTGTCAGAGACAGTCAACTAGTCAATGTGTCCTGAAATCAAGGAGCAGATCCACAAATCACTCACTAACTGAAGTGTAACTGAGTGGTAGGTGAGGGAGGGCACCTTTCTCAAGTGGTAGATGAAATAAGGGTCCCACACTGGCTAGGAGGGCTGTAAATGAGCAGAAAGAAGCTCCCAGGGCTAGAAAACTGAGGACTAGGTGCTGGGGGACACCACCCTGATGACTGGGATGCATGCATGTAGAGTGCATGCAAAATGCATGCCATCATTAAATGATGATGTGAATATCCTAATAGTGTCGATTGAGTTCCATAACAAGGATAGATTTAATGGTCATCGAATACCTTGAGATCCTTCTTTGACAAAGATTGATTATATGATTGACTGTCACTGGTTACTTGTTATGTATTTGGCATGTCTTGTTGTCTAGTCAACTTATCAATTGGAACTATTTGGACATGTAACCTTGTTATTGTTATGATCTTGTTTACATATGGTCTTGTTTGTGATTATATGATGGATTGTCATCGGCCACTTGTTATGTATTTGGCATGCCTTGTTGTCTAGTCAACTTATCAATTGGAACTATTTGGACAGTAGTTTGTTAACCTTGTTATTGTTTTGATCTTGTTTACATATGCTCTTATTTGTGAGCATGACACAATAATTGTTTCATTGATTTCAGAGTAGATTGAGTGGAGACATACATAGATCTGTGAAATCAACCAAATAAATAAACAAAGACATACATGTATTTGTGAAATGGTCCCTTTCACCTATCCCCATAATGGAGATTATTTAATGTGATGGGGCTAAAACATACCTAGATTTAACTTAGATGATGTCAACATTGTTGGTTTATCCTTAGAATCAGCCCAGATTTAGGAATGAGGCCTATTACTGTTGACTTTAGGGTTGAAGGAGCCCAGATTTAGGAATGAGGCCTATTACTGTTGACTTTAGGGCTGAAGGAGTCCACAAACTACCCAGAAATAGTACATACCTACCCAGAGTTCCAAAATGAACCATCTCCATTGCTATAGGTGGGCTTAAACATGCTAAAAGTTTCTAATTAGAGTTCTTGTGCACATAATTTCAAGACTATTGATGGTGTTCATGTGCAAGGTTGTCCTAAACCTCTAGTTGAGAAGAAACCTTAACATGTGCCTTCTTTTCAGGTGAAACAAATTTCCTTATCATATAGACATCCCCATAATAGAGAATGAAGGAATGTGTTTAAGGATCAACATTCTTACAATGTTGGTAATGCTTCTTATAGGTCATTGCATAAGAGTGGGAGTCAAAACTCTGGCCTAATTCCAACTAACAAGGTTGAGTGTTGTTGGGTTGAACATGGTTGAGTGTTTTTCTATATCTATTTCATATAGAAAGATTGACATGTGCATTGCATTTGTGTGTAGAGTATAAAAAAATGGTTCGAAATAAAAAGTTGATTACTATCACAAGGGCTTCACTAGAAAGCAATATAATACCACGTTCATTCATATTGTGGTATTAAATATTCATGAAAACCTAAAAATTATATTGCTTATATATTAAGGGGCAAAGGATTTTTTTATTTAATGTAACAATACAAAAATACTTTGGAGTCCTTTTTATATGGGCGGGCTGACAAATATCCGCCAAATGGAGATGGCGAGATCACGACCGGATGAGAAATTGAGTTGAGGAAAGGCTCGGGCTTACCAGTACGCAGGGAAATCGCGTCTTGAGGCATGATTGAGGCCAAGGGTTTCGTGGTGAAGTGGGTTTCCAGTCGATCATAGTCAAGAGACAGTGGTCATTGACAACCAATTGTTACCAATAGCACTCAACCAGTTGTTACTAATAGCCTTGGGAGGCTCTAAGCCTCTAGGGCCTGTTATAGGCCCTCAATAGGCCTTGGGGGCTCGAATACCCAACCACTTGTTCCTATTACAGACATTGGGAGGTTTAGTCAGCCTCCTAAAGCTTGTTACAGGCCCTGGGGGCTTGGATACCTAGCCCACAACAGGCTTAGTCAGCGATTGGGGAATTGCAACATACAATCTAAATGTTGTAATATGTGCATTGGCTCTAGTGACATACAAGAAGTGATCTCCTATCTCTTCATTAGACCATTAGATGTTGCAAATCATAATGATATGTGGTTGAGTAATTTCATTGTGGGTGAAGTAATGTGCATCCACAATATACATCGAAAGAAGCAAAGTGCATTGTAGAATGCATGTGGGGTCACAAGAGGGGTATCATATCAATATACTAGGTATAAATATAAAGGGGTATAAAAAATGTTAATGAAAAAATTGATACATATAATATCTAGTGAAAATAGGGTTTTTTTAAAATTGGGAAGGCATATTGGGAGGGGGTTAAAAAAATGATTTTGGAAGGTATTTTCCAATATTTAGTGAAATTAGGGGTATTGTTTCATATGCCACGAACGAACACGCTATGATAGCGGTTTATTGAGTGAAGCCCCCGTGATTACTATTATGGATCTACAAGTCAACCGCTTAGACTCCAGGAGTTTAAGCTCGAGGCCACTGCACCATATGCATATGATAGATTCATCAGAGCGTGGGGCATGTTCTCCTACCATGACCAGGTCCTGTTGTACTTTGCAAAACATATATATGCAAAGTTTGTTCGAAATATGCATCATTATTATGATGTGTATTTTAATTTAAAGTAGGCTAAATGTTTTAAGTTTTGGACCATCTTTTTTGTAATTTTTTTGTTGACATTGATAAAATTGTAATATATGTTGTTGGAATTGTATAATCCAAGTGCTTATGGGTATTCAAAGCCATTCAATTCATTTTACAATAAAAAAAATATATTTGAATAATGAAAATCGTGATTTCAACAAAGATATTTTATCATTAGATTAAGACAAAAGTGATCAGAAAAATCCAAAATGTAGAACATTTAACAACTCATGGAATGGAAATTACATTTTATATTCCAATAGAAACAAATAACATAGTATAAACTTTGGAAAAATTAACCTCATGCAAAACAACATCAAAGGAAGCCATGGATTTTTACTTACCAAATTACCTAGTGCAAAAGCTCGATTCGACTAAATTCAATTACAAGAATGCTAAAACTCGCATCAAATGGAATTGAGAAACATGATGGATTCTTGCTTAGGGATGACACAAAAGGACAAGCTATTTAGATACTAGTGTGGTGTTGTCAAGGATGTTCTAGCCCGAGGATCATCGATGGCTCATGTTTATTTGGGCGGTGATTGACTCGGATGCCTTGCCATGGATTGATTTCAAATGATCACTATTTAACAAACTTTCATTAAACTCGTGAATAACACTTGTATTTTCCAATCCTCTTTAGATCCATTCCATTCGCTACGAAAGGATATTTATTGATTGCATCTCACACCACTATCATTCAATTGCATAGATGCCATCCAATGTAAGACCACCGCCACCTCTTCCACCATTTTTCAGGTCCGTAGAACTAAGGAGAGAACCAACCACAATTTTTTTTAAATTTTATTGTATTGAGAACTAACACATGCCATTGTCTAGTCTTATAGTTCTCAAATTTCACTTCAACGACATACCACATGCCATTGTCTAGTCTTATAGTTCTCAAATCAACATGATATGAGAAATTACCATTAAAATTCTCAAATCAACATGATATGAGAAATTACCATTAAAAGAATCAAAACCTAGAGGAAGCTCTTAATAGCTTTCTAGATTGGGAACAACTATTTCATTTAAATCAACTAAAAATCTAAGTCCTTCACTAATACTAAATACATTTGGTTATACATGCTCACAAAATACATTTTTTCCTACCATGCCATTATTTAAGACATGTTTACAAGCATCATCATTCAATGCCCAATCACAATTATAAAACAATTATACCTACATATGACCTTATACTAAGTATCACAAGTATTCTTATTTGGCCTACAAACCCAATATTCATTGGAATTTAATCGATCACATTTTTCACACGGTATTTCATTTGCTTTGCACTTGCATCTAGCTAGTTGTTCATGGGATTTTCCAACCCAAGCTTTCTTTAAACGTTGCATATGAATGTAATAAGGTTCAACATTTTCCAACAACACATGAATTAACCAATCAACCCGCCTGTGGTATGCATTGTTCTTTTCATCAAAATATATTTTCTTTATGTACACCATGGTATGACTTGATTGCATTATTTGTGTCTTGATTCGAATGGGGAAACTTTCGCCCACATATCTGTAAAATGAAGAGGGTCAGTAAAATAAATAGTAACTAAAAATATTGCAATAAATTAGATAATCATGACACAAAGCTACAAACATTGCTTACATTTATCACATATAGTATTGTTCACTAATAAAAGTATTAAATGTTCAGTGTAGTGGGACTTGAACTGAAGAAAAAAAAAAGTTGGGAGAAAAGTGCACAATCAAAGTGGGTGGTAGGAAATGTTCATTGATTGCTAACATTTTTAATAAATGATAGTGTGCACAATCTTAAACACTAAATATGACCAAGATTGCAGTCCCTCTATATTATATTAAATTACTAGCTTTGTATGAATCACAATAATTTACATGACAAAGTAGTCCCTCTATATTAAATTATATAAATTATTAACTTTGTTTGAATCACAATAATTTACATAACAGTATTTTCTTAGTGCTTAATTTGTAAAGTAAGCGTAACTCATCAAAAACATAAGCAAAAAAACACAACATATGAGCAAATTTATAGTGCTAAACCTAAGATTAAAAAAGGAGACCCACTTTAAAACTCATTCCATCCATTATCATAAACTATCCATTAACCCAAAGACCATCAATATCTTCGACTCATCCATCCCATTAATATCCATCCCAACCCACAACTTCTATAAGCTTCGACTCGAACAGAAGTAATGAGTACTAAATCCACCAAAGTAAAAGCAAAGCTAGTAAAATAAACAAATTGTTATCCAATTGCAATATATACCTGACAATGTGCGAGCCAGTTACAAGTGACACTTCCCATTGTCCTTGATGATTAAATATAGTCTATGATTGAATAACTTATGTACTATATATTTCATGAAATGTCAAATGATTTGAAAGTTCCCAAGTTTTACCTTCATGGGTCTTTTAGATCATTGGTAATACTCTTTATGGGAAAAGCATCACTCTATAAGTGGAAAGGTCAAAGACTAGTGATAAAGTGAGGACCAAAATCTAGCATAATGAAGTGATCCATCTTCATCAATGGAGGTTGGATTTCTCTAGAAAATAGTTACAAGTTCAATGCACCTTAGCATATTATCATATTTTGAACATATCAACCCTATACCTAGCACATCATATTCATCAATGGGTTCTAATTATAACCCTATGCCTAACACATTGTATTCATCCAAGGGTTCTAATTAGTGGAACAACTTCTTCATCAAAGGTACTACAAGAAGCCACACCAACCCCCTCAACTCCCCCATGGGGTGAAGGGGAAATCTGTATTCCTCTTTTCTTTAAAGAGGGCATTCAAAACATATAATCCTCTCCTTCAAATACTATGCTCTCAACTAGGCACTTTCATTGTAGAGAGATCATCAGATGTCATGCTATTATATATAGCAGGAAACATATATTTCACCACTTACCATTAGCTATCAAGTTCCTAAACTTTAATTTGTCGATTAAGCAAAACCCTGGTCTTCTGCAACATCTCTTTGTACATGGATTATCTCCCATTGGTCTCAAACTTATTAGATAACATTTTTTGCCAAATGTTTTTATTTAACCTCTCTTTTTTACAAATGTTTAGGATCATAGAAGCTATCAAGTTCCTACACTCTACTTTGTCAATTAAACAAACCTTGGCCTTTAGCAACATCTCTTTGTAAATGGATTATTTCCCATTGGACTCCAAATTATTGGATAACATTTTTTGCCAAATGTTCATTTCATCTCTCTTTTTGACAAATGCTTTTGGAAGAAGGATACATATATTAAAATAAAATAATTCATTTATATCAATATGGTCGAATAATTGATATTTCAAGAGTATGGTAAAAATATTCAATAAAAAGTTTTAATATTTATATATTTAGCTGAAATTAAACCTAGTTATAAACAATAAGGTGGCAATTAAGAGAATATGAGATGTGGGTAAGTTGGATACTATTAACACAATAACATCCATAATAGTAGCATTCTCATGTTTGGTCACAATTGATGATGTCGAATACAAAGTTAATATTGACATTAGTTGCATTGCAATAACATTCATATTGGGATGCTAATATGGGTGTACTCATGGTCATAATCGTTGCTTAAAAAATGTCATCACAAGAGAGACCATTTTGAGGGGAGATTGTTTTTTTAAGTTTCTTTGGTGTAAAAACATTCTCATCGTTTAGTGTGTGAGGAATCCAAAGGGAGTGGCTAATTTAATTGTTTTTATTATTGACATAAAATTGAGTTATGACGTGGAAGCCTTTTCAGATCATTGAGGATATATTTGTCTAACCCAAGAGTTGCAAGGAAATAATGTGAGGTATAAGTTGAAAATGCATATCATCTAAAGGTGTTACAAGATTTCTACATTGTACTCATTATACTAAATGTATATTTATACCAGGATAAACTATGTCACAAATGTAGAAGAAGGTGTATTTCACATAGATTGGAGAAAGCAAATATCAAATATGTTGGAATAAATTGAGCGAGTTATGGAGATAGAATATTTAATGTCTAGCATAAGTAATACGCAGTGAAGTGAAATGATATACTGGATGAGTAATACGAGGAGTTGTAAGGAAATAATGTGAGGTATAAGGAGGTAATTTATATGAAAAGAGGTTAAAAACATTTGAAGTAATAAATAATTTTCACACAGGTATTTGTAATCTAAGTTGTCAAGAAACTTGGGTACGGGGACGAAGACGAGCACGAGTACAAGGACGAGGACATCATTTTTGAAACAGGGTACTTGAGTACGTCGGGGGTACTGTATATATATATTATAAAAATAAAACATGTCATAGTCACATTATACATGCTTATTTCAGATTTCTTCATAAATTATGAATCATGATTCATAATTCTAGATTCAATGATTCATTGAACAATGAACATTCACATTGAAAATTTGAAAAATCAAACTCATAGTAGATATCAAGTAAAAGACTGGAAGTCACATAAAATTTGATAAATCACTGTTGTAACAAAAAGTCAAACTGTAATCTGAAGGTACACTTGAAATCTGATTTTCAACATCTATTTGTGCTTCTGTTATAGGCGATAAAAAGTTGGAAATGTAATACTAGGTTGATGTGAGTGTATTTCTTAGTATTAAATACATATGTATACTTTTTATGTGCACATTTGGTAGTCAAATTATGTTCAATGAGTGCTGAACACAAAACCATAAAAACATTCCTTGTAAATCAATGCATAATCAGTTTAGCAGATTTGGACAATATTCAGTGGACTTTAAACAGTGTTGCAAAGTGCTTGACATAAGTCTTGAACCAGAATCCATACGCAGTTAGCAAAATTTTAGTTCAAATCTGGTTGGGGGTCATTATATTTTCCCCCGCGGAATTGCATTTTGCTAAGTTGGACGTACCCCGGGAGTACTGAAACACAGGGTACGACGTACCATTAGCCTTTAAGTACCCCTTTTTTTATAACAATGTCTCCGATACGTAGAGTCAATATGGGGTACGACAAGGTACAGCAAGAGACATACCTTACATGTAACCAACTACCCAGTACACATACCCAATATAGGTACACGTACCCTACCCTCGAGTACAGGTACCTATGCTACATAGCTTGTAATAAGTTGAACTTGATAAAAGTTAGGCTTTGTAATATCTAAAAGAAAATTGGTGAAAATGCATATAATCTAAAGATATTATAATATTCTTATATTGCACGGCAAGAGACATACCTTACATGTAACCAAGTACCCAGTACACATACCCGATACAGGTACACATGCCCTACCCCAATACAGATACCTATGCTACATAGCTTATAATAAGTTAAACTTGATAAAAGTTAGGCTATGTAATATCTAAAAGAAAATCGATGAAAATACATATAATCTAAAGATGTTATAATATTCTTATATTGCACTCATTGTACTAAATGTATATTCATACAAGCATAAATTATGTCACAAATGTAGAAGAAAGTGTACTTCACATAGATTGGAAGAAACTTTGTTACATGATATTAATGAGAAAATAAGATTCACCCATCATTAATGAAGAGATTTAACTATAAGCCCTAAAGGTGAAGTACACTTTCTTCTATGTAAAGTACATTGTTTTTCTATGACCAAGGTTTCACCATATTTTCCTTTTACTGGTGATCTCCAGTTATGTTGTTGAAAACAAGTTCTTTCTCGAGATGCTGATCTCCAGTTATGTTGTTGAAAACGGGTTCTTTCTCGAGATGCTCATGCCTCTTAACAGAGTCGCCATACTAAGGTTACTCGTGTAACTTAATGGATAATCTACTGAGTTTGATTAAAAGAAATAACGTAGAGCCTCCCTCCTTCCCATCAAAATTCACTTTTTATTTACACCGAGCGTTTTCTTGAAAGGGGGATCCACCGCCCTCTCTATGGTGAGGTAGTTATTTTCACTCGTAACCTTTTTTCCAATTCTTTTAACTTTTCGAAGTTTCATTTTCTTTTCCTATCGTAATAGGATATAAATGTTTATGCACATTTACTTTGCCCTCAAAAGTTATTTGCTTTGTTGACTATAGTATAAAACCATATCTAAATTATATTATTAAATTGTTTCAACTAACTCATTTTACACTTTATAATATTCAAAGGTATGCATTTGAGTATATAAACTATATTATATATGCTTATAGTTTTGTATTTGACCTTTGATATGGAATGCTCCTTATTCCATTAATATATATATAAATAACAACGTTTTTCAACCAATTAAAATATAAAAGATGTACTTGTATTGTAATAAATATCTTAATTTCAATGTATACATGGAACATATATTGAACAATCAAACTATATTGTTATATAATTAATACTTTTCGCTTTCAGTGAATGGACTGACAATCACATTGGCCTTTTAAAGGTCATGAAGGTTATAGCGCATTAGATTCTCCATATAAATGTATTTTAGGTTTCTTTAATATATATATATATACACATTAATCATATATTCATTATATGATATGGAATGAGTAATAGTTTTTATCACATAATAAATGCTTTCAAAATTAATTTAGTCATTTAAACTTGCTTAATAATTAGGGTACTTAACAATTAGGATAATCACTTAGTCTTACTTAAGATCATCACTAATACTTAGCTTTACACTAATATATAGGTTATAAAAGCCTTTAAATGCTTGCCAAATTCTTTTGACACTCTTACTTAGGATTAATCATTAGTTAACTTAAGAAGACACCTATAAACTTAAGATCATCAAGTGATGTTACATAATAAATGCTTTCAAAATTAATTTAGTCATTTAAACTTGCTTAATAATTAGGGTACTTAACAATTAGGATAATCACTTAGTCTTACTTAAGATCATCACTAATACTTAGCTTTACACTAATATATAGGTTATAAAAGCCTTTAAATGCTTGCCAAATTCTTTTGACACTCTTACTTAGGATTAATCATTAGTTAACTTAAGAAGACACCTATAAACTTAAGATCATCAAGTGAACATCATAGTTCATTTTTTTTCAAGTGCCTATAGCACCAATATGACACCCTTCATCAAAAACTTATGTCACGGTTTTCGAGCCATCAACCTGTCTCCTTAGTGGATTCATGCCCCAATCGTTCAATTGAGTGAGTCAAGCCTTTCAGTCTCCTAATTCCACATATGAAATTCACAACTTAGGAAATACACAACAATTACTTACAATGCTTTTTTCGAGGTTGAGCTTTTCGCCAAGAATATTGCACATTACACCTAAGTTACCAAGATACGGATACGGATTCGGATACGGATCCAAATATGAATTCACCATATTTTTTAAAACCCAAGATCCAGATATGGCGGGAAACAACAAGTACAAAAAAATATAAATATATTTATATAATAAATAAAAATATAAAGTAAAGAATCAAACTATTCATGAAACTCAAGAGTAAAACTATAAGTTATTGCCAAAAATAGAGTTCATGTACCATTACTGATAATTGATAATTTGATGAGTTCATAATCATCAAAGATTTATAATTTTCCATGCATACAAGATGGATATTTTTCTTCATACAAGCATATTATATGTATTCATAATCATTAAAAATACTAGAGATGAGTTTGGGGGCAAATCATTGATTTGACTAACGGTTTCTTAGTAGCTGGATAGAGTAATCCTATGGCTTTCAAATTCAATTCATGAAATGAGATGTTGATAGCATCGATATTCTCATCAAATCCTTTATGATAAAACTAACAAATAATTTTTTAAAAAAAATCATAACCAAAAAGTTGACTTACAAAAATTCATAACCAAAAACTTGACTTACATCAAATATTTAACGTCATTATCATGAGGTTAATGGAGCCTCCTTACTGAATCAGCCAGTTCAATCGCCATCAGCCTAGTTGGCATCCACTGTATAGAGATCCCATACTAAAGTTGCCTTTAGTGCCAACCCATTGACCCATTTGGTCGTTCGTCCTCTAGATTGTTGCATTCTTTGGCATCTTATTGGAGAGACTAGAGACAAAGACATGGTTTCTATCAGGGTTTTGATATGGAATGAATGCTTATCAACGCTCAGATTGAAGCAACCGTGCAGTTTCTTTTGCCTGGAAATCTCAATTTACGGTTTGATTTCATTTGCAGACGATCAGAAGATAATGCATTGCATCAGAATGGATCAGCCATGGCATATGATCTTAAGGTATGATGGCACGAGCCTTCCAGCGTGTAAAGAGTTTTCCAGCACTTGGGTTTTACGTGAAAGGGCAGAGATCGTAGTCGTCTTAATGATTCTGTGAAAGGGCAGAGATCACAGTCATCTTAATGACTCTGCTTATGTTAATATGAACTAGTCCTTAGAATATGATAGCTACATATCTGTGTTTCCCTTTCATATCTACGTTTTATACGTTTTAAATATGAGTCCCACATACATATATACGTTTTAACATGCAACAATACTCACATAAGCTAATATTGTTTGACCTTCTTGACTACTTTTCATAACGTCTGAGTTTCAACAAGGTCTTAATGACTCTTCTTATGCTGATATTGTTTTGCCTTCTTGGTTGGTTCCAATAAAGTCTGAATTTCAACAAGGTCTCCATCATTATGGAGAATTAAAGAATGTCAAGATATCAACTATTTTAAAGGGGCGTCAATCATAATGACATCCAGATGAGTGTCGTAGATGAGCGCAGGCAAATGGGTGAGAAGCCGGGTAGGGCTGAAGGAGGAGTTGGCTTTGAATCGACTTTTTCTGAAGTTTCGTAGCAGAGAGCATCAGCCTTGGACATCCTCGTTTGGTATTGGATGTGATAAGCTTTCCTTCCTGGTGGGCATTCACAATTTCCCGTAGCCTATTGGAGTCCTCCTCCAGGAAAAATGGTGTTCCCCTGGGCATTAAAAGGGCATTCCAGAGGGCGCTGTCGTATCCAAGGTCGAAGACAAGGAAATTGCAGGGCTTCTCACCAAGAGCACTTTCAGGGGTCAACAACCATGATAAGCACTATAACAAATATATTTTTAAAGGGGTGATAGTGTAGGCAACGTTTTGGGCTTTTCCGTCCGACCAAAACGAGTAGCAAATAGAGGTAAGAATGCACTTCTGGACAGAAATACCTCTGAAACGATAGCCAAAACTGAGAATTTTGGATGGGATATCGGGTAGACTATTATTTTTGTTACTAATTTTTTGGGATGAGCTACATAGATTGCACAATCCCAATCCCGTTGTGTGATTGTTTTCAAGGTTGTTGAATCAGATTGTGCAACCAAAATCTGAACAACTGCCATCGATCATATTTTTTCAAACACATTTAAAAAAGACACTTATGTCAGACATTCACTGAGATGCTTGTAAAATCAGTTGCGTTTTAAAAGGAAAATTTATCAGAAAATAACTAAATCTGCAGACAGAAGACATACTTGCTCTTTCTATCTTTCCAATTCTACCCATTCCATGCCTAAAACGCTGTTGTACCTCCCCATTTTCCGACATCTTTGCCTCCACCAGCTGTACAGGGAGAATAACTCTCTGTTAGAAAAGATTTATAAGAAAAAATACCAAGTTGTTTTGCAGATAAAACCCAAATGAAAATTTTAAAGGCATTTTATCTGGCATCCCCAAACTCCCAGCTAACAACCGAAATGGAGCCATGGACTTACGGAATTGGAGGAAAGCGGTGAAAACTTTCACAGATTGAAAATGCCGAACCAAAATAGAGGATTCGCGTTGAGTTTTAAGGAGGTCGGAGAATATGGCAATTGGGGTTACTCTGTCTATCGACAGAAAACAACACAACATCATTATCGTGAGTCACTTCGCTTGCATGCGTGCCTTTAAAGCCGTAGCTGATTATTATTAATTATCTTTTCAACGCGCCGGCGAACGGCGGCGATCCTCTTGCACCGGACAGCATTGCCTTTAAGGCGAGCCTGTCCTATGTCAGATAGGGACGGCTCCATCCCATCCTTATATCCATCAATGGCACACCTAGATCTTCCAGTCGTGTTGTCAGATGCCAACGGGCCGTTTCAATGTTGACGAGTGCCCGGTAATTGGTTTCAGGAATCGACAATCGACAGTCCGGGCAGCGAGGAAACCAAGTATTTCCAGGCGAGCATGTCCTCTGTCTGACAAGGACGGCTCCATCCCATCCTTCCTCCATATTTACCAAACTGCCAACTACTACCTGATGTACGCTTGGTTGCCCTTTATTATACCTGCCAAGGCAGGTATATAGCAATCGGTTAGGTTGTATTTTTTCTGATAAAAAAAAAATTTATAGTTTTTTTTATAGTTTGTATAATTTAAAAATTAAAAAAAAAAATTATAATTTTAAAATATTATATTAATAATTTTTTATTGGATAAAAACTATTAAAATATTATGTTAATAAATTTTGATTGGTTAAAAAGTATGATAAAACTAATTTTCTCTATAAAGTTTAATTGTCATAATTTTAAAATAGATTAGAAATTTAAAAATAAATATTTTTTTAATTCATACCACGTCGCATTTGTACAGTGCAGCCCTGCTATGCTGCTTTCCATGTCCCCTCAACCTCGACTTCGGAACCCTAACGCCATGGGATGAAGGTGACTTTCAATTAATGTAATGATGTCCTATACTATTGCTATCTTCATATTTTCGTTCAAATATCTCCATCGAGCTCCTCGATACATTCATATACCTATAATTTAACAATAAAGTGGGGAACTAAGTTCGAGGGAAGCTAACGTGTGAAGTGAATCATGTAGTAAATATAATATTTCCTCGTAGGGAATTGCAAAAGATTACATGATACTGCAGACACAAATGGTATAACTTCAAGGATTAAAAACTTGATTTGATTTATTCCTTATCCTTTTTAATATCGGTGGTATGAAAATCGATGAAAATGACGGTGGTTATTGTGGGAAAACAATATTGAAATGAGAATTTTTTATAAGAATTTTAATGTTTTGAAAAAAAATTCAAACATATATTAATTTATATATTAAAAAGAATTATACCTCAACATATAATCATAAAAAAAATTAAATTTAAATAAATATATTTATATAATAAATTTAAATAAATAAATTTAAACAAATAAATTCATATAATATTATAACGAATAAGTAAATAAAATTTAAAATAAAATAAATAAATTCACATAATAATATAATAAACAAACAAATATATATATTTATGTTGGTTTAAAAATAAATAAATTCACATAATAATATACCAAACAAATAAATGTATATTTATTTTAGTTTAAAGTTTTAAATATTAATATAAATTATTTAAAAATATTATTATTTTTAAATATTAAGTAGAAATTATTGTTTTAAAATACATAACCTGAGAGTGGAATTACATTACTCTTACATAAATCAAATATATTTTTTGGTTTTGTTTTTTTTTCTCTTTCTTTTTTATAACCTTGTTATTATTATTATTTTGAAAAATGGTTAAAAGGTTTAAAGTGACTGAATTAATTCTTTATCAAATTTCTTGGTAACTAGAACAAGGAAGAAATCAAGGTTGTTTTTAGGTTCGTCAAATATTTGATAAGGAATTTTGTTGTTCAGTGACAAAGTCTTTGCAAAGCAACACAAGAACGAGCATGTAACCATGGATGTCCATGACATGTGAAATCCTTGAAACCCTCAAAATCCAATGCAAGATCTTTGTAGAACAATGCAACTACATGCTTGTGACCATGGACAACCATGGAAATTGAGGATCAAACCCCCAATATTGAACACCATTGCTAGTACATAGGAATTTGTTGTAAAACACCAATTTATGATTTATATCTTCCACATAATTGGTGGAATGCACATACATGAGCATGGTCTATTAAGGGACTTAACCCATAATTTCAAATTTGACCTTTATAATAGGCGTTTCACCAAATTCTTAGTTAGTATGCCTATTTGCAAACACTTGGTATGCAAGCTTTTTATCAAAAGCTTGATCTGTACCCTTTGATATGTTGGGAACCATTTCTAGGAACGCACATAGCTCGTGGGTTTCCCTTAATAAACGTCGACTTCTTGTAATGCTTTGTGGGTATTCTCGGTGCAAATACCCAACAACAACACAACTTCCAAATGTCATATGAGCAGCACCTTACATCAATCATCCCTCTCCTCCACAAATCTTCCTTTGTATGAATTGTTCATTGGTTTTGCACTATCACAATACCTAATGTGGCATTGTCCGATAAGAACACATGCATGATAGAAGAACTCGACCATGCCAGATTCGAAGACAAGAATCTATGGGCAACATTCACGGAACTTCTCAATGGTAAGAGCACATTTAGAAGATCATACCTAACCATACATTGTGGTAAAGCTTCTCCTTCAAATATTCGACACAGAGTTTTCTCACTTAACAATAGAGTCTTTGCATAGTGACACAACAACGCATGTGTGATCATGGGTAGCCATAATAAACACACAATATCCTCACAACCCTTGGAATCCAATGCAAGATCTTTGTAGAGTGATGTAGCTATATGCTTATAACTATACACAACTAGGAACATTAATGATCAAATCGTTAGTATATAGAACATCATTTTTCACGCGGAAAAACCACTTTCTTGCTATTCTGAAGGAATCAAGGAAAGCTCACACGCATGGGAAATCTCAACAAACTTCCCCACAGATTGTGGATGGTAGGTTGAGCAAACCGTTAGTTGGTCATCCAAGCTATAAGATGTCTCAACGGAATTGAACCCGGCTGGATGGTTTGAAATCCATATATCCTCACCAACTGACTAAAAATCATTTCTCCACCACCTTTATTTTTACTAGAATCATATTTTTTTCAAAATCATATTTTTTATAGTTAAAATACATTATTATTTTTCTTTATATTTAATAAATTTAAAATAATTATATACCATTTTAACTTACATACATATCACGAGACTAATATGACATGCCTCTCCATCAACCATTCATTTTCTCCCTAAAAATTTATTCAATATATGAAAAATATATATCCTAATGGTAAATGAGACAAAATTTTAAGAATTGTATTTCTAAATATGAATGATGGTAGTACATGGTTTCAAGTCCAATATATTTTGATTTTTTAATATTTAAAATAATAGTTTATTTTTTAACATCTCAATTTCCCATCACAGTTTTATTGAAATCTTATTAGGTAATTTTGAAATTGTCAAAACACATTTTATAATAAGAGAAACATTGATATGTTTTACTATAAGTCACATTATCTTTTATATCCGATGACAAAATAATAATTATTACAATGCAAAAAAATACTTGATGTGTTATAATAGTTTTGAATGTTTAATTAAGTGATATTAGATATCATTTTTGTTCTACTCCACTTATACTTGAGAGTGTTATAGATAGGGATAATATGTCATCATCAATACTTTATCAATAATTCATAACCCTTAGATCTCTCCAAATATATTTCAACTTTAAAAGGCATAGAGAAAGACATGTAACTATTCTTTTGCTTTCAAACTATACACTAGTAATACAATATTAAAATGTTGCATAATTATTTTAAATTTTAATTTTGAATTATGTACAATTATTACATTGAAAAATTTTAAGAAGCAGATATAAGCAGCTTTGCTGCTAATTTTACTTATTGTTTATCATCCAAACTTAACAGGATTTATCCCATTACCTTCGAGCTTCCTTGAATTACTTAAGCTCCACCTTAGTTTTAGAATCCCATTTCGCCCTCTAAAGGCAGGCCTTGTAGAAGACACCACTTCTTGGTTGCAAGGAATCATGCCACGAAGCCAACACATGGAAATGTTTGCGATATTCGTCATCCCAATTGTGAGCAGGCCGAAAGCTTCCTTGAAATTTACTTTCATTTTTTAGTGGCCTCGGATAAGTAGTATAACGGGGTACTCAACAAAATCTAGGTCAGTACAAAACTTCATGTCTCGGGTTCAATCCCCGAAAGATTATAAAAGACAGGTCAATTATTGTCGTTTATTAGAGACCATGGTTCAAACATGCGCTGACTAAAATCGATGCTTGAATGTTTTGCAATTTCCGGCGCGATGCCGGAGGAGCTCGTGGTTTCCAAGCGTTTGGGGTTGTTGTTCGAGAAAAGGCTGGTTGAAAAGCATATTGCAATATGTCGCGGGTTGTGCAATATGTCGTTAGTTTAAATTTTTTCTAGGCATTTGCTAGGGTTAAAACATGCATCCACTCCATCTTTCCTGCGTCTTATGGCTTTGTAAAAAATCCATAAGCATATTGTTATGCCGAGGCAAGTTAGTTACTTTTGTGTATGCTATGCAAATTATCAAAAAATGGTTCAGAGTGGCCTTGCATTGCTTGCTCTTAAAATGTCTGATAAGTAGAATTCTTGGCAGAGATTGATCAAACAATATAGCTGTCAAGTCTCTAGCTAGCCACTTTTAAAGTGTTGCGCAGGTTTTTCTTTTAAATTAAAGAAGCTCAAGTAGATTTACAGTCGTTTTTTATAGGAAGATAAATTAAATGAAGTGTTGGATTGATGTTGCATTGTGTGCTTCTAATATTAAAATTAAGTGTCTAAAAGATAGAACCCTACCACTTCTCGCACTAATGTTGGACGAATCAAGAAGGCAACCACTTTTGACGGTATACACCGATATTGCTATAGACTGAACACTAAAGATATTGTTATTTTTTCTAAACAATAAAGTGAAAATAATTTCGGATCTCAATCGGAGAGACAAGCATAGGTTGTTTCTTAGTTGGATTGTCATTCTACATACAAATCTGTCTCAAACCCTCATTCTTTTAGGCACAGACAAAGTAGATGTAATTATTTTTTAATGTGAAGCTTCCATAGGCTACATTGTAGGTGTAAAAGTATGTAAATTTAACTTCAGATATACATGTTTTGTCTCATTTTTATGATTAAGAAAGTAATAGGGTGTTTTTTTGTATCAATATCCTCTCACTATATAAGAAACTGAAGTAACAACATATTTTGTATGATCTTGAATCATAAACCCATCATAAACAAGAATAAAAACAGGGTTGGTATTAGAAGAAAGTTAGAAACTACACAATGTTTGGAAATAGCTGGAGGCTTACCTTACTTATAGAAGTGTTCATGTTCTATCTGCGAAACGTCTTTCCAATATAAGGCTCCACAATTGTTTTTACAAAATGAGATCCATGTCCATCAAAACTTCCTAGATGATTAATACAAAATGAGAACCATGTCCATCAAGATTCCTAGATGATTGATATCTTACACCCTTGTATCTGAGTTTAGAAAGATCTAAATCATTGATATGAATTTTACTTGATATAGTTCTTTGGCCTTTGGTTCTTTCTATAGCAAGGTCATGAAACATATGCACATCTCACACCCATAGTGTGCACATTGACTCTAAGTGGCCTCTTGGTAAGTTCATCATACGTAGGCCTCGAATATTGCAATTTTTCATGTAATATCTTTCCTCTTGCTGATATAACAACATGTTTAGTCGCTTCTTATTTCATTCACGGATTATTTGTTTCCTTTTATCAGTCTTATATTGCAACATTCTATTTGGGAATTGGTGGAATTCCATGGACCATAATGTCAGAGGTGAGCACTAAAAAAGAACTAGAAGTAATGCGCATGAGAAAAATAAATGGAAAAATGGATATTATGTTGCAAATACTCTCATGTTTATCATTTAGATAATCTCATGTCTATCATTTACTAATAGCTTTTCTTTTGAATGGGTTTAGATATTTCCAATAAATCTAAAAGGCATTTGGCAATTTGGTGACCCTTGTCAGTTGGTTTGGCTTTTTGGTTATTACCATCACCTTCAACTTTTTTCTTACATGGAGTGCAGCAGGTGATCAAGATCCTTTGATAACATCATCCAATTCTGCACTAAGAGTCACTCAAAATGTCCACAATAAAGGATAGACTATATTTTGCATATGTCAAATAAATAGATATAAGTAGTATATATATGTTATTATTTTTAATAGGATTTTTTGAGATTTTATTTTTTGAATTTGTTATTTTTAATTTTATTTTTAATGTAATTTTTAACTAATTGTATTATTTTTAATGAAATATTTTTTAATGGAACTTTTATTTTCATTGGAAAAGTTCTGATAAGTATTTGTTATTTTTAATGGAAATGTTCTTCCCGTGATCAATATTAGATTTCATTGTTATTTGTGTAACTAACATGGATCCATCTTAAACCTCTATCTATCAAGCATCGAGAGAGATCCAATTTCTTGAGGTGTATTTCCTTTTTTAAATTTAAACTCAAGAAATTTTATCTCTCTTGATTGATAGATCCGGGTTTAGGTTTTAAGTTTTTATTTTATAAACGAACATCTATTTTTTAATTACTTTTCATAATATTTTATTTTATGAACCAACGTGGATTTTTTTAAAATATTTTCCATAATTTTTTTATTTTATGAGCTGACATGAATTTTTTTAATTATTTTGTTACATCACAAAAGTTACATCGCACAGGTTACAACATCTCCCCCATACTAGGCTGTAGAGCACCTCGTTTCACTCGGTGCAAATATAATATTATGGTTAATATAAATTGTGAAGTTATAAATTTAAACATATTGTTGTTGTAGTAAAATTAACTTTATACAATAATTAATATTTAAATATAATAATTATATATTTTAAATTTATATAAAAAAATTAATATTAAAATAATATTAGAATTAGTTTGATTAATTAGAATTATTATACAAAATAGTAATATATTTTTTTCAAATGTAAAATAGTGATATATTTTTTCAAGAAGAAAAATTTGTACTTTTGCTATTATTGAGAATCAAAAAGTACATCTCCGAGACAACTATGCCCATCTATAATAATCATCCAAAGTTGGAAAGCATAATAGCTCCGACAACAAAAAACAATTGATAATAGGTCTACCAATATACCAAGGACAAGATAGCAAATACCCCAATACATAAAAAACTGGGAAATATAGAACCATTCCCCACTTCAGAGTAAGTCTGCATATAAAAACAATGAACCAGAATGGGTCTTCTTCCCCTCAGTCCATTCTTCCCATGAAAGCCGACTTTCACCATCTAATGCCTCCTTCGATAGAGCATATGCCACATCATTAAGGTCCCTGTAAATGTGATCTATAGATAGATCATAGAAGTAAGACATCACGTAATCAATTCTCTTACACCAATGGGAGAAATGTACAACGAGTCAGATTGTAATTCTTTCTAGCCCATTGAACTATGGCCATTGAGTCACCAAAGATCCAAATGGAATCAATGCCAAAGATATTTGCAACTTTCAGTAATCCCCAAAGAGCAAGTAGTTTTTCTCTTGTGTTCGACCCGGTACCACATGAAAATAGTGATATTTATATTCTTAGGTTGATATGCATCCTATATTTAAAAGGTTGTAGCTTAAACATGTTGTTTTTAATGATAACCAACATGAATTATGGATCGAGGAACCTTTTTAGTTGTGTCCATAATGAAAGGGTCTATTTAAAAGGCTTGCTCTTGAACAATATTTCTTACACCAACAATCAAGACAAACTATACAAGGATACTGTACCATGATGCCTCCTCCCCTCACATCTCATAGATGCATTATGCTTCTCAACACATGACAAAATAATTGGATAGACTTGTTGGGAAGTTGAGCCCACATACCCCCTCATATCCATTAAGCGTAAAATAAACAAGATATTCAACCAAAAAATAACAAACCCCATAACATATTCAACATTCAATTTAGCCAAATATGACATGTGATTTATAGATGAGAATTCAAAAACATAGTTGATGTAAATTTGTAGAATGAAAACATGTTGTAACCAAATTCAAGCGAGATTCATCCATTGCATGTGAGTCATTTAACTATTTTAGTGAAATGTGTCATATTTAAAAAGATGAAAATTTATCTCAATTATAAGAAGAGGTTATATATACATAAAACAATTGAAAAGTTATTTTTGTTATATTATTTAAAGATAGGTTTAGATATTAGGCTCAATGGGAAATGGAGGAGAGGCTTTGAAAAAATATTGGATTTAGCTTTTGAAAAGTGTCATAATTGACAAAGCAAAATATTTTTTTACAGTTGTTTAAAATATTTAGAAACTTGATTGATGAAACAAATTTAACTTCTGAAATGTTATTTTTTAACCTTATTTAAAGATAGGGTTGGTTATAGGCTTAATTAGTTTGGAGTGTGTGGATGATAAGGATATTAGATTTTTTGAAACATGATAGTATTTATTAAGGAAATATATTTGTGCAACATCCTCCTTTGAGTTTTCCTACCTACTTTCTTGGGTCCATTTGTTCCTTCATGGTATTGCGATCCTTATCATTTACTATTTACTATTGATCGGTTATTATAGCTTTTTATAGAATAAATATTGATTTACTGTAAGTGTGAATCCCATACATAGTTCCACATCCATGTAAAATAAAAATTCCATTTGAAAATGCTCAAGTTCACAATTTTGAATATGCTTCATTCATAAGACGATTTGTCATAAGTAATCACTTCTCAACATTCTTTTAATTTAAATCATTGAAATTCTTAGCAAAATAGTGCATTTTGCTACATTAATTGTAATTAGTCATTCATGTTTAAATTGTAGTTTTTGCACATTTAAAATGTGTGGTTTGTTGGTATGTTGTGTTTATGGCCAATTATAATGCTTCATACTCAAGATGAAGTTTTTCCTATCACTTGTTTATAGGGGTACCAAACAAGGTCATAACTTTGGATTTTAAGTATGGTATAACAACCTCGCTAGATATAAATTCATGACACTTGAAAGTCAAGAAGAAATGATCACATGTGTTGTTCTACCAAAACATGGAAAACGCTCCAAAAGATCTCTATTATCCCACCATTCTCTCCCATTCTCCCAATTATCAATCACAAGAAGACGGGGAATGTCTCTAGTGAGCTCTTTTGTCACTATTTGTAAGGATTTCATTTCCTGCTACTCCAATGTCTTACTCTTGCCTTTCTTTGGGTGTCTCATTACTCACATCCAACCCAAGAAACAGGGATAACTTTAAATAGTTTTTTCTATAGTAACGAGCTTCTCAACCAACCCACAATATCATCTTATACCTCTATGCAACTGTGTAAGTAAATTCCAACACTAACTAAATTTCGCAAATCCTTTCTTCCTTGATACACATGCAATTCTTCTACGATATAATAAGCCTAAATCCTTATCCCTCTTTCCATACCTTGTTTTATGCAACATTCCTTCATTGCATGCATCTACTTTGCGCATTGGGGATGAAGTGGAAAGTATTTAAATATTGAGAAAAAAATGAAAACATTCAACCTCTCAGCTTAATTGAATAATTGCATTTTCACTTCATCACATCTACTTTACTTTTCATTTACTTTTCCTTTCGGCTTTCCTTTGCACCTTCCAAAGCAATTGCTAGTTATAGTTTTAAAGATTTTTTTAAATCGATTTACATATAAAATTATTTTTTATAAATTTATAATCAAGATTTAATGGTTTTCATATATATATATATATATAATTTTTTACTCTTATTTAATTTACCGATATACCATTTTTTATAAAATTTGATTTTGTAGCACTCACCTATGTTGAGCATTAGTTGTCATTGATATCAACTAAAGATAATGCCAAGTGTTTGACTGTCAACTAGTGTCAAAGAGGATGTCAATTGATTCAGTTTGAGTCATTGATATCAGTTGATGTCAAAGTGGATACAACATTCCTACAGAAGTATGAAGAAGTATATGGAAGCCACTTTGAAGCAGTACATGTGCAAGATGAAGAAGAACATGAACACTAGAAGTATATGCGCATATGGTGAAGTTGACAGACATATATGCAACTTTGGAGTATATCTAGAAGTGCATTCAGTCTGAAGATGTGTATTAAGGATACAACATGCATGACAAGTTTGAATAAGTACATAAAGAGATACATCATGAAGATTCAGTTCAAGAAGGAACATAATTAATGTATCCTATAACATATATTTCATTAAATTTGGAAAGATTTTATTACAAGTGCAACCATATAATTGAGTTTTTTAGTTATTTTTTAATTCTAGATCCACTGTTTAATTCCAAATTTAATATAACATTTGGTCCTTGCGCAGAAATTAAGTCCATCAAGTCATACATTGACATGGTAGTAGCTAAGGAGTTGGTTAGACAATGGTACTAGTGCTTAAGCAACTAAGGAATTGGTTGAACAAATGGTACAAGTATGCAAGAAATCCCGAGCGTTGCTTGGTTAAAAGTTGGAAGTGCGAAAGCAGTTATTGGTTGGACAATCTTGAAAGCGCACAAGAATAGCCAATCGAAATATGCTTTCAGTAAGTGGAATGCGTACAAGTTCCTAGAAAGGTATAGCAGTTGAAGACCAACTATGAGAAAATTCCACAGTCGACGGTACAGCAAGTGCGCAAGTCCCACAAGTGATGACGAAGCAGAAGTCAAAGACCTACTAAATAGAAGTTGGTATATGCGCATAGTTCGTTAAGTATCAATATACCAAGTGCACATTACCCACAGGTGATAAAGCGGGAAAGTTCAAAGACCTACTTACTAATTAGGGGAATTTTGAGGTAAAAAATGGGCCTCAAAACAAACAAAAAGTACTATCAAAATCAAATTTAAAAGAACCAATCACATTCTAGAGAATGATGTCATCTATAATAGTTGATGTGGCATTGGTTGAGTTAAAAATGCTTATTTGTCAATTTCTAAAGGGTGAATAAAAACCCATAATTAACCACATCAATGTTGTAAGTAAATTACTTTTTTTCTCTGCGAAAACGGTGCACGGGAAACCCACCAATACTTCCCCACATTTAGTGGATGGTAAGGATGGTAAACCGTTGACCAAAAATAGCGGCTGGTCTAACCCCTAAAGACTCAAGGCTCGAACTCGTGACCTCCCCCCGTACCGAGAGAGTGTTCGCACGTCTTACCAATTGAGCTAACCCTTGGGGCTGTTGTAAGTAAATTACTCATAATGAAAAGTGTACTCATAGATTAATTTTGAATATAATATAAATATACTAAGATACTCTTAAAATACTTAAAAAAAGAGTACTTTATGTTTTAATATAAACTAAATTACAAATACCAAAAAAGTAAATGGTTTATTCAAATTCAAAATTCAAAATTATATAATTATTTTTCAATATATAATATATATATTTTAAATAATAAAATACAAATAATTATTTTTCAATATAATATATATATATATTAAATAATAAAATACAAATAATTATTTTTCAATATATAATATATATATTTTAAATAATAAAATACAAATAAGAAAATTGTGAAAAATCTCTTCAAAATTAAATTTAAGTATTTTTCAATATATAATAAAATACACACTATCCAACTAAAATCCATGTATATTATATTATAAATATTCTTTATTCATTTTTAATATTTAAAAAAACATAGAATTTAATATTTAACGTGTTAATATTTAAGGTGTGGGGGAGTTTATGGGATATCTACTATACAATAACTAAAATCTAATGCTATATAGTGTTATATCATATAGCAAATTCCAAATCAAACTTACCAATTCATTCACTATCTTTTTGGTTGAATATTATATTAAAGGGGGTTTAGTACGTTGAGGTGGAAAGGTTGAGATTTGGGGTTAATTAGGTGATTTGTTAATAGATTTATAGGTTGGGGAGGGAGTAATATAGCTAAGTGTGAAAGATAGTCATATTTTAGTTAGAGATTAGCTAGCGTAGTTTTTTTTATTTTATTTTTATTTTTAATTATAATTTAGTTAAAGTTAATATTAGAGATATGATATATTTTATTTAATTAAAGATATGTGATTTTTTAAATTATAAATTCGTAATATTAATATAAATATATTGATTAGTTAATGTATTTTATAAGTAATTTATTTTATAAATAATTTATTTACAATGTAGATATTTTTATAAATAAATGATTATTATATTTAAATAATATTAATATTTGTGAAAATAGATGATTATATTATAAATATATTGGTTAGGTAATGTATTTTATAAGTAACTTATTTTATAAATAATTTATTTACAATGTAGATAGTTTTATAAATAAATGATTATTATATTTAAATAATGTTAATATTTGTAAAAATAGATAATTATATTTTAAGTTTTATGAATATAAGTTAGGTTTATATAATAATTACCAACATATTCTATAATATGGAATATAAGTTTCATTTATATGAATATATGATTGTTTTTTATTTTTAATGAATATAAATTAGATTTATATAATATATATAAATAATAATCTATTCATATTAATTTATTTTATTTTTAAAATTCAAAATTATGAATACATGATTTTATAAATATATTTTGAGAATTAAATAATTTATATTCCAAAATTCAAATATAATATATTTTATTTTATTTTATGAGTACACTAATTTATAAGTACATTTAAAACCAATTTATGTATTTAAAAGTATTCTTATTTTTTAGTCACGTCATAGAATATTATTTTATTGATTTTATTTTAGACATCTTTTCAATTAAATTTAACCATAGTTACATTGGTTATAGTGTAAAGGGTGAGTAACTATAACTTCCCCACAAAATGTCTAACTCATAATATTTTATCATATCTCTTAGGAGGCCCATTTTATACCTCAAAATTCCCCTAATTTGAAAAAGTTGAAGTATGCGCAGATCCCACAAAGTATTTACACCAAGGGTGCATTACCCATAAAGGTTGGTACAACACAAGTCATGGACACACCAAGATGAAGTAGAAGATTGTTCGCATACAGTAAGGCAATGGTACATCAAGAGTGCATTGGTACACCACCAAGGTATGAAGTCCCACTAAGTTTTGGACCTTACCGGGCACTTGATACATCAATGATGACACATCAATAGCATATATGATGACACATGGCATATGCACAATCCATGAAGTATGGAAGAAGAATGACACGACCAACTTGTGAAGATACAATACGTGCAGGAAGAGATGCCAAGTTGGGTATTGAAGGTAAGCTTTATGGCGAGAGCATAAGAGCTCTGAGTGCAAGTTTCAATTTTATTTTTCAAGGCATCAATGGGCTCATGGATAGAACAAAATGATCTAGTGAAGAGCCGAAAGTGCACATGTAGTAGAATGAATATTTGATGGTGCGCAGAGTGGCATTGTAAATATGTGACACATGCGCGAACACTGAAATGAAGAAATACTGAAGTATGTGCAAGTGTTTGACGCTTTAGTCACAGATGTTGTAGAGACAAAAGCACATAGACATAACCAAATTTTATCAGATATTGCACAGATGTATAGCTGTTACATATGAACAGAAGTGAAAATGTGCGAAGTTGAGAACTCCATCCAATGCGCAACAACATAACAACAACAAGATCCCATAAGCGCATTATGATGCAGATGACATGAGACAAGTGTGTTAAACTGAACATACCAATTATTTGATGCACATGACGTCACATATTATATAAGTGACTACACCACTTAAATAGAACGGAAACATCATAAAGTGCATAATTCCTTTTGTTACTAGTGCTTCATTTCTGAATAACAAACTATCAATTTAAAGCACAGTATCAGTTGATCATTGCAGTCATGAAGAATAGATCGTTGAACCAGAAACACAAACTGTAGAATCAACAGAGCACACAGTACATGAAGTAAGTCATCAACAAAAGTGTGAGTTGAGAGGAATGAGAAGTCAAGTGATGTATGCAGCGTAGTGACAGAGTACAATCTACATACGAAGGCGTGCACAACAAAATTATCATCATAATATCTAAAGAAGTGCGTAGAGTTGAAGTTCAGCAAGGCAGTAAGATATATTAGACATCAAAGCGACGGATGGGGCAAGGAGAAAGGGAGTGGCAGATTCCTTCAGGTTGGTGCATGTAAAACAAAGCACACAGGGGATCAACACCTCCTTCCAATTGGTGCTGGAGAAAACACAGGGAGAAGAAGCTTTCTTCAGGTTAGTGCCTATAAAACCAGGGGGTTGGTGCCTCCTTCCAGTTGGTTCTGGTAAACACAGGAAGTTGGTGCTTCCTTGAATGTATTCTTTCTCATTATAAAGAAGCATTCTGTGGTTTTATCCCGTTTGGGTTTCCACCTAAAAATCATGTGTGTTATGTGTTGTCTATGTGGTGCGTATATGTGTGGATGTTTATTTACTAATGCATAACAAAACATAAAGATTAAGTAAAGTCTAATTTGTTAAAGAAGGTAAAAATTTCCGATAACTATGCAAATATTGATTCAGCCCCCTCTTAGTATTAAATCAATTCCAACAATTGGTATCAAAGCAGCTGTCTTCAGTAACAGATTAACATTTGGAAGATAGATCATTGTGCAGAAATGGATAAGCAGGAAGGCCTTTCTACAAACAAAGCACCAAGGTTCGACGACACCAATTACATTTTCTGGAAGGTACGTATGGAAGTTTATTTGCAATCATTAGGAGCATATGTTTGGCAATCTATCATCGACGAACATGATGTCCCATCATTTGTACCAATCAATCCAGCGCAAAGAAGACTCTATGAAAACAATAATAGAGCCAAAAATGCTCTGCTATGTGGTTTGACATGTGACAAATTCCTCAAGGTTATACATTATGCATCAGCCAAGGAGGTTTGGGACAAAATCAAAGGTATATACGAAGGCGATGACAAAGTAAAGAAAGCAAAGCTACAAAAATACTATCGAAAGTTTGAATCTCTGAGAATGAAAGATGAAGAGAACATCACATCCTACTTCCTAAGTGTAGATGAGATAATTAATGCTATCAAGAGTCTTGGGGTCACTATGGACGAAGAATCAATTGTACAGGAGATAATGAGAAGCTTGCCTCAAAGAT
This sequence comes from Larix kaempferi, assembly GCA_027924585.1. NCBI lineage: Eukaryota > Viridiplantae > Streptophyta > Pinopsida > Pinales > Pinaceae > Larix > Larix kaempferi. The sequence continues at coordinate 14,756,111 of BSBM01001346.1, forward strand.
TCAATGCGAAGGTTTATGTTTTAGAGGATCGCGCTAACATTGAATAACTTACAAAGGATGAGCTTGTAATGTCCCCAATTTGTATTTTTTCCCAATTTGGCCAATTTTTGAAACTTCGACTAGTGAAGCCCCAAACTATCCCAAATGATCCCAAATCTTTTCGAATGATGTATTGATGCAAGTCGCCTTATGGAATAAGGTTCTTTCTTAACAATTTCACAACACACACAGACTATATGCAAACAACATGCCAGAAGCTAGCTTATATTACTTCTCCGAATTGGTTACAATGCAAACTGCAAAGAAATGAAATAACTAACTAACTATTGGCCTTAGCCGTTACAACATAGAAGTAACTGTGTGTCCTCTCAGTGTGTCGAACTCACCCTCTCCTGATTCAATACAGAATTTGGAGCTATGGCTCGATCTCCTCTGCGTTCAAAAGTTGTGTGACTGTTCTCACCAATCTATAGAACTTCTTCCCTGAACTCTCTCAACTACGAAGTGATCCAACTGATCTTCCTCTCCATCCTTCTACAATGTTGTTGCTAATCCCGAGACCACTGCGATCCCTGAGAAACGCATCCTCTGTCTGTCGATCTCCTCGGATCCTGCAGACCTGCAACTGTTAGCGCCCCAACCATGCTGCACAGCCTCTGCCTGTGAAGACATCTGTCATGTCTTCACCCACCTATAGTAACTGTTAATAATTTCCTTAGCAACCTCTAACTGTTACTAAGTACTTTCCTTGACTCCTTCGCGTCCTTCTGACCTACTACAATAAACCATCACGTCGGCCATACTATCTGTCAGCTTCGACTTACCCGTTAGCTTCCTTCCACACTCTTCAAGCTTCGCCAATCCGCCCCTTCCTCCTTGCTTTGCTCATGCCCAAACCTGTCAGAGTCGTGGTTCGACCCATGCCAACCATTGACGCTCCGCTCTTGACCTGTCATCTGCTAACCCCAACATGTCGACTTTCGACGTCGCTGCATCTGTCAGTCGCATACCCGACTACTCTTGCTCGACTTATAGACTTCAAAAAGTCAATCTGCTCTCTCGCACCAGTGGTCGTCGGCACTCCCTTTGGTAGGATTTTCCTCAGTCAATTAACTTTGACTGATTCTCCTAGGCCCTGATGCTCCTGCATCAGACTCCCCAGGTGAAAAAGAACTCGACTGCTTCGTTAGTCTCCTGAACTCTTCTTCGAAAATCCATGTCGCCTCCTGCAACTCATCATCCTTCCATCGCACCAAGTATTCTTTCATTTGTGAACTGCGCATACACCCGACTTTTCATTCCTCTATCACTTCTGTGATTTCTTCCCTTTCTCGGTCTGGAATCTGCGCCATCCAGTCGATATCTGACACTTCTACGCTTTCACTGCTTGAACCTTCTTCAAACTTGTACAGATCTGAGACATTGAACGTTGGTGAAATTTTCAAGTCATTCGGCAGCTCCAATGCATAAGCGTTGTCCGAAATATTCTTCAGAATCTTACATGGTCTAATCTTCTTCAGCTTCAGTTTGTTATATGTTCCTGTCGGAAATCTCTCCTTCCGCAAATGTGCATAGACCAAGTCTCCTTCGCTGAATGACTGTAGTATTTTCTTCCTATCAGCTCTCAACTTGTATGTTGCATTACTCTTTCCTATGCGCTTTCTCACATCTTCATGCACTTCTTTCATATGCTCTGCAAATGATTCTACATCTGTGCTTTTCCTGATTTCTATCGGTAACTCGACCAAATCCACCACTCCATGTGGGATTCTTCCTTGAACAATCTAGAATGGGCTCAAACCTGTCGACCTATTCATAGAATTATTATATGCAAACTATGCTTGTGCCAACACATTCTCCCACTACTTGAGTCTGTCGGTCGTCAAAGATCTCAGAAGGTTTCCCAAACTTCTATTCACCACCTCGGTTTGTCCGTCTCTCTACGGATGATATGCTAAGCTAAAATGCAACCTTGTGTCTAGTTTCTTCCATAGGGTTCTCTAGAAATGCGCCATAAACTTGGTATCTCTGTCCGACGTGATACTCTTCGGCAACCCATGCAATCTGACTACTTCCTTGAAGAATAGTACAACAATTCCTGTGGCATCACTCGTCTTCTGACACGGAATAAAGTGTGCCATTTTTGAAAACCTGTCGACTACAACAAAAATTGAGTCGCTTCCCTACTACATCTTTGGGAATCCTAGCACAAAATCCATGCTCAGGTGCTCCCATGGGGTAGTCGGTATAGGTAATGGTGTATACAACCCTATATTCTGACTTCTTCCTTTTTCCAACTGGCAAACTCTACATTGTTGAACCCATTTTTCGACATATCCTGTCATTCTTGGCCAATAATACTTCTCTTTGACCAATGTCGTAGTCTTGTCGATGCTAAAATGACCTACTAATCCTCCGTTGTGCAACTCTCAGATTAGGTTTTCTCTTACGGATCCTCTGGGGATACGCAATTGTTGTCCCCTGAATAGGTATTTCTCTTGGACAAAATAATCTAAGTATGGAGTTCTGTTGACACTCCATGTTTCATGACAAGCTCCCCATGCTTTCGCAAAATCCTCGTTGGTCTCATACGCTGTCTTTATCGACTCTATTCGTGTTGCCTGAACTGCCGTCGCGTTCAACAATACACCTCTTCGACTCAACGCGTCGGCAACCTTGTTCGACTTGCCCGACCTATGTCACAACATGAATGTATATCCCTATAGGAATTCAACCCATTTCATGTGCTGCTGGTTCAACTTCGACTGAGTATTCAAATACCTCAGTGTTTGGTGGTCCGTGTACAACACAAATTCCTTGGGCAATAAGTAATGCCTCCACTTCTTCAATGCTTGGACAATAACATAGAATTCCTAGTCATAGATCGAATATTTTCGCTTCGCATCATCCAACTTCTCACTGAAGAATGCAATTGGTCGTCCTTCCTGGCTCAACACTGCTCCAATTGCCGTTCCACTTGCGTCGCAATCGACCTGGAAAACTTTGTCGAAATCTGGGAGCTCCAACACTGGGCTCTCAGTGACCTTTTCCTTCAACTTGTCGAAAGCTCGTTGGGCAGTCTCCGTCCACTTGAACTCGCCCTTTTTCATGTACTCTGTCAAAGGTGCACAAATCCGACTGAATCCCTGAATGAACTTCTTGTAAAAACTAACAAGTCCATGGAAACTCCTCACTCTAGTCGTGCTTGTCGGTTCCGGCCAATCCAATATTGCCTTCACCTTTTCTGGGTCCATCACCAACCCTTTACTCGAGATTACGAATCCCAAGTACACCAGTTCTTCCTTCATGAAGAAACACTTTTGCAGGTTCACCATCAACTTCTCTTCCTACAACTTTTGCAATACCTGTCGAATGTGCTCCAATTGTTTTGTCTTGGTTCGACTGAAAATTAGAATGTCGTCTAGATAAACTAGGACAAACTTTCCCAAGAATGGTTTCAGTACTTCATTCATCAATCGCATGAATGTAATGGGTGCATTAGTCAATCTGAATGGCATGACTAACCACTCATAAAACCCTTCCTTTGTCTTGAATGTTGTCTTCCATTCATCTCCCTCTCTAACCCGAATCTGGTGATAACTGCTCTTTAGGTCTATCTTCGTGAAGTATTTCGCTCCACTCAAACAATCCATCAAGCCATCCATTCTCGATAATGGAAAACGGTACTTGATCGTGATCTTGTTGATAGCTCTTGAGTCTATACACATCCTCCATTCTCCACCTTTATTCGACGCTAACACTACTGGTACTGCGCACGGACTCAGACTTTCTCTGATCAATCCTCTGTCCAACAACTCCTGGACCTGTCAGTTGAGTTCCTGACCTTCTATCGAACTCATCCTATGCAGTGCTTTGTTTGGCAGACTCGACCCTAGAATCAAGTCGATCTGATGGGATATGCTCCTTGTCGGCAGCAATCCTGCCGGTGTCTGATCGACTACTATGCTCTTAAATTCTTCGAGCATCCTTCTGACTTCGACCGGATTTTTCTCCTCCATTGTTGCCTTCTCGACACATGGTCCTTTCGGAATGATAGCATAACACCCCAACTGCTTTTCCTCCTCTGAAAGGAATTATTTCACTGAACACATCAGCACTCGTTTCTCCCAAAAGTTACTCTCGCCGTGCTTATAGTCGTCTCGCTCCTCCGGCCTCGGCTGAAGAGTTCTTTTCACACCATTTTTCCACACTATGACTGTGTTGGCTCGACCATCATAGATCATTTTTCGATCATACTGCCATGGTCTTCCTAACAACAGATGGCACGTGTCCATTGGGATTACATCGCACAGTACACTGTCTTCAAATCCTTTGACTTTGAAGTTGATCAGGCACTGTTTGGTCACCTTCACATGATGTCCTTTCTGCAACCATGAGATCTTGTAAGGGTGTGTATGTTCCCGGCATTTCAACTTTTCCTTCTCGATCACCTCTGTCGACACAAGATTCTTAGTGCTTCCACCATCAACTATGGTCTTGCAACGCCATTCGCCAATTCGCACCTTCGTTCGAAAGATGGCCTTTCAATGTGCTGACTCTTACTCGTCATGTTCGTCGTCCAAAACCGGTGTCTTCCTAGCTGCAATGGCCCGACTTTTCTTCTTACCATCCTCACTGTTGTCGGATGTCTATTCTTCCCTCTCGTCGACTTGTTCCACACTTGTTTATACCTTCAACGTCTGGGTTTCGACTCCTCTGCAACATGTAGGTTCTCTGGGCATTCATATGCCTCGTGTCTCGTTCCGCGACACTTGTAACAAATTATGGCTGGTCTATTAGCTCCTTTTCTGTCGGATGGACCACCTCAAACACGAGTTTCATGACTATCGCGTCAGTTCTCTTGTGCTTTCTCCCTTATCAATGTCCCTTCCATCCTTCGACTTTCTTCGACAGATTCCTTTCTATAGCCGCTACTTTGGCCTTTCGTGGAAACAGTCTTCGCACCCTGACTAGTCATCCTGCCACTGGTCGTTGCGGATTTCCTTGACAGTTTCTCTTCTTCCTTCAGAGCTAACTGGTAGGCTTCACCCACTACTCTGAATCTCGACATGCTCAATTCAACCTGAATGGCATATTTCAATCCGTTCACGTACCTAGCGACAACTTCTTCTCCTTCGTCGATCTGACCCAACCTTATTGACAATCTATAGAACTCTTATGTGTACTCCTTCACAGTCATCTCTTTTTGTCGAAAGTTCTGCAACTTCCGAAACAAGGATATCACATAGTCGTTTGGCAAGAACTTCCCTTTCATCTTGGAGACCATCCTGTCCCAAGATTTGATTTTCTCCTTTCCCTTTTTGACTCTATCAGCCTGCACATTGTCCCACAACAATGAGGCATGACCCTTCAACCTCAGACACACAGTCTTAACCCATTTAGGATCCTCAATCTACTTTGTGTCAAAGTATTTCTCCATCTCTCTGAACCAGTCGATCAAGTCTTCTGGGTCCAGAATTCCCGAGTAGGTACGTACATCAATCTTTGTTCAACCTCTCATATCCATCAGAAGTTTGATCATTTTTTCTTCTGGTTCATCTTTCGCTGCTTCCCGTCGTTCCACTTCTTCAACTTCCTCGTTGTCTTGGTCTAACGCATCAGGAATACAACCACGCCTTTGGCTCTCTTTGATTGCTGCGACTTCATTTGTCAAAGTTCGCATTGTTTGAATGCACTCGTTGAGCCTCTCACGATCAACTGTGACTGTTGTGCCACATGCTCTTCGTCCTCGGACATTTGCGCCTCTGCGGCCATTTTCAACCTCGACTGAAACTCCCACTTCGTCCAATCGCAACCGGACTTCAACAAGTCGTGCACAATTCTTCCCAACCTCACTTGGAGCTTGTTCAATGCACTTGTAGGCTCAATATCACTCAACATTCTTCTGTGCACAGGGATTCACTCCCGCTCTGGTATGGATATCCTGCAAATCTCAGGATGCTATCACTCTGATACCACTTGATGCAAGTCGCCTTATGGAATAAGGTTCTTGCTTAACAGTTTCACAACACACACACAGACTAGATGTAAACAACATGCCAGAAGTTGACTTATATTACTTCTCGGAATTGGTTACAATGCAAATTGCAAAGAAATGAAATAACTAACTAACTGTCGGCCTTAGCCGTTACAACATAGAAGTAACTGTGTGCCCTCTCAGTGTGTCGACCTCACCCTCTCCCAATTCACTACGGAATTCAAAGCTATGGCTCGATCTCCTCTGCGTTCGAAATCTGTGTGACTATTCTTACCAATCTACATAACTTCTTCCCCGAACTCTCTCAACTACGGAGTGATCCAACTGATCTTCCTCTCCGGCCTTCTACTCTACTGCTACTGTTCTCGAGACCACTGCGATCCCCGAGACACACATCCTTTGTCTGTCGATCTCCTCGGATCCTGCAGACCTACAACTGTCAGCACCCCAATCGTGCTGCATAGCCTTTGCCTGTGACGACATCTGTAATGTCTTCACCCACCTGTAGTAACTGTCATTAACTTCCTTAGCAACCCTGAACTATTACCAAGTAATTTCCTTGACTGCTTCACATCTTTTTGACCTACTACAGTAAACCATCACGTCGGCCATAGTGTCTATCAACTTCGAATTACCCGTCGGTTTCCTTCCACACTCTTTAGGATTAGCAGTCCGCCCCTTCCTCCTCGCTTGGATCATGCCCAAACCTGTCGGAGTCGTGGTTCGACGCATGCCGACCATCGACGCTCCACTCTTGACATGTCGTCTACCGACCCCAACATGTCGACTTTCGACGTCGCTGCATCCATCGGTCGCATACCCGACTGCTCTTGCTTGACTGATTGGCTTCGACAATTCAATCTGCTCTCCCACACCTGTGGTCATCGGCACGCCCTCTGGTCGGATTTTCCTTGGTCAATTAACTTCGATTGATTCGCCTAGGCCCCGATGCTCCTGCATCATGTATGGAGTGGATTGAGGTGTATTTGGACACACTAAATCAGCTATTATATTCTTGGACACTTTTAAAATACTTCAGCAACTTGCATTTACAATTAGAGAATGAAAGGTAGAATTACTAGGAAAATCGATGTTGAAACCCCCAAGGGTAGATGGCTCCATAAGACTCCTAAAGATTTTGAATTGGGGCTGAGAGTGTTGGAAATGTATTGAGACATAAAAATGAAGCTGATGGATGCTTGGAAACTCTCAAAAGACTTCTACAACATTCATTTAAATTCAATAGAAAATATGGAAATTTACTAGTAATTTTGAGGTTCAAACCCCCAAGGGTAGATGACATAAATGGCTTCCCAAATGCAGTACGAACCTCCCAAATTTCATAAAAGAGACATGGAATAGTTAGAGTACTTCAATGGAAACCCAAATTCATTATTAATCAGTTCCTAAATGCTTCTCCAACTCCCATAAATCATAGGTGTGTAGACATGTCTTCACATAGGGGGAAAAGCTAGGAAACCCCATCACTTGTTATGAATTTCGATATTTATGTTCCAAATACTTATACAATGTGTATGAAACTTCTTCAGGACATTAGTGGTTATCCATACATCAACAAAATCACATATATTTACTGATACAAATCGAAATAAAGCAACTTCAAGCTCTCACAACAAGATATAGGGAAAATGACACCATTTATGCATTGTTTGGTATTTTTACATAGTTTCACTTGGTATTTTGACCTGAAGATATTCTGAGCATAAAATACAGAGTAAATATATTAGATTACAAATAAATGGTGTATCTTATATTCTCCCAAAGAGATCATCATCTCACCATGTGTGCCCTTCCTCCAAGAGCAAAAATATGAAGAGAAATGTGAGAGAGATGGGACAAAGTTGAAGAAGAAGAGATCACGAGCTTCCCTATAGCTTCAACCTGCAACAAATGAATCCATTGTATCTCCAAATGAAATTTATGAATGGTCTCTCCAATTTCCAATTAGGATGGGAATCTTTCACCCTTGAAATTGGTACTAAGGCAAGTAGAGTAAACACTCCACTAGCATGGACAAGCTATGCTCTCCAATTTGAAAAATGAGAAATGATAAAAAGATACTCTCCTTCTTGGTTCTTGTATTTATTACCTTCCCAAGCCTTCCATGGTTCGAATTCCCTCCGTGAGCTTCATGCCAACTCGAATTGGAAAGAGATTCCAATGTGTGCCACTTGTCCATCAACTCCTAGCCTCCTCCTTCACTCAATTTGAATGGATGACTCTTTGGCTGCCCTAACTCCCTTGTGCTCCATATTGGAGGATATTTTTAGCCTCGACATGTCATATATGTCAAATGTTAGCATCCAGGTCTGATTTGTGTCATAAGTGTCATAGCATCTTCATCATTGTTGTCATAGAAGCTAGGGAATCTAGCCTAAGTGTCCCAATAGCTCCAAGATGCCTCTTCCTCTTCCATGGGAGTTACTCTTCCTCTCAAATTCGACCCTCATTGAGTCATGAAAAGTATTATGCCCTTCCAACTCCCCCAATAATGTTGGACTCCACCTATGATTTGAATGGGTGAGAGTGGGATGCCATGTGGCATGGGCAATCTTTCTTAAGTGGACCCCACACCTCCAATGTGCCCTCATGACCAAGTGCCACCTTATTTTACTATCTTAATTATTTATTTATTCCCCATTTAATATATTTTGTCAAGCTAATGTCCATTTGGGGGTTTTATATTTCCCTTATTCCAAATCTAATGTTTCCACCCCAAGCTAGGAAACTAGTAGTTTGGTGGAATTTTCTCTTCTTGAGATTTATTTGACTGGGGACATTACGGAGCTTCAATGGATTCCCAATGCATATGAGATGAGAACTGAGAAAGAGACTCCCATCAGAAAGGAAGCTGCCTTCAAAGCAACAAGGAAGGGACAAATAATGTTGTGATGAATTAGATTATGAAGAATAAAACTTTGTCAAGAAGCTTAAAAGACGACGAGGTAAGTATAAGAACAAGCTACCCTTTAAATGTTTCAAGTGTGGAGGAGTAGGTAATTATGCTGCAAAGTGTCCTTACAAGAAAGAATATAGTGACAGTGATGAGGAATCTAGTTCACATGATTGGAAAGTTGCGTGTCCTCAATACAAACCTGAGAATACAAGGAGAATTCCAAAATAAAGAAAGAGTTTGTACATCGAAGAAGGAATCAATACATCTAAAGGAAGTGACTGTGACAAAGAACCCAAAGAAATAATTTTCATGGCTCATGTAGTGGAAGAAAACAAGAAGAACAGTTCAAATAACACTATGGTTGCGCAAATCAAGCCAAGATCACTAGACAATTATTTTTTCAGTGGATCGTTCAAAACACCTTCATAGAAAGTCACACCTCCAAAACCTATTGAAGAGGTTAAGACTGGCAGTCAATCCGAAGATGAAGACACTGCAGACATTGACTAGGAAGGTGAACTGATAAATGCCTTGGATGAATTAAAGAAGTCTAAGAAGAAGAAGAATCCATTGCAGGAACAATTGTCAATTTAAGTCCGAAGAATAGGACAGGCCATGTCAGCAATCTATTGACGCAGATATTCGTGAAAGGATAACCACCTACGAGAGTCAACTAAGTTGCGCACAAGAAAAGGTTATAATACTTGAGAGAGAGAAACTTGTAATAAGAACTTCACTGGAGGAATTGGAAAATGAAATAAGAAAGATGACTAATCATCTTGAGGAAAAGGATAAATAGATATGCCGTCTATAAGATAAGATGACTGAGGTAAAGGGAAAGAAAAAGGTTTTTATTGATCCCATCTGTGCACATTCGAGAAGTGACAAGAAAAAATATGAAGAACAAGTGCAGAATAAGTTAAAAGACAACACAACAATACTTAACAGGATTCTAAAGGATTGGAGACCACCAGAAGATAAATCGGGTCTTGGTTATGTAAAGACACCTAAGAAGATCTATGACATAGAACATTGTTCAAGTCATGATATGACTTTTAGGTATGATGGCTTCTTCAGTCATAATTCTTTTTGATATACTAACCAAAGAAGGATCAATAGAATGAAGTGTGCAAGATGTAGTCGTTTTGGTCACATTTCAAAATAATGTCAAACTATGAGATGTTATGCATGCAACCGCTTTGGACACAAAGCTATGTATTGTCGAAGAATAATAAACTAACTAGATGAATGTTTGTTTCGCAAAGACTATGACACTCAAAGTAACTTCAGTGGAAAGTCTCCAGAGAAGAATCAAGACAGAAGAGCGCACAACAAAGATTCTTTAATTAAATCTCCCTAGAAGTGCGGTGAAGATGCAGACAATCCAGGCGCAGCAAGAAATTGTTGCCTCTCTGGATAGTCTCTTAAGGACTATGGAATACCCTTGAGTTCAACATGATGCATATTAAGTAATTCAAGGGGATGTTAGTTAGGATGTTAGAATTGAGTGATGTGTGGTTAGAAGTGTCTAAATTTAGAACATGTTCATTATGTTCGCACATGATTAGTTGATTATGACACAGAAAGGGAAGTTTACATGCATACATTAAATGGTCATACATTTATCTTGCATATCATATATTACAGAATAGAGAAGCATCACATTGTTTTTTGTGGCACAAATACAAGTAGAATATAATTACAAGAAGAATTAAATACTGTTGGAAGATATGAAATTGCACAAAACGGATTTTTTCAATATATTCAAAATTGGGCATGATTACAAAAATCACATGGGTCAAGACTCCATGCCGAAGCCATGACTGGAATACACAAGAAGAATAGGAAAATTTGAGAAAGAGCCAAAGCATTCTACAACCGCAGTTTGAGGTCAAGTTTAGTTTATGGCTATTTCGCAAGTCATAACTCTAGATCCATCTGTACCAAGGCAATGCTTTCAAAAGCGGGATGCAGAGGAAGAAGCTGCAGAGTGGCAGATGATGTCGGTTCAGTATGATGAGGTTGAAGAAGGGAAAATTCATCCAGAATCTGTTGCTGCTAATGCTCAAGATTATAAACCCGATGAGTCAGAAGGTTCAACTACTCAAAATGTCTGTAATTTATCTAATACTGAGGATACTGGTGAAGAATTTGGTTATTCTGCACTTGCTACTGCCAGGAATCCATGTCAGAACTCAAGCGTGAAAACTCAGCCTGTTGAGTTTGAACGGTCTATTGCACACTCTCAAGGGATGTACTCATTATGTGATAAAAGGAATCCATTGGAAGGGAAGAAATAACTAGGGGGAGGATCAAACAACAAAGGATCAGACAACAATATATATGAAACGAAAATGAAGGGATACACGAGGCGATGCGACAAACATTGCTCACAAAGATCTTATAGAATCCATTGAAGGATGTTCATGCGCATGCAATTAGTTGATGATAAAGGCATTCAATGTTGCACAACATTGAAGAAGGTGGTGGAGCCACCAAATTAAATGCTCGACTTAATGATTTTTTGGAAACAATAAGAAAAGGTGGAAATTCAATTCATTGCATCATATGGTCAAGAATGTTGCCTCAAAAGGTTTGAGTACGGATGCGACACATCATTATTTCCACATTAATTGAATGTAATGTCCGATCCTATGTCGAGTTGGGCGATGAATGAAAAATGTTCCAAATCTTTGGTGGTCTTGGTAAAATATGCGACAACATTAAATGCGATAAGGCCCTATTACAACGTAGTAAATACGACAGGTAAAGCAGTCAAGTGCATAAACCATAATTCAAAATCGATAAAGCAATTACTTCGGCATTGCGCAGTGGAACCAAGGATGACAACAAGCATCACTACACAGTAAAAGTTGAGTTATTGTGACAGGAACAAGGGATCAAGGTAAAAGGAGTAATGTAACATCTTCACAAGAAAAGAAATCAAAGACAATTATGAAAGGATATCAGTACTGGAACTCTGCAAAGCAACGATGCATAATGACAAGGGGATTTGTCCCTATATATAGTTGTGATGAACGCCAACAAAAACCAAACAACAGGAACTCATATAGCGCAAACGAATGACACCTCTTTGTTGTAATATCCCTCCTTTAAGTGGTCCCTAGTAATTTTTATAAATGTAACTGATTATTGTACTGTTTTCAGGTGAGGAGATCAACCCCAAGGCCCCACCAGTAAACCTTGTAACTTATATGGTTTAACTCCTAAACTTAAGAGACTAAAAATGGTGATGCAACTAAACGATGGGTGATTAAATCGAATAGGGAGGGGAAGGATAATTGGTTGGGATACTATGAAAACCCAGTCAGTGAAGATGGGTGTCCTCCTAAGTGCCTTCGACATCTAAAGGGAAGTAAAAGGTTACGTATTAACTTTCAAATGGGAAGTATCATTGTTGCAAGACGATGAGATTATTGCTCACTGCAAAATATTCTAGTAAGAGGTAGGAATTACTTTTTAGTATGAAGGTGGATCTTATGGTACTAGATAAACTAAATTTACTAATGTCCAGGTAGCAAAATAACAAATGTATGTGACCCTTTGATTAAGAGGGAAACAATTAATTTTAATCATAGGTTTATTAAGCTTAAAAGCTTACCTTAATTAGCTTAATTTGGGCATCAAGTGCCAAAAAGGGGTATCTACAAGGATTTACAAATAATTGAGCCTTACATTTAATAGGCTATGTAGTCACCCTAAGAATGCGAATAATTTATAATATAATGATCACATACTTTTATAAATAATTATATTTTCTTTTAAGAATAATTTGCTACAACCCTCCTATGTGTTAAAAGTGTTTATACACATATGTATACCTTTAAAATATAAAAAATATTACAAGGATATTATATATATATAAACCGTGAGAAATATTTATATATATATAACAAATATTTCATTGAAGAAAGGGAGTACACACCATTGCGGAGTGTCTCCATATCACCCCTTCTCCCTTAAACTAAGTAGATTTGTCTCCATCGTGAGGAGCACTCCTGGAAGGAAATTACTCCACCTAACCATTAATAATCATGACGTTGGACGGATCCTCCAAGGTAGCGACACATGTGTTCCTATGTGGACTCGAAACTCGAAGTGGGGGGAACAGGTTCTGCTATAAGAGTTAGTTTGGTAGAACATATCGGGGGGATTTTTTTGTTTTGGTTCCCTAGGTATTTTGGTTAGAAGGTAGTAAGGCAAGAAGGGGCGGGGGGGCTTGCTAAAGGATGGATCTATAGTAGTCTGCCGCGGATGGAGAGGTTCGGGAAGGAGCAACGAAGTTCTATGTATGAACTCGATCCTTGGCATTTCTCATAATTCTGTGATTACGGTATGTGAAATTTATTTTTTTATATCCGGTAACCAGGATGAGGTATATTTACATATAGAACAAATTTATGAATGCTCGTTAAAAGTGTGTGGCTAAAATCGATGATCGTTTATAGTTCAAAGTAGAACGCCTGATTATTTTTATGATTACGATCAGAATTTACCTCTGTTAAAACGCAGATGGTACCCAGTTGATTCGTGCTAGAAGCCCTGTCTTAACTATCATCATTGATCTAAGTTGAATCTATTAAAACATGGATGTTATCTAAACTGACCTCTGCTAGAACAATATCTCTTTCCAAATTGAAATTACCGATCTTTATTTGCATATATGAATGCGTTTTTTTTCAGTATTAACGGTTACATTGTTGTTTATTTACTTCTGTGAGTAAGTATCGCACCAAAGAGTCGATCTTTGTTTCCAGATCGAAATTACCGATCTTTATTTGCATATATGAATGCGTTTTTTTTCCAGTATTGACGGTTAGATTGTTGTTTATTTACTCATGCGAGTAAGTATTGCACCACAGTGTCAATCTCTGTTTCCATATTGAAATTACCGATATTTATTTCATATATAAATGTGTTTTCAATTATTCATTTGTTAGAATGGTATATGTTACTTCTGCAAGTGAAACTATTGATGTTTATTACTTCTGCGAGTAAGTATTGCACCACGGAGTCAACCTCTATTTCCAGATCGAAATTACCGATCATGGTTAGATTGATGTTTGCTACTTCTGCGATTAAGTATTTCACCACAGAGTCAATCTCTGTTTCTAGGTCGAAATTATCGATCTTTATTTTCATATATATATGTGTTTTCAGTTATTTATTTTGTTAGATTGGTATATGTTACTTCTGCAAGTGAAACTCTAAACCAAAGAGTTGAGCTCTGTTTTTCCAGATCGAAAATATTGATCAAAGGTTGCTTATAAGGATACGTCCACCGTTTCATATATATATGCTGGAATATGTTACTTCTGCAAGTGTTATGGTGCCCTTATCTTTGCTATTGCTACTCCCACGATTGGAAAGAAGACTTATCCCTTCTTATCATTTGATGCTAAATAAGATTTAAGTTTAATCGGGTAGTATACTTGTTCCATAGATAGCATAGCCCCGTTATCTATTTATTTTTTTAAATAGTAGACTGGGAGGCATTTAGGCCTATAGCCATTTTTATATATATACATGATGAATGCGTACTGCAGGAAAGGGCGTAGCCCTATGGTTACTATTATATAGTTAGGTTTGCTTACCTTTGGCAAGAAAGGCCGAGTCCTCTCACTAGATCATATCTTTGTTTTGTGTTTAGGATCATATAGTGGTTACCTGCCTATAAATGGGGTGTTGCCTTGGAGGATGTAGTATGAAGAAATAGTATAAGTCCATTTATAGTTAAGAAATGTAAAGAGAAAAACCCTTTGTTGAACATTAAACTTTACTTAAGTTTTAACCTTAGAGTATGGAGTATGGACCCAGATGGATGTCTATCATTAGAAATAAGGAAAGAAATATTTGGTAAAGAGGAAGGTCCTTAAAGGATGCAAACTCAGCAATTTATGTTTATCTTAGATTATATTGATAGTAGTGTTGAATGCTTAAAAGAACTCTGCTGAGTTTTATAAGATCCATGTCTTAGTTTGAGGTTAGCGTTGATTGGTTTTGAAAATGCTCGTTATTCAAGAGACTTGGGGAAAGTGGAAATTGAATATTGCAACAATTGAGTTGCAGATGTAAACCTCTATTTTTGATGAATAATATATGATGCTACTTCCTTTTTGCACGTAGCCCATAGATTTGGGTGAACCACGTATACATGGTCTCTATGTTATGTGCAATTTATGTGTTTAACCTCCTTGATAATTATGATGGTTTTGTCATCCATGTCAATATATAAGTATATGTTTTGATAGAAGATAAGTCATTGTTATTTCATGTTAAACATGGGATAGCGTTATAGATGTATTTCTTGTCTTTGTGCACAATTATGTTTACCATTAATGGATAAGAAATTCATGAAGATGCTCAAGGTAAAGACGACATTATTTCGAATATGAGCTAATATGTTGTTTTGTCTTATATAGTCAATGTATTTGTTGAGGCAATTTACTAATTTCCCTTACACATAATTGTCCAAGTGAGATAAAGAAGTTGTGTAGACATTATGAATGAATTGACGTGGTTGGAAAAGTGACTAAGATCTTTAAATAAGCAAGCAAGGTAAAAGTGTTGAAAATTTTACCAATTTACTAACTCGGTTATCAAGGGTATGTTACATATGGTATCAGAGCTAGAGGTTACAAACACTCGGACCTATTTGGGCTCAGCCAGAGGAAGCAATTAAAGGTTGGTTGAACTAGCAAGGGAACTCCATCTATAAAGACACAACAGAAAATTGCATCTCCAAAGATCGACAGAAGGTAACCAACAGAGTTGTTTTCAAATTTCAAGTAAGTATGTCCCATTGCTGAAGCATGATAATGGTATAACGTTGGCTATGTTAAGGAAATTGTCTTATTTTATACATATACAGGCAATAGGTAAATGCTTGTCCGACATTCTAACATTTAAGAAGAAGTATCTCACTGGTGTAAGCTTGGATGTCTTTTTAGTGTGATGTAAGCGTGTCTTGTGAAAGATACCATGTCGGGAAAGAGTAAATTGTATATGTTTAATGATCCATTAAGCTTTGATTAATTGGGACAGTTTATTTTTTTCAAAACCATGTTAGGAGCTACCTAGAGTTATTTTATAAGTTTATGATACTATTGACATTTCTAGGAAATGCATGACATGAACGTTTGTGTATGTAACCGATACGTTTGATTAATGTTTTCATTGATAAAAATTCCTATTTGTTTAGATAATAGTATTACCATTTTCGGATTTAAATGGGAATCCATTAAAGATATGTAGAGTCCTCTTGTAATAAATTCAGAGTTATGTTAGTATGAATACGTGAAATGTTTTGCTCTTAAAGGTTATGAATAGTGTTCTGAACATGCAGATTAACTTAATAGGTAATTTCAAATTGCATAGGAGTATCAAGTAGATCCGCATTATAGTTTGTTGGTATTCTATTTTCTATTAAGAATTACTAAGTGCACTACCTATGAGCTTCATTAGGTTATAATGTAGTATTATTAGTATACTCCAAAGAAGTGAGATTGTTGGCAGTTTGTCTGCAATTTTGATTGTCGAGTTACAGAGAAAACAAAACTAGAGGAAGAGTTATGTGTTCAGCAGAGGGTTGTTGAAGTTCCAAACTCATGGGAGAGTTTGATGATCAACAAAGTGTTGTTGAAAGATTTGTTTATGATATAACAATAAAACACATATTAACGATTTGTCTTGCAAACTAGACTATTGGATGTCTTTATGTGTGAATGTTATGAATGCTTGAATAAGCAAAACTTTCCTCGAGGATGAGGATGAATGATAAATGTTAAAAGTTTATTGTTTGAAATTTTGTGAAAAATATGATGCTAACCCTTGAATCAAAGAGATTTCTACCTCAAGTTGAGGACTCCTAAAATGTCCACGTATTGGAGGTAAAAGAATTCCCACAAAAGGATAATTAATTCTGCATTTCTTATGAGTCCCTTGAATATTTGAAAATAATCCTATATCATGTGTGCTTGCGATGTTCCATGAATTGCAAATGTTATGTTGTGAAAAGGGGCTCATAGTTTATGTTTCTGAGTTTGATTGTGAATTAATGATGTGTTATACTAAATAATTTTGGGAGTTCTGGTTTCACTGCATAAAATGCAGGTTATGGGCGATAGCAACTTGCGGAAATCATGAAGTTGAAGAAGGTTAAAAACTGAAAGGAGGAAGCAAGCAAAAGATGACTCCAGAAGAGAAGACGAGTTGTTGAGAAGTATGAACACTGAGGATGATGTTATTCTTAAGGGGAGGAGGATGTAATATACCTCCTTTAAGCCCTAGTGATTTTTATAAATGTAACTGATTATTGTACTGTTTTCAGGTGAGGAGATCAAGGCCAAGGCCCCACCAATAAACCCTGTAACTTATATGGTTTAACTCCTAAACTTAGGAGACTAAAAAAAGTGACGCAACTAAACGATGGGTGATTGAATCGAATAGGGAGGGGAAGGATAATTGGTTGGGATACTATGAGAATCCAGTCAATGATGATGGGTGTCCTCCTAAGTGCCCTCGACATCTAAAGGGAAGTAAAAGGTTACGTATTAACTTTCAAATGGGAAGTATCATCGTTGCAAGACGAGGAGATTATTGCTCATTGCAAAATATTCTAGTAAGAGGTAGGAATTACCCTTTAGTATAAAGGTGGATCTTATGGTCCTAGATAAACTAAATTTACTAATGTCGAGGTAGAAAAATAACAAATGTCTATGACCCTTTGATTAAGAGGGAAATAGTTAATTTTAATCATAGGTTTATTAAGATTAAAAGCTTACCTTAATTATCTTAATTTGGGCATCAAGTGCCAAAAAGGGGTATCTACAAGGCTTTACAAATCATTGAGCCTTACATTTAATAGGCTATGTAGTCACCCTAAGAATGCGAATCATTTATAAGATAATAATCACATACTTTTATAAATAATTATATTTTCTTTTAAGAAGAATTTGTTACAACCCTCGTATAAAATAAATAATCACATATGTATACCTTTAAAATATAAAAAAATACAAGGATATTATATATATATATATATAAATCCTGAGAAATATTTATATATATATATACCAAAGATTTCATTGGAGAAAGGGAGTACATGCCAATGCGGAGTGTCTCCATATCTCCACTTCTCCCTTAAACTAAGGAGATTTGTCTCCATCGTGAGGAGCACTCCTGGAAGGAAATTACTCCACCTTACCATTAACAATCATGACGTTGGATGGATCCTCCAAGGTAGAGACACATATGTGCCTATGTGGAGTCGTAACTCGAAGTGGGGGGAACAGGTTCTGCTATAAGAGCTAGTTCGGTAGAACGTATCGGGGGGATTTTTCTGTTTTGGTTCCCTGGGTATTTTGGTTAGAAGGTAGTAAGGCAAGAAGGGGAGGAGGATCGTTAAAGGATGGATCTATAGTAGTCTGCTACGAATGGAGAGGTTCGGGAAGGAGCAATGAAGTTTTGTGTATGAACTCGATCCCTGGCCTTTCTCATAATTCTGTGATTATGGTATGTGAAATTTATTTTTTTTATCTCCGGTAACCAAGCTGAGGTATATTTACATATAGACCAAATTTATGAATGCTCATTAAAAGTGTGTGGCTAAAATCGATGATCATTTATAGTTCGAAGTAGAACGCCCGATTATTTTTATGATTACGATCGGAATTTGCCTCTATTAAAATGCAGATGGTACCCAGTTGATTCATGCTAGAAACCCTGTCTTAACTATCATCATTGATCTGAGTTGAATCTATGAAAACATGGATGTTATCTAAGATAACCTCTGCTTGAACAATATTTGTTTCCAGATCGAAATTAGCAATCTTTATTTGCATATACGAATGCGTTTTTTTGTTTTGTTTTTTTGTTTTTTTTGTTTTTGTTTTTTTTTCCAGTATTGATGGTTAGATTGTTGTTTATTTACTTTTGCGAGTAAGTATTGCACCACAGAGTTAATCTATGTTTCCATATCGAAATTACCGATCTTTATTCGCATATATGAATTCATTTTTTCAGTATTGACGGTTAGATTGTTGTTTATTTACTTCTGCAAGTAAGTATTGCACCACAAAGTCAATCTTTGTTTCCAAATCGAAATTACCGATCTTTATTTCATATATAAATGTGTTTTCAGTTATTCATTTGTTAGAATGGTATATGTTACTTCTGCGAGTAAGTATTGCACCACTGAGTCAATCTCTGTTTCCAGATCGAAATTACCGATCATGGTTAGATTGATGTTTGCTACTTCTGCGATTATGTATTTCACCACAGAGTCAATCTTTGTTTCCAGATTGAAATTACTGATCTTTATTTTAATATATAAATGCGTTTTCAGTTATTTCTTTTGTTAGATTGGTATATGTTACTTCTACAAGTGAAACTCTAAACCAAAGAGTTGAGCTCTTTTTTTCCAGATCGAAAATATCGATCAAAGGTTGCTTATAAGGATACGTCCATTGTTTCATATATATATGTTGGAATATGTTAGTTATGCAAGTGTTACGGTGCCCTTATCTTTGCTTTTGTTACTCCCACGATTGGAAAGGAGACTTATCCCTTCTTATCATTTCATGCTAAGTAAGCTTTAAGTTTAATTGGGTAGTATACTTGTTCCATAGATAGCATAGCCCCGTGATCTATTTATTTTTTTAAATAGTAGATTGGGAGGCATTTAGGCCTATAGCCATTTATATATATATACATGATGAATGCGTACTGCAGGAAAGGGCATAGCCCTATGGTTACTATTATATAGTTAGGTTTGCATACCTTTGGCAAGAAAGGCCCAGTCCTCTCACTAGATCATATCTTTGTTTTGTGTTTAGGATCATATAGTGGTTACCTGCCTATAAATGGGGCGTTGCCTTGGATGTTGTAGCATGAATAAATAGTATAAGTCCATTGATAGTTGAGAAATGTAAAGAGAAAAACCCTTTGCTGAATATTAAACTTTACTTAAGTTTTAACCTTAGAGTATAGAGTATGGACCCAGATGGATGTCTATCATTAGAAATAAGTAAAGAAATATTTGGTAAAGAGGAAGGTCCTTAAAGGATGCAAACTCAACAATTTATGTTTATCTTAGATTATAATGATAGTAGTGTTGAATGCTTAAAAGAACTCTGCTGAGTTTTATAAGATCCTTGTCTTAGTTTGAGGTTAGCGTTGATTGGTTTTGAAAATGCTCGTTATTCAAGAGACTTGGGGAAAGTGGAAATTGAATATTGCAACAATTGAGTTGCAGATGTAAACCTCTATTTTTGATGAATAATATATGATGCAAATTCCCTTGTGGACGTAGCCCATAGATTTGGGTGAACCATGTATACATGGTCTCTATGTTATGTGCAATTTATGTGTTTAACCTCCTTGATAATTATGATGGTTTTGTCGTCCATGTCAATATATAAGTATATGTTTTGATAGAAGATAAGTCATTGTTATTTCATGTTAAACATGGGATATCCTTATAGATGTATTTCTTCTCTTTGTGCACATTTATGTTTACCATTAATGGATAAGAAATTCATGAAGATGCTCAAGGTAAAGACGACATTATTTCAAATATGAGCTAATATGTTGTTTTGTCTTATATAGTCAATGTATTTGTTGAGGCAATTTACAAATTTCCCTTACACATAATCGTCCAAGTGAGATAAAGAAGTTGTGTCGAAATTATGAATGAATTGACGTGGTTGGAAAAGTGACTAAGATCTTTAAATAAGCAAGCAAGGTAAAAATGTTGAAATTTTTACCAATTTACTAACTTAGTTATCAAGGGTATGTTACATTTTCAATTGATGTCAAAGGGGGAGAAATGCATGAAGTCGAGGCATGAAATGCACATCAGAAGTTGACATGAGCAGGATGAATCTGAGGCATGAAATGCACATCAGAAGCTGACATCAGAAGGACATAATGAAAGGAGAGATGCATGAAGGTGTTAGAAGCAATCCATGAAGTCAGTAGGACAACAGAAAAAAAGGGGGAGAATTGCATTTATCAAAGGAACAACATGAAGCTACAGCATATGTGAAAGAGCGTGAATATAACTAAACATATTGTCGAGTAGCATAAGTACTAACATCAAACGTAGTAGCCATAATCCCAAAGAACTCAGGGGGAGCACTGCGACAAAGTACAAATGAAGCATACAGTTCAAATAAGATCAGGTACAGCTTCATAAGGTGTTGACATCAATGCCAAAGGGGGAGATTGTTGAGCATTGGTTGTCATTGATGTCAACTAGATATAATTTCAAGTGTTTGAATGTCAACTAGTGTCAAAGAGGATGTCAACTGATTCACTTTGAGTAATTGAAATCAACTGGTGTCAAAGTGGATACAACATTCCTGCAGAATTATGAAGAAGTATATGGAAGCCACTTTGAAGCAGTACATGCACAAGATGAAGAAGAACATGAACACCAGAAGTATATGCTCATATGGTGAAGGTGACAAACATATATGCAACTTTGGAGTATATCTAGAATTGCATTCAGCCTGAAGATGTGTATCAAGGATACAACATGCATGACAAGTTTGAAGA
Source organism: Larix kaempferi (assembly GCA_027924585.1). NCBI lineage: Eukaryota > Viridiplantae > Streptophyta > Pinopsida > Pinales > Pinaceae > Larix > Larix kaempferi. Next base: position 14,777,605 of record BSBM01001346.1, read on the forward strand.
AGTACATAAAGAGATACATCATGAAGATCCATTTCAAGAAGGAACACAAATAATGTATCCTACAACATTTGGTCCTTGCTCAGAAATCAAGTCCACCAAGTCATATATTCACATGGTAGCAGCCAAGGAGTTGATTGGACAATGGTACAAGTGCTTAAGCAGCCAAGGAGTTGGTTGAACAAATGGTACTAGTATGCAAGCAATATTAAGCATTGCTTGGTTAAAATTTGGAAGTGCGCAAGCAGTTATTGGTTGGACAATCCTAAAAGCGCACAAGCATAGCCAATCAGAAGATGCTTTCAGTAAGTGGAACATGCACAAGTTCCTAGAAAGGTATAGCGGTTGAAGACCAACTATGAGCAAATTCGACAATCGACGGTACAGTAGGTGCACAAGTCCCACAAGTGATGACGAAGCAGAATTCAAAGACCTACAAAATAGAAGTTGGTATATGCGCATAAATCGTTAAGTATAAATATACCAAGTGAGCATTACCCACAAGTGATAAAGCGGCAAAAGTCAAAGACCGTCTTAGAATAAGTTGAAGTATGCGCAGATCCCGCAAAGTATTAACATCAAGGGTGCATTACCCATAAGGGTTGGTACAACAAAAGTCATGGACACACCAAGATGAAGTAGAATATTGTGCACATACAGTAAGGAAATGGTACATCAAGAGCGCAATGGTACACCACCAAGGTATGAAGTCCCACTAAGTTGTGGACCTTGAGGACGCTTGATACATCAAAGCTAACACATCAATAGAGCAGATGATGACACGTGGCATATGCACAATCCGTGAAGTATGGAAGAAGAATTCCATGACCAAATTGTGAAGATACAATCCGTGCAGGAAGAGATGCAAGTTGGAGATTGAAGGTAAGCTTTGTGGCGAGAGCATAAGAGCTTTGAGTGCAAGTTTCAGTTTTATTTTTCAGGGAACCAACGGGCTCATGGACATAACAGAATGATCTAGAGAAGAGCCGAAAGTGCACATGCAGTAGAATGAAGATTTGATGGCGCACAGAATGATGTTGTAAATCTGTGACTGGTGCGTGAATATTGAAATGAATAAATACTGAAGTATGTGCAAGTATTTGATGTTTTAGCCACAGATGCTGTAGAGATAGAAGCACAGAGACAGAACTGAAGTTTATCAAATATTGCACAGATGTCTAGCTGATGCATACGAACATAAGTGAAAGTGTTCGAAGTTGAGAAATCCATCTAATGCGCAACAACATAACAACAATAGGATCCAATAGGCGCATTATGATACAGATGATGTGAGACAAGTGCATTAAACTGAACGAACCAATTATTTGATGCACAGGACATCACAAATTATCTGAGAGACTGCAACACTTAAATAGAACGGAAACATGAGAAAGTGCATAGTTCCTTCTGTTACTGGTGCTTCATTTCTGAACAACAAACTATCAATTGAAAGCACAATATCAGTTGATCATTGCTGTCACGAAGAATAGATTATTGAACTAGAAACGTAGACTGCAGAATTAAATCTTGTGTGTAATGTCTTTTCTATGTGGTGCGTATATGTGTGATTGTTTATTTACTAATGCATAACAGAACATAAAGATTAAGTACAGTCTAATATGTTAAATAAGGTAAAAATTGTTGATAATTGCACAAATACTGGTTCACCCCCCCTCTCAGTATTAAATCGATTCCAACAACCTCCATCCCTGATGCATCACAAAATACATTTAGAATCTCTTTGTAGAACTACCACTCTTCCATGTTACCCATCCCAAAAAACAAAACATCGTCAACAAAAATAAAATGAGTTAAGTAATGTAATGGAGATATTTTTACACCGACCAATTTTCCATCCCATCTTGCATTATTAATAAGTATAGTCAATCCTTCAACAATTTGCGGGAATTGAAGTGGGGAGAGTGGACATCCCTATCTAGGTCCCCTATCACTTCTAATTTTTTCAAGGGCTTCCATTAATCAACACAACAAAATTGGTTGATGTCACACAACCCATAATCCAATGTGTGACCTAGTACTTTTGGACAGAGTCCTCATTGTGTCATTTTGTCCTTCATTGTGGATAGAGGAGGAGGAGGAACCTTTGAGGTTTTTTTTGGTATTTAGTCCTCTCTTAACTGCTCCCTTTTTGTTTTTATTTACCTTGTCCCCATTCGAAGAGGCATTCTAAGAATTGTCGGGATTCTTTTGATCATCATCAATCTCTTTTTTAGAATAACTAGAACTGGAGAAATCTAGTAAAGGAGTCTTCTTCAAGACATCCTTATATAAAGGTATTAGGGACAAAGTCACTTCCTCGAGATCATTTGATTTAGAAATGGATATAGAAACTCCATATTAGTTGACCTCCACGCTAGAATCCAATCCTACTAGGATATCACGTAGGCCTGAGTCTCATTCTTCCATTGAACCATATTTAGGAATGTCCATAATAGGAGTTGAAAATTTGAAATTATCTCACATAGATGGATATCCAACAGTAAAACTATCCTCACAGTGTTTAACACGGATCTACAGAAAAATAGAGAAGAATATCATAGAGAAAAGAGAGTTTTGAGTGTAAAAACGTTTCAAGTTATTCATCCACGATATCTGGGAAATAAAGTAATATTACATGCAAGAGAATTCGTGAGCCTCTAATGGCATTTGAATTCCACTAAAGAGACCAGCTTCGTTTGCATTAGAACCATCTCCCAACAAGGACTAGTGGCAAATAATGATGAATGTCCAGTTAACTGAAGGTGGTTGGTGCATGACTGAGCCACTAGGCTATAAATTAGGGAAGGAGAACCCAAGGAGGTGCATGAGATGACTTGTAGTGGTCAAAAGTGCGCTACTGCACTCAAACTCAGTGAATCTAGGTTTTAGAGTCAGTTAACTAGGTGATCAAGGGGATAAGGTGCCTTAAATCAATGAACTGACTCAATCAACTCCTAAAGTCATGCATGAGGGCACATTAAATCCTAAAAGATATGGATAAGGTGTTCTAAGTGGATAATGTGGCCAATATTGACAAAAATTAAGTACTAGGGGGTCAACAACATGGTCTAGGTGCTAGGAGGCTCAAATATCAATGCATGGAGTGCATGACTAATGCATGGAATGCATGCATGCATGGCCAAGGTCCAGATGGATAGAATGCTCTAACACCGCCCTAATATCAACTTATACAAAATAAATCAAAATAGGGCCCAACAACAAAGGTTAAGGTCACCCTTTACAAAATTTATTTGTCCTTGTTAACCGAGGAAAGAAGGAATACCTAGTGGGAACAAAACCTCCCCTCAGAAAAGGACATGGCAAAGAGAAAAAGGTCTTCACAATGTCTTCCTCTTCACTTGAATGATATAAATATATTGCTTCTTGGTGAGAGGCTTGATGAAGATGTTGTAGAGGCCTTGATCATGCACAAATTTTTCAATGCAGCGTAGACAAAAAATAAGTGAGGGAGCCCCTTTGAACTCAGCTTCTCCTGATGGAGGAGCGTCAAATGAATGCTTCTTGATGTGAATACATACATAATTAGATATTAAAACATAATCAAGGTTGGAAAAGAGATCTTTGCACTCCCCTATCTGAAATGCATCAATGAACTCATCATAATCAGTAACATGTGCAGCTGCATAATGGACAATGTAGCCATGTATCTTCTTCTCAAACTAATTGATCACCTTCCTAACTTCACAATGGAGATTATGGGGCTCTGAAACAAAAAAAATAGGAATCATATGGAGCATAAAACATCAATGGTGAAGTGTCTCCATGAGTGATTAGAATCACAAAAAGAAAAGATTGTGCTGCAGAATTATATTGATTGTTGAGTGAACCTACAGGGTCTTTAGACTGTGTAGCCTTGAAATTCAAACCAAAAGGGGTGAGGTCAGGTCCAAATATGTGGAAAATAAATACAAACATAGCCAATGTGATGGCATCCAAACCACTAAAATATATGAAAGATTTGAATGTAACTAAAATAAATGACATAGTTTCAGAAACAATGGGTTTTTCAACCGGCACACTTGGGGGTTGAGGATTCTTTTCTTAATCTAATGGTGGGAAGGTTGAATGTGTGGGCCATACAACCTAATTATAAAATTTTGAATTAGATTCAAATATCTTATGGGAATTATTATAATGGACTTGGAAAGAGATTTCGGAAGGCAAGTCATACACATGTGAAAAAAAAGGACCGAGAGGTGGTTCTGGTGGACTGACTAAGATTCTTCCAAGGAAGAGATTGATATTTCTGATTCTGATATATCAGAATGTGAATCTAAATTAGAAATATCAGAATCATAAAAGGGTGGTTTTACTTGAGCACTCAAAGCATAAAAATGATTACCTTTACGAGTAACACTGAGATAGCGTTCTTGGTGAGCAGCATGCTTTTTTGGTTATTTGTTTCCTGTGACACCAGGAACATTAATGTTATTTGTTTAGATAAATTGAGTCATGATGTCCAATTTCTTATTCATACAATATTTCTCATAATGGAAAACTTTTCTGAAATAAGAGCACTTGGATCCCCCTTTCTTGTTCTCCTTCTTGGAATTGGAACCTTCATCAGTTGAATTGGAAGCCTCATCATCTGGCAACTTCTTATCTTTGAAATTCTTCTTCCCTTTGGATTTCTTGTAATCCCCTGCAGCAAGTGCTTGGTCCTTTGATGTATTGATGGTACCCAATTGATCCAATTTGTCTTGCTCATGGGTGGGGGACTCCATGAAATCTTCCAAGGAAGGCATCTTCCAATTTTTCACTACCAACTTGGTTGCATGAAAAGTAAACACAAAGACTGAGTATTCTCAGCCCAACTTTAAAAGTATGGACAAAACCAATTTTTCCTCTTTCTTGTCAATTCCACATTGCTTGAGATGAAGTACCAAGGATTTTAATTTTGTGAAGAAATCCTGTGGGGAGTCAAAACTACTAGGGCTCGGAGTAAGCAGTTCATTTTCTAGCTGATGGTCTCTCATCTCATCTATCTTTCCAAACAGAGTTTTGAATTTGCTCCAAACTTGATTTGGAGTGGTCAAAATATCGAGGTGAAAAATAGTATCTCTACAAGTACCAAGGCATAGCATACCATACACTTAATCCATCCTATTGATCCATTTGTTCCTCTCAACTGTCGAGTTTGGATCGTTTTCAGTTCCCATGGTGACTCTGTAAATCCATTTGCTTCTCAGAAGAATCACCATCTCCGCTTTTCAATCGAATTAATTGAAAGGAGTAAGGAGAATATGCTGGGACTGCTCCATGTTCAACAATTGTGCTCCTGATGAGCCTAGGACCTATAACCTGTAATAAAACACTCTTGGAATAAAGTCTAATATCAGTTCACTCAATCTCTATTTCGACAATGAGCACATTCATGAGTCTGTCACACCTAGGAAGATTTCCTTAGCAAGGCCAAGGCTATCAAGGTTATTTTCCCAAGGATTTCTGTGGAAACTCCACAGCTTCTGGTGCATCAATAGAAGTATCTGAGATGAAATAGATAGTTGTTCCACTATGATACCATGTGAAATTATCTCAAACATATGGATATCCAACAATAAAACTATCCTCATAATGTTTAATAGAGATCTACAGAAAAGTAAAGAAGAATATCATAGAAAAAAGAGAGTTATTAGTGTAAAATGTTTCATGTTATTCATCCATGAGATGTGGGAACTAAAATAAGATTACATGCAAGAGAATTCGTGATCCTCTAATGGCATTCGAATTCCACTGAAGAGACAGGCTTAGTTTGCATTGGAACCTTCTCTCGATAAGGACTAGTGGCAACTAATGATGAATGGCCAGTTAATTGAAGGTGGTTGGCTCATTATTGATCCAATAGGCTAGAAATTAGGGAAGTAGAACCCAAGGAGGCATATGAGGTGACTTGGAGTGGTCAAAAGGGCGCCACTGCGCTCAAACTCAGTGAATCTAGGTTTTAGAGTCTGTTAACTAGGTGATCAAGGGGACAAGGCACCTTAAATCAAGGAATTGACTCAATCAACTCTGAAATTCATGTATGAGGGTGCATTAGATCCTAAAAGATATGGATAAGGCACTCTGAGTGGATAATGTGGCCAATAATGACAAAAAATAAGCACAAGGGGGTAAAAAACATGTTTTAGGTGCTAGGAGGCTCAAATATCAATGCATTGGGTGCATGACTAATGCATGGAATGCATGCATGCATGAATGGCCAAGGTCTATATGGATAGAATGTTCTAACATAAATCAGGGATAATTTGTACTTTTTTAGAGGATAAACCTTGACTTGCTACGGCACATTCCAAGGGAGCAATTCCAAAAAAAACAAGGTTGTGTTCCTCCAGTCTATTGAAAGGCCAATGGTCCGTATCTATGATCAAAATAGAACTGTTCATATCTAGACATGAAGGGTTAATTACCGACAAATTAGAGACCGACGTATTGACAAGCCCCTCTAAACTGATATTATTCACATCTTACCAAACCTTTTTTTTAAGTTAACATGACCTAAGAATTCAATAGTACAATTGAAATTCAAAATTTTAAATGCGCCTTGATCTCAGAAATCCCTAAATACCCCTAATTCATCCTCCAAAATAGAAGTCAATGAGGGAGGTATAGAAGAAATTAACTTACCTGACATATCCGAAAGAAACTTTATTAGACTAAGATGTGATTGACGCCGCCTTTCCATTAAAATCTCTTTGCATGGCATTAGTATTTGACAAAAAATTGGGCGTCGAAGAGATAGATCAATCATGATCATTTTGTTCCAAATACTTACATTGAATCATGGCATCTGACTTGCTACTAGAGTTCTAGTCACATTCCTTTTAACGGGACTTGTTTATCTACAGAGGTGACAACAGAAATAGATTCTCCAGCAATCCAATCTCTATGTAAAAACCTTATCTCTACATGAAATCTCAACTTCATTTGGTATCCCTAAATTCAAGTCCATCTCCATTAGAATCCATGCCATTATTTTGTCTTCCCAACCACAATATTTTTCTTGAAATAAAGGAATCTCCCCAAATTATTCCCAATCTCCTCGAAAGCTTGCTTCATCCATGGTTGGATGGGAAAACCTGACAATAAGACCCATAGGTGCTTGAAGCGAAAACCTCCAATGATCATATTGAAGAATTGATGCCATCTTTTTATCATCAAAGAGTCTTTCCTTATCAACTAGGTTTTGTCTAAAATGACTAGGACATCGTCCTCATGTAGAAAATGGAAACAAACCAACCTTTCAAAAGGACCATGACTTTTGGGGAATACACTAGTCGGGGTTTCCATCTTGTTTTTTCCTAGTTTACTAGTTCATATCTATCCATGGAGGAAAACCCTAGTTTCGCAACTAGAGCTCTTTGAGACAAATCCACGACCTTATCTAACCCGATATCTTCTCCAAGAACCATAGAAATGTTTTTCGAGCAAGATCTATATGTCTTCATTTCTCTTGATTTTTTTTTTGAAATACCAGTCTTCTTATGAACAAATCCTTTCTTCTCTGGTAAAGAAAATGGATTTGGATATAAAATGTCAACTTGACCAGAGGAATTATAAGCCTCTCCACCTGACGAGATTACCTCTCCCTGAAACTCGTCAAAACCCTCTCCCTTATTTCTCTTGAAAACTACCATAGATACTGGCACCACAGTCTATCGCCTCAAGAATTTGGTCAATTAATGAAACCAAGTCGGTCTCTGTTCCAAGGTAACCTTCCAATTCCCCAACCATCTTCATCCTGACAATGTGATTTGACACTGCATGCCTTGGGAAATTTTCAGGTTTCTATTTTGTTGTTTTATATAGTTCACGATACTCTTTCTCTGTCTGGAAGATCCCCACCCGGGCCTAATCTTCCTCAACCACTGAACACAGACAAATTTCTATATCATCCATCTTAAAAAAGTGAAGCCATGTCCCTCCCATCAACGACTAACAAAACCTTCACGTTGATCACCTCCTGCCACATCTGCATAATCCTTCAACACATCCGCAAGGCCTTACAATGACATTAATCTACAGAAACAGAGTGTCTCGCCCTATGCACCCCATCGTCAGAGACCCTAAATTGACCATCACCCTTTACCAACTTAGATTGCTAACCTTAAAATTGTGAATTTGTATTGGTCAAAATTGTAATTTATGTTCAATCTATTTATTATTGAATTTGTAATTTTCCAAACTGTAACATGTAATTATAAAAATTGCAATCAAGTAATTGTTAAAATTGCAATTTTTGGATGGCTAGATTACAATGTGATTACAATTTGTCATAAAAAATTGCAATATCTTTCATTTTTCAATTCTTAGAATAATAATTCACGATCATTGAAATTGGAATCAGTGAGTTGTTGAAATTGCACTTTTCTTTTACAAAAAGTGAATTATCCTCAATTAGTTGTTGAGATTCTCAAATTTGTAATTATCACCAGTATAGATCCATCTTAAAAGGGGATCTACCAAGCGCCGAGAGGGATCAAATCTCTTTAAGTGCAAACCTCTTTTTAGAGTGCAAGTGTTGTGGAAGGGTTTTAATTTATCTAATTTGTGTAGTTATATATATATATATATATATATATATATATATATATATTGTAAATGTTTTAAATTTACTTTGAGCCGACATGTTATTTTTTATAATATTTTTTTTAAAAGACACGTGTCAGCTCCAAGATGAGAACGGAAGGAGTTACACATCCTCCCCCTACTAAGCTATAGAATGCACCTCTTTGACACAAAAATGCCTAAATTGCATTTTCCTATAGTTGAAATTGCAATTTTAATAATTCTTCAATGATTGAAATTGTATTTCTTGATCGTTGAAATTGTAATAAACCAATTGTTGAAATTTTTCTTTTCATTAAAACATATTCAATTTCTCAAATTTTTCTTTTCATTAAAACATATTCAATTTCTCCTCAATCATATACTTGTTCAAAGTGATAATTTGTATTGTCCAAATTGAAATTTTATTGTTGCAATTAATTGTTGAGATTGTAGTTTTTGTATGGTCATATTACAATTTCTCGTAAGAAATTGCAACTTCTATAGTCTTTCAATTCTAGGAATTGTAGTAAATCAATTGTTGAAATTGCACTTTTCTTTTAAAAACTCTAAATCTCTTCTAAACCATATACTTGTTGAAAATTCTCAAATTTGTAATTATCAAAATGCCAGAATTGCATTTTCCTAAAGTTGAAATTGCAATTTGAAAAAAAACAATTTTTTCAATTTTTTAATTGTTGAAATTGCAATTGAATTTTGTTTTTTGTTAAAAGAATGTGGATTTCTCCTCAATCATCTACTTGTTGAAGTTGTGAATTTGTAGTTGTTGAAACTACAAGTTTATTGTTGCATTTATGAATACTAATTTTGAAAATTGCAATTTCCCTGACTTGAAATTGTAATTTGAATTAAAAGTTTCTGAAATTGCAAATATGCAATTATTGAAAAGACAATTAATTAATCGCTGAAATTGTAGAAATTGCAATTTCTGGAATGCTATAATTCCAATTTTTCATTAAAAAGGTCCAATTTTTATAATTCTCCAATTGTTGATGAATTGCAATCAATTAATTGTTGAAATTATTAGATCTTGATGCTAAAATTGCAATTTTATAACTCTCCAATTGTTGAAACTGTAATTTTTAGTCACTAAATTTGCAATCAATCAATTGTTGAAATTGTTATTTTCCTTAAAAAGCATGTAAATTTCTTCTCAATCATATACTTTTGAAATTGTGAATTTGTAGTCACTAAAATTGCATTTTCTTAGCAATATTTTTATTATTGACTTTGTAAGTGCAATATGCAGATATTGAAATTGCAATCAATTAATTGTTGAAATCGAAATTTATGTATGGTAAAATTGCACTTTCATAATTATCCACTTGTTGAAACTGCAAATATTGATCGTTGAAATTTCTTTTGCTTAACTGTTGAAATTGCACTTTTTGTTAAAAAATTGCAACTTTTTCCTCAATCATATAGCTAGTCTAAATTTCAAATTTGTAGCTGCGGAAATTGCAATTTCTCCTCAATCATTTTATTGTTGAATTCTTGAATTCTTGAATTGTCAGAATTGCATTTCTCTAAAATTGAAATTACAATTGAATTCAAAATTTCTAAAATGGTGATGTACAAATATCGAAAATACAATCAATTAATTGTTAAAATTGCAATTTCTAGATGTTGTTATTTCAGTTTCTCATTAAAAAGTTTTAATTTTTTAGAAATCCCATCTTATTGAAATTGCAATTCTTGATTGCTAAAATAGTATTTTTCATTAAAAAAAATTGAATTGCAAATTTGTAGTTGTTGAAATTGCAATTTCTACATTTTTTTATCTTGTTGAATTTGTAAGTTTCAATTGCCAAAATTGCAATCAATTTATAATAAATTTTAACTTGTGATTTTGCAATTAATTTCAATTTGTGAATTTGTAATTTTTAATCATTCAATTTGCGATCAATAAATTCCTTGTGTGTGTGTGTGTGTGCAACATATAATTTTGTTTTTATAGTGGTAAAGTAATAAATTGAATTGTGAATTGCTAATTTGTGGTTGTTGAAATTGCAATATCTCCTCCAATGTTTTCTTGTTGAATTTGTAAGTTTGTAATTGTCAATATAACAATCGATTTGTATTTGTGAATTTGCAATCAATTTGGACTTATCAAATTTGTAAATTTCTAATTTTCAATCCTTGAAATTGCAATCAAATTCCTAAAATTGTTGGTATGCAGTGACGCAAAATATATATCTCGGTATTTAGTGATGCCACATATAATTTTAGTTTTGATACTATTGAAGTAATAAACAGAAACAAAATGCATCTATAATTTACAATTGTGATACATATAACAAGAAGAAAACATATAAAAGTGTTTGCAATTATTGGAAATTATTGCAATTTCAACATCTAGAGTAGAGACCTTCAATTTGGATAATTATAGGAAATTCACAATTAACAATATAAAATGCTGAGAAGTGGAACAGAACATCAATGTATCACTTTGATTTTTCACCATACATGCATCTTCTTGCCAACAAGCATTCACAAGATTAATTTGATAAACAAAATAATATAAATCTAAATTATTACTACAAATGTTTACCATGTAGTTTAAAGTTGTTCACCTTTTACGAGAACTCATTTGTTCAAATCTGGGATAATATGGATCATTGTTATGGAGCATATGATGCAATGTGAGATGTAGATCCCTCTATTGTGAAAACAATTAAGATGGAATTTTCAAGATCACATTGGGCCCAATCAAATAAAATAATTGTAGCACCAAAAAACATATGCAATACTTCTATTTGAAAACAGAGAATGTTGAAGTGGATTGAATGTAAATTTTTATGTGGTTAAAACCCTTAAAGAGAGTAACAATTTACAATCCCATCCAAATAAATACTCGAGGGAATATATTATTCAAAGGAATTTATTTTTAAATATTAGGCTCTCATAACTAATCATGTAAAGTATATATGGTTTTGACTAAGTATGAAGCAATATTAGGAAGCCTCTTATCTCCCATGGTGTTTATCTTATTCTTGTACATTAGGTGCTTAGTCATAGCCATGCTCTCAATCAGTGAGAGACTCACTTCTATGAGGAGGATACTATACGATGTGTTGCTTTTAATTTTGATATTATATGTTATAGAGTGCTTTTGGATTCACTTTTTGCTTCTTCATGATTCTATAGACACTACTAGATTTGGATGTAAATTCCAACAGCCTACCAACGCATCATCCGACATCACAATTCCAAAAAACAACAAAATAGGAGCATCAGAATTTTCTCGTCAAAACTGGGACATCGTCATACAGTGTCATTATTACGGCCTCGTAATGATGTTCCTGGTAGACATAGTACAACTTAAGATCGTATCTTTGACATCGATGCTACAACAACATAGAGACGTTCTATTGACATACATACACTCCAAGACGTCTCAATTCAGACTCCTTAACGACAATATAGGTTGTTATTTAGTAGCCATTTTGTCAGGAAAACGTCATAAATGAGATGCCCAACCTAGTGGCGTTATATTGGCGATCATGCAATTAAGGACCTCCCCATTTTGACTCCTTATCGACAATATAGGTCATTGATATAGTATCCAATATGTTGGGGTATCGTTGTAAAGGAGCTTCCCAACCGACAACTCAGATTTTCAGCGTGCCTCCCACTGTTGCTACTATGTCATTCTGACATTGCAGCACTGTTGCTACTATGTCATTCTGACATTGCAGCTACGATGACCACACTATCAATACTATTGTACAAAGGTTTGCATGGATCTTCACAAATCCCTTTATCGAGCAACAATTCATCAATTTGAGAGCTTTTTTGGGAGTAAAGGAATTTTTTGAGGAGGCTCCTTAAAGCTTCTTTTCACATTCTATTTTATGGGTTTGTTTTCCACAGAGTTTTTTCCCTCTTTCCCAATTTACAAAGAATCTTTGTTTATGTGTTCATGTGTACCTAACATGGCTACATAATTGTTAGGACCCATTTTTTTGCTTAGTTTTTCTTCCCTAGTTAGGCTTATGGGGGTTGTTAGAGGAAGTAACCCTCCTAGCCACTGACTTGTTGATTTTAATGGGACTAACCACACCAAAATTGACCTCGTGAGTCACACATGCACCAAAACCCTAGATTTGGGGGCGCTCTCATCGATTTGGAGGTGTAATCCCTGATTTGGGGGTGCATTCCTTGACTTACGGAGGAAGTTAAGTGAATACTAGGTACGCCTCACTGATTGAGGTCCTAAATGACCCTAACTATTCCTAATCGGTCCTCTAGTGACAATAGCACCCCAGTTCAGTTCAGTGCACATCTGTTCAGATCAGTTCAATGCATATCAGTTTAGTTCAGTTTAGTTTAGTCAGTGCAGTCCAGTTAAGCTCAATTTAGGTGAGTTTGCATGATTACTTAGGGTCTATCATCTAAGTTAATCCTGACTAGCCTCTTTAATATGGCATGGGCAATTTGAATTGCCTCTAACCCTAACTCTAATTGTTGTTCTATAAATATTGTACTCCACCTCTCATTTAATTTAATGAACTTGATCATTCTTATTCTCTTATGTTATGAGTTCTTGTGTAGTAATTTATGATATCCATTTATTACATAATGTATTGATGGTTGATTTCATTCTCATTACATATCTATTTAGTTTATGTATCTAGATCTATACATGTTCAAATCTTATACTTTCCATATCTCTTATAAAGATGGTGGATTAGCGCGAAACCTATTGTTACTTTATTTATTGGTCTTAATTCATTAAGTCCTACTGGTGTATTTGCTTTGTAAGTTTACAAGATATCAAGGCTCCTTTAACATATAAACCAAGGATATCATAATACCCTCATTTCTATACTTATCGTGAGTCTTGGGAACCTTGGTATCCAACACCTACTATACATTTATAATATTTTAATGTATATTTACAAACCTATGCAAGGTATGTGGGAATATTACTAATGCCAACTTATTAGGATACACATATAAAGTAATATAAAAGTAAAGGTTGATAAGTGTTAAGGGGTGTCTTTTCCTACCATTTCTGCATACTTTATATTACAAACACTTACAAGCTTAGGTGTGTACAGATGGAAACATAACAAAGGGTGAACAAAGGTAAGTTCCAATTCTTTTACATGTTCCAGATGCTAATTGATTTTTATTTGGGATCATTTCATTGACTCATGTATTGATTTATCAATTCTTATTCAATACATGATATTGTACAAGGATACAAAAGCACATCGATCTTCCATACTTTGAGTGGTTCTAAGTTATGGTTTAACTGATATTTACCAATCTTGAGCTATTACAAGCCAGGGGATTTTAATCGGCAATTTTACCCACCTCGACCCTTGGTCTGAATTTTGTTACTCAAAATGCATGGCATTCAATGAATGGGTTTTCGATGATTCTATAAGCTCTTTTTGGATGTTTCCATCTGAAACTTGTGCTAACCACATATCTATCCATGTGAGTCAAGATTGGCAGCTTCCTTCATGGCTTACTATGTTTCTATAAGTTTTGAGCACATATAGATCTAGGTGCATAAACTAAAATGATGTGTAGTGAATATTAAATCAACCATTAACAATCATGCAATAAATGAATAACATAGATTATTACACAATAAACATGGAGCATAAGAGAGGAAGAATGATGTATTTCAGATGTCAAAATGAATGGAGAATTTTACAATATATAGAGAGGCAATTCGAGTTATGTTAGAAGAAAATTCGAATCACCCATGCCCTGCTAAAAAGTCTAGTCAATCTTAACTTAGAGCATAGACCCTCAGTTAGTTATGCACACTCACCCAAACTAAGTTTAATTGCACTGCAATGACTAAACTAAATTAAACTGAACTGATATGCACTGAATTGAACTGAACTACCATGCACTGAATTGAACTGGGGAATTAATGTCACTAAAGGACAAGTTAGGAACAATTAGGGTCAGTTAGGACCTCAATCAGTGGGGCGTACCTAGTCTTCACTTAACCGCCTCCTTCAATAAGGGAATGTGCCCCCAAATCACGGAGAGCACCCCCAAATATAGGGTTTTGGTTCTTGTGTGAATCAGGAGGTCAATTTTGGTGTGGTTAGGCCTATTAGAATCATCAGTTCAAGGGCTAGGAGGGTTATTTTCTCTAACAGTTTCTTGGCCACACTTCTACTAAGTATGGGCAAGGGGGAGAGAGGGATTGTTTCTGTCTCTCTTCACATGTATCAAACTCAAACCCTTGGCAATATTGTTACAGATTTTTATTACACCCATTTAATACTTCTTTCAATTCCATGCACAACTCACAGTTGGGTTATTTTACAGGTATTGTAGTTTGTATTTATTTGGCAATACCCAAGTCACTATTGCGATTTAATAGTAAAACCTCTTTGACACTCCTTCCACTAGATGTCATTGGGGCTTGGTTGACTTCGACCAAGTATTGAATCCTAGACAGGTGTAAGTGTTGGCTGAGGGTTTTAGTTTTCATGGCTGTGAATTATTGCACTAGACATTCATCACCCTGGTGAGTAGAATCTTCTCTGTCATAGAAACAACGACCTTTAATCCTATGTTTACTCTAATTTTATCACGGTTCTATCTATGGAGGTATCCAAGCGGCATAGGGTACGCTACCATTACTAGCACAACTTTCATTGGCCCCTTGCAGAAGCATCCGCTAAGAAAGTTAGGATATTAAAAAAATCAATTACTAATATATGTGGTTGTTTCTCTAAATACATTTTACTCTGTTCATTTCATTATCATTGAACTGGTTCCATACGATTGGGCTCAACAATCCCCTGCTTCAAGTCGTATATAAGTAGGTACTCTTCGAACTTCAATAATCCCTTCTAGATTTTATTCTCAGGGGTTGATTAATGTTTTAAACCCTTTACTTATTTTTTTGGTGATTCCTTTGTCTCCAGGGTTTATGGTACACCTCCATAGAGGTCTTATCAACTTACTGTAGATGGTTGTGGGTTCTATGCTTGAGCAAAGGACAAACCCTAATGTGGGTTACATCCTATTTTTTTCTAATTACTATACTTTGCTCATTATTGGCATATTTACTATTGTTTTTACATATATGTCGAGATGCACTTATTTAAGCATATGCTCTATCTTAACTAGCATTTTGATGTACCCTTCCAATTTTGTAATTGGTCTTATTTCATAGGATAATGTTTTTTTTAAATAGATACAAATATATATATATATATATATATATATATGTATATATATGTTTCTATTTACATAATTACCATGAGTAATTTGGTTGGCCTTAGTTTTGGTTTTAAAAAGATTGCACTTGAGCACATAATGTATGGATTACACATGGCTATTTGGGAACTATGTTTTATGTCTCGTGAGTTTTGATACTTTGCCAAGATTATGTGGGTTTTGTCCAAATGTTTTCTTATGACAATAAATTGGGTCAATACTTCCCTTTTTTTAATTGTCCTTTACCTATGTAAATAGGTATTATATTCTCAAGGAGAGTTCTTGAGTGATAACTTATTAACATCATGGTGATTATGGAATTGATTATAAGGGTGTTATTTTATATGCTATCATTACAATTAATATTATTTTTGCATTCACTTATTTATATTTAGTTGATGCGATTCTTTATATACGTATAACCTGAGTAATTTTGTTTGGAGAATGAAATGTAGTCGTAGGAATTATCTCCCTGAGTAATTTTGTTTGGAGAATGAAATGTAGTGGCAGGAATTATCATGATTTTTCTTATTTGTTTTCCTACTCCATAGTTTTACGAATTTATAATTATAAATTTTACTTAGCTCGCTACAATTAGATTAATAAATACTTTATAGGCACTATAGAACTATTACGAATTGTTAAAGGGGTTTTCACTTACTCGATATCTCTTTATTGTTATGCTCATCATAGATACTTTGTCCTTGCATAAATATTTCAATTGTCCTTGCATAAATATTTCAATTGTATGCTACTTTTATTTACAAGAGGGAAGTACGATTGACGTAATATAGGTCTCGGTTAACTTCAAATTTCAATTACTCCTTTTGTATATATACATTATTAGATTTGTATAAAGATGGAAGACTATCCTTTGTATTTTTTGTAATGAATAGTAGAATTACTTTCTACAATATTAGTTTGCTAAAACATGTCTAGTCTACCATTTTAAATAAAAACGGATATAGAGCATATACATAGCATGCATCTAATAACCTATGTCGTACATTATTTTTTGTAAAAACAATATATTCATTATGAATTTCCTTTTCTTAAAAAAAAACATTTTAATTAAACAATATACAGATGTAGATAATGAAATTATAAACTTCACAAGTATACTTATCCATCTATTGGACTAACTCACTATTAGTAACATTCTAAGAGCTATGAATAATATTAGTGTCTTGCATCTTTTAAATATAGTGATTTAAGAAAATTATAATTCTACAGGCGAGTAAATGCATATCTATACAACAACACTTGACAAAAACAACTTGAATGAACACTAATAAATTTGAAAAAAAAATTGACGAATTTTTGTCTTATTTTCAACTTTTTTCGGTCGTAGGTCCGACAAATGGTAATCACTTTAACCGTCGAACTAGAATTTGTTGGGCCTGCAACACCCATCTTGAGTGTTTTACTTCTGACAAGAAGTTTGACATGCGTCACTGAATAGCCATCTCATCAAAAATCACCACATTCATCGTACTTGTGAAGTTATCTCATTGTAATACCTATGCTCCACAATCACCGTACCTCCAACGAACATGCGTCATACCGCTGACCTTTATAGGTGTCATAACCCTAACGAAAATGTACCTCCAACCTTTTGTCCCTCAAAAACCTGGATCCACTTCCTAACATGTGTTTCTTTGGTTATCATAGTTACGATGAGAATTTCAATGAATAAGCATCGTAAGTCCGATGAACATTTTACCCTCGATGGTTACTTTTGGATCTAGTATGTTTTGGGTACCATTTTTGGTAAAACAAAAATTGTTGTGGACAAAACCAGAGTAAAAGTGGTTATGTGAAGTGGTCAACTCCGACGAAGCAGCAAAGAAACCAGGAAGACGGTTATTTTGATTATGTCAAAGGGCATGGTTGAGTCATTTAGTTAGAGTTTGTCCACTTACATTAATGAGTCGAATAGATGGTTAGTGGGGTAGTGGGAGCAGGGAAGGCTGTGTGCGCCCTATAAATATGTAATAAGAGGGGAATTTTGAGGTTGTTAGTGAAAAGTAAGTTGTCCGAGGAAGTTGTTGTTATGTATTTATATCTAGCGAACTACTTATGTTTGGTATGTCGAAGCTGTTGTAAGAGTTGAGTCGCTGGATCTGTAGGTTGTGTGCGTAGATCTGTTGTAAGTGAGGAGAAAGGTCAGTAAGTCTGTAAAACATGAAGTGCTTATTTATTGGCTGCGACTCATAATTAAGAAAAAGCACGTTCATGGTTTTTCCCATCTTGGGTTTCCACGTTAAAATCATGGTGTTATTTGTGTGATGTTGTCATGTGTTGTGTGTCTATTTGCTTTGCTTATGAAGAGCATAAATTGATGAATAATTATGCCTAAATGAAGAAATATGTGAATGTGAAGTATAATGTATGTCATGTGATTTTCGGTTAACTTATGAGTTATGTCAAAGCGAATGGTTTTGTCGAAGCTAATTATCTCTCGGAGTAATGGGTTTTTTGATGAATGAGTTATCTATCAAGCCATTTCCCTTCTATGTTGCAGAAACCTGGTTCCTGCAGTCTCCATAGGTACTTCGGGTGAGACTTCATCTACTTTGATGGTGTACCTGAAAGGGCTAAAACCATTTCGGTCCATTATATGTGGTGTTTGTTGGTGTTGTGCTATATGTTTGGATCCTGGTCAAAGTAGAAGTGCGCCAACAAATGGTTTCGTTGTCGGGACCAGGGTTTGTGTCAAGGGGGAATGTGGCTTATGTGGCACCCGACTAAGCCATATATCCAAGACCTAGTAGATTAGAAGTTGAAAGAATTTTCTAAAGAACAGAACAAGCATCCTCGATTAGACAGTGAAGCGTGGCTAGATAAGTATGTTTTTTTTCTTATATCCGTGAGGTTTTCTTCGGGGAGTTTCCTGTGATATTGCATGAATGGTTGGCAAGGTTAAATGAGCAGAAGATGAACTTCCAAGGAGGTGAGCCTAGAAGTTGGACTCCCTAGTTGATCCAGGGACTGAAGGTGTGAATAACAAGATTTCCTGCGTAGTGGATTATTGGTTCGACAACATATTAGAGAGGTACATTACTGAATTTGTTGTTGATACTATTGAGTCATATAGTGCAACAGAACATGAGTTCTTTGAAGGTTCAAGTGGTAAGTACCCAAGATCTTTAAATCCTTCGATTAAGAAGTTGCTTTGTGACGAGTAAAAGCATTTGTGCATGATGGGAGTGGGTAACGAATGGAGGAAGTTATGGGTGAATGTGTGGAATGAGCTGAAATTATAAGGGGAGAAGAAAGTGAGATAGAGGAAGAGTGTGGGTTTCTACGAAGTGGGAAGATATTTCAGTCAAATAAGAGGAGGAGAACTGTGATGAAGAGAGAGGGTTGCAGTGCGACTAAAAGAAGGGGTTACTAAATAGTACCACAGCTTGACGAATATTCTTACGACGAAGAGGAAGATTATCGGAACATTTAAGAAGAAGAAGAAGGACCCGCAAATCTGTCTCAGACTCGAGGCTGTGACATACCCACGACCCCTCATACATCTTAAAAAACTGAGGTAAGACATAGTAACTCATCACAGTTTTTCCAATCAATTCAAAGTAGTGGTAATAGTCAGAGTAGTACTTCACCAGGTGGAAAGACTCCAAGTAGTGGTCCATTAGTATCGATTTAGTCAAAACCCTAGAGACCCAGAATGGCTGGGGATGACATGAAGTTGCCTATTTTTAATGGGAATGGCTCAGAGGACCCAGAACAAAACTGTTTCTTATGTAATGCAGTATGGACTGCCAAAGAAGTACAAGACAACAACGTCAAATTGGCGCAATTAATTACGACCTTTAGGGGTCGTGCCTTGGATTGGTTTATGGAGTTTTCAGAAGTTACTGGTGGAAAACAAGTGAAGACCTTAGCAGAGGTTAAGCATGGATTAAAAGCTGAATTTAACAAACCAAAGTCTAAGTCACAGTGTATTACTGAGATGAAGGAAATTAAACAAGCAGCAAATGAGTCTGTTTGGGACTTCAACCAGAGGTTTAAGACCTTCATGGCTCGTGCAAGTTTTTCGATGAATGATGTGCAACACAAGGAATCGTTTATAGCCGATTTACTACCTCATATCAGAGTGCCATTAATGCAGTAGAATATCCCATCTCATACAAAAGCTCTTAAGTTGGCCATGAAGTTGGAAGCGTCACCTGTCAAAGAGACTGGAACTGGTATGGCTCAAATCCAGTCACAGCTGGCAAAATTTTCAATTCATATTCAAGATATCAAGAAGGGTAAGTAAAAGAGAGAATATGTTTGGGGCACCAGATGCAAGGAAGAAGGTCACTCAAAAGATCAATGTACGACTTTTCATGATTATCTTAATGCTGGAAATCCTAGTCCATTGAACCTTGGGATGGGTGTATGTTTTCCAAACTAGAGGACATCGACCAAAAGAATGTTAGTTGCAGCAGAAAATTGTAAGTACTCCTCAAAACCTATGTTGTAAGTTATGTCGGTCAGTCGGCCATGATGAGAAGAATTGTCGAGCATATCAGTTGCTCACAGAGCGTACTGCAGAAACTTTCCTCATGAAAGGAGAAGATCAACCTGAAATAAGTAATGGATAATTTACTCAATCACGGGGTGTATTCAGAGGGCGTGGACGAGGAGGATTCGGTCAAGGAAGAGGCCAAGTGATATGTTATAATTGTGGCACTCCAGGACATTATGCTAGAGAATGCTCGAATCCCGCTTCAACTTGCACATATTGTAGGGAATTAGACCATACTATTGAAGACTGTCCTCAACTTATAGAAAAGTGGAAGGTGAAGTAGAAAAATAATCAAAACCAGAATGTGTAGAATATTTCAGCAAAACTGTGACAGAAGCAACCTATTGTTGTTGTGGTAACCAGAGAAGGATCTACGATGGGTGATGACCATGGAAATTACAACAATCAGAGGGACCCAAGAGTAAGACCAACAGTTTAGAAGCCGCCACAATTTGATGTTAAGAAAGAGAAGGGTGTTTCCTTTGAAGCTCACGATGAATTTATGAAGGGCACATCAACATACTCCCCCCCACCAGTAACTGAGGAAGGTCCTGCCTATGATATGCCACCTCGATTCGACTCAATTGTATGAAAGAAGAACCCAGGAAAGGTAAGTGCTCTACGTATATTTTTGAAAAGTTGTTTAGCTTTAATTAAGGATGAAAATGCATTAAGGGAATTGCATAAGTTAATCGGAGAATCTGAGGAAGATTTGAGGTAAGACAAAGTTGTAAATCATGTTAAAAGGAGAACAAAGATTGGCCGGGATTTTCGACTTAATACACACATTGGTGATTATGACATGGATTTTGTTATTTTAGAATTGGGATAAGATGTAAATATTCTTACTAAACATACATGGGAGAATATGGGAAAATCTAAGCTAGTGTGGTCAACTATTTAGCTACGGTTGGCTAATCAACATAAATTTATATCATTTGGAAGGATGGTTGGGGTCCCTCTCGAAGTGGAGAGACTGTGTACTTTTGCAAACTTTGAAGTTATAGAGATTGTCGATGATGCCAATCTGTATTATGGACTTCTGGGAATAGATTAGGCAATTCAGAATCAAACCATTCTTAACTTCAAGAAGAGTTTGCTAACATTTGAGAATGATGAAATAAGAGTTGTCACACCTCTAGATCCGCTAGAAGGATAGAGGTATGTCGAACTAGTCAAGGAAGATTATGATGCTCGAGACTTAAATAATATTAACAATGTATCCTCCAAGATAAACGACTATGTTAATTCCACAACAGATGGTATGCTAAGCTGGCAAAGCATTAACTCATGCTCATCAGATCCTGGCGGAGGTTTGGAGAACTGGAAGAAAATACTACATGAAGTTTCAATGAGAAGATGTCTTGGGTCATAAATTCACTACGATGGGTTGGTAAAGAGGTATGTAACCTTCCCACTTATGAAGGATTGCCCAATTTGGATAAGTTTATTGTTGAATTTGAAATTAAGGTGCCAGAACAACAACGGTTGTTGGTGTTGGATGTGGCATTGAAAGCAACTCCAACAAGATGGTCGGTTGTTTATAAACAATCTATAACATGATGGTCGCAATGAGATGGTTTTTAGAAATCTGGTTTGGTGAGGGAGTTTCATATGTCAAAGATAAATACACTCGGTTAACTAGCCATGCTGATCAGATGGCTACTTGTAGTGCAATTTGGGAGAATATACCCAAGGAAGAGTGGGTCCACATGTTTATTCATACACTTGATACTATACCAAGGAATCAGTATACGTCGTTGGAGCTTTGACAAGGAACTGCAGAGTGGGATACTCTGGCTATGAGTTTCAAGTAGACATTTAACTATAAAGACAAAAGTCTGACAATAGATGTGGCGATGCAAGTTATTAAAGCAAATATTTTTGAAGAAATTCTTGGACCAATGTATAATCTACCACAGTGGACTGCGACAGTAGAGAAAATGATGGAATGTCATAATATTAATGGAGGGTCGGAGGATGATGATCCAAGATATATCCATATCCTAGAAACTTAAGGAAGCTGTAACTTGAAGGGACCAGATATCTCGTTTGACAGATTTCTGAAGCCGCTGAATATTAAAAAGGTAAATATTGGTTCCCCAGAAAATCCAAAATTTGTAAACATTGGAGATTACTAGGATGATAAAACATTAGGTAAGATTATTGATTTGCTACATGAGTTTCAAGATTTGTTCCCTACCAAATTTTATGAGATGAAGGGGATTGTTGGATACCTGGGAGAAATGAAGATCTCGTTGAAGCCAAGCGCTTTAAGTCAATTAAGCAAAGGCAGTATAGATTGAATCCTCGGTACAGGGAGAAAGTTCGAGCCGAGCTAGACATAATGCTTGATGCAGCCATTATTGAACTTGTCGGAGAGTGAGAGTGGATCATTCCCATGGTAGCCCAAGACAAGAAGACCGGTGAGATTCGACTTTGTGTAGATTTACGGAAATTGAATGATGCATTTCTACATGATCCCTTTCCGACACCATTTACATATGAAGTGCTAGAATGTGTCGAGGGTTAAGAAGCATATTCCCATACTGATGGATTTTATGGATATCATGAAATAAATATTTCCAAGGAAGATCAACACAAAACAACGTTTGCGATATAATGGGGTTGCTTCCAGTATACGGTAATGCCCATTGGTTTGAAGAATGCCCCTGCAATTTTTCAAGGGTAGTTGTTGCTACTTTTAAAGAATTCATTCATAAGTTTCTGGAAGTTTACTTTGATGATTGGACAGTATATGGTTTTCTTAATAATCATATTGAAAGCTTAAGGTTGATGTTAGAACGTTGCAGACAATACCATATTTTTTGAATTTGAGGAAATGCATATTTTGTGCTCCATTTGGTATATTGTTGGGTCATGTGGTCTACAAGCAAGGGTTGTTGGTGGATCCTACAAAGACTCCCATTATAGTCGATCTACCTCCACCTACTTCAGTTTGATAGCTAAGGACAACTCTGGATCACACAAATTATTATAGGAAGTTTATTAAAGGCTATGCTCAGATTACAACCCCTATGGAAAAGCTGCTAAAGAAAGATGTGAAGTTCGAGTGGAATGAAGAATTTCAGCAGAGCCTCGACACGTTAAAGGGGAAAATGGTTACATCGCCTATTTTGGTGTTCCTAGATTGGCGAAAAGAATTTCATGTGCATGTAGATGCCACATCAGTTGCTCTGGGCGCAATTCTCGCTCAACCATGTGAGGGTTCTATTGATCATCCTATTGCATTTGTTGGCATAAAATTGTCAAACATCAGAAAAAAAATAAACTACAACAGAGAGGGAAGGGATAGCCATGGTTTATGCCCTACAAAAGTTTAGGCATTATTTGTTAGGAGGACACTTTAAAATGTTTACAGATCACTATGCTTTGAATTACCTCATCAACTAGCTAGTGTTGTGGGGGAGATCTGTCGATGGTTATTGTTGTTTTAGGAGTATGACTTTGAGATCATCATCAAGCCAAGGAGGCTAAATGATGGACCTTACCATTTGTCGAGGTTGGAAACAGGAGAAGAAACAACTAGCTTAGAAGATAACCTCCCAGATGTGCAGCTCTTTCAGTAAGAATTGTTGATGAATAATTTGGAGATATCGTGAAATTCTTGTCTACAAGTGTGGCACCAAAAGGATATACGACTGCATAGAAGAAGTAGTTAGTTGTTAAGTCCGCAGATTATCAATTGATAGCCGGTCAATTGTACAAGTTAGGACCGGATGAAGTATTTCATCACTGTGTTCTGGAGCACAATCGATCAATCATTTTAGTCGAGGCTCATGATGGTGTTGCGAGAGACATTATGCAGGTAAATCTACTGCACATAAAATATTAAGAGCCATGTTGTGGTGGCCTACCCTCCATAAGGATGCTAACGAGTATTGTTAGAACTGCGTTGTATGTCAAAGGATTGGGAAGCCGTTAAGGAGAGATGAAATGCCATTAGATCCTTAAGTGAAATTGTAGGCATTCGAAAAATGGGCTATTGATTTTGTGGGTCTAATAAACCCACCAGGGAAAAGGATTGGAATAAGGTGTATTATTACTGTGACCGACTATCTTACCAGATGGGATGAAGCTGCGCCAGTACGATATTGCAGTGCTGCAACTGTGGCAAAGTTTCTCTTTGAGAATGTTGTTACTAGGTTTGGCTATCCTCGAGTTTTACTAAGTGATTAGTGTGCACATTTTGTTACTAAGACTATAGAAGAACTTACAGAGGAATTTCATATCTGCCATAGGAAGAGTACTCCATGTCACCCACAGGTGAATGGGACTATCAAAGCATTCAATAAAATTTTGGAACATGCACTGAAGAAGGTTTTCAATGTGAACCGTGACGACTGGGACTGGAGAGTTCCTGCAGTTTTATGGGCTTATAGAACGACATGCAAGAAGTTGATGGGCCGAAAACCTTTTAGGTTGTTTTATGGACAAGAATCTGTGATGCCCATGGAGTATATCATTCCAAGTTTAAGAATCGTTGCTTTCACTAGTATGTCTGATACTGGTGTTGTCGAAGAAAGATTGTCGCTGTTACTTGAGCTAGAAGATGGCAAGTTCATTGTAGGTTTATATCAGCAAGTGCATAAAGACAGAGAAAAAGCATGGCATGATCGCCACATCACCAAGAATAACTCTCAGCGAGGAGACATAATTCTTCTATATGATAGTAAGCTTTTCAAACACCTTGGCAAGTTAACAATGCATTGGCTAGGTCCTTATGTTATTAAATATGTGACAGAAGGAGGTGCAATACAATTGCAGAAATTAGATGGAAAAATCCTTAATGTATTGCTAAATGGGAGTCGGCTGAAACAATACAAGGACAGTCGTTCCTCTCTGTAGTGACAAAATTCTGAGTGAATTCTTATACATATATAGAAAATAAAATAAAATTGCTTTGTGACTGTCTATAGTTTTTGGAAACCTCGAGTTTATCTTGTGTCTGGGTTGGTTATGTCGAAGTTCTCATGTCGATGTGTTGCTGTGTCGAATATTTCCCGTCAAATTTTTCTTGTTAAAGTCTTGATTTGGTTTTTGGAAACCCCAACTTATTTTTGAGTCTAAATGTTTTATCCAAAAGGGGTGTTGGGGGTCTGTCATAGTTCCCTTTGTCGAAGTCTAAAATCATTTTTCAAAGTTGCTGACCTGTCGAAGTTGCAGTTGACGTCCATTA
The DNA here is from genome assembly GCA_027924585.1 of Larix kaempferi. Lineage (NCBI taxonomy): Eukaryota > Viridiplantae > Streptophyta > Pinopsida > Pinales > Pinaceae > Larix > Larix kaempferi. Next base: position 14,803,116 of record BSBM01001346.1, read on the forward strand.
ATTGTTGCTTTTATGGCGGGCACAGTGGCGACGTTAGTGGGATTTTGTATTAATTGCCGAAAAGATGTAAGTGTGTGAATAGATTCGTTGCTACCACCATGATGATTTCCAGGATCGTGTACATTCATTGTGCATTGGGAATGACAAAAATATCGCACAAGAGAATTAATTTTAAAAGTGCCTTCATCAACTGGTCGGGATGCATTGTTGTCTTGATGAGCACGAGTATAGAGCACACCAGAGTTTGAGTGAATTATGCAAAGCACGTTCAATATCGTAGAGCATCAGTATTTAGGTCAATTTATCTGCAACTAGTGAGGTTCAAGGCTCTATCAAATAATTCAACATGCAAGACTCTATGCCAATTAATCCTGAGCAGCCAGAAATTGTCTCCCCGCACATTCCAACAAATGTTCCCAAGAAGTTAAGAAAATCAAACCGCAACAACCTAGAGGCAAGAACAAAGGGGAGGCATGACATTGAAGCATCCGCATTCGGGTCTACAAATGTTATGTCAGGTTATGTGCTAGCACCTGAGATGAATGCAAAACCAGTTCAACTGCTAAAGAATGCAAGATATCAGTTAGTCTCGTTTATAGTTCCGATGGGTGTTATATTCCAGGGCGACATTTTGAAGAACGTCAATAAATTGTCATATGCAGACCACGACGTCGCCAAATTTCCCTAATTTCATTCCAAAAACTACACGTAAATTGTGAGTATGGTCGAATGCGTGCCGTTGGAGCTTGAACCCATGCAGTGGCCATTAGGCTTGAAGAGAGTGGGTATTTTGCCACTTATTCACCTACCGCACTTTGGTAGGACTGTTGAAGCCAACATGTGTGTGAAGCAGCTGCTACTCTACTTCCATGGAGGGTGTATGTGGCTCAACACCAATGTATCAGTGGACATTGACATGATAGCGAGGATTACAGAGTTTCCCAAGGTCGGGGTTGAACCTGCTCAATTTTTTGTTTGCAAGGAAAGAGATCAAGAATTGGCCGCGAGGATGAAAGATAAGCACCAATTGTCAAAGAACAACAGGGGATTCGACATGGTGTCTATCAACGACCAGGCGGTTCTCTTCGCTGCAAAGGCATTAGCAACAAAGGTATTAAGAAAGGTTCGACCGAACGAGGTAACTGCGTTGATGATCATCACAACATAGCAGTGTGCCCAAGGAGTGAAAATGAACTGGGTGAAATTTTTGTTAAACAAGTTCCTTGTTGACTGCATTGATTCCCAAGACAATGGTACACCTTGCATTTGTTATTTTTAATTTCATTTGTAGGATGGGTAGAACCATAGAACTATCAGAGCATGCAACCGGTTAGGCCCTGTTACGCTTCCTGGTACATGAACTTGTGGTATTCTTACATCAAGAGTAGGAAGCAAGAAAGGAATGTTACGTTGTATCTTCAAAAAGAGGCACTGCAGTATTATGTTGTGCAGATACCACACAATGAAGAAGATGTGGTGGTGAAGTATTGCGGCATTGTGAGGTTCAAAGCGGGACCTCACCACATGTACATTTAAGCGAGGAGAGACTCGCATAAGTAATGGTTGGCTACTGGATTCAAGCTGGCACTATAAGACGTTGATGCAATCATCCAGGACTGGCTGGCAAAATCGCAAGTTCCCATCGAACCAGAAAATATTTAACCGAATCTGTTGCAACATGATTAGCGATAGGAAGGTACCTATGGAAAAAAGAAGAACACAATTCAAAACCAGAGTACGCAAAACACCAGTGTTGGGGTGACGAAGGTAACCCACCCCAGTCAGAGAATGATAACCAAGAGTCAAGCCAGACTCCTACTGATCTGGGTCTGGGAGAAAAGCGTAAGGCTGGAACATTGACATAGAGGAGAAAGAAGAAGAAAAAGGTGTAGAGGTCTAGCACAATGCAGGCCTTAACAAGTGATGATGTAAACATCCTATTTGACAGGGTGACTGAGGTCGCTGAAGAGAATAGCCATATCGTAGAGGAAAAGACAGTTCAATTGTTTAGCAATGTGATAGACATATTGGACACACTTTGTCAAGCCGTCAATAGGATTAGCATATTGACTCTGCAACAGGATGTTGTGCCACGGATCGAGGTTACACATGAGGAGGAAAGTTCAGCCTGTAGTTGGTTACACCACCCTCAAGTAACAGACTAGTCATTTTATTGCCGCGAGCATTGAGTTATGAAGAGGCGGGGACAAGTGAGCAAGTCCCTCAGTCAATTTATGCATAGATGAAGTTGTTAGCATTTGCACTGTTTATGCTGCATAATCTCTAAGAAAACATCACACAAGAGCTAAAAGTGAGAGAACAACCTATTTTTTACCTTATGAGGGGCTTTAGGAACCAATCGACCATACTTAAGGACCAGTCCATTGAACTTCAACAGGACACGAACTTGCTACATCAAGAGAAGCTGAAGTTTCATGAGGTTGTCGCAGTAACATGCCGGGCAGTTCCCAAGGCAAAAGTAATTGAATAAATGGCACTTGAGGAGAAGATGCAGTGGTTGGAAGCCGTTATTTCTGGGTATAGGAAAAAGGTACAAGAGTTAGAGGTCAAGTTGGTGCCAAGCACACCACCAGAGGTGACAGAGCAGAGACGGTAAGAAGTTCAAGGAGTCATCAAAAGAAATAAATACTCTGAGGCAAAGTGTATGCAAATGTACAAGGAAGTATCGCAAAAATGGGATGCACTGTTCGAGGATGCAGATCTTGAGGATATAACTGCTAGAATTGCGACTGCAAAAGATAAAATGACAAACTTGCAAGGTCTTCTAATGAATCTTCCGCAAATCGAGATAATGAGGAAGGATTCATAAAATAAAGTGTTGCAAATAGAAATCAACCAGTTGAGTTCAACAGCGAAAGTGGTCAGAAAAGGTGGAAGCTCTCAATCCAAGGTTGAGCGTGTTTTTTAAGTTATTGGCAGACAACATGCATAGATTCAAGCGACACTCACTCAGACTGTTGAGCGGAGCAAAGAGTCTATCACTGCTTAGCTCATCAAGGTAGTAAACCAGAAAAAAGAAGAAGTTTAGCAGTCGGTCAAGGCTACTAGAAAAGTATATGAGGAATTTTTGTTGAAGATGAAGAACCCTGTAGCACAATCCTAAAGTGGCTCGGGATGAGCCACATGTGAGTGTTGGGGGCCTGCTGGGCCTAGTATGTTTTGGGTACCATTTTTGGTAAAATAGTTTTGGTGTGGACAAAACCAGAGTAAAATGGGTTCAATGAAGCACTCAACTCCAATGAAGCAACCGAGAAACCATGAAGACTATTATTTTGATTATGTCAAAGGGCAAGGTTAAGTCATTTAGTTAGAGTTTGTTCACTTACAATAATGAGTTGACTAGTTGGTTAGTGGGGTAGTGGGAGCGGGGCAGGCTGTGTCCGCCCTATAAATATGTAATAAGAGGGGAATTTTGAGGTTGTGAGTGAAAAGTAAGTTGTTTGAGGAAGTTGTTGTTATGTATCTGTATCTGGTGAACTACTTTTGTTTGGTCTATCGAAGTTATTGTAAGAGCCGAGTCGCTTGATCTGCAGGCTATGTGCACATATCTGTTGTAATTGAGGAGAAAGGTCAGTAGGTCTGTAAAACATGAAGTGCTTATTTATTGGTTGCGTCTCTTAATTAAGAAGAAGCACTTTCGTGGTTTTTCCCATCTTGGGTTTCCACGTTAAAATTGTGGTGTTATTTGTGTGATGTTGTGATGTGTTGTGTGTTTATTTTCTTTTCTTATGAATCGCATAAATTGATGAATAATTATGCCTAAATGAAGAAATATGTGAATGTGAAGTATAGTGCATGTCATGTGATTTTCGGTTAACTTATGAGTTCTGTCGAATTGAATGGTTTTGTCAAAGCTAATTATCTGTCGGAGTAATGGGTTGTTTGATGAATGAGTTGTCTGTCGAGCCATTCCCCTTCTGCACTGTAGAAACCTGGCTTCTGCAGACTCCATAGGTACTTCAGGTGAGACTTCATCTACTTTTTAGATGTTGCCGAAAGGGCTAAAACCCTTTCAGGCTGATATATGTGGTGTTTGTTGGTGTTGTGTTGTATGTTTGGACCTTGGTCTATGTAGAAGGGTGCCAACGGTTTCCATTGTCAGTCATATGACTCTCCTTCGTCGGACCATGGACACCACTTCCATCGTAGGTCCAACGAATAATCCAACAAACATTTTGTGCCATAAATGATTATCATTGTTAGTCATCTGACTTTCCATCGTCGAACGATTGATGCTACATCTATCAGAGGTCTAACGATATTTGACAATTTAAAAAATAAATAGCATCTTTTTGCATATTTCCAAACACAACAAGGTCATTCGGAATTAGGATCTTTCTCATGAACAGATCATTGGGATCATTATGATGATATTTTATTGGGGCCTTCATGGGAACACGTTATCAAGTGAGGAATGATATACTTTTTCAATATTAGTTGTTGAATTATATTGAAAGTACCAATATGTTATGAGAGGGCCTTTGAAGGAAACCTTCACGCCCACAATTTCATTCATATGGAGTGTTATTTTTATTTTTTTGGAACAAAATTCCAGAACGTTAAGGGAATGTTCATTTGAATTTGAATATAGAATCCTAATTTACAGTTTGACCATTACTACAAAATTTGGGCTACCTTGTACCCTTGGAATCCATGATTAATGATTTTAAGTTTTCAATTGTTAAGGGATATTTGAATCCCTTTGTAATTGGTAACATGGAAAAATCCTAAATGTTGATTTATAATATTTAGGGTGGTAAACATAAACATCTCACTACACCATTTTGATTTCTTTGGGGATATCCAGTTTTCAGGTATTAAACTCATTGAGGTTTCCCAAGGCATATTACATAATAGTTATAGCTTCTCTGATAAAGCTACATGTAATTCTACCAATCATTTCTAGAATCTTTATGGCATACTACATAGTAATTTTAGCTTCTTTGATAAATCTACACGTAATTCTTTTGATTCATTTGAAGAATCCTTAAGCATATACAGTGCTTATTGATCTACAGAATGACCTTACTAAAACACCACTGATTATTTTAATCTTAGATCTAAAGATCCTTTTGAAAAAACTTTCATTTGTTCTTGAAACGACACTAAAAGTTTCGACACAAATGTACGAAAAAGTTGAAATTGAATTTTTATTGATGTCCCCATGACCAAAAAAACAATTAAAGGGATTGAAATATGAACCAAAATGGAGTACAACCAATAACTGATAGTTGTGGTTAATTATGTTTTTCCCTTCCATTAATCTATTGTAATCAATCAGTAAGTCTTTTGGTTTTGTATAACTATATTGATTTTCATTACTGGACTTTACAGAATACACATCTATACACATCATAGCTTGCATTGAAAGGGAAACTTTTGTTGACCCTAAAATCCAAGTTTGGAAGTTGTTCTCAGCTTTTACTTTGTAGTGTTGTTTGTGATGTTCGTTATAATGACTATATTTCAAGATCAGAATTTATTTTTATGTTATAATGATTGTATTTCAAGGTCAAAATTTGTTTGTATGTTGGCTAAACTGGAAGGAAAGGCAGAATCTAGAATTTCACAATAATTATGGTTGAAAATTGTCTTCCTAGGGAGAAGTTTAGAAATACCATAGTTATCTACATCATTCATATCAAACATTGTCATACCATTGTTTGGTTCCTTCTTGTTACTCTATGGGTGGGCAGTTCCATTGGAACGTAGTTTAGTTGTTTCTTTGACTTGAATGATTAAGCTAGGTGTGATATAACGTGTTTAAAGTTGTGTACATGGTTTCATGGTCTTCATTAAGTTTAATTAAATTTGAAATGAAGTGGTTGATAAGGATGATTTTATATCCTGGGGGATTGCTTGACCACTATCCTAGTTTTTATTTTTATTTTTTATTGTTCTACTTTTAAGAGATATCTAGTGGTAGGAATGGTACTATCAAGTGGTAGGAATGGTACTATCTAGTGGCAAGAATAATGTTTTCGAGTATTAATACGTTGTAGTTGTTTATGATTTTGGTTCATGTTTTTGTGTATACAACATTGAACTGGGTACCCCCCCTCTACTTTATAGTGTATTGAATATTGTTATGCCTATTCTAGATGCCACAAATTGAAAGTGCATGGTTATGCCCACAAAGTATCTGTTAGTTCTTGCAACATGCCAGGTGATGGAAAATTATTTCTTGAAATCGAGTAGGCTTGTTGTCAGAATGCAATGAGGATGCCATTAGTGAGCACTTTGTTGTACTGATTCCTTTCAAATACCCTTGCACTTTTCACAAGATCTGATGTCTCAATTTCCAATTAGTAGCCAAAGGCCCCTTAACTAGGTTCCACACAACATATGGAGTCAATATTACTTGATATTTAAACCTCTCCAGTTCAAGCTGAGATCTATGAGTAACCAATAATTATGCTCATATGCTCTGGTAACAATTCAGACAATGAAATGTTTAATTTATATTCAGTTACATTTATTCATCTTCATTTACAGTCGATTACATTTATGCCTTTTGTCTTGGATTATATAATTGGTCTATAGATACAATCTCTATGAATGGTCAAACTTGTCCTATACAAAAATTTAGAATGGGTTTTAATGTTTTATAAAGGGGATCCTTCGAGTTCTTTAACGAGCTCATGACTTGGAAAGAAAACCCAATCTGATCAGTCAGACTTGCTTACAACGAGTTTGACTAGATAGTGCTTCAACTTGGCCTCTCTTGATTGCCAAGGCGTATTTGACTTGCAAATCCACCGCTGGTAACTAGTTTGATTATTTCCAAAATCACCTGAAATTTTGAGAGTATCATCTGAAAAGCATAACATAACATGAATCATGTAGGAATTATTCATAATCCCAACAAAGCTGATCTTTTGAAAGCTATTATTTATGGTGCTAGTACAAGGGTCCAACTTAAAATAATTTTATATGTACTTGATAGTACAACTCACATCATATTCTTGAGGAATGCTATAGTTTGGTATGTTCCATTGAATTTTCTTATGGTAAACGTAATTTTTATGAATAGCTAAGTATTGAATTGGGAATTTCAGAACTTTTATATCAGTTTGTTTTAGTAGACCTGCATCCATAAAATAAGGGTCTAAATTGAAAAAAGGGTTATTTTTTAATAAAGGAATTTATGAATCGAGATATCCTACGTTCTATGCCTTAACGTTGTAGACCAATTTCTGCCATCCATAATTTATTTTTTATCATTCCTTTGGATTTTTTAATGAGTTTGTTTCTAATTATATTTTCTCTTTGCAATTCTAGTTTTGTGATCAATAGCATTCCCTTGAATGTTCTTGATAAGTGAGAATTATAATTTTTGCAATGCAGGTGTAAGTCAACCATGAGAAAATAAAATTTTCAATTGCTTCTAAATTCACTCGTTTGCAATCCCTTAGCCTATGCCAAAACCAACATCAACTCGACGATCAAGTAGTGGAAATGGTTCCAAAGTACTGTCATGATTTGAGTGCTCTAGAACTTTCGAATAGTACTCGACTAATAGATAGATTTATTAGTGCTCTAGAACGTGATTGTAATCAACTTGAAAAACTTAATATAAGTGGATGTTCAAAAGTTATTGATTCAACACTGATATTTCTGGCAGTGGAGTACAACATATTGAGACATATAAACCTTTGTGGTCGTTGTCGATCTGCATTTGACAGGGCTTTGTATGGTAGGTCCCTAATCATAAATAATTTATTTATGGAGCATCAATTGTTTCTTTTACTAATCTTCCTATTGTGGATTTAGTTTCATAGGTTTCTCTTTGACTTATTGAGTGTCATAGGGACTGGGGTATCTATTATGTCAAAGACACCCAAGACTTGCACCTAGTACCAACCACTTTTTGTGTGTTTTGGTGTGCATTGACAAGCAAGAGCACAAGCACATGTTTTCAACAGGACTTGAATCTTGGTGGTGGTGGGGATATTTAGCTTACTAATTTCACTAACCAAGCCAAGCTGCTCTTGACACCTTTCCAATTTTTGGTTTTCCTACGTTTTTACTTGTTTGTATGATAACACCTAAGTGCTCTACAACATGGGTGGGAGAATGTAATAAAATTTGACCAGTATATATCCATATCGTGTTGTTAAGCATTGAAGGTGTCCTCTCTATAGAAAGATAGAAATCATGCATTGTGTTTAGCTAAGGTGTCTTCTCTATAGAAAGATAGAAAGCATGCATTGTTAAAATAATAATATATACCATGGATATTGTGAAATTCTATGTCACATCATATCTAAAGATCTGAGGATACCTCACAAAGAAAGAATGAGCAAAAAATTTGAAGAAGAGTGAAAACTGCAATAAAAAGAGCAGAAGGATAATAATGCAACGTAACTCAGATAGAAGCAAAATAATGTCACACTAAATTATCGGTATAATGAACAATGATAATAAAATGGAGAGAATTCGAATCATGCAAGAGAATTCAAACCTTAGTTGGTCTAGCATAGGGATTATCACCACTGGAGTGCTCCGGAAGACTCAAACTCAATTGAACTGAACATAAACTTAGCTAACTGAAGTCACAAACAGTTAACTCACTAAGGAGGGAGAAATAGTGATTTTTTCATGCATGTCAATCAGAAAAGGGTGCATGAGGCCACAATCAGTGGCATCCGGAGCTCTAAACCCCCACAAGAGTCAGCTAACTCAAGTGGATTGCATTGGAACACTCAGTTGGTTCCTATAAAATAGGGAAATGACCGAAGTGGTCCTAAAATGATGCATGCAGGGCTCGTAAGGTGGTAGATGGATCCTGGATGACATTTGCACACCACTAGGGGGAAAATGACATCATCAACAACCAAGAAAAATAAATAATGCTAAGTAGGAGAAGTATGGAGTATTAAAATATCCTAACATCCCCCCTTAATCCATACTTTTCTATCCTGGGCCCTGGTTACTGAGATCAAAGGTCACCCATACAATCAAATAAATGATAAAAAACAAATAACATTCCATGAACCAAGGAAATGGGGAAAACCTCATGGGAAACCCCCCCTCAAAATAGACTGAAACACACCAAAAGATTAATTGATCCAAACTCAAGTAAGTGTGATGCTTGATCATATGTCTGGAGGTATCTTCCTCTTGGGAAGAAGTGGATCATGCTCCAAAAACATGTGCTTGTATTCTCCTTCAGTGGATGCAAGCGAATATGGAGGCTTTATTAACTTTCTCTTCAGACCAAACATGATGAGAACAAATCCAAAAATATGAAGATCATCCTGGAACCTGTGATTCAAACTAGCTGAGGGAGGATCAAATCCAGGAATGTGTAGATAGTTCTTTGTTATATCCTTTTAACCAACATAGGTGAGATCATAACCAAATGAACTGTGACATGATGGTGGTGGCTTGGACTTCAAATCAGCTCCAATAATTGATAGATGGTTTCTTCTGATCTCCTTTAAACTAGTAGGGGTGAGATCAAAACAAAAATATTCCCGAGACTTGAACCCAAGCGAATGGTAATGTCCTACATCTTCAATGAAACTATGAGAACATGTGCCAATGATCGAATAGAAGTACATAGAAGGCATGTGATCAAGGAGGGTGAATGCATCACCTCCAAACTATGATTTAACCTCCAAAAAATTAGATCATCATTCTGCACACCAGCAGACTCATGTTAAAGAGAGGATTTAAGAACCTATTCAGATTCTAGAGTATGAACTGGCTTATCTTGCTCAGAATTCGAAATAGAAGACATTGAGAGCATGAGTGTTGAATCTGCAAATTTTTCTCCATCTTGAACAAATTCATCATGATATATGATTGAGGCTGAGACATAATTAGAGAGAACACTTAAGGAGGTATCACTGGGCTTGTTCTCCAAATAATTTGCACCAATCCCTTCATTCTGCTTGCCAAATGCTTTGTCCAGTTGGTCCCATAGATCACTTGGATATTCAACAGTTTCCATGAGGTAGCGCATACTAGGAGACATAGCAATACACATTGCTCCAAAGGCTCTATTACATTCATTTAGCCAATCATTCTCTTCTTCATAGGAAGCAAAATCTCTCATATCACCAATACACATATAAAAAAGACCTTGTCTCTTCGAATATGCTATCATCTTTGGTTTCCACTCATCATATTTGAATGGAGAGAGAGGAGGAATTAATTTCAGATACATGGAAGTTGTTGTATAATACCTGCAAAAAAAATGGAAAATATCTGCTACCGCTACTGTTGCAATAGCAGAAAACTGCTACAATTGCAGAAAATGCCGCAACTGCAGAAAAATGTTGCAACTGCTGCTGCACTCAAAAACTCGAATAACCTGCAAAAAAATATCAATAATGGAGGTATACTTCTACTGAGCACTTCTTTAGGACAATAGGCACTTTTATCCGGATCCTTCACACCTGGATAGACCTCATTGTATTTCTCCAATGAATTCAGTGCAATGGCACCAGGATTTGTTGTGGAAATCCAGAGGCTTATGATGCACTACCGAAAGCAGCTTCTCAACCTATTCTCTCCATGTCTCTGATACCATGTGAAATTCTATGTCACAACAGATCTAAAGAGTTGAGGATACCTCACAAAGAAAGAATGAGCATAAAATTTGAAGAAGAGTGAAAACTGTAGTAAAAAGAGCAGAAGAAGAATAATGCAACAAAACTCAAATTGAAGTAGAATAATGCCACACTACTCAACTATCAGCATAATGAACAATGATAATACAATGGAGAGAATTTGAATCATGTAGGAGAATTCGAACCGCGGTTGGTCTAGCATAGGGATTATCACCACTGGAGTGCTTCGGAAGACTCAAACTCAACTGAACTGAACCTAAACTCAGCTAACTAAAGTCACAAACAGTTAACTGACTAAGGAGGGTGAAATAGTGATTTTGTCGTGCATGTCAATCAGAAAAGGGCGCATGAGGCCACAATTAGTTCCATCCAGAGCTCTAACCCCCCAAAAGACTCAGCTAACTCAGGTGGACTGCACTGGAACACATAGTTGGTTCCTATAAAATATAGAACTGACTGAAGTGGTCCTAATGATGCATGCAAGACTCAGAAGGTGGTAGATGGATCCTGGATGACATCTGCACACCACTAGGGGGAAAATGACATCATAAAAAACTAGAAAAAATAAACAATGCTAGGTAGGACAAGTATGGAGTATTAAAATATCCTAACAGATATATCCCACACTGAAGTTCCCAAGTTAGCTAAAATTATCACCAAGAAGCACCACATGAAGCTAATGAATGAGGCAACACATTAACTAGTACAAAATAGGTGATAAGTAACTAAAAACGTGACTTAAAATCGGAGATAAATGACTAAAATTGAGGTAGTGATTGATGGTCATAAATTAGCAGTAACTTATCACCCAACCAAATTGGTCATTTATCACTTAGTCATAAATTGGTTGAATTGCTTCATGGTTTGGTCATATATTTAGCCATTTATTTGGTCATTAATTGTTGCCATTTGGTCGTTTATTTTGTCATTAATCGTCTCTATTTGGTCATCTATGTGGTCATTAAAATTGCCACTATTTGGTCATTTATTTGGTTATTAAAAATCACTATTTGGTAGTACATTTAGTCATTGGTTGTTGTTAACCGATCATTTATTTAATCATTCATTGTTGTTAACTGGTCATTTATTTATTCATTGATTGCTATTAACTGGTCATTTAATTAGTCATTGATTTATGTAGATAGGTCATGGAAGAATTTAACCACCAACCTTCTGCCTGTAAGGTAGGTGCTCTTCCAGATTAAATAGAATCAAAGTTCACATTGAATCAAAGTTTACACTAAAAATATATTACAAACCCTTACAAGCATTAACACACTACGATTCCAACTATAACATAAAACATATCACAACTTTGACAAACCTTAACACACTATCACAAAGGGTATCTAAACGATATATAAGTGTGGTCTCTAGAAGTCAATGGCTTTGATTTTTCATTTTGTCATACTTTAGAAACTTGGTCGATTTGGCTTTGAAAACATTGCATGCTCTAATTAGAGGTGCAACCCCTTGTTTGATGGTGAGATCTTCCACTAAAACTCTTAAACTACCAATCACACTAAGTGGTTGTGATCCATAGAGGCTTTTAATCAATGAATTTTTTTCTTATTCCAAAATTCTTGAAGTCATTGTACCCTAATCACAAGCAAAGTTGAGTCCTTGAGCATCGAGAATCATGAAAAGATATAAAACTCTTCTCAAATATTGTGATGCTGAAAATAATAATGGAGGTAGCCACCACTAGATCTCAACCCATCAAACATCAAGTGTAACAAATTTCAAAATAAAGAAGTCACAAACCTATGATAGGCTGATCCACCTCAAGAATCGTGAACAATCACAAATTAGAAGGAAAAAAACATACCCTGATGTCTCTTAGAATCCAAATACCCAAAGTTTGGATGAGTGTCAAGAGTGGGGGACGAGGATTATTATTGCCAAAGAGGTACAATCTCTTGATAGGTCAATCTAGCATCAATGCAATCAATGTATCATTCTAGTGTTCATATAGAATAAAATAAGGCTCGAAGTCTAAATTGCTCTCTAAGACTTTTAGTGATCAAGCATCAAATTAATTATACATCACAAACCAATCATTTCTAAAATGACTAATGGGAAATTGACTTGAGGCACCTAAGGAAAAAAATTGAAAAGGCTAAAATGCTTCAAGCATGCACTTGAGGAAAAACTTCGAAAAGGCAAAAATGCTTGAGAAACATAAGGAAAATACTCAAGTATGAAAGGAAAAGGTTTTGAACGAACTAGCACTCTTGGAAAGTGCATAATTGAGTTGCATCTAAGTAAACAAACAATGATTTATGAAAATGAGGATTAATTCTTTTCGGTAGATAGAATAAGCATCCACACTCCACGCTTTAGCTTTATTCTAGTGTAAACACTCCAAGATTTAGTGTGTCACAATATATATCAAGAACATAAGAGGGGCTCCATTATATAGCATAAGTTACACAACAAACCTTGAACCACATGGAGAGATTCTCTCAACTCTCTTCTAAATAGGACTTGAAAAGATCCACAATAGTAGGATCTCATAACAACTTGATGCGAGAATAAAATCGGGTCTCTAACTACCCAAAGAATGTTGCGTACTATTGTCATGAGCCTATGAGTCTATTGATATTATAATGAAACATAATGTTCTAAGTACTTAGTCTAATATAGCCATAAATGCAAACAAGTGGCCACTATACAACATTACACATTCTCACGGTTGTTTAAAGTTTTGCTTGAAAGTATTAATTTATTGTAATGTAGAGCAATAATACATATTTTAAGCATATGTTGAGCACCTCATATGTCCATTGTAGTTTTGCTTGGGAGTATTAACTTATTGTATTGTAGAGCATTAATACATATTTTAGGCATATGTTGAGCACCTCATATGTACAGTGTAAAAACAATTACAATATGATATATATGTTCAAGGCTTTCTATCATTAACCTCATTTTTTATTTTTTATTTGTAAATGTTAATAATAAATGTCCTAAAATACGTTTCATCGTCAAACTATTATTATAACAAGAGCCACGAGGTGGCAATGTCCCCGCAGTTGCTAATAGTAATAACAACTATTGCTATAATACATATGCTATAGAAATATGATACTCTTGCCACAAAATTATAATAGGAGAAAAATTCTTTTACCACAAAACTACTTGGTCATGGAACCTAAAATGAATAAGATGGTGAAACTTAAAATTTTTATCATAATTTGATATATTATGTAAATTTTGCTTCTTTCAAATCAATTTGTTAAACGATAATTTTGTTAAACATGCAATTTGCACTTAACCTATCCTAAATACACTTTATTTTTGGGATATTTATACCATGTTATATTGGATTGAACTGAAATCAAATTAACTTTATTTTGTGTTAGTGTTTTAAATTTTTTATATGGATGATGTGATATTCATAATAATAATTTAAATTTTAAATATGATCTTACTAACCATTGAATTATCACAACTAAAGTGTGAATTGGTGTATGAAATTTTTTGTGATTTAAAGAATCATCAACAAATTTATAAAAAAACTTAATAATTAAAATATTTATTAACATCGAATTATTCACATATAATATAGTTTAGCAAGTGGAAATGTGTATGCCCTTAAATGAGTAAAAACATAGAAATTTAAAAGATGTCACTTGCATTATTGCATTTTCTATGATTGTTAGCATAGACTTTGTGAAGTTCCTATGTAGTTTGGTGTTACAATATTAAAGAATGGAATAAGTAGAATGTGTGTTTTGATCATTTGATTTTAATTATGTATATTTTTGTTATTCAATTGAGATATATGAACTTATTTATAGCGATTTATCATTTCATGAAGAACATTTACTTGACAATATATATGTCAAGCAGAAATAAAAACAGTATTTGTATCGCTAAAAATGTATTCAAAATTTATATATTTATTAAAATACTATTATTTTAATAACACTGCTATTTTAATAACAGTACTATAACACTACTATTTTAAAGATGATGTATTTATTATAACACTACTATTTTATGCTTAATCATTGATAGCCAGTGAGTATCTTGTAAATGAGTGAATACTTTGAGAGTTTATGGAGATTGTTCTAACACCTCCAGTCTTACTCTTACGATCATTCACATGGTTTATGTACAATGTCAACCATGCAAAAACATATATTTCATATTCATAAATTATTGATAAAGAAACCACGTAAAAACACATTTCATGTTCAGAAATTAACGACAGGGCAATCAACTTACTAATAAATCATTAAGAATTATTAATTTATTTATGATAGTAGAAACTAGAATTCTACTATCATAAATAAATAAATAATTATTAATGATTTATTTTGACTCTGATCTTAAATTATCTGTGTTTTCTGTTTATTTTTTATTTAAAGCTTTGTAATTGAAGAGTCTATTCTCTGTTCCTTCCTTTTACATTATCGGTTGGCATGAGTTTGACATCCACAGGTCAAAAAGTGCCTACAATAATAACGTAGATACACATACATACAGGTGGAAAGCACTTGCATCTGAGCAAGCCAATGAAGAAAACTTCGTCGAAAACCTTGGTGATCTCACTGCATTGGATATTGTCAACTGAATCCTCCTTCTTGTTTGAGATCATGTGCGAAGGAGGGGTGTAAAGCATATACAACATCAATTAAATGGGTCCGCAAGGGTGTACCTCTAGTTTCCATTTGCAGGGCCTAAGATAAACTAATCACTTCTCAAGTTTTGCTGGGGTTCCAAAACAATTTGTTTCTAAATTCTTTGATTACAGAAATTTAATGTCAACGGGTCTCTCTGTGATAAGATTGGATGGAGCTTCTTTTGGTCATTTCAGGGCATACGAGCAAATTTTAGCAGAGAGAAAGCTAACGTTCGATCCACAGCGATGGCACGGATTCAAAATTTTAACCGAGAAGATGTATCATCGACTAAGGACCGTAGGCAGATACTAACATTATTCTTGACAGTAAAATGCATGAAGTTTAAATGATGTAGTCCAAAATATTCTGAGTGCTTCTCAAACTACATAGGTCCATTTCTTTGGAACTTTGTCAGTTAGGGACCGCCAGTGCACTTGCCAGGATACGAACGGATTTGAGCATGAATTTTTGAGAAGAAAGTTTGGTGGCCGATCGCTAAAATTATGGTGGATGAAGCATTCCCAATCTGGGGATGCTTGACATAAAATATGGGTCATTCCTAATTTGAGTTTACAGTGATATATTCAGCTCCAAGCAAATATATGAGAAATTCGAATTCCAGTGCAACAAAGCACAACATAACTAATAAATGAAATTGAAAATACATACTTACAATGCAAAGCATATGCACAATATGCAAATTCGATAACTAAAATAGATGAATTTCCAGAATGTACTAACCTTGCAAACTTTGCAAGTTGTTAGCAAGAAAATCGTTGTTGAAGGGTTTGGAAGTTAGCTAATAAAATCTGGGGCGCATCAACATAGACAAAAAAACTTGTTGTTCTCTCTTATGCTCTGTTGCAATTTCTCTTATGCTTTGCTACAAGTCATGGCCAGAGTTCTCTGCATTCCTTCTCTTTTTTTTTCTTCTTGATTGTCAAGTAAGAAGTTAAGGGCTGCCACGTATTTCTGCAGTAAAGTGCACTGCAATTTGCAATGCCCCCAAATCTTTATATAAACAAAATAGAACTCCAAACAATTTGCAAAGGAAAAATTTGGGTTCTTTGCCGAGGTATCCACACCATCTCTAAAATATAGAGCAAAGATATATAGAAATATGCAACAAAATGAAATCAAGAAATCATAAGTTGAGTTAAACAAAAATGGCGACTAACCCGACAAGCTTTGGCATGTGTTTGAGCCAAGATGTAATCCCAAGATGTAATCCCAAGATTTGGTAGAATTCATCACTAAAACTCTCGAACCCATGACGTTCTTGTGGGCATCCATGCTTGACAAAGATTATTAAATTTGAGATTACCCAAGGAAGAAAAGCTTCGTCGGTCCCACAACCAAAGGCATGTCAAGGAAGACACAAATGCGCCACACCTCAACCCAAGAAAATTGACTTAGGGGAGGGATGCCAGTTGTTGGACACCCCACGTGGCTCCCTCCCCCAGGCCACGCTGGAGAGTCGACACGAACGCAGCCCGGGCCCAGATGGCACCGCCACCTGTCGTGGTGGGTGGTATAATTAAAGCAGCCTTTATGGCATGCTTTTTCCCGCTTTTTCGGCGCTTTTCCCGCACACTCTCCATCCTCCCGTGTATTGTTGCTCGGGCCCGGTCTGTGAACGCTCCACCACTCCACTTCCTGTTCACGCCCAGTCTGCTTCTGCACCACCCCCGCTTTGGTTCTGCACCACCCCCGCTCTGGTTCTGCACCATGGGCGCTCTCGTTCTGCCGGTATCGTCACGTGCTACTGTTATATGGCGGACGCTTGTTGCCTTACCCCAAGACGGATGGCGTTCATCACTGCAGTGTGTTATGTCCACTAGCTCTCCCGACGTTGACCCTCGCTCCATGGCCATAGCGCACCACAGGCCCTCGAAATTGTCTGCGGCAGACCCCGTTGGAGGTTTTCATCGGTTCGATGGTAGTGTTGTTGGGTTGCCGCTCGGCTGGTTTCGCTGGTGGCGATGGTGGCTTCCATTAGGCTGTTCCTGCTCACGACGGTGGCGTTGGCTGTTCCTGCGTTGGCTGTTCCTGCTCACGGCGGTGGCGTTGGCTGTTCCTACTCACAGCGGTGGCTCGTCCCTTCACGCTTCTTCGGTTTCGGTGGTAGGTTTCCTACTAGCCATTCCCTGCAGTGTTTGTCAACACTCTCAACCTTTTGGGGATTTCGTGGACCATTTCTGCTGCTTTTAAAGGTTAAATTCGGGTTTTCTGGGTTGTGAATTTGTGCATTTCTGTTGGTGAATTGGTTTGGTGCCCTCCTGCTCGCACTTTGAATTGTGTATGGTGGGTTTACGTTGCGTTTGTGGCAATGGTGAAATGCATTTCGTTTATGCTGCAGCAAGGTTTATGAATGGTTTATAATGCAGTAGGGTTTATGAATGTTTTAGTGTTTATTCATTTATTAGGTTGGAGGTGAATTTGTTTTGGCTGAATTACTGAAGGTGAATTTGTTAGGTGAATTTGGAGGTGAATTTGTTTAGGGTGTATGAATTAGGGTTTTGTAATTAAGGTTCTGTGGTTAATGTTGAAGCTGCGTTTAAATTTTTTTTAGGGTGTATGAATTAGGGTTTTGTAATTAAGGTTCTGTGGTTAATGTTGAAGCTGCGTTTAAATTTTTTTAGGGTGTATGAATTAGGGTTTTGTAATTAAGGTTCTGTGGTTAATGTTGAAGCTGCGTTTAAATTTTTTTTAGGGTGTATGAATTAGGGTTTTGTAATTAAGGTTCTGTGGTTAATGTTGAAGATGCGTTTAAATTTTTTAAGGGTGTATGAATTAGGGTTTTGTAATTAAGGTTCTATAGTTAATGTTGAAGCTGCGTTTAAATTTTTTTTAGGGTGTATGAATTAGGGTTTTGTAATTAAGGTTCTGTGGTTAATGTTGAAGCTGCGTTTAAATTTTTTTTAGGGTGTATGAATTAGGGTTTTGTAATTAAGGTTCTGTGGTTAATGTTGAAGCTGCGTTTAAATTTTTTCTAGGGTTTATGTTGCAATCATAGTTTGGGCAGAATTATTGCAGGTTCTATGGTTTGTGTTGCAGCAGGTTCTATGGTCTGTGTTGCAGCAGCGTTTGCAAATTTTTTAGAGTTTATGTATTTGTTTCGGCTGAATTATTGAAGGCTCTATGGTTAATGTTGCAGCAGTGTTTATAATTTTATTTGGGTTTTTGAATTTTGTTTGTTGCTGGTTTATGTTGCCTTATGTTGTAACAGGGTTTGTAATTTTTTTGGGGTTTATGATTTTAGTTTGTTGCTGGTTTATGTTGCAATCATAGTTTGGCCTGAATTTTCTATCTTCTATGGTTTATGTTGCAGCCGGGTTTGTAATTGTATTAGGGTTTATGAATTTAGTTTGTTGTGTTGTTAATGTTGCAATCATAGTTTCAGCCGAATTAATGAAGGCTCTATGGTTAATGTTGCAGCAGTGTTTATAATTTTATTGGGGTTTCTGAATTTCGTTTGTTGTTGGTTTATGTTGCAATCATAGTTTGGGTTGAAATATTGAAGGTTCTATGGTCTATGCTGCCTTATGTTGTAGCAGGGTTTGTAATTTTTTTGGGGTTTATGATTTTAGTTTGTTGCTGGTTTATGTTGCAATCACAGTTTGGCCTGAATTATCTATCTTCTATGGTTTATGTTGCAGTCGGGTTTGTAATTTTTTTAGTGTTTATGAATTTAGTTTGTTGTCTGTTAATGTTGCAATCATAGTTTCGGCTGAATTATTGAAGGCTCTATGGTTAATGTTGCAACAGTGTTTATAATTTGATTGGGGTTTATGAATTTCGTTTGTTGCTGGTTTATGTTTCCATCATAGTTTGGGCTGAATTATTGAAGGTTCTATGGTTTATGATTTTGGTTTGTTGCTGGTTTATGTTGCAGCAGTGTCCCTAAATTTTATCTGGTTTATGAATTTAGTTTGTTGTTGGTTTATGTTGTTGGTTTTTTTCGCAGTGGAATGGTAATAGTTAAAAGGCAAAACTGCATCATACAGGGGATGGATGGCAGTTGACAACAATGACTTCTCCATTGTCTCATCTAATTGGAAGAATACCCATAATTCAGTTTTTGATATCAGCAAGTTTGCCAAATTGGCTATTGTTGATGCATTTTACAAGCGATCTGCTCCACCTTATCATCTGCTGTTGTTAATGCAGTTTACAAGTTGCATGCTATTGTTAAATTATAAGTGTATGATGCAGTTTTTACTTTTACCTATTAACATGAAGTGATCTGCTGCATCTTATCTGCTGTTGTATGATCTGTTGTTGTATGATGCAGTTTTTACTTTTACCTATTAACTTGAAATTTTGGGCAAAATAGAAGAAGTTAAATTAGTTGTTGCATTATGGGCAAAATAGAAGAAGGTAAATTAGTTGTTGCATTATGGGCATTTATATAGACACAGTTTTATTAAACAGCTTGTGTGCTTGATTATTGTTGTCTGTTGTTCTAGCCTTCAAAAGGATATTGAATTTGTTTATAGGAATGTACATACACTGGATCTAATTTAGGCCTGTTATGTTGATTAGTATGATACTGTATTAAGTTGTAATAAGTCATGCATGAGAGCCCTCCATGGAACATTCCTTATAGAAGCATTATTAATAATAGGAGAGAAATAGGCACCATGTTGCAGTACAGTTAGCATCGAATGGATGGATATCACATCCATGCAATGGTTCAACCCCATTCCTAGCTGCTAGTTTAAGGAAAATATAGGGGTCAAGGACCCTTCCACATTAACCACAGAACCTTAATTACAAAACCCTAATTCATACACCCTAAAAAAAATTAAACACTACCCTTTGTAATTAAGGTTCTTTGGTTAGGGTTTTATAAACGCTGCTGCAACATTAACCATAGAGCCTTCAAGAATTCGGTCGAAACTATGATTGCAACATTAACAAACAACAAACTAAATTCATAAACCCTAAAAAAATTACAAACTCGGCTGCAACATACACCATAGAAGATAGATAATTCAGGCCAAACTATGATTGCAACATAAACCAGCAACAAACTATGATTGCAATGGTTGGGCATATGGTTGTAATCCCATACTACTGCAACATAATCCATGGACCCTGCTGCAGCATAAACCCTAGAACCTTCAATAATTCAGTCGGATACCGGCAGAACGAGAGCGCCCATGGTGCAGAACCAGAGCGGGGGTGGTGCAGAACCAGAGCGGGCGTGAACAGGAAGTGGGGTGGCGAAGCGTTCACAGACAGGGCCCGAGCAACAATACACGGGAGGATGGAGAGTGTGCGGGAAAAGCGCCGAAAAAGCGGGAAAAAGAGTGCCATAGAGGCCGCTTTAATTATACCACCCACCACGACAGGTGGCGGTGCCATCTGGGCCCAGGCTGCGTTCATGTCGACTCTCCAGCGTGGCATGGGGGAGGGAGCCACGTGGGGTGTCCAACAACTGGCATCCCTCCCTTATATAGAAATACAACAATGTTTGTTTGGTTGTAGAAGATATTTTGATTCCATCTATAATGATGATTAATCATTTTGGTGTGTATGTGTTGGTCTTTCATAATGGTAGTGATGACAATAATTTTTTTGGGTTGTAGGTGCATAAACCCCAGAACCTTCAATAATTCAGCCCAAACATAAATTGCAACATAAACCAACAACAAACTAAATTCATAATCCCTAAAAAATGTTAATGAAATGTTTAATCAGAGTACATTACAGCTTGCTCTTGAAATGATGAAATTGTATATTAAACCTTATGATAAACCCTTGATTACAATGCCGCAAACATCAGGGAATGATATGACCTAGGATTGTACCCAAAAATGTATAGGATTGTATACAAAATGGCCATGTTGCAGTAGTTAGACCCAGTGATTACAAAATCCACAATGCAATGTGGTCACAACAAAAACTTTGGCATCCCTATATGACACTCCTATGCTTGATGTCGTCCAAGATCTTCACTTCCCAATATTGTTGAGTTTCCTGCTTGAGCCAAGTTGGTTGGCACACCTAACAATGGTTGATTAGGTTGTGGCTGGTTGCCTCCATATGATATCCAATTTGCTTCTTGTAGCCATGGAGGAATTGAGTAGCCACAGTGCACACTTGTGCTACTAACCCCTGCATTGGGTTGAGCCCCCCGATAATCATACATCTGTCTGACACCTACACTGGTAGAAGGGAATAAGGTGGGCATGCGCACTTGTTGATAGCGGGGGACTTGGATGTTTAGGAGGTCTTGGAAACATGGAGTATTATCTGCAAGATGTTCCAATGTGTTTGGCATCATCCTACTCCCCTCCACTATGTTTGCATCAATGGCAGAACTTTTTGCCACCCCTTGTTCTTTTTGAAGCAATTGTTGAGCCTTTCTCAATTCCTTTTCATGCCTTGCCATTTGTTTTTTATGAGCCTTTTCTTGTCTTTCTTTCTCTCTGTCAAGCCTCTCCTGTGCTCGAATTTCTGCTGCAGCAATCCTTGCAGCCTTCTTTTCTTTAGCTAAGTCCCTCTTTTTCTGCTTTAAATCCTGGAGTTCAAGTTTCCTATGCTCAGACTCAACCAATAGTTTTCTATAGTCCTCTGAGGTGAGTAACTGTGAACTTCGGCATAGACGAAGATTGTCTGCTGTAAATTGCCTTCTTTTTGCTGACACTCTCTCTACCGGTAGCTTTAGAAACCGACCAAGCAACTGGCTCTTCTTTGACACTTGCTGCTCCTTGCTTGACACTTGCCTCTCAATATTTGGGTCAATGTTCTCCTGCTCTATCTGAACCATATTGTCCTCTTCAGTTGGAACCTCGTTGTGGACACTATCTTCTACCAGGTTTCCATTGTCCACAAAATAATGAACAATTTCTTCTTCCAATTCTCTGGGCTGTGAAGGCATGTTCATGCTTTCTTCATTTGTCCTTGACACAATATTTTTGTCCAAATTCATCATGGCTTCTACCAGCCATGATTGTGGGGTAACCTGGCTTGGCAAAGTCAATTCTCCATTGTTGCTTCCTGGTGCATGGTCAACGTTTTCATTGACATGAACAGAAGCAGAAGTTGCAACTGTTTCTTGCATAGAGACATTAAGAAGATTAGAAGCATAATTTGCAGCTGTCTCGGTTGGTGTATGTACCTCCATGTGATTGTCAATTGGTTCATTGTTATACTGTGTTTCACTTACCTGTTCTTTTTCATCACCACAGTATGGTTCTCCTTGAGAGAGGGATATCATATGATCAGCAGCAACAACGTATTCCTCTACCTCCACATCTTCTTGGCTAGCAACATGTGCTTGGACATCCCCTTCTTCCTGACCATTCAGATCAAATCCCAGGCTACAACTAGTATCATGCATGAGAGCCTCAGAATTCAGTGGCCATATTCCAGTCCTCCTAAACCCAGCCTTGATATTCGAAGGTGTGAGAGCCCTTTTAAAGGCTTTACTTGCAAGCTCGGCTAGCTCAAACCTTTTTACCTCCACCCCTGGATTATGTGCCATCCACGAAGCTCGCTCACCCCCTGAAATAGTTCTTGAAAGGCCCGAACACACTGACATCTAGGGGTTGCAATCTGTGAGTGGTATGAGCAGGCAGTGTCAACAGGTCGATGCCCAAATTGTTAGCCTCCTCGATTGTTTGCACAGCAATGTGGCTTCCATGACCATCTAAAACCAGCAGGTGTCTATTTACAGGTGAGACACCGCCTGGTATAGATGCAGCAAAGTGAGTAAGCCAATTCAAAAAGAGTTCTTTGGTCATCCAAGCATGGGGATGTGCAGCCATGCATGCACCTGGTTCACAATTCTGTATATAGTTTTTGAGTTGAGTTTTACCTTTAAATAGATAAAATCCTGGGATTGAAGCACCAATTGCATTGACACAACATAGAATAGTGATCCACTCCCTGCTCCTAGGCAAAATCTTTGGCACATTACGACTCCCTCTCTTGGCAATTACACGCATGCCACAGTTCCTTCCTGCCTGTAAACCTGTTTCATCATAGTTCCATATATGGTCTGGAGCATACCCATGGTTCTCATATGCACTAGAAAGGGTGGCATAGAACTTAGTCAGAATTGCAGGGCGTAGATTTAGAGCCCTGTCTCTATCTAGGCCTCAGCTGTACGCAACACAAGGTCTGGATGCCTTTTTTTAAACCCAAACCACCATGACTTACCAGGAAACCCATCTTTGAAGGGGTTTGGCCTCCCTTGACAGATTTGAGCTACTGTGGATTTTAGTTGTATCAGCTCTAGCCCATGTCCCATTTCAGCCATCTCCTTACACCATTGAACCACCTCGGCCTCCTCCTCTTCACTCATAACTGTAACAGGCCCTCTGCGCTTTGTATGTGTGAGTCCATTTATCCAATAATGTACTGAAGAGATAGCAACTCCATGTTTTTTAGCAGCAGCACGAATGGAATATCCATTGAACTCTATATCATCAATAGCAGCTAGCATGTCTTCTTTTGTCCAACCTCTTATTGCACTGATTTTGGTGACTGAACTTGTTCCTTGAACTGTGGTTGGAAGTGACTGTGTGGTTGGTGGTGGGACAACAATGTCCTCTTCCACCACATTGTCATTCTCAACAACATTGCTGGGAGCATTGTTGGCATTTGTATCATTGGGCCTCTCCTCATCCGATGAGGTGCAGCGTAGCTGGGCACCCCTACTCAGTCGACGACTTGTTCTCCTTGCATTGCTGACTCTTGCCATGCCTACAACAACCTGCACATTTAGAAGGGAGGCTGGTTATGTAGAAGAAACTGGAAGTTGATTATAACAGAAACAGAAACATAAATAACATAAATAACATAACTGGAAACATAAATAACATAAATAATATGAATAACAGAAACATAAATAACATAATTAACATGAATAACATAACTGGAAATAACATAAACAGAAACATAAATCACAGTAACAGTAACCTGAATCTACTGTGCACACAGTTCTGCTGGTATGCCTCCACTGTGCACACACTTCTGATGGTATGCCTCCACTGTGCACACACTCTGTTGTTCAAATTTCTGAAATGCAACTGTGCACACACTCTGCAGGTCGAATTTATGAAATGCATCTTCATAAGGGTTGCGGTTCATTTATAGTTGTTTGCTATTGAATTGGGTTGGTAAGAAGGTTGTACATGGATTGCAATCTCTCAAATTTCAATGTGTGTTGTGGATTGATTTGAAAGTGATCCAATGGTTGGGAGTTTGTCATTGTGGATCCATGTGCCTTCATTTGTTTCATGATCTGTGTGCTTCCATCTGTTTAATGGGTGCATTTAATGGGTAGGTGTCATTTATTGAATACAGAGGGTTGGAATGTTGAACAATCTTGCAGTTATGGCTAACACTATCTTTTCTGATGCTTGAACAGGTATCAATGAATGTTTGAACAGGTTTCAATGAATGCTGGGATATTTAGGCTCCATTAGATATTCGTGGGTCCTCCTTTGATAGGTACCTTGCAGTAGGTGGCAAAAACGAGTTGGGTTATTTAGCTGTTTATGTACTTCTGGATATTTGAACAAATCTGTACTTTGTTGGGACAAGATGTTTTGTACAGTTTGTCATATAAAGACTATTTATTGACAGTTATTGGCCTAGTCAGTTAATGGGCAATTTTTGGACATAATTTAAATATTTTCTGCACTTAATATGGAATGTGTATGTTTAATTTATGGGTTTATTTGTGTCAAGATATGGTGGTTATGTGGGACCAGTACTATGTCAACTACTGGTCCCTGTTCAACAATAGACAACTCTCCCCTAAGATTAAGCAATTTTCCTTAAATGTCACATGCCATGGCCCAACAGAATCATAGCGTAATTATCACTTTCACAAAATATACTATAGTCTGACGCAGCCGAGCCAACAATGAGCCTGTTGACACTAGTACAACAGACATTGGCCGACCTGATCATGGACACGTCCCATCTCATTAAAAAAAATAGTCCTTGAAATAAGTCGATCAACAAATGCGCATTCAATTAATTCCACTCGGCTGACTGCCCATACACCCCGCAGACCCCGCTGACCCTAATGACGTTTTCCCGCTGCCACATGAACTTAAGACAAGAAAAAAATTATGCCCTATACTGGACTTTAATAAGATCGACTGAAAAATAAATAGTCCCCTGCGGGGACGTAATAATAGTGGAACCAAAGGGATTGTACAATGATATATATTCATTGTTGAATGTTGGATATACATGGTTTCATAAACACTTACCCATCGTCTTGAAGTGGTCAACTCAAGTGAATAAAGCTTTGACAGTTCAGACACAAAACTTATAATGACTTGAAGTTCAAATTCAATCGCGAATGAGCTGCATACACACCCTCAAATAGCCATAAATGTCGAAAATTCCAATAACCTGACAATGATGTTAAATTGTTAATAGCTAGGGCGGCCATCTCACTCACCCCATCGAAGAGCAAACCTGTTTGGACTGTATCCTACCCCGTTGTGATGAACTCAACATGTTTGTCCATTCACACAGACAACGTTCATCCAAAACTTCTCTTTCCTCCATTCTCCTCCTTCGAAGTGGATGGATAGAGTTTATAAATGAGAAACAAACCTACTTCTTTTGAACCAACCTACCCATTTCTTATGAAACCTTACCGAGCCATAATAATAATTTATGAAGGCGAGTCGATGAGTCTTTGTCTTAGTGCATAAAAGACAATAGGTACTACCAAAAAGAGGGAGGGAATCCAGGGAGGTTGATAGACATACCATGTCCTGTTGCCACTTCGAAAATATGTATCTTATGTTGGGTCAAAACTCAGAGAAACAAGGCATAAAATGAACTCAAAATGCACTAGGCTGCCTCGCAACCCAAGACAATTAAAGGAAATTAAGGAACGAAGCAGAGAAACCAAATGAATGGGTCGTTATTTCACATACAGCTGGAAAGGGCTTCGAATCTAACTTACCAAGCGAGGAAAAAAGAATGTATCCATGAGCTTTTACGAGCCATTTATTCTCCATTGCTCCTTTTCATCCCTTTAGTTTCATTTGATTTGATTTTGAGATGACTGACTTATTGGCTTTTGTACAATTAAAAAATACTCAACAAAAGATGGGTAGATAACATGATATTTAAAAAATTGGAACGATGATGATATTTACATCGTAAATAGTGTGACTGTCATTTTTTTAAACTGCTCTGTAGTATAGATCCTCGTGCCCCTTTTCCACTACTCCCATCAAATCTTCTCTTGATGCCATGCCCTCCATATAAATCAAGAAAAGAGGTCAATGGGAATTCTTGGTTTTTGGTACACGACCTTTAGAGGCATTGGAAACGAACTATTATTTTTCAATAACGAAGATGATAACCCATAGATAATAGTGGTGCTTTTATATAGTAAATGAACTGTCTAGGTGGGTGGTGAAAAGAGTTTGGGTCGAGTGGGAAAAGGAGTTTGGTTAGGACGATGAGATTTGGCAACAATGCACTAACGGTGATACTATTTAAAAACTCGGCGTTATAGAAACAACATAATAACTATATTATATTGATATTACATATTAGATAGTGTATAGGAATATATTATCTATATATACACCCATATTATTATATTAATATTCCATATATTATATAGAATATTAACTATATAAATTATATAGCATTT